>CM034544.1:48619188-48674546 GCA_020002185.1 Paraescarpia echinospica | reverse complement strand
CACTAATGACAAGTTTCAAGCCATCAACGTACCTGTTGACTGATTCCACGAGACGCTGTAGGTCCTGGGTGGTGTTTGAGTGGGCAGCAATGTCATCAGCGTAGTCCAGGTCTGACAAACGCTCCTCCTTAACCCACACAATTCCTTCATGGCCTGTGGTTGCTAGCCGCATCACCCAGTCGATGGCCACGGCAAAGAGAAGTGGGGAAAGAATGCAGCCTTGCCTGACACCAGTTATCACATGGAACCAGTAGCTGTAGCCATCTTCTGTTTTTTACACAACATCTCAAGTTTTCATATATCTTCTCGATTGCTGTTACGCAAGCTGTGCTGCAGGTCTCATTTTGTCGATTATGTTGCATGAGTTTCCTCTCCGCAATCAGTCCCCATGTGTGATCACTGATCCAAGACTCCTCCAGAGATTTCTGGTATCCCAGAACGTCTTTGCCCGCTGCCATCATCGCATCTTTCATCTTCTCCCACCATTCCGTTGAACCTTGAGTAGGATATGCAAGGGCAGCAAAACGATTTATCAGGATTACTTGAAATTCATATTTGGTCACCGGTTTCTGGAGCTTGTAGATCTATTTTGTTATTATAAAACCAATGTGTACTACAATTTAAAATTAAGTTATTTTGAATTTAATGTTCACATTTCACATAATATTGTAATTAATCAAATTAACACACTGTGTATCGTACCTTTCTTTTCTAAACGTTTGACAATTAGTAAAGAAGGTGCCTTTATTTGTAACCCAGCCAACCGGCCGTTTCTCGCAAAATCTACCAGGTAGATATTAGCGAATCTGTCACACATATAACACACTGGCTAATTAGCGTATATGGTTAGTTCCATCAATAAACGTACATTGTGTCCTTTCAATAGACACACTACACGACAATGAATGAATACATTAAAATATATTATAGTATCATTATTCTGAATAGAAAATATGCATTGATCAAGTAATGTATTTCATAAATATGAGAATAGCATTGTGTGTCCTTACCAGAAAGACTCTGTGTCGACATCTGACATCCTCACAGTCAATTGATGGCCTTGTCAAGTCGGTACTTGTGCGTGACGTCATCCTATGTGAGTTACGTCAATGAGCTTTCTTATCAGTTGAGTGTCACCCAGGAGGGTTTGGGTATCTCGTGTAGTGCCGTGTCACCCAGGAGAAGTCAGGTGTCTCGTGTTGTGCCGTATCACACAGGAGAGGTTGGGTGTCTCATGTTGTGCCGTGTCACCTAGGAGAGGTTAGGTGTCTCGTGTTGTGCCGAGTCACCCAGGAGAGGTTGGGTGTCTCATGGTGTGATGTGTCACCTAGAAAAGGCTGGGTGTCGTTGGTTAGTGTTGACAGTGATCTGTTTCCTGCTGAGACTATTTAATGTGTAAAGCATCTGCGGGTTATATGTGGATAACAACACGTGATAGAGCGCGTCATGTTAAAGTAGGTAGAGTCGAGGCAGAACACAGTACGGTGAAGGGAGCGAAGCGTAAGTGGAATACAAACATGCAAACAGTCAAAGATACCGCAGAACGCAAGGAAAACACACATGAGAAAACATGCACACATGTGTACAAATATATAAAGAAGACATTTGTCACACAGCCACGTGGACCTGTTCCACAGCCTACTCCCTTATACCAGTTGGAGTAGGTGGATAATCTCTGTGTAGTATTGCAATGCCTCTTAAAAACGACGAGTTGTAAGCGTCCGTGTTCAGAATGGTTTGGCTTCCTCCTGCCAGTTGGAGTGAATAAACACTGCAAGAAAACCAAAAAATTACTTGCTTTAATAATATATGTGTTCTTCTGGCTCTACTCTGTCCTTTGGGTGTGCCAACAAGCACACGATGGTGGTTTGGGGATGCATGTTTATTGCTACACAATATTTATTCAGTACTCGGTCAACTGTGTCTAAGAATCGCTCCATGAATGGCTTCCGTAGTCTTTTCTTATTTGACTTTTTTCTTTTTACTACTCTTTATCATTTTTTAAGAGCCACGATACCCAAAACCACAGGTGCTGTTATTTGATGTCACACGTGTACAAATACATATATATAGGTTATCTCTGGAACGTGAATTATCATCAATGTTACATATGTATTTACATGATAAGTGTAAACCTTGTAAAATTATGCACTGGAAACTCATTAAAAACCACAATATTAGAAATGCCCTGTATGCGTCTACATAAGAAACATCCTCTAAACCTCTGCATTATAATTTTAGAAACATCCTCTAAACCTCTATATTAAAAAACATTAACACTTACACATTGCAAACACCTTGTAAACCTTTACCTTAGAAATGCTCTGTAAATATTTCAATTAGAAACACCCCGTAAAACAAAGAGAGAAATGGAAGAGGAGCTATACAGAAAGCTAGGTGAGGACAGTGGAAAGAAAATGATCTATAAGATGACTCTAGAGAGGGATGAGGACAGCAAACAAAAACTGGATCAGTGATTAAGGACAAGAATGGAAAGCTAGGTACGGATAGGAAAGATGTGCTACAGGTCTGGGAAGAGTATTTCAAGACTCTGCTGAACCGACAAGAAAGCAAATAACTAGATCTGGCCAGTGCAGTAGAGGGAGAAGTAAAGGTGTAGAACATTGTGGATGAAGAGTTAGAGAGAGAGAGAGAGAGAGAGAGAGAGAGAGAGAGAGAGAGAGAGAGAGAGAGAGAGAGAGAGAGAGACAGAGAGAGAGAGAGAGAGAGAGAGAGAGAGACAGACAGAGAGAGAGACAGAGAGAGAGAGAGACAGAGAGAGAGAGAGCAATGAAGAAGTTGAAGAAAGGACTGGCGATTGGTATGGATAAAGTACGAGTGGAAATGCTGGTGGTGGCCGAACGCTTGGGAATCTGGAGGACAAAAAGATTGTTGAATACATGCATGAGAGAGGGAAATATCCCAGAGGAGTGGAGAGCAGGGATAATAGTTCCGATATGAAAACGAGAGGGAGATGGGCATGACCTAGGGGAATACAGACGCATAACGTTGCTGAGCCACATGCTGAAGATGTTGGAGAGAATCCTGGATGGAAGGATAAGAACAATAGTTGAAGGAGAAATCGGAGAAGAACAACAGGGCTTCAGAAGAGGAAGAGGTACAGCTGATGGAATGTTTCCGCTGAGGCAGCTGATCGAAAAGAAGTTGGTGGGACAGGAGGGTATGGCTGTGGGTTTTATAGTCCTGGGGAAAGCTTATGACACGGTACCGAGAAAGATGGCTGTGGCGACACTGAGATGAATGGGGTCCCAGAGGCAGAGGTCAAGATGGTGGAAGGGACATATGAAGAAGCGAAGGGCAGAGTGGTGTGTGGACCTGGAATCTCAGAAGAATTCAAATGGAATGTTGGCTTGAGACAGGGGAGTGCCCTGGGCCCACTACTTTTTATCGCAGTGATGGAACTGATAAGTAGAAAGACCAGTTCGAAAGATTTTCTCCAGAAAATACTGTAAGCAGACGATCTAGCGGTGGTAGCAGACGAGGAAGCGGATTTACAGGAACAACTGATAGATTGGAAAGTTATCTTCAGCAAACACGGTCTGAAAGTGAATCTGGAGAAGACAGAGGTGCTGTGGGTTGGGCAATAAAGCAAAGAACTGAAAATACACATGGAGGGGAAGAAACTAAAACAAAAATACATTTCTGTATACCTGGGTGGAGCGTTTTGTGGAGATGGCTCCTCAGAGACAGAAATTCACAGGAAAATTCAAGCAGGTGCGAATGCATGGAGAAAAGTAGAAGGTGTGATGGGAGACAGGCACATATCGCGAAAACTCAAGGGAAAGGTATTATGCGCAAGTGTGGCAACAGCCTACCTGTATGGTCTAGAAACTATGGCAATGACAGAGAAACAACAGAAGAGGGTACAAGTGTGCGAAAACAACTGGGTCAGGATAATTACGGGGGTAACAAGAATAGATAAGCGAAGACTGGAAGAGCTGAAGGAGGATGTTGGGGTGAAAGAAAGTTTCAAGAAGAAGTTGGTGAGAAATCGGTTGAACTGGGCAGGACATGTGGAGCGAATGGGAGAAGAACGGATGGCAAAGAAAGCAGATGCCAGGAGAGTGGAGGGGAAAAGAAGACGAGGGCAACTGAGACTGAGGTGGGAGGGTTGCGTGAAGAGAGACTTGGAGGGATGGAAAGGGGAATGGAGGAAAAGGGCAAAAGGCCGAGGAGAATGGAGAAGGCTGGTAGAAAAAGTAATGCGAACGCAATGAAGGGGAAAAGAAAGAAAATGTCGACGTATCCAAACCAGCCTCACCCCTGAAGCGAGGAGAACAACAACATAAATTATTCTGATCGCTTTTTTTTGCAAATTAACAACCCTTGGTAACCAAATAATAGAATACCGTAATTAATATGAGGAAGAATGAGGGATGTGTACATAATAGATAATATATTGTTTAGTAAATAGTGTTTCAGTTTATATAAAATTCCAATTGTTTTATTTAGTTTGTTAGTTATTTTATGTGTATGATTCTGTCAGTTTAAATGATTATTTAATATAATGCCTAATAAATTAAAGTCACCTACACTATCAATGTTTCCATATATATTTCCAACAAGGGGATTTAAATTTTCTTTTGTGGCATATGAAATATCATAATTTTTTTTACATTTAATGAAAGTTTGTTGGCTTTTAGACAGTCACTTACCTTATTAAGTTCTATATTTACTTTATTACTTTTGATTCGGATGTCTGGACGGTTAAAACTATTTAGTGTAGTAGTTAGAGTCGAACAAGATGGGAGCGACGTATCATTCGTTGACATTGGACGAGTTTCACAGTGAGAGAACGTTTAGAACAACTCATGTCTACAACATTATGTATAAAAGGGAATGTGCAGTGTCCAGTGCCAAAGAGTGCGATGTAACATTCCTTGACATTGGACATGTTTCACAGTAAGTGAACGGTCAGAACAACTCATGTCTACAACATTATGTATAAAAGGGAGTGTGCATTGTCCACTGCGAAAGGGTGCGATGTAACATTCATTGACATACGACCTGTTTCACAGTGAGAGAACGGATATATCAACTCATGTATTCAATGTTATGTATAAAAGGGAGTGTGCAGCGTCCACTCTCGGGGAAACTGTGCAAAATTAAAATATTAGTAATATATTTATATTACAACACATATTGCTAAATTTTTTTTTTAAGAATACTCATTTAATATCAATTTCCACAATAAAGTATACGCAACATTGTGATATTCATGATCTTGCGATATATACAGCTCACCCTGGTAATAATTTATCAAAATTGTTTTACGAAAATTGTTTTACGAATATGTAAATCCCAGGAATGTCATAGTTATAATGGCTTTGCATACACGTGTCGATCTAAAGCTCTGGGTTTTAATGTTAGGTGACACTAGTGTGTTATTTCATGTCGACACAAACTGCGTGGTATCGTATTCACGGCTATCGATTAGCAAGTAAAGTCGTGGTATCTCATCCAGGTTTGTAGTGGGAATCATTTCTTTTTGATCACTAGTAAACTAACTGAAATGCAATATGTATATCAAATATATATTATTCATGTATATATGTGATTGAGTTATTTGTCATTATAAGGCTTTCGCGTGGTATCGCATTTTCTTACCATTTTCATGTTTTTATTTTTGGATAAAGGTGATCTCGGCAACATTTGACTGGGATTACATATAAATGAGCCATACATAAATGTGTATTCTATTTTAAGGCTTCCATTAAATATTTAATATTGGAATAAAGTTTGTTTCTTTCTCAGTTTAATGCACAGCGAATGTTGCGATTAGTGTCGGATCGATTAAATAATATTTCGACGAAAATTATTCTACAAAAATAGTCATTCATGCTAGCGCAACCGTTTTTACATATTGCTTGCCCACATTTATTATACATCACATGGCGTATTAGTTGTGCGTATCATTTGAACTATGTTTGAATGGCGGGCCATTTAATGAAATAAGACAAATGTGTCCAGCTTTCGTGAGAATCGACCATATATGCAGAAATACATTTACAAGAGCATTGTATCATTGTGTAACTACACATTTTCACTTTAAGACTATTTTGTGGCTATGCTGCATTACATCTGTCCCATACTAATACAAATGAGCTGATTTGCCCCGGCATTGCACGGAGAGAATATATGCCTACTGCTACTGAGGCCGTTTCAGTGTCAGTCATAACTGTCATACTTTCTAAGACTCACATTGTTCTGAACTTGTATGTTTATGGCAATGTTCTTCTTGGATCCAAACATATAACGCAACCTAATTCACTTTCACAAACACACACACACACACACACACACACACACAAACACACACACACATATATGGTTGATTCCCACGAAACGTTGACAAATGGTGTTCCTAGGGGGGCAAAAATAAACATATGCGTATCAAATTGTGTTTTCTGTAGTACGAAAAGAACATATTGAGGTAATCGAAGAATAAGATTGGGAAAGTTAAATCCTCAAATTTAGTATTTGATAGC
Organism: Paraescarpia echinospica; assembly: GCA_020002185.1. NCBI lineage: Eukaryota > Metazoa > Annelida > Polychaeta > Sabellida > Siboglinidae > Paraescarpia > Paraescarpia echinospica. The sequence goes on along the minus strand of CM034544.1, from coordinate 48,668,037 downwards.
TAATAGAAATAGCAAGTGTTTAAGTTCTGAAACGATACGTCTGCACACAAGTCCCTCTACTTGGAAACTTCTACAATTATTTCATCTCACATTTACCTATGAAATTTCATTTTCAGTGTATGTAAAACACATTGGTGTTTTAAATTCAGTAAGAAATATGTTTCAGAATTCTTTTTTCATTTTTAGGGGGAGCTTTGAAGTATTTTGTGCTCTCTCAGACTTGATGTTTTATAAAGGTGACTTTCTGTTACATATTACCACTACAAGGGGAATGCATGTTTTATCTTTAAAATACATTCATGGCATGGTATACACATTGAGCTTTTCAACAGGGTATACCTTATTGACACTGATTTATAGCTATCAATTTGTACACAGTTTAGAATTTGCAGGTGTACGGTTTCATATAATATACTTTTCAATACAATGGAGTAAATTAGTGGCGAGACCATTGGACAAGTCTAACTTGTTTTAAGAACGTTTTGGTATATATCCGACAGTCTGAATTGATTATGTTAGTCATATGTAGGTGATTCTGTCCTATTCTTATTATTCTAATTAAGAAAACGCCGGAGACGTACAGTTTCACGTACCTCCTCTTATAGTGTGTATTAACTGTCAAAAGGTCGTGATGTAAGTATTTAAATTGGTTGTACAAAAGGAACAGATACCAAGCGCTGATGTTACTTCATATACTTTGCAAAAATATTGAGGTGTGGGTTAAGAAACAGTCGGAGACTGCAGACGGACAGTTTTATAAAAGTTCCTCAACATGAAAATAATCAGGAGAAATCAGGGTTTTGACTTGAAATTTATATTTTGTTATCACTGATGCCCGAGACATTGACCTTCATAGCCAAACATTAACTGTGTACCTTGCATACGTTGTTTAAATAATACAATGCGTTTTAAAGTACTAATGGCGTATATTTCACAAAAATAGAGCAGAAATTACCCATTTTTGGTGGACAGCACTCAGAGATTCCATGGTACATATACAAAAGTAGGATTCCTCAGAAAGCATTGCAGCCTTCCAACTAGTATATTAAATGAGTTATAGCCCTGGAACCTGTTTGTCAACGTTTCGTGGGAATCGACCATATACATATATATATATATATATATACATAAAACATAATGTACTGACCTTCTCACTAATGAATATGTGTTGTCTATGCATTCTCTTAGTCTTTCATGCAGTATCTATGCGTTTCGCGGGGTATCAGTTATTTGACAAAAGAACGTATTCCTGCTTTGTATTGTTAAAAAAGTAAATTATCACCATTGACGAGAACCGTCGTGCAATAGCATAGAAAACACACCAAAAATGGAATCGGTATTCTAAAGAGTTTTTTTGTTGTTATATATGATTATTGTTTTGAAGTTATGAGCTGACGGTTCGGTGCAATGCAATTAAAGTTTTCAATAACAGCCAAGGGACTATTTGTCGATTTCATAGGCTGCATAATCCTAACAGAGGTTATTCAACGTATTGCTACTAGTAATAAAGGCAAGTGAAGCTACAAAGGACGTCACCTGATTGGGTAGTTTCCTGTGTAGTAAGCCACACCATCTTGAATTGCTAATCCAAACGGTCTGCCATGTGTGTTGTAGACTAGTCTGTCACTGCCAGCGTAGTTGGAACATTCCATACGGCGCAAGCCTGTAACACAAACAGTTGACCATCCGAAATGTGACATGAACAAGTATAAGAAATACATTTCAGGTAAATTGACTACTTTGCTATACAAATTCCCTATGCATGTTAAAAGTACGGCTAATTACGTTGGTATAGGTGACCAATGTCAGTTGTAGATTTGTTTCTCTGATTTGTGAAGCATTGTAGGTCTATAGTCAAACCAGCATTAAAGGAAATAAAAATAAGGCGTTAGCTAAAATCCTTTTTCCATATGTACACAAAGTTTAACATTGTATGTAACATTTGACAATATTAAACAAATACAGAAAATACATTTGTAGCATAAATTCGATTTTAAGCCCGACTGTGAAGCGATTCCCGCGGAAAATTAACTTAAATCAGTCAGCGAATTTCTGTTGGTGCCGCTAGCTTAGTTGGTAGACGCGTTGGTTTCTTGCCATTTATTTTACAATCGGGCGACGCCGGTTCAATCCTGACAGTATGCAAACCTTTGATTTTCTTTAAATTGTTTTGGTTTATGTTTTCACCAAGTAATATAAACCAAATCATTTATTATACTATGATGCACTGTTTATAAATATTTTTTATTTATTTTTTTAGTAATTATTTATTCGCCACAAAAATGAAAATATGGTCATTATATATAACGATGTTTCTAAATTTTATTTATCCAGACACACCACAATCTGTTTTCACATATATAATTACAATATATTACCGTACAATATATTTACAATTAATAAATTATATATCCATTACATTATATTTGTTTGGATAAATAACATTTAGAAACATCGTTATATAATGACCATATTTTCATTTTTGTGGCGAATAAATAATTACTACAAAAATAAAAAGTATTTACAAACAGTGTATTATAGTATAAAATGATTTGGTTTATATTACATGGTGAAAACATTTTTTTAAAAAGTGTAAAGAAAATCAATGCTTTGCATTCTGTCAGGATTGAACCGGCGTCGCCCGATTGTAAAGTAAATGACAAGAAATCAACGCGCCTACTGACTGAGCTAGCTGCACCAGCGGAAACTCTCTGACTGATTTAAGTTGTTATGATAAATTGTACAACTCCTTCATATATCGATATTCTAGTGATATTATGATATTATACTATACGTTACTTTCTGTAGCTGAATACAATATATGTTTGCTATGTATGTTTATTGGTGTAGATTATCTCCCGTTGGTTGCATTCGATATAATTATTCTGAAAACGAGCCCAAGCCGGCGAAACCTAGTCGATTTGTAGGCCCATTCGCATTGGTTGTTTTGAATAAAATTCGATTCATGTGGAACCGTAAGATAAGTGCTTGTTCCTCTACGTCGGAATATTGCACAATAACTCATTCTGACGCTCGTTTCGACCAAAAAGCTATACTTTTACACATGCTCTGAATGCATGGAAAGGGTCGGCCTGATGCGAGTTTGAGTCATAAGTGACGTCACATCTCGGCATCCCGAAAAGCGCGCCAAAAATATGCATATTCGAAAATGTCCGGATGCACAGCATAAAATGTGGAATTTCTAATTCCTTGAATTTTTGTTTGGGCTTGGTGGACGTGGAAATAGATAGGAGAATGTAATATAACATGAATTCAAGCAATAGGTGTTTTTATTCCCTTTAACAATACTTAAATAATAATATTAAGAAAAATACAAATGATACAATAAATTACAACATTAACGACCCAGTTCTAGTTTAATCAAAAATACAGACTAAAGCCAATGCTGTAGTATGAATAGATTTATGTTTATGAACAATTACTGATCAGGTACACGTTGTTTTGAATCACTGAAAATCGGTTCGCCCTATTCCAATAAGTATCGGTCAAACAACTGCGGTTAAGTTTTGTAATTGGAAATGGTAAATCACGTTAGCAGAGCAAATTTAGTCAAAGCAGAATACCTTGTTCTGTTTGTTTCACTGATGGTATTGTGCAGCTGTGTTAAGGAAGTACCTGAATTTAGTTTCGATTCGTTAGATTTATAAACTTAGCCTCTGCAACCTACTTCAATGCATGTTAATTCTGATTTTACACGGCTATTGTTTGTATATTTGACCAGTGTGACATATTGTTTAGTTTTGGACATATATTCTTTCTCAAGGTTACTTTAGTAAGGCAGTCAGTTCGGTGATGTGAATTTGTTTAGCATCGTTGATGGTTGAAAAGCTCATCAGGAAGACCAGAAGTGACCAAAACCGAAGACGGCTGGTATGACGACTAAGATAAGTGACCGACACCCCAAGAAGGATGGTATGTCGACCAAGATAAGTGACCGACACCCCAAGAAGGATGGTATGACCACTAAGGCGAGTGACCAACACCCCAAGAAGGATTGTATGATCAGTAAGATGCGTGTCCAACACCCCAAGAAGGATGGGATGACCACTATGATAAGTGATCAACACCACAAGAAGATTGGTATGACCACTAAGATAAGTGACCCACACCCAAAGAAAGATAGTATGACCACTAATATAGGAGGCCAACAACCCAAGAAGGATGGTATGACCACTACGATATTTATTTGGGAGATCATTAATCAAATTAAACAAATGAACAACAGACATGTACTCACAGAGGACATTTCCGAGATGGATCAGAACACATTTATGTTTCCACGTATAGCGGGCCGGTTCTAACATGGTCTGAAAACCAGGTAAGATTGGAGAGTTTGGGTGTCGCCTCACATGTTGCTTTGGCTGATTTTTGTTCAAGAGTTTCAAATTTCGGAAGAGTGTCCATTATTGCATTGATTGCAAAGTTTTCGATATGGCACTGGATACAAAAGGTGCATCTATGCCATGTGACGTCCAAATCTTCGAGATGGACAAAACTGTAAGTTATTGTTTAGAACTACATTTTGTCAGATGGCTTACCCACACTTTAGATTGATCGTTGTTAATAATGTTTTGTTTACTTGACGGATGCATTTCCACCGTTGGAAACCTGTTTTTGCCGTGACAGCAGCGGAAACCGTCATACACTTTTTCGCCAGTTAGCGAGTTTCCGTCTGCAGAACATGGGGTGAACAGACAGAAACCACCAAAGACGTTTCATGTAAACCATACAAATCTACGTATAATCGAGCTAGCACATATATGAATGTCAACGTTTCCCATTCAGGTGGCGTGAACCTCGAGTGCCACACTTTCAGGGATTAATATACGACCAGTAAATAGGACAACCTTATATGTTTTTAAATACTCCACATGTATTAAGATTCTCATCTTTTATTGGTTTGTTCCTTAGCTGTTCGGAACTTAAAAGTAATGTGCGCGTAGTATATGAAATGTAACTTAACAATCGCAGGAACCATGCGAACGCAGCAAAAACTTCGGGAAATGGCCCCAGCGTCAATGACTTGGCAACATGGAGTAGACGCAGACGCAGACGCAGACGCAGACGCAGACGCAGACGCAGACGCAGACGCAGACGCAGACGCAGACGCAGACGCAGACGCAGACGCAGACGCAGACGCAGACGCATTAATTCTTATGTCTACCCTCATGCAAATAACATAGCAATACAAATTTTATTTGATAATTTTACACTGTCATGACTAGGGCCTATCGATGGTTGTGAACGACACATTCTCTCCGACCTTCGTCAATTTGAACAAATACCGAGTATCTGTTAACGTGTTATGGTGTTTATGAAACAATGCTGTGTGTTTTGGTAAATATTACTTTCACGGCTGTCATCCCAAGGTATCCCGTCAAGTGACTGGAATTTTTGCTAGTGTAAGTCAATGCATTTGAAATGAAACATGCAGGCAAGATACTAAGTTCTGCTTGAAAATAAGCCCTTTCTTTCACTCATTATTTGCATAGTTGTTTATAAATCCAAGGTGTGTTGTTTTGGAACACTTTGCACTTCTTCACATGTAAAACAGTGTCAACTCAGAAATAAATGTAACTGGTCACAACATCGGTAAGTTCATCCAGACTACCAAAGGAATCTCATGTAAAATAGAGTCAACACAGAATTAAATGTAACTGGTCACATATCGGTCAGGTCATCCAGACTACGACAGGAATCTCAAACAGTGTCAACACAGAAATAAATGTAACTGTTCACATAATCGGTAAGTTCATCCAGACTACTACAGGAATATCACCTAAAACATTGTCAACACTTAAATAAATGTAACTGGTCACATCATCGGTAAGTTCGTCTAGACTATGACAGGAATCTCATGTAAAACAGTGTCAACACAGAAATAAATGTAACTGGTCACAGCATCGGAATGTTCACCCAGACTACCACATAAATATCATGCAGAACAGTTTATGTTTGACAAATTGTAACGTCAGTCACAGTGACGTCAATCACGCACCCTTCTAAGCGTTTTCACCTTTGATTTTCATTGTAGTAGTTTTCAATTAATATAATACAAATTCGTCACACATAATGCCTTGTTTCTAACGCAAAAATGAGTCATTTGATGTTCAATGTTAAATTTGAGGCGATTGTTGTAACAAAATTAAGTCAAATATTTCTGTTTTGTTATGTAACATGAGTCACGTTTATTTATGCATCTGCAATTAATTGCTGATAAAAGCTGTAGACCAATAATGGATATTTTCAACACAGCACTTGGTCTAAGCTTGCTACGTACTCAAGTTGATTCATTTGAAATAATATCATGTGGAAGAAAATATAAATTGTTTTACACAAACATGCTCAACATGCAACTTTTGTCATTGTGGAATTTCCCATTAGAACATTTATCAAGGATTAATCAATCAAGTAACGTTACGTGTTACATACTCAACAGTTTGTTAATACATTATAATGTGATGCGACGTTTGTGTTTGATCTTTAATAAATGAGTAGCATAAATTGGGTTAGTTAAGACCGCCTTGACAAAGTTGCCAGGATGGTATATTTACAATTTGAATGTTCTGTTGACAATTTGATTTGGTTAGACGTGGTCACCAAGGCCTGGCAACAGGATGAAGACAAGGACACGTACAACGCTCCAACACTAGTGGTTTAATAGAGACAGTTCAGTGGCACCTACTCCAGTCAGTCCAACAGATCCTGCTGGTGCAGTAGTCTACGTCTAGATCGTTGACATGCTTCAGACCTTTTGACACAATCTGTGTAGCTTCACTTCCGTTCAGCGTGGCCTTGTAGATACCAAGTGGGGTAATAGTTGAAAAAAAACAGCAATCTGTAACGTTATAGAAATATGATTCATCACAACAATCTTCATGAGGTGTTACATTATATACCATTTCAATATACTGAGGTTGACATTGGCGTTTTGAGTGATAAATCTAAATATGAAACTAAACTAAAACGTATACTGATAAATCATACTAAATATTTCCTCAGCATTGCCAACTTAACATTTATCAAGATAAATACAGTCAGTACACTATTAAGTATATTATACATAATTATTAAGGTTTAGTCAAAACGATGTTCGTGGGCAAGAGGATAAATTGTCTTTAACATACACATCAGACATTACACCAGTGCCAGACTCTGAAACACTGTGCACGCAGTGTTGCGTGTTTAAAAAACGATATGTTTGTTACAGGAAACATAGTAGCACTGCATGAAAATGTTACCTCTTGTTGAGATCCACAGTCAGAACTTGTGGAGTGCCTGTACAGTTGACGATTGTTCTTATCCCACTGCCGTTCAAACTGGTCACGACTATCTTTTTGTCACTGTGGTCCAAGATGTACAGTTTGTCTTCTTCTGGATCAATAGCAAGTCGGAGTGCTTGTCCATCTGCAGAGAACAAAACACACAGGTGACACATTATTATACATCCTTGTGTCTCTCACAGAGAGTTTATTTATCAAGCAAGCACATCCTGTTTCAACTTGATCACCTTCGACTTTTGAACCACATCCTTTGAGCTACTACTAAAACAATATAATCTGCAATAAGTATTAGCCACTTGACACTCCCCGCTAAACATTGCATTTTAAATAAACACTACCTTGGCTGGCCAACAAAACCAGTACTTTGTAAAGGTAATATACATATATAGGGCGATTCCACCGGTACGTGTGTGACATTCAGACAACATTTTTAATCTTTAAACTTCTGCAGATCTATGCTAATGTATTGCAAACTGTTTTAAATGTGATCATAGCATTGCTCTATGTTTTGTTTAATACTTAATGTATGCTAAATTTTATTTTGATCATTATTAATTTTCAAAAATAAGTTACGTGTGATTTACAAAAATCAAAATTTAGACTGGCACATCAGTTATTGCCAAAAGCCTGTGAAGCAATGGAAGAATGTTAATAAGTTTATTTATCAGCAATAAGTAAACGTGTATAGATATACAGTGTATCTGTATAACACTGTGATTGGTTAATATTAAATATATATATATATATATATAAATGTGGCGTTATGTGCCTGACATGTTTTTGTTACGTGTGACGCTAGTGAATTTTACCTAGTAATTTGCTGAAATGTACCTAGTAATTGACAGTTTGCATAACAATATGAGATTTCTTATGCATGCTATGATAACAAAATACAGCAAGGGTACTTGATTGTAATAAATGAATCAATTATGTGGATGTTCTAAAATATGTCAAATCCAGTGTTACATGCGTGACGCTCAAAACTCTAACTTCAGATGGGCACATCAGTTATTTCCAAAATCTGTGAAGTTTCAGAAATATGGTAATAAGTGGCATCATTCTAAACGGGCATATATGTTTATGAAAACTATGTGTATGTATATATGACTGTAATTTGCATAAAATAATGAATTTACATAATAATATGACACGCTTAATGCATACTATAATTTAGCACAAATAATTAGGTTAGCTGATTATGATAAAACAATAAATTATGTAACATTTTTACGTGATGAGAGGAATATTGACTTATTTTAGGATGAATCCAAGAAAATCAAACATTAAAAATAGGGAATTGAGGGTATATTTCCCTATGGGCATAGACGCGGGAACACGGGGAACGTGGAATTTCTCTGAGGGACAGACTCTTGGTTCTGCCACCCCACATTAAATGAGAACCGTGAATGTTTGTTTTTGTGGCGAGCGTCAATGGCAGGGAAAAATTTACATTTTATGGCACTATTAATGTGTATTTTGTAAGGTGTGTGCAATTGGAGGGTAGACATATTATTTTCTGCCCCCCACGTAATAAGCGGCGTGGTGGTAAATGTTTTTCTAAAGCACCCCCCCCTCCCGTCTTCAGATGTCATAATTTCAGCGGAGAGATGCTGGAGAAGGTAATTGACAGCAGCGGCGTGAGGTAAATTTTTTTTTTCAATAGCACTCTCCCCCCGTGTTTGTTCGGATGTCATGATTCACAGCCGAGAAGATGAATTTACAGATGCGCAGGGGCGAAATTTTCAAACAGCAACCCCCTCCCCCGTCTTCTGATGTCACAGTCGAGCCAACCGATACGGCCACAAGGTGAGGGAAGATGTGAAGATATGTGGCGGCGAAAATGTTTCAAACGTGCTAAAGCTCCGTTAGCCCCCCCAATATGAATTTCGTTCACGCGTCACTGCCTATGGGTCTCAAATACTGTCAACTATAATTTACCTGATGTGGTACTGTCCCATTGTACCACATTAACAATTCAATTTAGTTTTTATAAAATTGTAAAAATGTATTGAGTCATGATACACGTAGGTATTAGTTTCACGAATGTAACGTAGCGTTACGTGTGTGACATACATATATTTCAAACTTTATACAGTTAAACATTTGTTCATGTCTTTTATATTTTGGTATTACTGAAGTATTCATATGTTGATTTATAAACCAATTTGATATTTTAAAAAAACCATTGTTTTGAAAACAAATTGTTTTTTTTTTAAATTCCGTTATGTGTGTGACATGTACAGTTCAATTGTATGTAAATTTTCACAAAATTGTTGTGGGTTAAATTTCATTGTAACCTAGTGACATCTGAGTATACTAATTAACTTCTTAAAAAATTATATATGTGACCCCGGCTGACCAAATTTAACAAGATTGCCACCCAGAGAATTAACTCTAGGTGGCAGTTGGACAAGGAAGCCTTTTGGCTTATCGAGAGTCCAACCCTTTTATCAACAAGATTTAACAAGAAATGAGTGATAAGTCGGAAAAATTGCAACATCGTTTTCTTACATTCTTGTAAAGGTTGGATACTGTTTCAAAAATTATGACTGCTACGAAAAATTGCGACGTTATGAAGCATTGAACATGGTAGGGGTCAAAAAGTGAACATGACGAAAACGGCTGTTGAAGTTTTACATTATATATGCAAATGGATTGCATGGAAATATTACATGCATGACATTCAAATTTGCCACACAGTATGTATGCTATGATGCAATGATACATTGGAAGTACAAATGTACTGCTACAAAAATGTATTAAGTTATGCCAGATTATGTCTTTATGTGTAAACAAAATGATAACACAACTTGACTGTGAAAGTTTTGCATATGCACATGTAGCATATTGAGTGTATGGCATTCAAAGTTGGTTTATACTAGTTATAATATGCATGGTATTAACGTACAGTGCCATGATACACTAGACAGTTGGTGCTTAGCTATTTATATCAGTACACCTGTAATGGTACAAAATATGTATTACATCAGAATGTCTCCCCCGAGTGCCTACAATGTCTCAAGTCCAATAAGTATCCACTCTCCCACACTGGGCAATAAACAATAACCTAGCCCTGGCCGCACCAAGACTGACCAACAATAAAACAATAAACTGTGGCCTTGAGTGACCACTCCAGCCAGTGGCTCACTGAACACACTCTGACCTAAATTCAGTGCCAGACTAGCCACCCCGGTGATCAGAGATAGGGCAATATCCTGTTATAAATAGAAATCAGTGGCAGTTATAAATATAGATCAGGAGCCTTACAGCAGTAGGGGAAAGTAGGACAAATTTGTATTTTGGGGGGCACTGAGGTGCCCTTAGAATGATTCAATCAAATACAGATTTCTCGTGCATAGTGGCAGTATTCTAAGATACGTATAGGCAAAATTACAGAAAAGGTTTGTGAAAGGTTTCTGGGATAAGCAGGTAACGGCGGACGGAGAGTAATGGCCGTCGGACCGTTGGCCAAAAGGACTAAAAATTACAACACAAATGTGGTTTTATTTGAATTTTGAAAATGGGTATTATAATAAATTACGTAACAAAATACATACCTGTATGCAAAATGGCCATCATTTCCCATACAAAATAATAAAAACATAATTTTAACTTGTTTCATAACAAGGAGATGTAGACAAATGGGTCAAGATATTTCTATCATAATGCAATTATAGCAAATCACTGCTGTTAAACTCACTGGTCTATAGTTCTCTGACTTGTTTCTCGAACCTTTTTTAAATAACGGTATAATGTTTGCTTCTTTCCATTCTAAAATGAACTACTCCCTCTTCTAATGACAAGTTGAAAAGTGTTGCAAGCGGTATGCTAATTTGTTCTACAATTTTCAGTAATATTTTGGGCGGAATCCCATCCTTCGTAGCCCTTATTTTCTTAGCTACAATTTCCGGGGTTACAATTATCTGTCCTAAATAGCCTGATTCCGCCCCCTTGAACTAAGCCTCTGGTACTGGCAGTGAACTAATATCTTCCCTGGTAAAGTGCAATGTGTATTTGTATTTGAAATGTGAGAGGGTATTTGAAATTCTAAAATGCAACATGTTTATAATTGATTCTGAAACCGTATATGTCCTCAAACCTACTTTTCTAAATATACAATTGTAATTGGCTTTTCCATTGCGTAGATATGTAACTGGGTAACCTGTAATTGTGCTATTTGTCTGTGTGGAGACAATAGCTGACCTGCCACCCCAACACAAACATAATGGAGTAATTGGCTTGCTACTCCTACATTCTTGTTTTATCTGAAGTCATGAATTTCTGATCCTATTATCCTGTTGATCTTTTCACATTGTTTCCCCAATGGCTCATTGCAAAATATGTTTCCTCTTTGTGGAGAAATAAAGTTGTTATTATTATTTTATGCACATTACCTGGGACTGGAGCTAGGACCACTAAACCAGCAATTCAACACAGCAAATTTATGATTTACTATATATGCTTCAGACCTCAGAAATGGAGCGCATTTCAATTCCAATTGGCTATGCGACATATTGTTATCTGCTATCTGTCTAATAAAACTATCTCTCAAGACACGCGTATTTTAGTAAAAGTATGGCATCACCTGCCATGTCGTGTGCTGCGTATACTCATTTTGAAATGCCAGAATGACAACGTCTTAAAACCCAAGTGCAAGTATTGTCCTATATTAGCAACCAGCAAGACCACCTCCAACCTCTTGAAACATCTCCAGGTATGTAAATTGTATGAGGTTGTATGTGTACCAAATGAGGAGTTGGTGATTACGCATACAATATTTAAGAATATTTAACAAGATTGCCACCCAGAGAATCAACTCTAGATGGCAGATGGACAAGGAAGCCATTTGGCTTATAGAGAGTCCAACCCTTTTATATACGTGTATCCCACCCTTCTGAGGAATGTGTCGATTTAATTTGATGTACTCTAATCCTTCTAACTTTCTTAACTGAGAAAACAATATTTCAATCAATATTTTCATAACCATTCAATATTTTAAAAACTTGTCTGATCTCCTCTCAATCTCCTAGTCACTAGTTTTGTTAAACCATATTCTTTTAGGCGTGTTTCGTAACTAACATCCCTCAGTTTTGGTATAATTTTACTTGCTCTCCTCTGTATTCTTTCTAACATATATATGTCCTTCTTGCTATATGGCCTCCACGCTTGTATACAATATTCTAAATGAGGCGTAACTATTGTTTTGTACAGCCTTATTTTTAGTTCTTTTTCTTCAAAAGCTATATTTCGTCTAATTAATTTAAGGATTTTATTTCCCTTTGAAGCTGCAATTCCGTACTACTCTGAAACCTTCATATCAGCATTAATGGTTAACCCTAAGTCCATTTCTTGAACCTTCTTTTAAATAACGGTATAATATTTACTTCTTTCCATTCTAAAGGAACCACTCCCTCTTCTAATGACAAATTTAAAACTGTTGCAAGAGGTACGCTAATTTGTTGTACAATTCCCTATAGCAGTTTTGGCGGAATCCCATCCACTCCAAGTGATTTATTATCCTTCACAGCCCTTATTTTCTTAGCTACCAGTTCCGGGGTTACAATTAACTGTCCTAAATAGTGTGAATCTGCCCCCTTGAACATAGCCTCTGGTACCTGGCAGTGAACTAATATCTTCCCTGGTAAACACTGAACTAAAATACTCATTCAGGTCTTCTGCCATTAAGAATCCTTCTGATATTATAGTTTCAGCACTATCTTCTAGAGGACCGATCTTTTCGTTTGCTTCGAACATATACATAAAAACGTTTACTGTCATGTTTTATACTACATACTATTTTTTTTTTATAGCTACTCTTTGAATTGATCATTTCAGCTGTAGCTTGGTTAAGTGCTTCTTTATCAATGGTGTAGACCTCGTTACTTCCAATACGTTTATATGACTTCCACATCGTTTGTTTGTACTTATTTTTTCCAATGGCTTCTTTCGGTAAGTGTTTATTTATGGACTGTTTCCCTTGTTTTTTTCAAGGGAACAAATTGATCGATGATGCATTCAATTTCACTCTAAGATATTCTAGCTTTCTGTTGCTGTCTTATTCTTCAGGGTTTCATTCCAGTCTATCTTTGCTAAATATTTCCTCCGTATACCTTCCTTTGTGGAAATTTATCCTTTACTGCTTTTTACTATTCCTTTCTTATTTTACTTTGATGGGAAAATGTTGTGATCACTACTCCCCAATAGCTCACATATATTGACATTGTCAACCAATTCATTCTGTGAGGACAAAACACATTCTCACCCCTGATTGGTTCTAGCACATGTTGAGAAAGGAAACTATCTTGCACTAAAACTAAGAACTTGTGGTCCTCACTACCCATGCTCTTTATAGATTTCCATTGTATATGCCCAAGGTTAAAATCCGCATAATAACACAATCCCGTTTGCTCACTTCCCTGATAGCATTTTGTAGTTTTTCATTATCTTCTATGCTTATGTTTAGACTTCGATAAACTAACCCCACCGTTAACGTTGAGTTTCCTGTAACTATATTACACCAAACAGCTTCTTCACAATCTGCTTCTCTTTCTATTGTTATTTCATAAACCTGGATAGAATCATATAGAATAACTCCACCTCCCCTTGTTCCTATTCTATCTTTCCTAAGTAATACGTAACCTGTTAGTCAATTCGGCATTTGATATATCAATGATGACCCATGAATCGGTTATATATATTATGTGAGGGTCAATATCTTCTACCATAATGTTTAGTTCACATCTTTTGTTTACTATTCTCCTTGCATTTATACAAACGCATTTATATCCTGATTCAGTACAGATTTCCAGGCGGTTCTTTGTTGATTCATTTCTGCTGTCTAGCTATGCCTCCAGTTTCAGGCTTCTGTTTAAATCCCCCTGGGAATGTAGTTTAAATAGATGAAACCTGTCTCACTGCCAACAGATTGCAGCAGGTTCTCTGAGAAAACTGCTGCCCCCTTTCCACTAAGATGGAAGCCATCTCTCATGTACATATCTTCCCTCCCAACAAAGCATACCCCTTCTTCTTCACACATCTGCTCATCTAGTGCGTTGATCGCCATCTTCTTGCAGTTTCTATATGTTGGCCCTGTTCCTCCCATTACTGGCAACATTCCTGAGTGAATAAGCCGTTCAACTCTTGTCTTCTTTAGCTTCTTACGAAATGTCTGTACTTCTGTACTATCCCAGTTGTTCCCTCCCTGTTATTATTTGTCCCTAAGTATATTAGTATAGACCCACCCTTGCCATGCCCCAACACCTTCTCTACCCTTTCAGACACATGTTGTATCCTAGCTACCGGTAAACAAACGACGACGTCCTCCCTTTCGTTTAGTGTCGTATATGTGTTTTTCAGAATACAGTCGCCCATGAACATCCTCTCTTTTCTCACTGCCCCCTCAACCACTGCCTCAGAGTAGCTCCTTCTCCGGTTTGCATATGTCTTACTATTGTCTTTTTCCCCTGCCGTGTTCTCTCCTGTCACATTCTCTTCAGATCCTTTTTTCATGTCGCTTTTTCTCTTGTCACCTTCCCTCTTGTCATCGTCCCTTTTATCGACTTCTCTTGTATCACATTTACTCTAATTTCCTTTCCATTCTTCATCTTTCCTCCCATCACATTTTCTTCTCTCCTCTCCTGTCCCATTTTCCCTCCCTCCTTCTCTTTGGTCACATTCTCCTCTGTCACCTTCACGCCTGTCACGTTTTCTGTAGTCGATTTTCCACTTTCATCCCCTCCAATCACCTTCCTCAACGTTCTTTCCTCTATCATACACGACACGTAAGCTAATCACTTGGGCATTTACAACCTAATGGGTGTACTTTGAAGATGTTTGAATAAATTGATCAGAACTACATTTTTTATAAATAAAGTACTAGATACTACTAATGCTAACACACACTATATGAAGCATAAAGCAGAAAGATAGTTAAGGGAATTTGTTGGAAGAAAGTGACTAGAATTTTGTTCAG
Organism: Paraescarpia echinospica; assembly: GCA_020002185.1. NCBI lineage: Eukaryota > Metazoa > Annelida > Polychaeta > Sabellida > Siboglinidae > Paraescarpia > Paraescarpia echinospica. The sequence goes on along the minus strand of CM034544.1, from coordinate 48,652,761 downwards.
ATCTGAATTTGAGATAAATGCATCATGTTTTTATTTACTACAATATTTCCTGAAAAGACACAAAGTGGAATATGGCATTATTTGAATGTTTTAAGAATCTGATGTAATTTTAGATACATGCATCATGTTTTCATTTACGACAATATTTGTTAAGAAGACACAAATAATACATATTAGGAAATACATATAAGTTTCGTTAGTGAGTGGTGTTAATAATTATGCCCGAGTATTTGATATTGTCCAGTGGGGTTATGTCCGAGTGGGGTTATGTCCTTGATTCTAAGGCACGTATACATCCCCCTCAGCTATGCTCCAAATGTAACCTGGCAAACACTGATGACTGCAATTGATATGTACTTAAGTAATAACTTAATCCGGACCCAGATAATGACATACTGTTTTTATATATTTTATACACATCATTCATTATGAATGAACTGATGCAATCAAATCTTTATGTGAGACCACTGTGTAAATTTATATGTTTATATGGGTATTCGTTTTACATTTAATTCCATTACAATGTAGGTATGTTTTTATGTATGTCATTGATTTTTGCCGTCATGCATGTAGGATATTCAGGTTTGGGGTAATAGTAATATATAATAGTAACAATTACAAATATTCAAATGTATGTAATAGTAACAGGTTGAACAAAACACAATGTATTTGTAATAGGAAACAATGTAAATAGTAATTTACCTAGATATTTCTTTTCTATTACTAATGAACAACATACACATTTCAACCACATTAATTTAATTAGTTTCAACCACATTAATTAAATTTAGTATCAACTTGAAGCCAGACTCAATGATTTATGATTGCCCCTCTGGGAATTATGGCCCTTGGTAGCAAACCTGGATGAAAGGGAATGCTGAACTCTGGACATTGCCAAAAGGCTACTTAAATCCCTCAGCAAACACTAATGTTGGTCACTGCCCTCTCTGGTGGTCAATTAGCACTTAGCAGCTCTGTTTTTTTGCTGCTAGTAAAATGGGGTACATAGGGATTGAGAGAGCAGAGAACTGCTAGACAAAGAATTGCAGCCCTTTGTTTTGTCTGGTGCGTGGTGACAAATCCTTTCGTGCTTATAAATACTGGTAGTTCTACTGTTGGTTGTTTTATTTTGGTCTATAACCAAAAAGACACATCCGAAAACATTACCATTTAATATATATTTTGTTGTTTATACATGTCAATTTATACAGAAAAAACATTGTAAATTTATTTATTTTTCGTTACGATCTGTTCATCCAATTAATCTTACTTTGCGGGATTCAATTCCAATTCAATCTGTTTTGATTTATTCAATTCAAATTAATATAGTTTGTGATCAATTCAATTCCAATTAAATTCCAATTCAATTCAAATTGATGCATTTTTTTGTGATCAATTTAATTCCAATTCAATTAAGAATTTAACCCAGGTCTGCTTGTTAGATACTAGAACAGTATGACTGTTGTATGGTTAAAGGGACTCAACTGTCCTTTGAAGCCAGTTCTCCTGCCAACTGTCCACATAAGCCTTGTTAGAGACTGGGACAGTGTGAATGCTGTATGGTTAAAGGGATTCAATTGTCATTTGAAGCCAGTTCTCCTGCCATCTGTCCACATAAGCCTTGTTAGAGACTGGGACAGTGTGACTGCTGTATGGTTAAAGGGATTCAATTGTCATTTGAAGCCAGTTCTCCTGCCAACTTTCCACACAAACCATGTTAGATACTGGGACAGTGTGACTGCTGTTTGGCTAAAAGGATTCAATTGTCCTTTGAAGACAGTTCTCATGGAAATTATCTAGACAAGCCTAATTAGATACTGGGACAGTCTGACTACTGTATAGTTAAAGGCATTCAAATGTAATTTGAAGCCAGTTCTCTAACTTTCCACACAAGCCTTGTTAGATACTGGGACATTGTGACTGCTATACGGATAAATGGATTCAGTGGTCCATTGAAGCCAGTTCTCCCAACTATCCACACAAGCCTTGTTAGAAACTGGGACAGTGCGACTGCTGTATGGTTAAAGGGATTCAATTGTCCTTTGTAGTCTGTTCTCCTGCCAAATTTCCACATAAGCCTTGTTAGATACTGGGATAGTGTGAATGATGTATGGTTAAAGGGATTCAATTGTCCTTTTAAGCCAGTTCTTCTGCCAACTGTTCACACAAGCCTTGTTAGATACTGGAACATTGTGACTGCCCTACGGCAAAATGGATTCAGTGGTCCGTTGAAGCCAATTCTCCTGCCAACTTTACACTCAAGCCTAGTTAGAAACTGGGACATTGTGACTGCTGTATGGTTAAAGGGATTTAAAAGTCCTTTGAAGCCAGTTCTCCTGCCAAATTTCCCCGCAAGCCTTGTTAGATACTGGGACAGGGTGAATGCTGTATGGCTACAGGGATTCAGTGGTCATTTGAAGCCAGTTCTTCTGCCAACTCTCCACCCAAGCCTTGTTAAATATTGGGACAGTATGACTGCTGTACTTTTAAAGGGATTCAGTGGTCATTTGAAACCAGTTCTCCTGTCCACACAAGCATATGGGTCCGGGGGCCATTTTAGTAACATTCTCAAGAGCCCATACGCCAGACAGATGCGTTCCTTCTTTTTGATGACTGCCCACTTTATCAGTGACTGGAAACTATAGTATGCTGTGCTAGACTGCAATAACACTGTCCCAGAATCTAACAAGGCTTGTGTGGACAGTTGAAGAGGTGGTAAATGAGTTCCACGTAGCCAACAAAGTCACCCACATTGAATCAGACAATGCATCAAACATGGTGAAGGCATTTAAACGTCCAGGCTACAACTCATACAACCATAGTGACAGTGACGACACTATGGATACTGAGGACAGTGACACAGAATTAGACGATGACGTGTCCAGGGATGTGTTTGTCTACCTCCTCCAGCATGATGGTTGTTTTGCTCACACTACTCAGCTTGTCGTGAAGGATGGGGTGAAGGCAGCTGGTGCTGCACGTAGTGTGATCAGCAAGGCTTCCAAAATTGTGTCTCATGCTCATAAGTCGACAGCCAGCACAGAACTGCTGGAAGGCCACCGCAAGTTGTAGGCAGCCAACATAACTAGATGGAACTCCGAGATCACCATGATACAGTCTGTACTGCGGATCCATCAGAAGTTGGACCAACTAGACAATGTGCACAAGCTGACACACCATGACAGGATTCTGATGGGAGAACTTTGTGAAATCCTTGCTCCCATTAAAGCAGCAACATATTTTATACAGGGTGACAAAGTAGTGACAGCCAGCTTAGTGTCCCTAGTGTGTGTGGACTCAGGTCTCAGCTGGTGACAACCAGCTTAGTGTCCCTAGTGTGTGTGGACTCAGGTCTCAGATAGTGACAGCCAGCTTAGTGTCCCTAGTGTGCGTGGACTCAGGTCTCAGCTGGTGACAGCCAGCTTAGTGTCCCTAGTGTGCGTGGACTCAGGTCTCAGCTGGTGACAGCCAGCTTTGTGTCCCTAGTGTGCGTGGACTCAGGTCTCAGCTGGTGACAGCCAGCTTAGTGTCCCTAGTGTGCGTGGACTCAGGTCTCAGCTGGTGACAGCCAGCTTAGTGTCCCTAGTGTGTGTGGACTCAGGTCTCAGCTGGTGACAGCCAGCTTAGTGTCCCTAGTGTGTGTGGACTCAGGTCTCAGCTGGTGACAGCCAGCTTAGTGTCCCTAGTGTGTGTGGACTCAGGTCTCAGCTGGTGACAGCCAGCTTAGTGTCCCTAGTGTGTGTGGACTCAGGTCTCAGCTGGTGCAGATCAAAGCAAAGTACAACTGTAAGATGGTAGAATCACTGAAGAAGTCCAATGAGCACCGCCTGTCTGTCTATGAGGAACATACATCCTTCCAGTGGCCGTCACATTGGACTCCCGCTTCAAGTTGGCCTGGTGCAAGGATACATGCGAGGCACATAAGCAGAGGACATCTCTCCTTGATACAACAAATATACTGGCTCCTCCTCCAGTATCATATGCACAATCCCAGCCAGGATCATCTGCCTCTTCTCTAACAGCCAAACGGTGCAAGCAGTTCGGTTTCATGGGAGTACAGGGGGCCATATCATCATCCACTTCAATCACAGCTGAGGAGATACAAACCTATTTGTCCCAACCGTGTGTTACTGAGAATGAAGACGCAATTGAATACTGGCGTACACGATCAGTCAGTCTGCCCATTTTGTTTTCATTTCCAGCTATACCAGAAGTACCTGACAATTCCTGCTATTTTAGCCCCTGTAGAGAGGCTTTTTAGCCTCGCAGGAAAACTCTTCAGACCAGACCGCTGCCGCCTGACTGATTTAAAGTTTGAGACACTATTGTTCATCAGATGCAACAAGAATTTCGTTTGACTGTCATTTATAGTCCATAAACTATCAGAGCCACCACCAATTCCAAAATGGTGAAGTCAATGAGCTCAACTAATCAACTAAGACAAAGCCCAACATTCTGAATGGCATGCGTTTTCCAGTTGTAGAATAGATCAATTGAATTAGCCCTGCCTCCAGTCCAAGATAAAGTAGCATAGATTATGACATGCTACCGACATTTATGAACATTTGCCAGTGTGTCTGATGAAAGTTGTGTAAGACTGTTGTGACGAAAGTTGATGTAAAAACACTAAGATGTGAATTTCTACTGAGGTGCTCTTCCATGTACCAGGATGGTTAGCTATATGATTATTCTGTTTCATATTAATAATAAAGCTACGCAAACTCTTTGACTGCTTTATTCTTTCATATTGTGATATGCCTAATAAGCCTAAAACAGTGTTCATTATCAGTTAATATTAATAAAACCTGGATAGCAATAGTCAGAACACTAAATATTGTCTTAGTGTGGTAGGGTTAAATATATTAATTAGGTTATGAATGAATAATTGATTGGGTTGTGAATGAACCTTAGTGATTATATGCTAGAGGGATGGGTGATGACTTAAATGACATAACATGCAGGGGGCAGGGCTGAAACCAAGAGTATCCCTTGCCCGGCTTGCCCTCTGTGATAAGCGAGATAAGAATGGTAGTTACATTTCTCTAAGGGATGTTCAAGTCTTGGAGATACCACGTGTTAATACTTATCAGTAGTCTAGTAGATGGCTTTGTCTTTGGGTCTACTTGGCTGGAAAGATGATGCCCCCCATTGGTTGGTTTAAATTCCGTAGTCAGACTAGTTTAGATAGAGAATTGTAGATGGAAATTTAGATGGTTGGTAGCCAGGAACGAGAACATGTAGGGTGTCATGTGTGTGTGGTCACACGGTGTCGTCACTGGTCAGGAGTCTACGTGGATGTGGTTATCACGGTGGGTTTTTAATAATTATATATATAGGGTAATGGATAGAGAGTATACAAAATTGTTATTATAGTTTACTGATCCTGTTGTGACTTAATTTAATTGGTACATCCCCGTTATCTAGCCGGGGCCGCTACGATATTCCCAACATAAAAAGATCAATGCCTTTGAGTTAAAAGAATGTCGCATACACCTGCACATAGTTGAAACAGGATTTGCAATTACATTTTGTTTTCTGAGTAAGCTTACTCATAATAATACTCATACATCTTCATAGTAATACTAATTGTAATCGATTACATTTGTATTGTAATCACCCCCATCTCTACCTGGAGCAGGACTAACTTTTGTCCAGTGGACTAAACCTGGGATTAAAATTAATCCACCTTCTGGCATACGGACTAAATTTAGTCCATTTTGTGGCGTACGTACTAACTTATTCCTAGGTTTAAACCCAGGATTAAAAGTTAGTCCAGCTTCTGGCATACGGGTCTAATTGAGTGGGGGTGAAAAATAATGGACTCATCCAAGAAAATTGCTGAATCCAACCACAGATATACAACGAACAATTTAGCCTAACGAAACAGAGGGAAACGTTTGCTGATTTCAACCAGTCTGTACCCATGTCCAGTTGCGAAATGTGGTAAAGCTACATATATCGGTTGTTGAGGGCAAATTATGGACCCACCAAAAATACTGTCTGAATCCGATTGAAAGTTGAAGTTATTAACCTATGGATACTGTGGAAATAGTATGGTACTTTACATATGTCACTATGCTGCCTGTTAGCAATATGCTACCGTGTGTATTATCATGGACCACGCCATAACAACTATTCGTTAATATACAATTCAAGTTACCGTCTTGGTAGATGTCCGTTATGTTGGAGCCGTCGAGTGTCGCCCGGCTCACTGTTCCTTGGTCATTCCAGTAGACAAAGCCATGAACTTCGTCCACTTTGACAAACTCAACGTTTTCTAAAATCACGTAAAATAATAATAATAATGAACTTTATTTAGACACTGGTATCCAGGGTAAGATCCTGTTCAATGGTGTTTACAAAATCTACAATAAAAACTGGCTACAGTAAAACAATATATGTACACCTACATAAGATTTAGTGATGTAAACGTAAATTCAGTCTGAAAGAACCTTTAAATAGCGTCGGCTAAAATAAAATATTATAACTATATCTCTTGTAAAAATTAGACTAGGTATTTATAAAAAAGTGAGTTGATAATAGTAAATTTTTAAACCTAATTAAATTAAATTAGATTAATATATACAATAAATAGTAATGAATATATAATTATAAAGTAATATGCTAGTATAATAGAAGACAGTAAACAAATTAGCAATAATGAATACTATCATATCAAGAATTGAACATCATTTGTAATTCTAGGTTTTCTGCATTAAAAAATGGGCCCGATATAGACATTTTTAGTCATATTTGACCTTTGGCCTTGGCATAACGCTTAGTCATGACCTTAAAAAGTTAATATAATCTCATCCATTTGATTTTACGTCAGGAGAACTATGAAGATAGTCACTGAGATCAGACTTCTAGCTCATCTACATGCCAATATTATCCCATTTAGCAACCAGATATGGTTAAAAAAGGTCAATTTAACTCATTAACTTTACCTTTGACCTAGATGTTTAACTTGAAAGGTCATGTTTATTTGATTGGGGATAAAACAAATATTTTTGTGTTCTGTTTTATAGGACCTTGAATCCAACAGGAGCTTATTTTCTTTGCTTGTAAAACACGTGCATATACAGTGTAAACATGTATAGAGTCACATAATGTTTATATGTGTCAACATTTGACATTGGCATGACGCTTAGTCATGACCTTAAAAGTATCCTGTTAATGACATGAACATATGAAAGTACATTATCAGATTCAGTATCAGTGAAAGTAAATTATCAAAATTAGCCTTTTTTACCCAGGCCTTATATTTGTTCCTTGTGCATGTGTGTGATGTCTTATTGCTAGTTCATAGCAGGTTTGTGTTTGTGTGTAATGTCTTATTACTAGTTCATAGCAGGTTTGTGTTTGTGTGTGATGTCTTATTACTAGTTCATGACAGGTTTGTGTTTGTGTGTGATGTCTTATTACTAGTTCACAGCAGGTTTGTGTTTGTGTGTGATGTCTTATTACTAGTTCACGGCAGGTTTGTGTGTGATGTCTTATTACTAGTTCATGGCAGGTTTGTGTTTGTGTGTGATGTCTTATTACTAGTTCATGACAGGTTTGCGTTTGTGTGTGATGTCTTATTACTAGTTCATAGCAGGTTTGTGTGTGATGTCTTATTACTAGTTCATGGCAGATTTGTGTTTGTGTGTGATGTCTAATTACAAGTTCATGGCAGGTTTGTGTTTGTGTGTGATGTCTTATTACTAGTTCACAGCAGGTTTGTGTTTGTGTGTGATGTCTTATTACTAGTTCATGGCAGGTTTGTGTTTGTGTGTGATGTCTTATTACTAGTTCATGACAGGTTTGTGTTTGTGTGTGATGTCTTATTACTAGTTCACAGCAGGTTTGTGTTTGTGTGTGATGTCTTATTACTAGTTCACGGCAGGTTTGTGTGTGATGTCTTATTACTAGTTCATGGCAGGTTTGTGTTTGTGTGTGATGTCTTATTACTAGTTCATGACAGGTTTGCGTTTGTGTGTGATGTCTTATTACTAGTTCATAGCAGGTTTGTGTGTGATGTCTTATTACTAGTTCATGGCAGATTTGTGTTTGTGTGTGATGTCTAATTACAAGTTCATGGCAGGTTTGTGTTTGTGTGTGATGTCTTATTACTAGTTCACAGCAGGTTTGTGTTTGTGTGTGATGTCTTATTACTAGTTCATGGCAGGTTTGTGTTTGTGTGTGATGTCTTATTACTAGTTCATAGCAGGTTTGTATTTGTGTGTGATGTCTTATTACTAGTTTATGGCAGGTTTGTGTTTGTGTGTGATGTCTTATTACTAGTTCGCAGCAGGTTTGTGTTTGTGTGTGATGTCTTATTACTAGTTCATGGCAGGTTTGTGTGTGATGTCTTATTTCTAGTTCACAGCAGGTTTGTGTTTGTGTATGATGTCTTATTACTAGTTCATGGCAGGTTTGTGTTTGTGTGTGATGTCTTATTACTAGTTCATAGCAGGTTTGTGTTTGTATATCGTGGTATTAATAATTAATTTTCAGTGGCCTCATTCTTATAATGTCAGTCGAATATACACATGCACACATACAGAACCAAGTTGTGATGTGAGATGCATGGTTTTTGTTAAGAGCCGGGACTTGGGTAGTTTACCCGGCTTTGACGATCCATGCACCCGGCTATCGAGAATGTTGCCTCGATTATCCAGGAGATGGGACACCGTAGAGCTCTCGTTCTACTGCCTGGAAGATAACATTGGTTTACACTGTACGACATTGATCCCTGTTTACACTGAATCCGGGTAGAGACAATGATTGGCTCTCAGGCTAACAATAAAACTAAAAGTCAAATAAGGATCAACTGATATAAGTTTATGCTTCGCATTGGAAACTTTGGTTATATTGACACAAGTAATAAACATAAAAGTTAAATCCTAATGTATATTTGGATTACGAATCTCGATAACGACACTGATTGGCTGTTTTCCTTTTGTCACTCAATAATTGGATGCAATTAAAACCATATTATGTAATCAAATTATTATATGTTAATATAATTTAATACACTATGCCAATAGGTTCCTATTCACATATGTCAAAATATAGTCTCTGAAATGGGCAAAACGTAACGCAAGTCACAGTGGAAATGTCCATGGTATGCAATATCGTTTTTTGGACATTCAGTAAAAATATATAATGAATGACGTTTGGTATAAATTACATAAAGTATGAAAACATGCCGTCATATGGAGTTAAGTATTAGTCAAGAAAGTGAGAATCAGCCCATTTAGTTGTATTGTTTTTCTAAAGCATTAGAAACTTTCATTTTTATGTATTTTCATAACAAAACAGTGTGCTTTGTTACCAAACATGGCGGGTGTCTTAAGAAACATCATCAATAAGTGTTAAAACAAGTATGAGTTCAATGTTGGCTATCAGATAACAACAGAATGTTAGAGAGATAAACAACAGTTTTTATTTTTCAGTTTGATTTGCCCAATTTGCCCATTTGCAAATTCGTGGAGGCATGTGAAGTGGCTCATGGAACTCAAATCGTGGGGTCCCTTGAGCCACCACATGGGGTCTCTTGAGTCACAACAACACTTTTACATTTAAAATAGGTCAGTGAGTTTAACATGTGACTTTGATTACAATAAACAGCTGATATATGTTCTAAGATGTATTCATCATAACTGAAATTAAGATAATGTTATGATATTCAGGTTAAAACATCTGCATGCCGTGCACTATTTCTCTACCTGAGGAAAATATGCCTCGACAAACATTTAAGTTGCGTAAAACTGAGTTGTATTGTAATTTACCCCATAATCTATTTTGTGTTTATTATCACTTATATATTTTTACACAATGTATGCGCGTTCCATGTTTAGGGGAACTTTTTAATTTATGTTGTTCTCTTTTTATCGCTCGCTAACTAGTTTTGAAGCTATTATAGCCTAACTGACAATTCTGACACAATATATGCCCTAAGCAACTGGGTTTTCACGCATTAGTCTTCTTTTTTGTGATAATATAGCTTAAGGAACGTTTTAGATTAATAATAATTATGTTACACTAAATTATATGTTAATTACCAATTTATCAACAGCTGAATATTCATTGTTTATTTCACATTTCTCCACACTTGATATTGTAGTATTCCAAGCTAAAAAAACAAGAAACTATTTAATTTATGATATTATAACCTTAACGGATCATAATATATAAATATTTGAATATTACCAGCATGTCCTATTGAACGCAAACAAATGTGAGGGGTTGCACCGGTCAATTTTACATTTCTGAACCGGTGTCATGAAATATGGACCCGGTGATATTTGGACCCGCATCACCATATATGGACACGCCCTATGATAAAAGTACCCGTCCTCCCAAATGTTAAGTAACATGTACAATGTCACGGATTTCATAGCCAAATAGGATTTCATTGTAGGCTGCTTTTTTGGCTATAGTTTTGGATTTGTTTTAACATGTTAAAATGTTTGCATACATCCAGTGACATATTTGTAGATGGCATAATTATCTTTACGATGATATAGACAAATATTTAAATCGCGGCTGGAGCTCCACGTACAGCCTTTTGAAATAATGAGCCCCCCAAGTTCTCCACCCTGGACGAATTTCAAAAAAAATATAAATATATGAACCATGTCTACGTTAGTACATGAGGATATGTGGAATAAATCAAATTATATGCAAAATTTCACCCCGATACATGCAAAACTGACGGAGATGTGGGTGCATATATATACAAACAGAGAACGAACTGCTTTATAATATAGAAACCACTAGGGTTGAAACTGGACCAAACCAGGGTTCAGATGTAATGGGTTTCTCCAAATCGAAGTTATTGTATTTGTGTCCCCTACGTAAATCCACAACTATGGGCGTCATGTACGGGACAATGGATTTCCAATAACTGTCAGTCATAGCTTACAAAAAACTGCACTGGATCACAATACTTTTTGAATTTATTTGTCATTCCTATGCCTTGGTGCAACATATAAATATAATTACATTTTGCCAGAAAGCTCTGGTCATATTAATTAAGATACCGTTATGTAAGGGACATATAAAACAATTATTTAAGAGAGCACCACTGTCTGGGCAGTGGACACCAGTAACTTCAAACAAATATAGTTGATATAATAGGCATAACTCTTTACAAAACAAAAATACAGGTATCTAGCTGTGTTGGTAACAACTTATATACATACTTGACCGTTGAAGTAGATTAAACAGTGTAGTGTGTTTGTCATATAGCTGAGCTAATGGAACAAATTACAATACAGAGGCAGGAAGATTTGTACTGTTTGACTTCTTGTAGCATAATCTAAATGGAACTGGTGACAAACATGAGGAGAAGTATACCGCTTTATTTATTATTATCCACACAAATATAATGTAATGGATATATAATTTATTATATATATATATATATATATATATATAAATCACAATTTGTTTTCACACATATAATTACAATATATTACTGTACAATATACATATATATACTGTACAGTAATATATTGTAATTGTGTGATTTGTCTGGATAAATATAATTTAGAAACATCGTTATTTATAATTACCATATTTTCATTTTTGTTGCGAATAATAATTACTAAAAATATTTACAAACAGTGCATCTTAGTATAAATATTAGTTGGTTTATATTACTTCGTGAAAATATAAACACAAAAGTGTCAAGAACATGAATGGTTTGGTGTCAGGCTTGAACCGGCATCGCCCGATTGTAAAACAAATTACGTGAAACCAACGCGTCTACCGACTGAGCTACCGAGACCAACACAAAATCACCGACTGATTTAAGTTGTTATGATAATTGTACAACTCCTCCTTCATATATCGATATTCTTGTGATATTATGAGATTAAACAACGCTACTTTTTTGTAGCTAGATATGATATATGTTCGTTATGTATGTCTGTTTATTACAGTAAGTGAACCTCAGGTTGAGTTGCGATCGATATAATTATTCTGAAAACGAGCCGAAGCTCCGCGAAACCTCGCCGGCTTGTAGTCCCATTTGTATTCATTGTCTTGAATAAAATTGGATTAATGTGGAACCATAAGAACTTGCTTGTTTCTCTATGATGACTAGTGTTTGTATTATATCGGAATATCGCATAATAACTCATTCTGACGCTCGTTTAGACCCAAAAGTTATCCTTGTAAACATGCTCTGAATGCATGCAAGTATATGTTGTCGGCATCCCGAAAAGCGCGCCAAAAATATGCATATTCGAAAAAATCCGGATGCACAACATAAAATGTGGAATTTCTAATTCATTGAATTTTTTTAATTTTTTTTGGACATTGAAATATATAGCAGGATATAATATAATATAATATAAATTCAAGCAATAGGTGTTTTTCCCCTTTAAGGCCTTAATTTGAATCGGTGATTCAAAATCCGTCCCACCGATTCAATTCACCGAAATGTTTAAGTTATCGGCCCGACGCAGCCGGTTCACAAACGCCACCGGTTTATCTCGGCGGACATGGCTAGGCTGCATTCGATGCACAGTTCGTTAATTTTTTTAGACCTGACTCTCTTATAGGAGATGGTAAACGTTGGTAATAATTCAACAATAGTTCATCAAAACTGAACTTTATCACGCAAGTGGTTGCTTTCAATAGTGAGCTGTTAACATTGTGTTACGTTTTGTTCTGCACTGTAGTCAATATTATGAAAGTCATACGTGTAGTTCTTTATTGTTACCATAAGTTGAAAATGAGAAGCAAACATGGGTGAAACAAATTTGGTATTTTTAATATTCTGGAACGAGAAAATAATTTTGTAACACAAGCTGTTTTATCGCATTGAGTTTTCTGTTGTGCACCGCGCTATTTTCACTGTAAAATGCGACCGGAGAACATGTCAATACTATTTAATCCATGTACGAAATTATCAATATATAAGGATTTGATACTATTGTGAAATAAGAAATAAAATAAGTTTCAGGCTGAGAAGTTAGGGATCGGTCATTATATATGTTGAAATGTTTTGATCACCATCAAGGATGCAGTCGGAGGGTTTTGGAGAACCTTATGTGGGGATACAGATGGGGATTTTATTGAGCCTCAAGAGGGGTGCAGTTGGATTTTTTGTGAGCCTGCAGTTGGAGGGTTTTGTCGATAATATATGAATCACGTTCCGACGCATATGTAAAATGTCAACAACATGACTATTAGCACATTTGTAGATGTAAATGTGTTGTTTACAAAATTACTAACTATAAAAAGTTAATAAACATATTATGCAGTTAATTAACATTAATCATATGTATCGCATATAATAATAATTAACTCCACAAATATCTATGTGCATATAACTGTGACTCTTGCTACCACGAAAACTGGTTATTGTCTTGGATTTGGACCAATTTCTTATAGCTTTCATAGCATATTTTCAAACTCATGAATTATTTCTCCTCCATACTAGCAAGCGCCGCACCTCGAAGGCTTGGAAAATAAATAAAACTATTAACATCATCAGTTCTGACATGATGTTATCCCCTTTTAAGTGGTTTGGGCTCGTCTGAGAAGAATGCAGCAAGTGCAGATATAGGGGCCTACTGACACCATTAGCCATACTCGAACAAAACTTAGTGATGCTAGCAGTTTGTTTGCCATGGGTAAATCCCCCTACAAATATTTTTTATTAATTTTGAACTAATAAGAATACCTATAGATTATCAGTAACTGGTCACCGGGGGAGTATGAATGGTTTTCTGAATATTTTTTTTATAGAATATCTGATTATTATCTATAGTTGCATTATTCTTGCAGCTTTTAAAAATCGATAAACCTGTATGTGTGGATCACAAAATTAAGGTTACAATCATGCACAAAACAACTAAAACCCATTTTTAAAACAGCCAATTGCACCTCCGCTTGAGGCTGACCAAAAACGCCAACTGAATTACTGCTCCCTGATTTCTCAGCCTGAAATAAATGTTATTCCATATATCAAGATATTATCAAATACTTCTCTTGCGTTAAGATATCGTTGTTACATTCCAGAATACATAAAATATCTAATTTGTTTCACCCATATATGCTTTTCACTTTCAAACTTATGGGAACCATAAAGAACTACAAGTATGACCTTCAGAATAATGATTACAGTTTGGAACAAATCATAACACCATGCTAACAGTCATGATGAGAGACATTTGTTGGAACCAGCTTGACGTCACTCTTCGATGCTCTATAGCAAAGCTAACAAACGTCAAATCTAAACATCGGTGGCATTTTTCCCAAGAGTCAGACTGGACACCATTTTCATAGTTTTGCTGTGTTCTTTGGACTAAATTTTACAGTGTTTGGAAGTTTTCTTGGTTGTAGGTCAGCGTTAGGCAAGCATTTTGTTCTTTACCTACAAATGAATACGGCCTAATTCTTGACTGGTAACAAAAGTGTATTTTGTAACGTGACCAACATCAGCAAAGTAAAGGTCACTTAGTTTGGTGGTGTCACCTAGCGAATAAACTGGGAAACACCTCAAAAATGTACTGTATACATGCATCTGAGTGCAACACTAATACACTTAAATACAAATATTAGCTTTAGGCAGATTTTGAACAATCAAGACACACATTTCGAACATTATTATTATTGTAGGCTTGTTTGGTAATTAAAAATATTACTTTATAATTTGCATTTTATTATCATATTTGTAGATGGCATAATTATAAATTCTGTGGCTGGACCTCCACGTACAACCTTTTGAAATACTGAGCCAAGTCTAAACATCGGTGGTGTCATCTAGCGAATAAATCGGGAAACACCTAAAAAAGGTGTAAAATGAACTGTATACTTAACACTAATACAGATAAATACAAGTACTAGCTTTAGGCAGATTTTGATCAATCAAGACATACATTTGGAACATTATTATTATTATAGGCTAGTTTGGTAATTAAAAATATTATTTTATAATTTGCACTTTGTTATCATAGTGTGCTTACATACATGTTTGTACATTTATCAAGGTCTAGTTTTATTTATTCATTTATGTACACACACATATATACATATATATATATATATATATATATACATATATATATATGTGTATATATATATATATATATATGTATGTATGTATATATATATATATATATACATATATATATGCAATGCAAAGTTATATTATGTTTGTGTAACTTAGCTCTACCATCTTAATGTACATATACTTAATATTAAAATTATTACTTTTTTAAATCTTATGTATTTGCATGTAAAATTCAAATCAAAGACATTCACGTGTGTCATTAAAGAATGTGGAAAAATGGAAATGTGTCCACCTGGTTTGTAAAATTGTCGGGCCTTTTCAAATTCAGCAGGATCACTTCAAAATTTATCTGGGCCAATTAAAAAAAGCTGGGCCTGTTCTTTTTTGCTAATTTGTTGGTTCAAGAATCTTCAAAACGGATGTATACTGTCCTTATTAGGGCAATCTTCACGAGATTGTGTATTAATAACCCAGTTGTGCAGACCTCTTTCCACAAATTAATTTATAGTAACTACTTTTATTCAATATGTGAATAATCCTTTGTAACTCTACATGGAATGGTCCATATGTAAACAAAACTACATTATATCACTGCCAAGCAAACTGTCATTGCATATTGTTACTTACTTCCAAAGATGATTGGTCTTGGTGAAGACGAGTCCGGTTCCACTACGAGTATGCGTGATCCGGGAAAAGCAACAACGAACAGAGTTCCACGTCTGAGGCCACCAGCAGCTGATACAGAAAGAAACAACATTTATAGTTCCAACAACTAATTATCAGTTTGAGGCTTAGTAAAGATAACCTTCTGGTGTGTCCAGGGTGGGATCAATTATTTGTACCCTGACAAGTGTTGTTATGGTATTCGTATTTATCTCACTGTCTGGACTTATAATAAGGCATGATAGAGTCGACAGTTCTGCTTTCGAACTAAACTCTGAAATGCACGCTTCACGGGGCTGGTCATCTACTTTTAATGTTGTTACAGGGTTATGCGTTCAGGATTTTCAAACGTCCATAACATAAAACCTAATGACACTTTCTGCATACATACAGACACATATTTGTAGATGGCATTATTATATTTACGATAACAAAAAAACATTAAAATCGTCGTTAGAACTCCACGCTTTTGAAATACTGGGTCCCTGGGCGAATTTCAAAAAATCTCAATCTACGAACCCTTTCAATGGGTCTGCTAGATAAAATCCAAAATGTCAGCCACACCTGCAAAACAAACAGAGCTATAGGTCCACAGAACAAAAGATAACCGACTGTTTTATAATAGAGATGTATGATATGAACTCGATGGACTAACCTACATCCACATCGGGTGCAATGAAAACCACAGACCGTGTATGAATTTACAAAGCGGTCCAGCGTACGCTGTTCCCATTGTTCAATACAGCAGTTAGTCCACCATTCTGTAGGCGCGCCAAGACAAAACAGATGCATAGACGGGGTCAGTATACAGTTAGTTTTCCCATTGGTTGCCATGTTAGCGTTTTGTATGATTATAAAAAAACATGACCTACACAAATTATGAAACTTCTTACCAGCTGTTATCATCATCTCATTGATATGTTGGTTCCTGCATATATGACAACCGTCAACATTTACGAATGGATGCAAGCAGTACTCCGGCTAAAGGGTCAAATAGCCTAATTGCTGCCAAATATCCTTTCACTTAGGAAAACAGCTAAAACTATAAAAAGTACCCCATTTTACTGTCAACAGCTTCTACAATAACACCTGGAAATATGACTACTCAAATGCACTTATGTCAGAGCATGTGAATTTTGTAAAAAAAATCATTTCTAAAAAATGCACTGCCTTTTTTCGTCTGTAACGAAACAGGAAGTCTAACTGGGGCAGGACCCCAGACGCATGTGCCAGCCTCCCAAATGGCGGACAAAAACTTGCATTGTGGAATGCCATGATCTCACTCAGTGATGCCTCCTGTCTAAATATAGGCTCCTTTATGAAAACTAAGCTCATCCATTATACATTAAGGCTGCTCCCTTAGAATTGGTTTAGTATCTTTGCAAAGTTCAAAAAACATCCAAAAGTAAATATATATATTTGTGGACTTTGTGAATGTGAACTTGTGCAGCCGCCCGATGAAATCGATGCCAGGTTAATTAAGTGTCGTTACTCCATCAGCCCCTTCTGGGGCTAACCTAGGAGTTGTGCAGTGCGCATTGCGAAGGATGCGTGAAACGGAATTTGAAAAATAATAAAAAAGTAAAACAAATAATTGTATAAACCAAGTGCAATAATTAGTGCAGATTAAAAAATACAGTCTCTGTCTGTATCTATAGTATGGTAAGTTGTGCTGCAATTTTCTGGGAGAGTAGATTCCAAGCTTTTATAAATCTAGGATAGAATGAGCATGCATATGTATTTATGAGTGCATGTATTTGCATGCATTTGTTGGGATCGCTGTTTCGTGTACGGGAGCATGGGACTATAAAATGTTATGGTAGAGTAATGTTCAGGAGGTTGTGTTTTATTTTGTAGAAGAAGGGTAGTTGGTGTGGTCATCGTCTTTTTTCTAGAGTCTGCCAACCAAGTTTTGTTTATGAGGCCGGTTACGCTTGTTCTGCGGCGGTGGTCATTTAGAGTAAATCTAACTGCGCTTCTTTGAATTTTTTAGAGGGTATCAATGTTATTTTGTGCCTAGGGATTCCAGGCTACATCTCCGTACTCTAGTTTTGGTCTTATTAACATATTGTAGAATGTTTCCTTAACTTTAGATGTTGCAGGGTGGAGAGAGCGTTTAAGGAGGCCAATTGTTCTAGCGGATTGAGATGCAGTTGTGTTAACACGTTTTGTCCTCGACAGTTTAGAATCTGTTGTGATGCCGAGATAGGGGTGTGAATCAACTTGGAAAATTGGTTGGTTTGAGATGGTGTAGGTGAAGTGGCTTGGTTTGCGTTTATGGATAAATCTGAGAAGGTGACACTTTTGGGATATTGAAGTTTATTTGCCACTTGACTGTTCAGTCGACTAGTTTGTTTAGGTCTGTTTGAAGGACGTTTTGGTCTGCAGGTGTTTGAATTCATCTATATAGGATCGAATCATCGGCAAAGAGTCGGGTATTTTAGTAATTTGAATCGGTGATGTCATTTATGTACTGTAAGAAAAGGACATGGCATAGGACTGAGCCTTGGGGTACAGCGGAGATGACATTTGCAGGAGCCGAGTGGGAACCAAAATGTTTACTGATACAGTCTGAGTGCAGTTTGATAGAAATGACTGTATTCTTTGTAGTGTGTTTCCTGTGATACCATAGTAGTTTAATTTACTGAGAAGTCATTTGTTGGAAACCTTGTTAAAAGCTTTGGACAAATCGAGGAGGAGAACGTCTATTTGTTTCTGGTCGTTCATGGAAGAAGCCCAATCGTAGACTGCCTCCACTAGATGTGTTTGGCAGGATAGTCCAGTTCGGAATCCATGTGGCTAAAAACGATATGCTCCATCACCTTGCACATAATGCATGTCAGGGAAATCGGTATATAATTTATAGGATCGCTTTTGCTGCCGTTCTTCTATACTGGAGTGGGAAGAGCCGTGATTCAGGCTTGTGGAAGTTTGCCGCAGGTGTATGATTGCTGGAATATGTGTTGAATTATTGTAGATATTTCTCTGGCAGTCTACTTTAAATCTTTATCTGGGATTCCATTTGGTCCTGATGCCTTGTTTGGTTTTTGAGCTTCAAACTGTTTTATGATGCCATTTACTCCGACATCAAGTGTTAGGATTTAAGGGAATGGTGATGGGTCTTTAGTTGGGATAGCAAGTTTTTCTTTGGTCAAAACAGATTTGAAGTGTTCATTTAGTGTGTTTGCTTTGTCGTGATCAGTTATTTGCATCTTGCCATTTGCTTTTAGTGTTGGGATGCCAAGGTTTTCTGTTTTTGTTTGTTTAATGAATGACCAGAATCGCTTAGGGTTTGTGGTAAGTTATTGATGTAGCTATTGTAGGATTTGGTTATTTCTTTGTTGACTTCTTTCATTAGGTTTTAGAAGTGTTCCCAGCGTATGTTTTCTTTGTTTTCTTAGCGTTAGCATGAGTTTTCTTTATAGTGTGATTATTTGTTGTGTGATCCAGGGAAAATGCTGTTTTGATTTCGTCATGCAGCTAGGGATGGATTATTTTATCAGTTTAGTGTAATTTTTGTGAAAGAAGTTCCAGTTCGAATCGATGTCTAGATTATCAGGATTTCGGACAAAGTACCTTTGAGCAAGAAGGGTACAGTTTGATTTGAGGGCTTCCCAGTTAGCAGACTTATAGTTGTACACTGTGTGGAGGTTTGGTTTTCTTCATCAGGTTCATATTAGTGTGAAAGAGAACAGCTGATTGGACTAATAGTCCACAAATATACAGTAAGGACTGGCTGTGAGGTTTAGTTGGCATCATCTTGTTTTACTTTGTAAATGTGAATTTGGGAAAGGATGGCAGCTTTCTTGTCAGCATTGCTCAAAAAAGTTTGGGAGGTCATCCTCGCTTATGGAGTTTGGGTGTAGGTATCTACGCATGTTTGTAGCAACAAAGCACAGGGCTATGAGCAGTGTTAACTTTATATCGAGGCCAGGGAGTGGATTGCGAAATATTTATTATGATTGCTGTTTGAAATGATATCAGGTTTTCTAGTTCAGTAATTTGTGGTGGGATCATATTCCAGATTCGAACTGCTCGGGGTAGAAAGAGAACACTGTTTTGACTGTGTTTGTAGACCTGGTGGGGGTGTGGTGTTAATTATGTTATTTGATATTTTGTAAAATGTCATGACTTGTTTGATAACGCGTCGTCGTTCAAGAGTTGGCCATCCAAGGGTGGCTATTAGGTCTGCTGAGTTTGTTTGGCGTCTATGATCATTTTTGACATACCCGGCAGCACAGTGTTGTACTCTTTTATGGTGTTTAATTTGGGTGGCAGTGTGTGGATTCCATAATGGAGAGGCAATCTTGAGTTTTGTTCGGATTAGCATTTTATAGGATGTTTCTTTTACCTCGGGTTTGCATGGCCCGAGGGTTCGTGTGATCATGACTACGGCTTTTGAATATTTGGAAGCTACACTGTATGTCAGTAATATGGTTTGCCCAGGTTAGTTTAGAATCTAATTTTACTCCAAGATATGGGTGGCTAGAGACGGAAGAGAGTGGCATGCCAAAGAGTGAATATGAATGTAGTATGGGTTTGGTTTTGTTTGCTATTGGGAGATGCACACATTTAGATATGTTAAATTCCATTTGCCATTTGTGAGACCATGTTTGGAGTTTGATCAGGTCAGATTGGCTCATTTCGTGGTCGGTTTCGGATGTGATTTTGCAATATATAATGCTGTCGTCTGCAAAGAGACGTACGGGTGATTGGACATTTTCGTTTATGTCGTTTATGTAGAATAAAATAGGACAGGTCCTAGGACTGAGCTCTGTGGTACACCAGATGTAACATCTGTTCTGTCTGATAGCACACCATTGGCTGAGACTCTCAGTTTGCGATTGGATAGAAACGATTTGATCCAGTTCTGTGTGTTTCCATTTATTCAATAGAAAGCTAATTTGAATAGAATGCGTTTATGGGGGACTTTGTTAAAGGTTTTGGCAAAATCAAGTAGGATGACATGTATTTGTGTCTTACTGTACATAGCAGTCATCCAGTCGTGGACTGTCTCAATCAGTTGGGATTCACAAGACAGACCTGGCTGGAATCCATGTTGGAAGTGCAGGATGATGTTGTGTTTGTGTAAGTGTAAGTGTTTCCATATATTGTTTAGAATGATGTGCTCCATAACTTTGCAGAGGATGCATGTTAGCGAAATTGGTCTATAATTAGCGGGGTCTAATTTCTGGCTTTTTGTGTATTGGTATTACTAATGCTTGCAGCCAGTCATCTGAAAGTTTGCTAGTGTTGTATGACTGCTCGAAAATGTGTGTGATGATGGGGGCTATTTCCAGTGCAGTCTCTTTGAGGACTCTGGCTGGGAGTTCGTCTGGGCCTGTAGCTTTATTTTGGTTTAGGTTTATCAGTTGCTTAATTACTCCGTCAATCCCGATTTCGAGGAAGGTGATATCGGGACAGATGGATGGAGCTAGTTGGGAGATTCTCCAATGTGATTGTTTACATAGTTTGAGTAGGATTTGGCTGCACCTTTCGTGACTTGTTTTCGGAGTTGCCTTAACCTTTCCCAGTCGCTATTACGTCCATTTTGTTTTGCTTTTTTATGGCTTTTGTTAAGTTTTCTTTGTATTCTTATTATTTCACATGTTATCCAGGGGAGGTGGGTTTTTGCTTTGGTGTTGCGGTTGGGAATATTATTATTGACTAATGATGTAAGATTATTTCGGAAAAAGTTCCAATTTGTGTTGATATCTCTTGAGTTTGGGTTCGTGTCAAAGTATGTTGTTGTTAGTGATTTTATGTCGTCTTTAAGCTTATCCCTGTTTGCATATTTATATTGGAACACTCTGTGTGGTGGTTTACTGGTACGGACTGGATTTAGATTTACGTTAAACGTCACAGCTTCATGATCACTACGCCGGGATTGGAACTCGAGTGGGATCATTGACCATGTTTTGTAATCCAAATTAACTCATTATTTCTAGCAGTTTGTTATGCTTGCTGGCAGTTCTTTTGTCAATGGTTTGCTGCTTGCCCCAGTTAATATCAGGAAGGTTGAAGTATCCTACTATAACTACATTAGGGGAAGTTTTTTGTGATCTTTACAGTTTTGTCAGGGATTCGTGGAGAGCTTCAAGGGATTGGAGGTGGTCACTGGGGAGTCGGTAGTAGGATTCAAAGTATATGGATTTGTTTCATGCGAAATAGATTTTTGTCCATACTATTTCACAGCTTGAGTTTAGATTTGCAAGTGGTTCTGCTACAATATCATCGTGGAAGGCTATGAAAACTCCACCACCATGGGCGTTTCTGTCCTTTCGTATGGCGTTATAATTAGGTGGTAGGAACGAATATGTAGGGTAGTTTTCATATATTTTGGTTTCAACTAGGAATATGATGCCAGGATTATTTTAGTGAATAGTTGTTTTTAATTGGGTTGTTTTTGTGATGCTTTTGACATTGTTGGTGTTAATCAGAATTATGCTAAGTATGTTTTTTTTTACGACATTCAGGGTTAGATGCATTTTTAGGGATCGGTCCAAAAGTTGGATCCCAGGTTTGGGATGTACGACTCTTATTTGTTTGTATGTGTATGTGTGTGGGGGTCTATGTTTTGGTTATTTTGGTCTGTGACACTAAGGCTGTTATATAGGTTGTAAAAACATTCCAATAAATGGTCTTGGAAAAAAGAATTACTGTAGTTAGGATGGTCGCATTTCATACAGTGCCAGGAACAGGAACTGTTACAGAGGAGATGATATTGATCTGGACTTACGTCACGACATTTAATGTGCACCGTTGGTTGCACTGGTCGCAGCAGATTGCACGGTGATTTGAAGCAACATGCTTTTTGCAAAATCCACAGGGTGTCTGACTGGGCCGGGGTTTGATTGGATGTCCCCATAGAGGAGTAGTAGGACAAGATAACCTGTTTTGTGTCCCGAAGTAGGCATTGCGTAAGACAGTTTGGTGTAGTACTTTTTACGGGAGTCTCTGGTGAAAGCTACAGCCAGTCCAGTCTAACACTTGTATCAGTCCAACAAGACCTGCCATATGTTAGGAGACCATTTGGATCATCCGGGAATTGGGTATGGTCCAGGTGTGTCGGGAATTTGTGTATGAATGCAATGAAGATACTAATTAGAACTACCACTGGTGTGCCGATTTTGGGTGGCACCATCATAAGAGCCGCTATTGCACAAGCTGCTTTTCCTGTACAGATATGTTAAAACAGTAAAAATCAAGAGATTATATTCCACTAGATGTGGGTATTAGTTTTTTTAGTTTTTTGCAAAATCACAGTAAATGTAAATGACAGTAGTATGATTTCAGTAAGCATAAATCACAATTGTTATAATATAAAATCGCTGTGAGATATTACATCAACACAATCAAATTGTGACTTCAAAATAATATATAAATAATTAAAATAATAATGACGATAATTGCCCAAGTAAAAGTCCGAGTTGTGTAGGCTGTAGTATTTTAAAACATGCAACTTATAGGAGAACTGTGCAATAGAAATGAAGGTGTTCAATGTCTTAGTGAAAGGCCTATTAGTAGACAGTTTATATTGTATATTGTTTACTGCTGGTATATGCTTGGTTACTGACAGCCTACAATTCGGACTTGTATGTATGTTTTAGGCTAATATGTATATAATTGAAGTTATTTTAATGTAAACAATGTCTGTTTAGTTCATATATTAAATTTTGAAGAAATGCGCTGTTATTTGAGTGGTGTTTGGGGGGATTTGGGTTACGCGCGCCTTTAGTACTTCTTGTTTACCTCCGCACCATGTTGATCTGTGTTCGGAATCGGTGGCCAAGCAAGCTAATTTGGCAAAGTGTAATTTAGGGGAGTTTGATTGGAAGTGTTATAGCAAGATTGCATTATAATAGTGATACTATTGAGCATCTGTAAGTTTGAATTTATAAAAGTATTTAAAATTCGTGATGTTAACGATAAACATTAACAAGATTTAACAAGATTGCCACCCAGAGAATTAACTAGAGGTGGCAGGTGGACAAGGAAGCCCTTTTGCTTAACGAGAGTCCGACCCTTTTATATGTGTGTATCCCGCCCTTCTGAGGTATGTGTCGATTTTATTTTTTAAACATATTCACGCTACTAGCACCCACACAATCAGCAGATAATATGTTCCATTCATTTACAGTCCTTTGTGAAAATGAGAACTTTCTTATATATAATCTACACTGCTCCGTTGCTAATGTAACTTCATGTCCTCTAGTCATTATATCTTTCTTAACTGACAAAATATATTTCTATCAATTTTTCATAACCATTCATTATTTTAAACACTTCTATCTGATCTCCTCTCAATCTCCTGGTCTGTAGTGTCGTTAAGCCGCATTTAATTAGGCGTATTTCGTAACTAAAATCCCTCAGTTTTGGTATCATTTTAGCTGCTCTCCTCTGCACTCTTCCTAGCATATCTATGTCCTTCCTGCGATATGGCGTCCACGCTTGAATACAATATTCTAAATGAGGCCTAACTATTGTTTTGTTCAGCGGTATTATTAGCTCTTTTTCCTTATATGTTATGTTTCGCCTAATTAATCCAAGGTTTTGATTTCCCTTTGAAGCTGCAATTCCGAACTGCTCTGAAACCTTCACATCAGCACTAATGGTTAACCCTAAGTCCTTTTCTCTTACAGTAGTACTTAGTGCAGTACCCCCCATTATATATTCTACCTCTTCGTTCCCATGTCGTGCGTGGAGGCATTTACATTTCCCAAAATTGAACAGCACTTGCCACTTTTCAGACTATTTGATCAACTTGTCAAGATCATCTTGTAAACGTTGTGTATCTCCATCACTTTTAATCCTTCTAAACACTTTTGTATCATCCGCAAATTTCAACACCTTGCTTGTTATTTCATCATCCAAATCGTTGATATTAAGATTAATATAGGTCCTAGTACTGACCCCTGTGGTACCCCACTCAATACCGATTTCCAGTTTGAAGCCTACTCATCAACTACTACCCGTTGTCTTCTGTCAATCAGCCATTTTTCTATGCAGTTTATTATACCATTTCCTATGCCATGAGCCTTTAGTTTAAGCAGTAGTCTTTGATGTGGTACTTTGTTGAAAGCTTTTTAAAAATCTAAGTAGATGATATCTACTGGTGATCTTTCATCTACCCACTTAGTGATGTCTTCCAAAAAACAACATATTTGTTAAGCATGATCTCGCTTTAAAAAAACATGTTGAGATGCGTTTATCAAGTTATCTTTAACAAGACAATCCACCCTGTGATCTTTACTTAGTCTTTCTAATAATTAGCAAATCACTTATGTTAAACTCACTGGTCTATAGTTATCTGACTTGTTTCTCGAACCTTTTTTAAATAACGGTATAATGTTTGCCTCTTTCCATTAGGAACCACTCCCTATTCTAATGACAAATTTAAAACTGCTGCAAGCGGTACGCTAATTTGTTATACAATTTCCAATTGTAGTTTGGGCGGAATCCCATCCACTCCAGGTGATTTATTATCCTTCATAGCCCTTATTTTCTTAGCTACCATTTCCGGGGTTACAATTAATTGTCCTAAATTGTTTGAATCTGCCCCCTGAACTTAGCCTCTGGAACTGGCAGTGAACTAATGTCTTCTCTGGTAAAATCTGAACTAAAGTACTCATTCAGGTCTTCTGCCATTAAGAATCCCTCCGATATTATATTTCCACCACTATCTTCTAGAGGACCGACTTCATCTTGAACTTTCTGTTTGTTTCAAACATACGCATAAAAACTCTTGCTGTCATGTTTTATATTATAAGCTAATTGTTGTTCATAGCTTCTCTTTGAATTTCTAATTTCAGCTGTAGCTTGGTTAATTGCTTCTTTATAACTGTTGTAGTCTTTGTCATTTCCAGTACATCTATATGACTTCCATATCATTTGTTTATATTTAATTTTTCTAATGGCTTCTTTCGATAAGTGTTTCTTTTTGGACCGTTTGCCTTGTTTTTGAAGGGTACAAATGTATCGACTATGCACTTAATTTCACTCTTTGATATATTCCAGCATTCTGTTGCTGTATTATTTTTCAGTGTGTTATTCCAGTCTATCTTTGATAAATATTTCCTCATATCCTTATACCTTCCTTTATGGAAATTTCTCCTATACTGCTTTTTACTATTCCTTTTTTATTTTACTTTGATGGTAAAATGTATCCGGTTGTGATCACTACTCCCCAGTGGCTCACATATCTTGACATTGTCAACTAATTCATTATGTGAGGACAAAACTATGTCTAACACATTCTACCCCTGGTTACACCAAACAGCTTCTTCGCAATCTGCTTCTCTATCTATTTTTATTTCATAAGTCTGCATAGATTCTTTAATATATAAAATAACTCCACCTCCCTTTCTTTCTATTCTATCTTTCCTAATCATTACATATCCTGTCAGTCCCAATTCGGCATCTGATATATCGGTGGTGGTTCAGGATTCGGTTATACCTATTATGTGAGGATCAATATCTTCTACCATAATGTTTAGTTAATTTCTTTTGTATACTATACTCCTTGCATTTAAACAAACACATTTATATCCAGCTTCAGAAGAGTTTTCCAGACTGTTCTTTGCTGATTATTTGTGCTGTCTTTATATATGCCTCCAGTTTCAGGCTTTTCTGTGAGTCCCCCATGCGAATCTAGTTTAAATAGATGCAACCTGCCCCACTGTCAACAGATCGCAGCAGGTTCTCAGAGAAAACGGCTGCACCCTTTCCACTAAGATGGAGGCCACCTCTCATGTACATATCTTCCCTCCCAACAAAGTATCCCCATAAATATGTGAATCCCACTCCCTCTTCTTCACATATTTGCTCAACTAGTGCGTTGATCGCCATCGTCTTGCAGTTTCTATACGTTGCCCCCCTTCCTCCCGTTACTGGCAAAATTCCTGAGAGAATAATATGTTCAACTCTTGTCTTCTTTAGCTTCCTCACTAACTGTCTATACTTCAGTACTATCCCAGTTGTTCCCTCTTTGTCTGCATTATTTGTTCCCACATGTACCAATATAGACCCTCCCTTGCCATGTCCCAATACCTTCTCTACCCTGTCAGTCACATGTTCATTCCTAGCCCCCGGTAGACAAACAACGACGTCCTTCCCCTCGGTCAGTGTCTTGTCCGTCTTTCTCATAATGTAGTCGCCCATAAACACCCTCTCTTTCCTCATTGCCCCCTCAATTACTGCCTTTGATTAGCTCCTTCTTCGGTTTGCATCTGTCTGATTGTTTTCTTTTCCCCCTGTCGGCTTCTCTCCTGTAACATTCTCTTTCGATCCATTCTTTCTTGTTGCTTTTTCTCTTGTCACCTTCCTTCCTGTCATCGTTCCTTGTATCGACTTCTCTTCTATCACATTTGCTCTCACTTCCTTTCGTCCCTTCAACTTTCCTCCCATCTCATTTTCTTCTCTACTCTCCCGTCCCATCTTCCGTCCCTCCTTTTCTACGGTCACTTTCTCCCCTGTCACCTTCACGCTTGTCACGTTTTCTGTCGTCGATTTTCCAATTTCTTCCCCTCCAATCACCTTCCCTCCTCTCAATCTCGTTTCCTCAGTTTTCTTGCTATTGCTATTTTCCTTCAGTCTTGCAGTATTCTCACCTCTCTCCCTGTTGTATCTTTCTATTCGACCTGTCTCCTTGCTAATTCCCATCTCCATTCCCTTCACAATATCTTTCAACCTAACTATCTCCTTCTGCAGACACTTCACCTTCCAACACCCAATGCACTGAAAGGTGAATCCTTCCTCCATGATTTCTGCCCATGACTTCCCACAGCCGGACAATGCAAAATCTACCCAGCTATGGCAGTGATCGCACACCAAGTGTCGCTTTGCCTTGACTTGCCGCTTGCAAGGCGCCATATCCCTATCATAATTTATTTAATAAATTAACTAACTTACTATTTAGTCTTTATAAAGACTGTTTCCTGTGTACTACAGCACACTTTATGTTACAGATTTCAATTACACAGCCGACTATTTATCCTATCACGAACGCTAACATTACCGGTAGTGACCTAATTTAAATACAATCAATTACGTTACGTTAGGCTGCTTTATTATTTAGGTTACGCCGCCCGACTATCGCCCTTGCTTAATTTTAACAACAATGCTACCTAATCAAAATATCTAGCAAGTACTGGCTTACACAGATATTATCTTATGTATGTAGTTTGATGGTTGTTACTTTATCTCCTATATATTCTACCACATCATCAGGTTTGTTAAATATTGTTTACAACTTATCGAAGGCTAAGTTACCCTATTAGCACTCATTATACTAAGGTGTTTTAAAATACTTTGATTAACTAACTTTAAGCATAACTGCTACTCAATATATGTTTACTGCAACTTTATTAATGATATTAAGGCAATAATAATACTTATCAATCAGTAATTCCACTTGTTTATCAACTTTTCTGCACCACTAGTTTCTACGATCTATCTCTGCCATATACAGCCTCGAACATTATCCAGTAAAAGATACGACTGCACCTAGCTCATGCGCACACATTTCCCCTTATGTGACTGATATAACTATTGTATATGTTATGACTCCAGGTAATGTACATTTATTTTGTAAGAATGCGACGATTATTTGAGTTGCTTTGGGTTCGATTTTGGTTTCGTGCGCTCTGTTTATTGTTTACAAATCCGCCATTTTGATGTTAACGTTTGTGTTGGTTGTTAGGCAATATAATTTAATGAACTATAACTTTGGACTAATTGAGCGCAAATGTATTTATATGGACGTACCGTGATGATGTTACTATTGCATGTCTGTACATTTTGAATAATGACAGTCTTTACAATTTGTGATTTTAACAATAAACGTTGGAGAACAAAACAAGAATGCACGACACCTGATGAATGCGCACTGTCAAAGTATATCATTTCAATATTTATATGAGATGATAATGTACATTGGTATGATGTTGATATACAGTACAGACATACCAATATATTATTGGTGTGGATCAACGTGTTTAATTATGAAGAAACACGATAGTCACTGTATCACAAAATCATGAATGCCACTAGACTCTCTCTCGGAACTCCTGTCGTATGCATGTGACTAGAAAGAAAGGGGGAGCAGATCACAGAGTTTATCATATATACGAAACATGATTATTATGAGCTACAGGATATTACAATTGGAACCTCATTAATATGGACAATCTATGTCGTGTCTCACGTGGATTGGAAGTTGTGAATAAAATATTCATGCAAAATAACTGGATATGTTAATATTACTGATAATAAAGTGGATGTTTATTATAACATAACATGATTTCTGAATGCTGATGTTTCCGGAGTAGCAACATTAACGCGGTTCCACTGCATCCCAGTTAATTAGCAGCAACAAAAAGTAAATTAATACATTTATTTGGGTAATTTTTGTATATTTTCTTTTTCCGTAATACCATGTCATACAGTGGTGAAATTCCTGTTATATTTCTTGAAGAATTTAATGTAATTTCAAAACCATTTTTGTTTCGTAGTACTATTGTCGTCATCATCTCCTACATCTATAATATGTTCGATGTAATCTCAGTAAGTCCTTCTCTCTTCTCGTTGTATTGTAGCCTTCATTGCTCTATATGCTGACTCACGTTTGTTATTCGATGTAATCCCAGTAAGTCCTTCTTTCTTCTCGTTGTACTGTAGACTTCATTGCACTCATAATTGTTACTCTTAGTCTTTTTTTTATGTAAAATCTATTCCTTTTTGTTATCAGTGCCTTCACCTTTTCGTTGATCCATGGTTTATGATTTTTGTTTCCTCGTATGAATTTTCTTGGAATAAACCTTTCCATACCATATGTTATTGTATCCCAACATTTTACTCAATAATCCTCAACATTATAATTGTCTAGTCCATCGAAGAATGTATTTGACAATGTTCTTATTGTTTTCTGAATCAATGGTAATCGGCGTTTTTGTAGATAATAGTCGAGTTGCCATATTTGGAACCTGGAAATGGTTGGTACTGTAAGATCTTTTTGTTGAATCATGTAAGTTTTGGGTCCCTCAACTCAAATCAGCGGGATGGCAACGCGCCATCCTTGAGCAACTTTTGGGAGCCAGGCAAATCCAAAAAGGCTGCCGTGAAAGGTCAAATTAGAAAATGTTTTACATATTTGCACTGGAGCATGCTAGGAACATGATTTTGGTGTTTATACACATGTTTTGGCATATGAGGAATGCAACGGAACCATTTGCAATGATGTCCGACTATGTTCACATAATAACAAATTTAAATGGCCGCCATTTTCGCCGAAAATAAAAAAAATAGCGAAAAATCTAACATACCTTTTGATTGGTTTATGTTAGAGACACGCTTTAGGTGTCCATCCATATGTTTTGCCATATCAGGAATTCAATGGAACCATTTCCAATGATGCCCGACTATGAACATTTGAAAAAAATTCAAAATGGTCGTCATTTTTACCGAAAATAGCCGAAATCTACCATGACTTTTGATTGGATGATACTAGAAACATGATTTTTTTGGTGCTGCAGGTGAATGTGTGTGTATGCGTGTGTGCATGTGCGTCCGTGTGTGTTCACGAGTATGTCCGTACCTGTGTGTATTTCAATGACTGAGTGTTTTAGGGTGTATGTTAAAGAATGCCTGTGTATCTGTGATTAAGTGTACGTGCGACCTTGAGTGTCCATGTATGTGTTTCTGTATGACTGGTGTTTCTCTATGTTTGCACGTGTGCGTGTGTGTGCATGTCTGTGTGTGTATTTTTCTGTGTAGGTTTGTGTTTGCAAGCGCGCGGGCGTAAATGTATGTGCTAATGTGTATGTTTCGGTTAGTATTATTGTGTGCATGCGCGTGTGTGTGCGTGCCTGCGCGGGGATGTGTGTCTACGTTTGTGTGTTTGTGTTACTAAAGGTGTTCGTGTGTATGTGTGTGAGCATGTGGGCTTAAGGTGAATGTATGTGTGCGTGTGTGTGCATGTGCGTGGATGTGTGTGCTCGATTATGTACGTACCTGTTCTAATTTCAGTGACTGAGTGTTTTACGGTGTCTTTTGATGAATGCCTGTGAATATGTGAGTATGTGTACGTGTGACCGTTTGTGTATGTGAGCGCGGGTGCGTATGTGTGTTTTCATGTGTGTGTGTTTGTGCTTCAGGTGAATGTGTGCGCTTGCATGGTTGCATTTGAGTGTGCCAGTGAGTGCAAGTGGGTGTGGGGGCGTGTGTTTGTGTGCGTATGTATGTGTGTGGTTGTGTGAGTGAGTGAGTGAGTGAGTGATTGATTGAGTGAGTGAGTGAGTGAGTGAGTGAGTGAGTGAGTGAGTGAGTGAGTGAGTGAGTGAGTGAGTGAGTGAGTGAGTGAGTGAGTGAGTGAGTGAGTGAGTGAGTGAGTGAGTGAGTGAGTGAGTGAGTGAGTGAGTGAGTGAGTGAGTGAGGGAGTGAGTGAGTGAGGTGAGTGTGAGTGTGAGTGAGTGAGTGTGAGTGGTGAGTGAGTGAGTGAGTGAGTGAGTGAGTGAGTGAGTGAGTGGTGAGAGTGAGGTGAGTGAGTGAGTGAGTGAGAGAGTGAGGTGAGGAGTGAGGTGAGTGAGTGAGTGTGAGGTGAGTGAGTGAGTGAGTGAGGTGAGGTGGTGAGGTGAGTGAGTGAGAGTGAGTGAGTGAGTGAGTGAGTGAGTGAGAGTGAGTGAGTGAGGAGTGAGTGAGTGAGTGAGTGAGGTGAGTGAGTGAGAGGTGAGGTGAGGTGAGTGAGTGAGTGAGAGTGAGTGAGTGTGTGAGTGAGTGAGTGAGTGAGTGAGTGAGTGAGTGAGTGAGTGAGTGAGTGAGTGAGTGAGTGAGTGAGTGGTGAGTGAGTGAGTGAGTGAGTGAGTGAGTGAGAGTGAGTGAGTGAGTGAGTGAGTGAGTGAGTGAGTGAGTGAGAGTGAGTGGTGAGTGAGTGAGTGAGTGAGAGTGAGTGAGTGGTGGTGAGTGAGTGAGAGTGAGTGAGTGAGTGAGTGAGTGAGGTGAGTGAGTGAGAGTGAGTGAGTGAGGTGTGAAGTGAGTGAGAGTGAGTGAGTGAGTAGTGAGTGAGTGACAGTGAGTGAGTGAGTGAGTGAAGTGAGTGTGAGTGAGGTGAGAGTAGTGAGTGAGTGAGTGAGTGAGTGAGTGAGTGAGTGAGTGAGTGAGTAGTGAGTGATGAGTGAGTGAGTGAGTAGTGAGTGAGTAGTGAGTGAGTGAGGTAGTGAGTGAAGTGAGTGAGTGAGTAGGAGAGTGAGGTGAGTGAGGTGTGAGTGGTGAGTGAGAGTGAGGTGTGAGGTGAGTGGTGGTGGTGGGTGGTGGTGAGGTGGTGGTGAGTGAGGTGGTGGAGGTGGTGAGTGAGGTGGAGTGAGTGAGTGAGTGGGTGGTGGGTGAGTGTGAGTGGTGAGTGAGTGAGGTGAGTGAGTGAGTGAGTGAGTGAGTGAGTGAGGTGAGTGAGTGAGGTGAGGTGAGGTGAAGGTGAGGTGGTAGTGGTGGTGGTGAGTGTGAGTGGTGAGTGAGTGTGAGTGAGTGAGTGAGTGGTGGTGAGTGGTGAGGTGAGTGTGAGTGAGAGTGAGTGAGTGAGTGAGTGAGTGAGTGAGTGAGTGGTGGTGTGAGTGAGTGAGTGAGGTGAGTGAGTGAGTGAGTGAGTGAGGTGAGTGAAGTGAGTGAGTGAGTGAGAGTGAGTGAGTCAGTGGAGTCAGTCCCAGGAGTCAGTGTCAGTCAGTGTGAGAGTCAGTGAAATTGAATCAGTGAGTAGTCAGTGAAGTCAGTCAGTCAGTGAGTAGTGAGTCAGTGAGTCAGTCAGTAGTATGAGTCAGTGAGTCAGTAGTCAGTGAAGTCAATTGAGTCAGTAGAGTGTTTTGAAGTGTGAATGTAATTCGTTGTGTGAAATGTCTTTTATGTGAGTTGATATGTGTGTGTGGTTGTTGAATGTATGTGTGCGTTTTATATTCGTTTGTGTGTTTGTGTGTGTGTGTGTGTGTGTGTGTGTGTGTGTGTGTGTGTGTGATTGTATTCTGTGTTTCATATGATATTTTGTATGTAGGAATGTGTGTGTATGGGATTGTGTGTGTGTGTTTGTGTATGTTCATATGTGTGTATGTTCGTGGGTTCATGTGTGAGTGTGTGTGTGTGTGTGTGTGTGTGTGTTTGTGCATGGGGTTGTGTGCGTAATGATGTGCGTGTGTTTGTGTATGTTCATGTGTTTGTGTGTGTTCGTGTGTTCTTGTGTGTGTGTGTGTGTGTGTGTGTGTGTGTGTGTGTGTGTGTGTGTGTGTGTGTGTGTGTGTGTGTGATTGTGCTTTTGTGTTCGTGTGATGTTTTCTATGTGAAATTGTGTGTATGGGATTGCGTGCGTGTGTTTGTGTATGTTCATATGTGTGTATGTTCGTGTGTTCGTGTGAGTGTGTGTGTTTGTGCGTAGGGTTGCGTACGTAATGATGTGCGTGTGTTTGTGTATGTTCATGTGTTTGTGTGTGTTCGTGTGTTCTTGTGTGTGTGCGCGCTTATATGTGTACATGTAAATGTGCATCAAGGTATATGTTTATTTTAGAATGATTGTGTCCGTGTATGTGTGTGTATGTCCGTATATGTGTGTGTGTATGTGTGTGTGAGTGACTGTGTGTGTTTTGTGCGTGTACGTATGTTTGTGTATGTATGTGTATCTATGCTTGTGTGTGTGCGCGCGAGCGAGCTTGCAAGTGTGCGCGCTTGAATGTGTGCGTGTGTGTGTGTGTGTTGATTGTTTGTTTGCATCCACGAGTGCATATATGTTTAGGCTAACGTGTATGTTTCTGTTTGTATGATTGTTTATGTGTGTGTGTGTGTGTGTGTGTGTGTGTGTGTGTGTGTGGGCGTGCGCGGGCGTGTGTGTGAGTGTATGTGTGTGTGTTTGTGTTTGCGATGCA
>CM034544.1:48526688-48614188 GCA_020002185.1 Paraescarpia echinospica | reverse complement strand
GAATAATATAGGTCCCAGTACTGATCCCTGTGGAACCCCACTCAAAACTGATTTCCAGTTTGAAGCCTCCCCATCAACAACTACCCGTTGTCTTCTGTCAATCAGCCATTTTTCTATCCAGTTAATTATACCATTTCCTATGCCATGGGCTTTTAGTTTAAGCAGTAATCTCTGATGTGGCACTTTGTCGAAAGCTTTTTGAAAATCTAAGTAGATGATATCTACTGGTGATCCATCATCTACCCACTTAGTGATATCTTCCAAAAAACATAACATATTTGTTAAGCATGACCTCGCTTTTAGAAACCCATGTTGAGATGGGTTTATCAAGTTATGTTTAACAAGAAAATCCACCATGTGATCTTTAATTAGTCTTTCTAATAATTTACAAGTCACTGATGTTAAACTCACTGGTCTATAGTTCTCTGACTTGTTTCTCGAACCTTTTTTAAATAACGGTATAATGTTTGCTTCTTTCCATTCTAAAGGAACCACTCCCTCTTCTAATGACAAGTTGAAAACTGTTGCAAGCGGTATGCTAATTTGTTCTACAATTTCCACTAGTAGTTTGGGTGGAATACCATCCCTCCAGGTGATTTATTTTCCTTCATAGCCCTAATTTTCTTAGCTACCATTTCTGGGGTTACAATTAACTGTCTTAAATAGTCTGATTCTGCCCCCTTGAACTTAGCCTCTGGTACTGGCAGTGAACTAGTGTCTTCTCTGGTAAACACTGAACTAAAATACTCATTTAGGTCTTCTGCCATTAAGAATCCTTCTGATATTATATTTCCAGCACTATCTTCTAGAGGACCGACCTTATCCTGAACTTTCTGTTTGCTTCGAACATACGCATAAAAACTCTTGCTGTCATGTTTTATATTACAAGCTAATTTATGTTCATAGCTTCTCTTTGAATTTCTAATTTCAGCTGTAGCTTGGTTTAGTGCTTCTTTATAAATGTTGTAGTCTTCGTCATTGCAAGTACGTCTATATGACTTCCACATCATTTGTTTATACTTAATTTTTCTAATGGCTTCTTTCGATAAGTATTTCTTTCTGGTCCGTTTCCCTTGTTTTTTGAAGGGAACAAATTTATCTACGATGCACTCTATTTCATTCTTTAAGATATTCCAGCATTCCAACTAAGTTATGATATAGTGCATTACATTACCCAGTCCTCAGGACTGTTCAAAGGGCTATGCACTTTAATCCCTGGCAGACCTGTTCAATCGAACATTCTCGACTTCTCTGGGAAGTATTTAGTCATGCTGCAATTAATCCGGTAAAACTATTCGTACAAAATATCCACTACTGTCTATAGCCAGGTACTCATTCATACTGCTGAGTTAACTGACACCGCCTCACAAGATTCGAACTCGCGTTCTCTCAGTCGAGAGACCGGAGCTCTTACCACTGCGCTATTGCGCTTCACAAGAATAGTAATAACAATCAACTTGTATAACTTCGATACACTGAGAAATCTGAGCTCAGAGGCGCAACATACAAGAATCATTAGAGGTAATCCTGAACCGGGACTCGCAACTGTATTCACTAGATCAAGGTACCGTCGAAGGTATACGGCGGGAATGCGATTTGAAACAAATAAGTCTTGAGTTTGTCACGAAAGGTAGCTTTACTTTCAAATGAATTTAAGGTGACAGGGAGATCATTCCAAATGTTGGATACAGCTACAGAAAAATACGTTTTCCATTCTTAAACTTAGTTTTCGGGATAACAAGTTGTTGTGAAACAGGTGAACTTAGGTTCCTAAAGATGTATGAAAAATGCAAGAATCTAATCAATTAGGGTGTGTGTTGTGTCGAAATGGCACACCATGTAACAGCAACCGCCCGTCCGTCAGCCGGTTTTTCCGACCAAAATGTGTGTCTGGTTGAACGGATGGCTTGTCCCCGTGATCATTGCCATGTCGTATGCTAGACGTCTGATATCAGTAGGAATTTGGTCATACGAGGCCCTCGCCATTGTGTGGATATGGGTAAGAGTTTTCAGTTCAACTTTCAGCGGCAGCGTCGACGGAGATCTCATCATTACCTTCCCATGTGTGGTTACAAAAGCATAATGATGTCTGCGAATCGTGCCAAAGCGACGGGGCAAAACGCCCGCTGTGGCTTATTGCCCCCTTGGCTGTTAGGTATCTCGCCCCAACGGTACTACTTTTATCGATAGGTGGAGTCCAATAAGCTTTCTTATTATCACCCACGAACAATGCTGCTAATGTGTTTACAAGTAATTATGATATATATATGCATGGCTATAAAACAGTGTAGACGGTGATTCCGACAGTATTACCACAAATGTAGATGTTAAATGAAAGCTAAACAACGATAAAACAAAACAATTTGATTTTCATTAACACTTTTGTACATTGACTTTAGCGCTCGCTGGTTAAATAAAGAAAGAAGAGTCAGCACTAGAAACAGCCTTATACGTGAAATACTGCATTAAGTTTTCGTGCGAAGAGTGGCGCGGTCGTATTGCCTGATATGGGTGTATACCCCGACATAGCCTAGTGTTGGTGAGAAGCGAGCGGCTTAGAGATCCACACATGACAAACAATGTTGCACACGAAAGAGTACAGAGGAGAGCGACTAAAATGATACCAAATCTGAGGGATCTTAGTTACGAAATACGCCTAAAAGAATGTGGTTTAACAACACTAGAGACCAGGAGATTGAGAGGAGATCAGATAGAAGTGTTTAAAATATTGAATGGTTATGAAAATATTGATAGAAACATTTTTTTCTCAGTTAAGAAAGATAGAAGGACCAGAGGACATGAAGCTACATTAGTAAAGGAGCAGTGTAGATTAGATATAAGAAAGTTCTCATTCTCACAAAGGACTGTAAATGAATGGAACAGATTATCTCCTGATTGTGTTGGTGCTAGTAGCGTGAATATGTTTAAAAATAAAATCGACACACACCTAAAAAAGGCGGGATACATGTAGATAAAAAGTATTGGACTCTCGATAAGCCAAAAGACTTCCTTGTCCACCTGCCATCCAGAGTAATTTTCTGGATGGCAATCTTGTTAAATCTTGTTAAACGTTGGAATTTAGCTAAGACCGTCATAGCAATCTTGTATTGTCTAACAGCCACATACATAGGAGTCATTCTCAAATTGGGGCATTGTTGTTGATTCAGCAATTTTGTTCTGTAGTAGAGCAGGTTAGGGCGTGTATATTCCCAGTGGGACATTCTTCAAATCCAGTAGACGAGCCATTTGAAAATCCAACATGGCGGCCATTTTTTTCAAAATGGCCGACTTTTAAAAATATTTTGGTGGGATATAAATTTTTAAACAATATTTTTAAGCTGGCCAGTTTAAAGTCTAGTTTTTACGTTTTCCAAATATACCTGAACATCAAAGATGGATGCAGTATTTTGAAAATGGCCACCATGTTAACATTATTGTATATTTTCAGTTTTCAATGTGACTCATCATGGAATAGTCTGCATGACAATGTATATTTTACACTTCATATGTTTCCTGAATATGTCCTTATGCTTACACGTGTTATTCCTGAAACATATTGCTATATAGTGCTACACAGGTGATACTACAACGAAAGCATTTTAAATCTTCGATTTTATTATAGTCCGGTAGCAGGACCCCATATTTCTAGAAAACTTGCAATGTTTGTTTACAAAGGTTTTTGGTATTTTTCGATAGTACTTGGCGTCTACATAAAATTTTGTCTGGGTGGCCACTTGCCACCCGCTTGGCTTTTTCACAATCCAAGATGGCCGCAGCGCACAATCAAAATGTAGATTTCGTCGTAAGTTCTGTTCTAAATACAGTAGAATTATGATGTTGGCCTCTATAAGTATGATTTTTCGAGAGCGAGAAATAGCAATATTATGTGATTTTACCATTTGGCGGCCATATCGATGACGTAATTATCAGATGGCCGTCAAAATAACCGTAAAACGCCTATAATCGGTTGTAATTTCGCATGTTTCCTATATGAATTGGTTCAGACGAAATAAATAGAGCATGCTAATATATTCTTTGGGTTGATTATTTTATTCCTAGAGAAAAATGGTGATTTGCTGTGCAATGGAGTGGACACGTTTTTTTTATACTCGGCGTCGCACACACTTATGAAGCAACATTTACCCGTGTCTGTACGAAGTAACCTATCCCATGGGAGACTCCGGTCGTTGAGTACAAGGGTCCGAAGCCACTGGCCGCCACAAACATGCACACCCACATACATGATGACACGACTGTTCATCTATGTCCCACTAACCGGTCTCCCTAATTTATCTCTGCAAAATGGCAACAATTCAACAAATTCCGAAATATAACTGAGAAATATTGAGCGCACTACTAGAAACACTATTGAATGCACCGTATACAACTAATGGATACTGCGCTTTCACAAACGGTTTAAGGACTTCGCTGTCACCGTTCCAGGTCCCTGGGCCATGATAGAAGACCCTTGATTAAAGGGTGATATCAGTCAGCGTAAACTGCACACCACCGAAACCTCCACTGCGCTGGCATGAAAAAAGTTCACGTTAAGTAAACCCGAACTGACACAACAATGAGTCGATTCAGCGCAAGTTGTCGTCTGATTATGACCTACAGATGACATCATCACCCGGCAGCACCCTGAGCGACCAAGCATCCTAAATAATGCTCAGAAGCGTGGATAGGAAACAAGGGAAGCTCGGGACGGCAAAATCACTTAATATAGCTAAATGCTCTTGGAGCTCTGTGCAGAACTACAACTCAACATTACAAATACTATCTCCGGCAAAAGGACCGTCGGAAGAAAGTAGCTAGAGTAACGGTGTTACCCGTGAACACACTGGGAAACATATCCGTGAACACACCAGGAGATTTACCCATGAGGAAACTGGGAGTGTTACCTGTGAGCACACAGGGAGTTTTACCCGTGAACATACCGGGAGTGTTCCCCGTGGACACTACTGGAGTATTACCCGTGAACGTACCGAGAGTGTTATTCGTGTACACCCGTATTTTATTGTTGGACCGATATTTTGTAACGATATCCTATAATTCGAAAATAAAAATTTATTCATTCTCCTGTTGTTCGTAGTTATGCATTTCGTTAATTTATAGTATAGTGTAATATAATATTAAAACTGGAATGGGAATTCTTTATATCCCGATGGTCTTATTGGCAGCGCCGAATTCTGCCCATTATCGAAATTACGCAAATTATGGAAGATGTGACGTGATATGTGTGCGCGCGCGCGCGCGTGTGTGTGTGTGTGTGCGCGCGCGTGTGTGTGTGTGCATGTGTGAGCGCGTGTTCGTGCACAATTGTGACTGAGATGGGATATAGCGGGCATGGACGGAGGGAGAGACGCTTGGATAGTAGGGAGAGGGTGTGACATAGAGAGATGGGAGTGTGTGTTCGTGCGTGTGTGCGTGAGAGAGAGAGAGAGACACACACACACACACACACACACACACACACACACACACACACATAAAGAGAGAGACACACAGAGAGAGAGAGAGAGAGAGAGAGAGAGAGAGAGAGAGAGAGAGAGAGAGAGAGAGAGAGAGAGAGAGAGAGAGAGAGAGAGAGAGAGACAGAGAGAGACAG
This sequence comes from Paraescarpia echinospica, assembly GCA_020002185.1. Classification (NCBI taxonomy): domain Eukaryota; kingdom Metazoa; phylum Annelida; class Polychaeta; order Sabellida; family Siboglinidae; genus Paraescarpia; species Paraescarpia echinospica. The sequence goes on along the minus strand of CM034544.1, from coordinate 48,608,580 downwards.
AGAGAGACAGAGAGAGACAGAGAGAGACAGAGAGGGACAGAGAGAGACAGAGAGGGAGCGAGACATGGAGAGAGAGAGAGGAGGGGGCGAGTGAGGGAGAGAGATAGGGAGAGAGAGGAAGAGAGAGATGGTGATAGAGAGGGCGAGAGACGGAGAGACGGGGAGAGGGAGAGGGAGAGAGAGGGAGGGAGATAGAGACGGAGAAAGAGAGAGAGAGAGGGATTGACGAAGGGAGAGAGAAAGAGGCACGGTAAGAGGGAGAGAGAGAGAGAGAGTGAGTGAGAGACAGTGAGAGGGAGAGAGAGAGAGAGAGAGAGAGAGAGAGAGAGAGAGAGATAGAAAGAGAGAGAGCGAAAGAGAGAGGGAGTGAGTGAGTGAGTGGGAAAGACAGAGAGAGAGGGTGAGAGAGAGGAGAGACGGAGAGAGATGGAGAGAGAGCGGAACTGAGGGAGAGAGTGAGGGAGAAAGAGAGGCAAGGTAAGACGGAGAGAGAGAAAGAGGGGTGATACTGTCAGACTACAGGCATACTTTTAACAAGACTTAACAAGATTTAACAAGATTGCCACCCAGATAATTAACTATAGATGGCAGGTGGACAAGGAAGCCCTTTGGCTTATCGAGAGTCCAACCCTTTTATTTACATGTATCCCGCCCTTCTGAGGTAAGTGTCGATTTTATTTTTAAACATATTCACACTAGTAGCACCCATATAATCAGCAGGTAATCTGTTCCAATCATTTACAGTCTTTTGTGAATATGAGAACTTTCTTATATATAATCTACACTACGCCTTTACTAATGTAAGATCATGTCCTCTTGTTTTTCTTAACTGAGAAACAAATATTTCTATCAATATTGTCATCACCATTTAATATTTTAAACTCATATTTCTTATCTCCTCTCAATCTCCTGGTTTCTAGTGTTGTTAAACCACATTCTTCTAGGCGTTTTTCATAAATAAGATCCCTTAGTTTTGGTATTATTTTAGTCGCTCTCCTCTGTACTCTTTCTAGCTTATCTATGTCCTTTTTGTGGTATGGCCTCTACGCTTGTATAACATATTCTAAATGAGGCCTAACTATTGTTTTGTACAGCGGTACTATTCGTTCGTTTTCCTTATACGCTATATTTCGCCTGGTTAATCCAAGGATTTGATTTCCCTTTGAAGGTGCAATTCCGCATTGCTCTGAAACCTTCATATCATTATTAATGGTTAACCCTAAGTCTGTTCTTTTACAGTGGTATTTAGTACAGTACCTCCAATTGTATATTCTACATATTCCTTCCCTTGTCCTGTGTGGAGGCATTTACATTTCCAAAAATTTAACAACATTTGCCACTTTTCAGACCATTTGATCAACCTGTCAAGATCATCTTGTAAAAGCTGTCTATCTCCATCACGTTTAATCCTTCTATAAAAAAAATCATGTGCAAATTACAACACCTTGCTTGTTATATCGTCTTCCAAATTTTTATATATTTTAAGAATAATATAGTTCCCAGTACTGATCCATGTGGTACTCACTCAAAACTTATTTCCAGTTTGAAGCCTCCCTATCATCAAGTACTAGGCTATTCATGTCATATTAACTCAGTGCATACCATTTTCATTAGACCCACATAGATGTTCATTAGCTACAATTATCTGAAAAAAGATAACTGTAGTAAACAATTATTTGTGGGGTAATGACCAATTCACTACAGTCTCTGTCATTGATTAAGGTAATTTTATGATAACGATGCTTAAAGCAATATGATTCATTGAAAAGGTATCGGTCCACTTGATCAGTGCTAAAACGAACCTAATCATGCTAATTATATTCCATCATGCGTGAATAATTTTGGAATATAAGTAGATTGTATTGCATTTTATATAACACTTGCATAGGATACATTTAAGAATCCACAACTCTGTGTACACAAACCTGAAGAAAACTCAGAAAGATCTTCTTCTGCGAGGAAACTGCCTTACTAATAGTGTGCATAACACTGTGGAGTATGCTCTGGATAGGCTTTTAGTAGATGTGGAGAATGTTGTACTGAAGGTGTACAGTTTCTTCTCATGCTCGGCCAAAAGATGGGACTCCCTCAAAGAATTCTGTGAGTTCTGTGATGTTGTATTCCGTGAAATACTATGCCTTGTCAGAACCAGATGGCTGTCACTCAACCCTGCAATCTCCCGATTCTTGCAATACTGGTCTGCTCTGAAATCCTACTTTGTTAACCTGGGGGATCAAGCCCAAGACAAATCCAAGTTCTGATAAAGCTAAACATGGATGCATCAGAATTGCAGGAATAAGATGCAGATGTGGTTGAAGTGTGCATCCTCTTCTGCAACCACATCCTCTCCTTTTTTAAGAAGTTGTTAAGAAGCTAGAGAGAAACATTGACCTTTTCCCCACCATGATATCTTCCAAAAACAACATGACCATGACATGGAGGAAAGTAGAAGGTGTGATGGGAGACAGGCACATATCGCGAAAACTCAAGGAATAATAAGGTTCTCACAATGCACATGTGAGACACCAGCCTACCTATAATAAACGCACTTCAAACTATGTAAGGGTCTGTTTGTCTTCAGACAATGTATCATATATTAAACTATGATTGAAGTATAGTAGACTATACTTCCAAACTGGAACTAGAATAAAACTACCACTATTCTTCTCACCTCTTATTCTGGTCAGATTACCAAGTCAACAGGCCTGAAACATTTCTGATTAACGATAGCCTTCCCAAAAAGGTCATGCTAAAATATGTAGAATTGCAGGAAAATTGCTCAGAAACATCAAATATTTCTAGAACCAAACTAAAAAAATAAAGGGGGATCGAGGTCCGTCCCTTATTATTCCGTGTTGATGGTGGCAACCCTACATCATGTACATGCACGGACAAGATGACTCGACTCTTTATCTAAGTCCTACTAACTGGTCTCGCTAATTTATCTATACAAAATGGCAACAATTCAACAAATTCCGAAATACAACTGAGACATTTTGAACGCACTGGCGAAGACATTATAGACCGCATCCTAAGCAACTAATGAATACTTCGCTTTCATAAACGGTCTAAGGACTTCGCTGTCACCGTCTCAGCTATCTAGGCCTTAGCAGACGACGTAAATGGTGGGATATCTCAGGGGAAACTACACTCCACCTATACGTCGACTGCGCATGCTGGAAGGAAACGTCGGCGTCAAATAAACCCGAATTGAGTTAATAACATTTCTGTAGTGATGTGAAACAGGCGATACATTAGACGGTGGATGCTACTGGAAACAACAGTCCTAATCCGACATGCAGGCCGAGAAAGTGATCATCTCATGATGATCTGGATATGACACCATCACCCGGCAGCACCCAGAGCGACCAAGCATCCTAAATAAAACTCAGAAGCCAGGAAAGGATAGAAGGCAAGCATGGGACGGCAACATAATTGAATAAGCAAATCCTGTTTGACCTCTGCGCAGAATCACAACTCACCGTTACTAATACTATGTTCAGCAAAAGGACCATCGGAAGGAAGTGGTTGGAATAACGGTGGAAGGCGGCGCGTGTTACACGTGGACACACCGGGAGATTTACACATTAACACACCGGAAGTATTACACGTGGACACAGCAACAGCTTTACCCGTATTTTATTGTTGCACCGATATTAGTTTTGGTTAACATATCCCACATTTCGCAAACATAATTTTACTCGTTGTTCTGTCATCCATAAATCAAGCACTTTGATAATATATGATTTAATGTAATATCATATTAAAATTTTATTGGAAACTCTTTACATTATGATGGTCGTATTGCCGGAGCCGAATTGTGCCCGCACACATGGAAGTTTTTTCTCGATCCTTCATTGTGGGTGAAAAGGTCTCCGCAGTGCATAGCGTTGAGATGCCAGATGCACCATCATGACCGTCGTCTCGGAGAATGTTTTACATAATAATAATGAGGTCTTTGTTTGAAATTATATGCGAATACGGTATTATTGCGGTGAACATATGTCCGCTGATCGGAGGAGTTGAACATAATTAATAAATACTTAGTACTCTTAAGGAGGATTGTCCAAAATATAATTTGACGCCACACCACCTCCACCCCCACACCCTAAATACAAGCCATCTGAACCTGCTATGATGGCTGCAGTTTGAATATTACTTGCATGTATCTATAGTACATTTTTATGTAGAACATTATTACAAATAATGTTGCCCCCAAACAAACATCTATCAAGTTAGCATCACCATCACAACCACAATCACCAACAGCAACAACAAAAGCAACATCATAAACATCAACAACAACACAAACAATAGCAACAACATTAACAATATCGTTATCACCACCACCAAAACCACCACCGTCACTAACATCATAACCATCATCGACACTATCACAAACATTATAATCACCAACATCACCAACATCATCACCGCTACCACAACCACAATCGCCATCATCACCAACATCATTACGATCACTAACATCATATCCATCACCAATCCCATCACCATCACCAACATTATCACCAACACCATCAACGACACAACAAATATCACCATCACCACAATCAACATCACTATCAACACCAACACCATTACCACAATTCCCACAACTTCATTACACCACCACCATCAACTCAACCACTAACTACACCACCTCCACAACCAAAACCTCCACCACAACAACCACCTCCACCAACAACTACGCCACTACCTTCACTACCACCCCCACCACCACCAACACCACCATCTCCACCACCTCCATCAACATCACCATCAAAAACTGCACCACCTCCATCATTTACTACACCACCTACACCATCACATCCACCACAACCACCTCCACCTCCACCTACACCTCTGCCACAACCACCAATAACTACCCCACCACCACCACCACCACCACCATCATCATCAATTCCTCTAACAACATATTTACCTCCATCACCACCATCACCACCACTGCCTACTCCACCAACACCATCATCAACACCATCACCACCAATGCTTACTCCACCAACACCATCATCACCACCACCACCACCACCACCCACCACTACCTACATTACCACTCACTACCATCATTACCACGCCTACCAACACCAACACCTCCACCATCACCAACAACACCACCACTGCCTACTCCACCACCACCACCATCATCACTTCCAGCAACACCACAACCATCATCATACCCACCATAACCACCACCGTCACATCCACCATCACCACCATCACCACCACCACAACCATTACCATCCCATCCACCACCACCAACTTCACATCAATTACCACCATCACCAAAACCTCCACCACCACCACCACCACCACTACCACCACAATCACCTCCACCACCAGGAACATCACATGCACCATCACCACCACCACCTCACCCAAGATCACATCCACCACCAGAAACATTATATCCACCAACACCACAACCACCATAACCATCATCACCAACACCACTTACACCTCCATCACTTTCAGTGGTCCAGTGTTTTATTTCGAAATCCAACAATTCGGGAATATAATTCGTTTGATTGTTTCGTTATTTGCTGTCGAAGATGTTGATAATATAATATAATATATGATATGATATGATATGATATAATATAATATAATATAATATAATGTAATGTAATACAATACAATACAACACAATACAATACAATACAATACAATACAATATAATATAATGTAATATATAGTGTTCATGATATTCGCAGTGTCGATGAGGGTAGTGTTGAGATGTTCGGGGGGTTGATGGGTAGAATTGGAGACTTTCGGAATGTCGAGTGGGTAGTATTGGTGACGTATGCGGTATAGAGCGAGTAGTGTCTGAGATATTCACATTATCGAAGGATTGTTATGAAGATGTACGCAATATCGAGAGAGTAGTGTTTGAGATGTTCATGGTGTCGAGGGGTAGTTTTGGAAATGTTCGCTATGTCGAGAGGGAAGTGTTCGAGATGGTCGGGGTGTTCAGGGATAGTGTTGGAGACATTCGGGGTGTTCGGGAGGGGGGTAGTGTTGGAGATGGAACGCTTTGTAAAGGCGCATCCCCTCCTCTCTGCATTTTTTTTTTATGTTGGCGGGTCAGCACCTTATTGGCCGAGGGCTGCCCATATTAGGCTGGCGGTAGCTGACCAGTGAGACGCTATGATCTCTCCCACCGTCAGATACACGTCAGAGTTGGGCTTATTATTCTTAGCAACTGTCTCCCGTGTTAATTACACACTGTAAAATGAGGCTGGAGTTGTACCGCCTGATCGCTAGCCTGGGCAACACTGTATGAGATCCTGGGCTGCCCAGTCGTCAGGATCCCTCTGTCGGCCTAAGGAATTCAAAGGAATGCGAATCATGACGTTTGGCACCAATTCAGCTGCAGCAGCTGGCTGAATAGTCTCGGCATGGTCATTACACCGTCTTCTGGACTCCACTCCGTATTTCTGTAGGGTTTACACTTTACGTCTTTCCTATATGTGTATATCTGTATCCTGAATATGTCCTTATTACATTCCTGATACATATTACTAAATAGTGCTAGTGCTACACAAGTGATAATGCAACGAAAGCGTTTTAAATCTTCGATTTTATTATAGTCCGATAGCAGGACCCCATATTTCTTGAAAACCTTGCAATGTCTGTTTACAATAAGTTTTTGTATTTTTCGATAGTACTTGATGTCTACATGAAATTTTGGCTGGGTGGCCACTTGCCACCCGCTTGGCTTATTCAGAATCCAAGAAGGCCGCTGCGGAGAACCAAAATGCAGATTTCGTCATAAATGATGTTCTAAATACAGTAGAATGTTGATGTTGGCCTCTATAAGTATGTTTTCGAGTGCGATAAATCTATATTATTTTATAATTTGGCGCAACCATTGATGATGTTATTACAAGATGGCCGTCAAAATCACCGTGAAACACCTATAATCGGTTGTAATTTCGCAAGTTTCCTATATGCAAGCTAATAGATTCTTTGGATTGAGTACTCTATTTATACAGTTAAATTGCGATTTGCTGTGCAATGGAGTGGAGTAGAAGGGTCCGAAGAAACCTTTTATGCCACTGGCCGCCACAAAAATGCACACCCACAGACATGATGACACGGCTGTTCATCTATGTCAAACCAACATGTCTCGCTAATTTATCTCTGTATAATGGCAACAATTGAACAAATTCCGAAATATAACTGAGAAATGTTGAGCGCGCTAGCGGAAATACTATTGACCCCATCACATACAACAAATGAATACGGCACTTTCACAGACGGTTTAAGGACTACGCAGTCAACGTCCCAGCTCCCTGGGCCACGGCAGACGAACCTTAGAGGGTGGGATCAGTCAGCGCAAACTGCACTCCACCTAAACCTCCACTGCACTGGCATGAAGGAACAGTTCAGGATACATAGACCCGAACTGACTCAACAATGAGGCGACTCAGCGCATGTTGTCGTCTGATGATGACCTGGAAATAAATATCAAAAGCCTGGAAAGTATATTACTGAAGCACGGGATGGCAAAATCATTGAAAATGGGCAAATGCTGCTTGAGCGCTGCGTAGAACTACAACTCAACATTACAAATACCACATCTAGGAAACGGACCGTCGGAAGGAAGTGGCTGGAATAGCGGTACAAGGCGGCGCGAGTTACACGTGGATACACCGTCAGAGATACCAGTGAACACACCAGGAAATTTAACCGTGAACACACCGGGAGCTTTTCCCGTTTACGTAACGGAAGTGTTACCATGAACGCACCGGGAGAGACACCCGTGAGCACACCATTAATGTTACCCGTGGATACACTGTAGTGTTACCCGCGATCACACCGGGAATGTTACCAGTGAGTACACCGGGAGTGTTACCCGTGAGCAAACCGGGAGTGTTACCCGTGAATATGCGTATTTTATTGTTGGACCGATATTTTGTTACGATAACCCATCATTCGCAAACATAACTTGATTCGTTCCCTGCCATTCGTAAACAAGCATTTCACTGATATATAATATATATATAATATAATATTTAAAACTTAATGGGAATTCTTTATATTTTGAGGGTCTTATTTGTGGCGCCGAGTTCTGCCTATTATGGAAATGACGTGATGTGCGCGCGCATGTGTGTGTGTATGCGTGTGTGTGTGTGTGTGTGTGTGTGTGTGTGTGTGTGTGTGTGTGTGTGTGTGTGTGTGTGTGTGTGTGTGTGGGTGGGTGGGTGTGTGTCTGTGTGTGAAAACAGCACCCTGAGCGACCAAGCATCCTAAATGACGTTTAAAAGCGTGGAATGGATATAAGGGAAGCACGGGACGGCAAAATTATTGCAAATGAGCAAATGCTTTTTGAGCTCTGCGCAGAACTACAACTCACCATTAAAATACTATCTTCAGCAAAAGGACCGTCGGAAGGAAGTGGCTGGAGTAACGGTGCAAGACTGCGCAAGTTACACGTGAACAAGCAGGGAGATTTACACAAGAACACACCGGAAGTGTTACCCGTGAACACTCCTGGAGTGTTACCCGTGGACACTCCTGGGGTGTTACCCGTGACACAGGGACAGTATTTTATAGTTGCTCCGATATTTGTTTACCATATCCCATAATTCGCAAAATATAATTATATTCGTTGTTCGGCCGTCCATAATCAAGCATTTCAATAATAATAATAATCATAATCATAATAAGAAAACTTCTATTGCACCCAAATCCTTGGAAACCAAACTCAGAGGCGCATCAAAACAAAAGGATTGGTCAGTCTCACAATCCATATGTTGTAATCCAGTTGTCAACAGATGGGTCAAGGCGCTAGGGATCTACGGTGGATAAGCAAGGTTGTAAAGATATGTTTTTAAATAACGACAATTTTGTAATATTTTCAACTGATCTAACACTAAGAGGGAGCATATTCCAAAGAGTTGATGCAGCAACAGAAAAAGCCCTCGTTCCAATGTTAGTGTTGACTCTAGGAAAAAAAGTAGGTCAGAACTAGATGATCGAAGCTGAATAGGTTTTCTTACAGGAGTAAGCAATGAATGCAAATAAGATACTTGCTTACTGGATAGTGCCTGGTACGTAATGGTACATATCTTAAATATTATACGATATCGTACAGGAAGTCAATGCAAAGACTTCAAAAATGGTACAGAGCGAGAAAAACGAGGAGATCTTGTAACTACACTTGCTAGACAATTGTGGACACGCTGAAGTTTTGTAATATCCTTGCTAGCGATATTATAAAGGAGGGAATTGCAATAGTCAAGTATGCTGCTAACAAGCGCTGTTGCAATAGTCTTAGCAACAGAAAATGACATATGTCGGCGAATATGGCGAAGATCACGAATATGATCAAAACAGTAGCGACATGTTTGAGATATGAGTTGTCGGAAATTGAAGTTACTATCAAAGAACACTCCCAGATTCCGCACGGATGTTGCTGGCGTGATATACTGATTCAAAATACGCGTAGGGAAAAAACCATCCAGTTTACAACGCTGCATTGGAGTACAAATAATGATCATTTCAGTTTTATTTGCATTTAATTTCAACTTGCTGTCAGTCTTCAGTGGAAGATAACTTGAAGGCAATCACTAAGTTGGTTAAGGAAGCGATTTGTATCCGGATTAGCCAACGAAATGTAGATCTGAATATCATCAGCATAAATATGATGATCCAAGTTATGTCTTTGTATAACAGGGCTTAGTGGCGTGGTTTAAAGATAATATATATTTTAAATTAATATACCCCCAACAAAAATTATTGGAAACTTTTTACGTTATGATGGACGTATTGCCGGCTCCGAGTTTTGCCCATCCCACGCACGGGAACTTTTTCTCGATCCGTCATTGTTGGTCAAAAGGTCTCCGCAATGCATAGCGTTGAGCTGCCAAATAGACCAACATGACCGTTGTCACAGAGTACGTTTTACATAATAATTTATGAAGTCTTTGTTTGAAATTGTATGCGAATACTGCGTTATCGTGGTGAATAGATGGCTGTTGATCGGTGCGGTTGAAAAACATAATTAATAATTAGTTAGTACTCTATGGAGGATTGGAATTCAGATTTATGAGATCGTGTTGTGGCGACGGTTACAAGCGGCTCTGTAGAATTAAAGCGGCAACAACAACAAAGCTGCAAGTTTCCGCTAATAAACGAATCTGAGAATAAATGCTGACATTGAAATGGGAAGTCCACAGCTGTGACAAACGACGAAATGTGCAGTGCAGTGAAAATAACAAAAAGAACAGCTCAGCTGTGCTAGTGGATTAATAAAGGTTTTTGACGTCATTGTGTAAAATATAATTTGGCGCCATCCCCATGACAAACACCATCACCAACATCATCACCACTACCATCACCAACATCATCATCATCACCAACTCCATCACCTCTACCACAACCAGCACCATAACCGCCATCATCGCGACATCATTACGTCCACCAACATCATATCCTCCACCATCACCAACAAAATCACCAGCATCATCACCATCACAAACATTATCAACAACACCATCAACAACATCAACAATATCACCAACACCCCAATCACCATCACCATCATCAACACCACCAATACCACCATTCCCTCAACCAATTAACTACTACCACCACCACTACAACCACCTTCATCACCACCTCCACCATCACCACAACCAACTCCACACCCTCCACCACTAACTACACCACCACCACATCCACCACCACCACCACCACCACAACCACCAACAATTATACCATCACCACCATCACCTCTTCTAACACCACCGTTACCTCCACCACCACCAACTATCACCACCAACACCATCTACAAAGCCACCACTACCACCAGCACCTCTACCTCCACAACCTCCACAACCTCAACCACCTCCACCTCCTCCACCACCTTCACCACCTCCACCACCTCCAAGACCTCCACCGCCTCCACATCCACCACCTCCACCACCTCCACATCCACCACTACCACTACCATGTACACATCCATCACTTTCACCGGTGGTAATTAGTCCAGCAGCACTATTGTTGGCCCAGTATTTTATTTCCAAATCCAACAATTCGGGAATATAATTTGCTTGATGTTGTTGTTATTCGTTGTCAACCGTATTGCTAATATATTATAATATAATACAATATAATATGAACATGAAAAGCGAGCGTTCGTTGGAAACCCTTAAGGATACTATGTGGAGACGTATGTCATTCAAATGGAAATGGAAGTCTTTACCTTCTGGTGGTCTGATTGTTCTGCCCATCCGCCTATCGGAAACTTGTAACTCTACACTTCATTATGGGTCAAAAGAAGTGGCACGGGAACGAAATTTATACTGGGGGGGGGCTAACGGAGCTGCAGAACCACTGACAAATTTTCGCCGCCGCGCCGCCGCATATCTTCACATCTTCCTTCACTATCTGTATCTTCCGCTTCTTCGCTGTATCGGCTGTGAACTCATGACATCCAAACAAGGTGGGAACAGTGATGTTGATTTTTTTACCTCGCGCCGCTGCTGTCAATTTACCTTCTCCTACTTCTCTCCGGTGTCGCGCCAAAAACTATGACATCCGAAGACTGAGGGGGAGGGGGCAGAAAACCATATGTCTCCCCGCCTATTGTTTGAAATTGTATGCAAATACGGTGCAATTGTGGTGAACGTATGGCCGCCACCTCCGTCACCACTAGAACCACCATCACCACCGGATCCACCACCATCACTAGAACTACCACCACCACCAGAACCACCTCCGCCACAATTAGAACCACCACCACTACTTGAACCAACGCCATCCATAGAACCACCGCCACCACCAGAAACAACGCCACCTCCAGAACCACCGCCACCACAAGAACAATCGCCATTACCCAAACCACCGCCACAACTAGAATCAACACCACCGCGAGAACCACCGCCACCACTTGAACTACCGCCACCACTAGAACCACTGCCACCACCCGAACCACCGCCACCATTAGAACAATCACCACCACCCGAACCACCGCCACTACTAGAATCAACACCACCGCCACTACTAGAATCAACACCACCGCCAGAACCACTGCCACCACACGAATCATCGTCACCACCAGAACCACAGCCACCACCCGAACCACAGCCACCGCCTGAACCACAGCCACCATTTACAAACAAAATCTACGTCGCCAACACACAACCACCGTTAGAAAGTGAATGGGAAAACCTGTGCATTTACATTTTCTTATTGGCGGGGACGTTCCTTCCATCCCACTAACGGCCCGTCTTGTTTGCTTCTTCATTGTGGGTCAGAGGTTCACCCTAGTGCAACATACCGAACTGCTATTCAGTATGACTGTCGATTCCTGGAAGACACTTTGAATAATACATGATACTTTTCGTTGAAAGTCTACATTAACTCGGCACATTTCAGATAAACACTACCGCTCGTTTGTGGCGGTTGCTAAACACATCATTAATAACTAGTTAATGCCTTACCGAGGACGGGAATTGAGAGAGAGAGAGAGAGAGAGAGAGAGAGAGAGAGAGAGAGAGAGAGAGAGAGAGAGAGAGAGAGAGAGAGAGAGAGAGAGAGAGAGAGAGAGAGAGAAGTATGACGTCGTAGCTATGCGGGATCAAACACATGGAGGAATGTCAATAGGCCTTTAGCGTGGTTGATTTTGTTTTGCACGGAAGCAGCCAAGGGGGAGGGTTGTCGGTGTTGTTCGCGGTGTTGAGGAGGATAGTGTTGGAGATTATTGCGGTGTCAATGGTGTAGTGTTGGTGATATTCGCAGTGTCGATGAGGGTAGTGTTTGGATATGTTCGCGGGGTAATTGGTAATGTTGCAGACTCGCTGTATCGAGGGATAGTGTTGGAGGTGTTCGCGATATCGAGAGGATAGTGTTGGACATGTTTGCTGTGTTCAGGAGTAGTGTTGGAGGACTGCGAGTTTTTTAATGGGTAGTGTTGAGATGTTCGTTTTGTCGATAGGGTAGTTTTGGAGGTGTTCAAGATGTTAAGTGGTAGTGTTCGAGATCTTCTCGGTGTCGACGGAAGTAGTTTTGGACATGTTCGCTGTGTTGAGGGGTAGTGTTTGACATTTTCACGATGTTGAGATGGGTATTGTTTGGGATTATTTTGGTGTCTATGGAGTTGTCTTGGAGACGTTCACGGTGTCGAGAGAGCAGTGTTGGAGATGTCGACGATCTTGACGAGGTAGTATTGGAAATGTTCGCAATGTCGTAAGGGTAATGTTGGAACTCTTTGGGGGTGTTGATGGGTAGTGCTGTAGATAATCCCATATGGGGTAGTTGTGGAGATGTTCGCGGTAACCAGCGGCTAATTTAACTATATTTAATCAGATTTAACAAGACTGCCTTCCAAAGATTTAAATTTAGATGGCAGGTGCACAATGAAGCCCTTTGGCTTATCGAGTGTCTAACCCTTTTATATACGTGTATTCTGCCCTTCTGAGGTATGTGTCGATTTTATTTTTAAACATATTCACGCTCGTAGAACCCACACAATCAGCAGATAATATGTTCCATTCATTTAAAGTCCTTTGTGAAAATTAGAACTTTCTTATATATAATCTACACTGCTCGTTTATTAATGTAACTTTATGTCCACTGGTCCTTCTATCTACATATGTGGGAAAACACGCATGGAAGAATGTCAACAGGCCTTTAGCATGGTTGATTTGATTTGAGTGTATGGCATGGGATTGCACATTTAGCCACTAACGTCCGTCACATTTGCACTGAAGCAGCCAAAGGGGAGGGTTGTTGGTGTTGTTCACGGTGTCGAGGAGGATAGTGTTGGAGATTATTGCGGTGTCGATGGTGTAGTGTTTGTGATATTCGCAGTATCGATGAAGGTCGTGTTGGATATGTTCGGGGGTGATTGGTAATGTTGTAGACTCGTTGTATCGAGGGATAGTGTTGGATGTGTTCGCGATATCGAGAGCATGATCCAAGTTATGTTTTGTATAACAGAGCTCAGTGGCGTGGCATCAAGATAATATATAATTTAATATCATATTTAAAATTGATTGGAAACTATTTACGTTATGATGGTCGTATTGCCGGCGCCGAGTTGTGTCCATCACACTCACAGGAACTTTTTCTCGATCCGTCATTGTTGGTCAAACGGTCTCCGCAGTGCATAGCGTTGAGCTGCCATATAGACCAACTTGACCGTCGTCACGGAGAACGTTTTACATAATAATTTATGAAGTCTTTGTTTGAAATTGTATGCGAATATGGCTGGTGATCGGAACGGTTGAAAAACATCATTAATAATGAATTAGTACTCTATGGAGGATTGACATTCAGATTCACGATATTGTGTTCGGCAACGCTTACAAGCGGCTCTGGAGAAATAAAGCGGCAACAATAAAAAAGCTGCACGTTTGCGCTAATGTACGAGTCTGAGAAAAAATGCTGACACCGAAATGGGAAGTCCACAGCTGTCAGAGACGATGAAATGTGCAGTGCAGTGAAAATAACAAACAGAACAGCACAGCTGTGCCAGTGGATTAATAAAGGTTTTTTGATGTCATTGTCCAAAATATAATTTGGCGCCATCGCCATGACAAACACCATCACCAACAGCATCACCACTACCATCACCAACATCATCACCATCACTACCACCTCTACCACAACCACCACCACAACCACCATCGTCGCCGACATAATTACGTCCACCAATATAATTTCCTCCAACATTACCAACAAAATCACCAGCATCATCACCATCACAAACATTATCACCAACACCATCAACAACATCACCAATATAACCAACACCCCAATCACCATCATCAACACCACCACTACCACTATTCCCTCAAACAATTAATTACTAATACCACCATTACAACTACCTTCATTAACACCTCCACCACCACCACCACCACAACCAACTCCACGCCACCACCACTAACTACACCACCTCCACCACCACCACAACCACCAACGAGTACACCATCACCACCATCACCTCCACTAACACCACTGTTACCTACACCACCATCCACTATCACCACCACCACAACCACCACCACCACTATCACTACCAACACCATCTACACCGCCATCACCACCACAACAACTACCTCCACCACCTCCCCCACCTCCACCACCTCCACCACCTTCACCACCTCCACCACCTCCACCACATCCTCCACCACATCCACCACCACCACCACCACCACCACCACCACCATTACCACTTACACCTGCATCACTTTCACTGGTGGTAATTGGTCCAGCAGCACTATTGTAGGTCCAGTATTTTATTTCCACATCCAACAATTCGGGAATATAATTTGCTTCATGTTTTTGTTATTCACTGTCGACCGTATTGTTAATATAATAATAAAAATAATAAGATAACTTCTATTGCGCCTTAATCCTTGGAAATCAAGCACAGAGGCGCATCAAAACAAAAGGATTGACAATCTCAAAATCCATAAGTAGTTTTCCTGTTGTCAACAGGTGGGTCAAGGCGCTAGGGAGCTACGGTGGATAAGCAAGGTTGTAAAGATACGTTTTTAAATGACGACGGAATTTTTTAATATTTTTAATTGATCTAACACTAAGAGCGAGCATATTCCAACGAGTTGGTGCAGCAACAGAAAGCTCTAGTTCCAATGTTAATGTTGACTCTAGGAACAAAAAGTAGGTCACAACTAGATGATCGAAGCTGGATAGCAATGAATGCAAATAATATTTTGCTTATTGGACAGTGCCTGGTATGTAATGGTACATATCTTATATATTATACGATATCGTACGGGAAGCCATACAAATACTTCAAAAGTGGTACAGAGCGAGGAAAACGAGGAGATCTTGTAACTACTCTTGCTAGAGAATTTTGGACACGCTGAAGTTTTGTGATATAAGCGATATTATAAAGGAGGGAATTGCAATAGTCAAGTTTGCTGCTAACAAGCGCTGTTGCAATAGTCTTAGCAACAGAAAATGACATATATCGGTGAATATGGCGAAGATCACGAATATGGTCAAAACAGCAGCGACAAGTTTGAGATATGTGTTGTCAGAAATTGAAGTTACTATCAACGAACACTCCTAGATTCCGCACCGAGTTTGCTGGCGTGATATACGGATTCAAAATACGCGTAGGGAAAAAACATCCAGTTTACTACGCTGCATTGAAGTACCAATAATGATCAATTCAGTTTTATTTGCATTTAATTTCAACTTACTGGCATTCATCCAGTGGAAGATATTTTGAAGGCAATCACTAAGTTGTTTAAGGGAGCGATTTGTATCCGGGGTAGCTAATGAAATGTAGATATGAGTATCATCAGCATAAAGATGATGATCCAAGTTAGGTATTTGTATGACATAGCTTAGTGGCGTGGTGTAAAGAGTAAAATGCAAAGGCCCAAGAACAGAACCATGGGAACAACAAATAAAGCCGGCATTGCAACTGAAAAGCAGTTCCCAATCTTTACAGTTCGATATCTATCAGTTAGATATGAAGAAAACCAGCTTAGAGCTGTTCCAGATATGCCGTACCACTTTAATAGGCGTTTTTATGAGAATGCTGTGATCAATCGTGTCAAACGCGGCAAAGAGGTCTAGTAAGGTAAGTGCAGTCACTTTACCATTATTAATGTTCAAGTTAATGTCATTATGAACCTTTAAGAGGGCAATATCTGTTGAATGAAACTGCTTATATGCCGATTGTGACACATTAGTTAAGACATGTGTGCTAATGTGAGATCTTAGACGACTTGCTACAACCTTTTCTAGTATTTTGGAAATGGAGCTGAGGTTAGAAATAGGTCTATAATATCTCTTAAGGATATTATGTGGAGACGTCTTTACCTTCTGGTGGTCTGATTGGCAGCCCCGAGTTCTACCCATCCGCCTATCGGAAATTTGTAACTCTGTACTTCATTATGAGTCAAAAGCAGTGGCACGGGAACGAAATTCATATTGGGGGGGGGGGCTAACGGAGCTTCAGCACCACTGAAATATTTTCGCCGCCGCGCCGCCGCACATCTTCACATCTTCCTTAACCTTGTGGCAGTCTTCTCTGTTGGCTCGACTGTGACCTGTAACATCGCATGACGGGGGGAGGGGGTGCTGTTGGAATTATTTCGCCGCTGCGCCACTGTCTGTATCTTCCGCTTCTTCGCTGTATCGGCTGTGAACTCATGACATCCAAACACGGTGGGAACAGTGATGTTGAATTTTTATTTACGTCGCGCCGCTGCTATCAATTTACCTTCTCCTGCTCCTCTTCGGTGTCTCGGCTGAAATTATGACATCCGAAGATTGAGGGGGGGACCAAAACCATATGTCTCCCCGCCTATTACTGGGAGGGGGGCTGAAAACAATACACATGTCCTCCAATTGCACAAGCCTATCACAGTCGACAAAAATACACATTAATCGTCTCATAAAATTTACATTTCCACCCGTCATTGATGCTCGCACAAAAACATTCACGCTCACATTTAATCGGGGAGCAGAACCGGAGAATGTCAAGGGGGAGCTGCCCGCTTCCCCCTGTTCCCGAGCCTATGGTCAAACATTCTACGCAGTGCTATATTTTGAACTTTGTCATTTAAGTCAAATAAATCATAAAATAAAATAAATAAATATACTTATATAGTGCCAACTCTAGTTAGAAACTATTCAAGGCGCTTTACATGTTAAATAATAATAAATCAATAAAGTAATTAAATAAGTAAAAAAATTATATTAAAAAACTATGTTTAAATATTAGTATTACCGTGTCATATAAACAAAAGATAATTGATAAAAGCTTAATGCCAAGTCTAAAAGTCACAATAGCAGTTAAAATATTGATTAAAAGATAGTGTTTAAAAGTGCTCTTAAAGTCTCAGTGTCCATGGTGCCGTACAGGAGGGAGTTGCAGTAGTCGAGCCTTGATGTCACAAATGCGTTGACTACTCTCTCCCTCGTCTGTCTTGGCAGGAACTTGTTGATTTGGCTGATGTGATGTAGGTGGAAATAGCAGGACCGGATAATCGCTGATGTGTTGGTAGACATGTCCATGTGACAGTCTAAGACGGCACCAAGGTCTTTAATCTGATGCACAGCTCGGATGAGAGAACTACCAACATTGATGCTGAGATCGTTTACTAACTTCTTTGCAGAAACTGGGACAATCGGAAGGAACTCGGTTTTCTGGTCGTTCAGTTTGAGGTAATTAGAGGTCAGCCACTCCCGAATCTCCATGACGCAGGCTTCAAGACGCTGTATGGCCTCGAGTAATGCCGTAGAATTAAGCGCAAACGCCCGCATCAGCTGCAGGTCATCAGCATAGTGATGAAACGTTACACCGTGCCTTCTGATGACATCGCCGACTGGTTGGACATACAGAGAGAACAGTACAGGCCCAAGGACGGATCCCTGCGGCACTCCTGTTTTGAGAATGTGTTGTTCAGATGCACTCTGGCCAATTACAACACGCTGCTTGCGGTCTTGCAGATATGATTCCATCCACCGGAGGGCGTAACATTGAATACCATAGCGCTTGCTGAGCAGATTGAGTAGAATAGTGTGGTCAATCGTGTCAAAAGCTGAACTCAGGTCAAGAAGCACGAGCAGAGTGTCTTCTTTGCGATCCAAGGCCACCCGGACATCACTGCAGACTTTCAACAATGCGGTTTCTGCAGAGTGAAGCTTTTTGTATGCCGACTGAAAAGTTCATTCATATCTTGTGAGTCAAGATGATCAGACAATCGCTCTGCTACTATCTTCTCAAAAACCAATAGCCTCAATGGACAGGTGAGACAGACTGCTGACAAGTCTGTAGTAACGTAGCACGTCATGGTCCAGAGATGGCTTCTTCAATAGGGATCGAACACGAGCCTCCTTTAAGGACGCTGGCACTGTTCCTTCTTCAAATGACTTGTTGGTAACAGCGGTAATAACTGGTACCAATGATGACAGACACTGCTGAATTTGTTTGCCTGGCAGAGGATCGAGTTGACAGCTCTTTGTTAATCCAGACACAATCTTGTGTATCTCCTCTTCCGATGTTGGCACGAGAAATACGAGAGGTTCATTGAAACATGCCTTCTCTCTCACTGGTGAGTTTGACCGGTACGTCGTTTCTAACTCTGCCCGAATCTGTTGCACTTTGTTAGTGAAGTGTTGCGCGAACTTACTGCAACCATCATCAGTGGATTCAAAGTACGGATAAATGTTCTTCTGTTCAGCCCCGAGGGACCTCACGAGCCGGAACATCGATTTGTTGTCAGCTCTCTGCAGAGTGTCTTGATAGTAGTTACTCTTAGCCTTAGCTATGCAAACTGTCAAATCATTGCGGGCTTCGTCATAGAGCTGCCGGTGAACTTCGAGTTTGGTCGTCCTCCAACGATGTTCACACTGGCGTGTCTTCTCTCTAGCCTCCTTCACCTTTCTTTTGTACCATGGACATGGCTTAGAAGTCAGATAGATCTTCGCGGAAAACAATTTCAATAATATATATGAGGTCTTTGTTTGAAATTGTAGGCAAATACGGCTCTATCGTTGTGAACGTATGGACGCGTGTAATTAATTAATTTAAATTAGTTAGTACTCTATGGAGGATTCAGATTTCAGAGGTCCGGTTACAAGCGGCTACACACGGGGCACAGAACGAAGAGAAATAACTTCATTATTGTCCAACAGCGCCACTGCAACCGCCGCCACCACCAACCAAATCAACGACACCACCATCACCACCACCACCACTAGAACTACTACCAACACTAGAACCACCACCGCCACTACCCGAAACACCGCCATCCCTACAACCACCGCCACCACCCAAACACCGCCACCACCAGTACCACCGCCACCTCCAGAACCACCTCCAGTACTAGAACAATCGCTACCACCCGAACCACCGCCACAACTAGAATCAACACCACCGCGAGAACAACCTCCACCGCCCGAACCACCGCCACCACTAGAACTACCCCCACCACTATAACCACCGCCACCTCCAGAACCACCGCCACCTCTAGAACAATGGCCACCACCGGAACCACCATCACTACTAGAATCAACACCACCGCCAGAACCACCGCCACCACCCGAACCACCGTCACTATTTACAAACAACAACTACGTCGCCAACACACAATCACCTTTAGAAAGTGAATGGGAAAACCTGTGCATTTTCATGTTCTTATTGGCGGCGACGTTCTTTCCATCCCACTAACGGCCCGTCTTGTTTGCTTCTTCATTGTGGGTCAAATGTTCTCCAAAATGCAACATACCGAACTGCTATTCAGTATAACTGTCAATTCCTGGAAGACAGTTTGGATAATACTTGAGATTTATCGTTGAAATTCTACATGAACTCGGCACAATTCAGGTAAGCACAACCGCTGGTTTGTGGCGGTTGTTAAACACATCATTAATAACTAGTTAATGCCTTACCGAGGACGAGAATTGACAGAGAGAGAAGTATGATATCGTATATATGCGGGTACAAACGCTTGGAGGAATATCAATAGGCCTTTAGCGTGGTTGATTTGGTTTGAGTGTATGGCATGGGATTGCATATTTCGCACTATATCCGTCATATATGCACTGAAGCAGCCAAGAGGGAGGGTTGTCGGTGTTGTTCGCGGTGTCGAGGAGAATAGTGTTGGAGATTACTGCGGTGTCGATGGTGTAGTGTTGGTGATATTCGCAGTGTCGATGAGGGTAGTTTTGGAGATGTTCGGGGGGTGATTGGTAGTGTTGGAGACTCGTTTTATTTTGGGATAGTGTTGGAGGTGTTCGCGATATCGAGAGGATAGTGTTGGACATGTTTGCTGTGTTGAGATGTAGTGTTGGAGGAGTGCGAGCTTTTTTAAGGGGTAGTGTTGAGATGTTCGTTTTGTCGATAGGATAGTGTTGGATGTGTTGAAGCTGTTAAGTGGTAGTGTTAGAGATCTTGTCGGTGTCGACGGAAGTAGTTTTGGACATGTTCGTTGTTTTGAGGGGTAGTGTTGGAAATGTTCACGATGTTGAGATGGGTATTGTTGGGGATTATTTTGGTGTCTATGATGTAGTGTAGGAGACGTTAGTGGTGTCGAGAGAACAGTGTTGGATATGTTGACGATCTTGACGAGGTAGTATTGGAAATTTTCGCAGTGTCCTAAGGTTAGTGTTGGAACTCTTTGGGGGTGTTGATGGGTAGTGCTGTATATTATCCCAGATGGAGAGGTTGTGGAACTGTTCGCGGTATCGAGCGGATAATTTAACAAGATTTAATCAGTTTTAGCAAGACTGCCTTCCAAAGAATTAACTCTAGATGGCAGGTGGACAAGGAAGTCCTTTGGCTTATCGAGATTCTAACCCTTTTATATACGTGTATTCTGCCCTTCTAAGGTATGTGTCAATTTTATTTTTAAACACATTCACTCTACTAGTACTCACACAATCAGCAGATAATCTGTTCCATTCATTTAAAGTCCTTTGTGAAAATGAGAAATTTCTTATATCTAATCTACACTGCTCCTTTTTTAATGTAACTTCATGTCCACTGGTCCTTCTATTTTTCTTAAATGAGAACAAATATTTCTATCAATACTTTCAACATTCAATTTAAAAAAAAAACTTTTATCAGATCTACTCCAAATATCCTGGTTTCTAGTGTTGTTAAACCATATTCTTTTAGGCGTATTTCATAACTAAAATCCCTCAGTTTGGGTATCGCTTTAGTCGCTCTCCTCTGTACTCTTTATAGCATATATATAACCTTCTTACGATAAGGCCTCAACACTGATATACAATACTCTAAATGAGGCCTAACTATTGTTTTATACAGCGGTATTATTAGTTCGTTTTTCTTATATGCTATATTTCGCCTAATTAATCCAAGGATTTTATTTCCTTTTGAAGCTGCAATTCCGCCGCACTGCTCTGGAACCTTCATATCAACATTAATGGTTAACCCTAAGTCTTTTCTTTTACAGTAGTACTTAGTACAGTACCCGCAATTGTATATTGTACATCTTCGTTCCCATGTCCTGTGTGGTGACATTTACATTTCCCAAAATTGAACAACATTTTCCAATTTTCAAACCGGTTGATCAACCTGTCAAGATCATCTTGTAAATGCTGTCTTTCTCCATCACTGTTAATCCTTCCAAACACTTTTGTATCATCCATACATTTCAACACCTTGCTTTTTATATCATCGTCCAAATCGTTGATATATATTAATAATAATGTAGTTCCCAGTGTTGATCCCTGTGGTACCCCACTCAAAACTGATTTCCAGTTTGAAGCCTCCCCATCATCTTCTACCCGTTGTCTTCTGTCAATTAGCCTTTTTTCTATCCAGTTAATTATACAATTTCCTGTGCCATGGGCCTTTAGTTTAGCAGTAATCTATGATGTGGCACTTTGTAATGCTTCGTTCCCAGTAATGCTGACGATGTTCGAAGTATCGAATTGCTGGAGATGTTCACGGTATTGAGAAGGAAGTGCTGGTGATGTTCGTGTTGTCAATGAGATGGTGTACCATATGTTCATGATGTGTAGGGGTAGTTTCTAAGACGTTCACGATGTGGAGGGGATCTTGTTGGAGAGGTTAGTGTTGGGTATATTTGCGGTGTCGATGGAGTATTTTTGGAATGATTCGCAGTATCGAAGTATAATGTTGGATATGTTTGTGTTGTCCAGAGGCTAGTGCTGGAGATATTTGCAGTATCGAGACGATACAGTTGGATATGTTCGCGTTGTAGAGGGGGTAGTTTTCGAGATGCTTCAGGAGTTGAGATTGGTAATATTACAGGGGTTGACAGTGTCGAGAGTTTTGTTTGGCGATGTTTAGGTGTTATTATGGTAGTGTTGGAAATGTTTGCTGTGTTGAGGGGGGAGTGTTGGAGACATTTGCAGTGTCGTGGGGGTTTTGCTTGAGAAGTTCGCAGTATCGAGTGGATAGTGGTGGGGATGTTTGGGGTGTTGAGAGGTAGTGTTGGGATGTTCGCGGTGTTGTGGGGTAGAGTTTGGAATGATCACGGTATCGATGAGGTAGTGTGGGAGATGTTTGCAGTATCGAGATGATAGTAGTGTTTGGAGACGTTCGCACTGCGGTAATTGTAATGTTAGAGATGTTCGTGGTTTTGAGATTGGTAGTGTTGGAGGAGTAGCCAGTGTCGGTGGAGAGGTAGAGTTGGAGGTGTTCCCGGTGAAGAGTGGTGTAGTGTTGGAGATTGTTTTGGCGTCGATGGAACATTGTTTAAGATATTGGGGGGGTGGTTGATGGCTAGTGTTGGATACTTTCGCATTGTCGAGAGGGTAGTGTTGGAGATGTTCGCAGAGTTGATATTGGTAGTGTTGGAGTTGTTGACAGTGTCGATGGTGTTGTTTTCGTATTATGTCCGTAATATTCGCGGTGTCGATGAAGGAAGTGTTCGAGATGTTGGGGGGTTGATGGCTAATGTTGGATATTTTCGCAATGATGAAGGGATAGTGATGGAGATTATAGCAGTATCGAAGGTGTGTAGTGGTGGAGATTCGCTCTATCTATGGTGTAGTCATGTTTTCCTTGTCGAGAGAGTAGTGTTGCAGGTGTTGGAGGCGAGGGGTAGTTTTGTAAATGATTATTGGTGTCAAGGAGGTAATGTTGCAGGTGTTCGTGGTGTCGAGAAGGTAGTGCTGGAGATGTTCGCAGTATCGATTTGATAGTGGTGGAGATTTTGACTGTGTTGAGGGGTAGTGTTGGGAATGTTGGCGGTGTTGAGTGGTAGTTTTGGAGACTTTCGCCATGTCGAATGGTTAGTGTTGGAAATGTTCGTGATGTTGTGTGGTAGTTCTGGATACTTTGGCAGTGTCGAGGGTGTAGTTTTAAAGATGCTCGTGGTGTTGAGATGGTAGTATTGCAGATGTTGCCAGTGTCGAGAGGGTTGTGTTGGAGATGTTCCGGTGTTGAGATGGTAATGTTGGAGGTGTTTCCAGTGTCGAGGGGTTTATGTTGGAGATGTTCCGGTGTTGAGATGTTAGAGTTGGAGGTGTTAGCGGTTTTGAGATGGTTTGTGTCGAAGATCTTCCTGGTGACGAGGGGTAGTGTTGGAGTGTTTGCGATGTTGAAATGGGTAATGTTGGAGATGTTCCCAGTTTTGACGGGGTAGTGTTAGAGATGTTCCCGATGTTGAGAGGGAAGTATCGGGGATGTTCACGGTGTAGAGGGGGAAGTGTTGGAGATGTTCGCGATGTCGAGCAGTAATCTTGGAGATTATTGCAACATTAAGGGGGTAGTGCGCCAATGGAGTAGTGTTCGTGAAATTCGGTTATGTTGATATGTTTGCGGGATTGATGGGTAGTACTAGTCCAGTCAATCTGTGCCCAGAAGAAGGTCATCCTCTAACAAGTAGCAATAGTAATTATGACCGTGTTTTTTTATTTAGTACTATATGTCTAGATTACTATAAAAAAGTCCATCGTAATCCATGGGGTTGAAAATTTTAATTTTTCACATCAATGACAAGTGGTCAAAAGTCGCTGCCAGTGACGTTTTGGATTATTGTTATGTAGAGGTAGGCGTTATTTAGGCTGTGATACATATTTTCGTTGCATATTTCATGTACACTTTGCATACCGTTGGCATCATAATGGAATAATCTACCAAGCGATATATAATAAGTATAAATTCGTTAAATATTAAGGTGAACAATTGCTTTTAAACACAGTGAACCCCGAGTTTTAGTCGCTTTGGGGGGAGTAGCGTTGCAACCTAACGTTGACTTAGTCCATTTTCAGTTGAATAAATGGTGCTCTATAGTATAATGTGTTTGGTGGATTTTCAATCCCATGGGGTCCCTGAAGCAATTCAGCTTGGTTGTTCTCGGGTCTACCATGGGTATTTTTCAAATATTCAAATTAGGACCTTCATTACTGAAATACCTATTTTCTTCAATAGCTTTGCAACTATGCATGATAATGTCACAAAAGTGGTGTCAAGACCAATATTTTCATGGTCAACGGTTAAGATAAACACATCACCAGATGTGTATAATGGCTGCATGTTTGTCATTTTATAAAACTTTCAATGTTGGATCTTATTACATGCATATCTCCAATGACTTTGATTCGCATCTATTGTCTATGTCCCTATGATAATAGTAGCACAATCAATAACAAAGAATACGTTGAATCTCTTTGTAATATTGTTGAATAACGTAGGATAAATAGTTATCAATTCATATAGTTGACAGTGATAAACGTCATCTACAGTGTTTCGGTCAACAGAACATCTGAGGTAGCAATATTTGTTTTTGTTTTTAAAGAAATGGCAACCATTTTACAAAATGGCCGCCAAATCACACTTCCGCATATCTATTATGTCACACAAAAGTCATCATGTCTACGTTAATGAGTAGAATTGTGATCAGCAATTTCAAATATGTTACACATGACCTTTGTTAACATTCAGATATCCACCATTTTTAAAGAAGGCACCATCAAAATCAATTATCGCCATAACTAAAGAACTAGATCACCTAGAGCCGTAATGTTGTTGCTAAAAGATAGATTTTCAGGTGCGACTATTTCAAATATATTATATCACATCGTCCCCAAACGTGAGAAGGTTGCAACACCCATCGCCAGCTGTACACGTGTAATAGATGGTACATGACATATTATTGCCGTGGCAGCAGCAACCGTTAGTGCGACATGTCTTGGTCTATGCTCTGTAATCACAGCTTATGACATCAGTCAGACCTGGAGGATCCGAGGGTCCAAAGTCAAAGCTGGATGACGGGATACCGTTCTTCACCTCCCACACAAACTGCGTGATGTCCAAATGAGGAGTACCTTGCTGATCAGACGCCTTCCACAGCATCGTCTGAAGATGAGTGTGGGAGAAAGAATGGGAAGCCAGTGCGCATCATGGCGTTGCCTTCACAGATTATGTGCAGAGGGCACATCTTCAGATGATGTTGTGGAATGCGGCTGATCAGAAAGGCCCTCCTCCTAAAGGAAGAGTGTTTAGCCAACAGAAAAAAACAAGCACATATTCATCAACTTACTGAGCAATGAGCTTGAGAAAGCTGGGTGCTTTTGTTTTCAGGCAGAGGACGCTAAGCTAATGATGGTTAGACAGCACTGAACTCATCAGACAAAATCGACACTATCCTCATTGGTGAAGACACCGATTTGCTAGAATATATGGGCCCAACTGTGGCCTAAGATATCATACCAGAGCAACAGTTGAATAATTGGTTACTGCAGGAAGCCAGGCTCTTGTGTGCTTCCAATGTGACAACATTGGCAAAAACCTTGATGGTTTGCTGTACAAGCACTTCTTTAAAAATAATGTAGCATCCAGCGCAGGGATAAATCTACCCCGTACTTCAACTGCTGCCCACTATCACAGCCTCAGGATGAACTCTCAGAACAAACAGTGGAAAGGATCCAAGAAAACTCTAAAAGCCACTGACTAGAACTGGATTGTCAAAGACAAGTACCATATTCCAGCATTCTGGTAGTTGTAGAGGCCTATCCTGGATTTGCAGGCTCTGGAGCAGGTTTGGGCAAATGTTTACTTGGCCTGAAGGTGCCAGAGACGCAGATTCTTTCCTCCGCCTACGCTTCTCCCCGTCTGCTTCTTTTTCTGGAATGTTCAACGTCTTGGCAAGCTCTCGTGGTAGTCGTTCTGTAGTTGTTTCTGTCTGCTGCCAGCTGTTCCCAATCTTTGTGGTCGTGCCAGAGTGAGTTGCCGCTTCAGCTGGTCCTTCTAGCGCCAGTGAGGGGCCTTCTTTCTCGGTTGCCCTGACGATATACACAATAAAATACAACTTATGGGATTCTGATGTCATCCATGCGCGAGACGTGGCCTGTCCAGCGGAGCTGTCTGAGCATCAACATGGTTTCGATGCTCCGGAGGTTTGGCTTTTACAGGACCTCTTTGTTGGAGACAGTCCTACCAATGCAATCCCGTGATGGAGCGCCGACATCGCTGATGGAACCGTTCAAACAAATGTACATGCTTTCTGTAGAGGAACCACGCCTCTGCCCCATACAAAAGGGTAGTGACGACGATAGCCTTGTATACTTTATCTTTGTTAACAAATGCAGCGAGTGATTTTGTCATACGTATACATCTAAGCAGGCGCCAACATCAACAAAAGTGCAGAGAGCAGGGGATGCGCCTTTATATGGCGTTCCTTGATTATACTTCTCCATATCCAACATTACCCTCACCCCCCAACACCCCGAACGTCTGCAACACTACCCCTCAACACCGCGGCCATCTCCAACAATACCCTCTCGAAATAGTGAACATCTCCAAAACTCTCACCGCGACACCGCGATCATCTCAAACACTACTCTCCCGATACCGTATACATATCCAACACTACCCGCTCGATACTGCGTACATCTCCATCACTATCCCTCGATATTGCAAACATCCTAAACACTACCCTCTCGTTACCGCGAACATCACCACCACTACCAACACGAGCTACCAAGAGTCTGCAGTATAGTTCAGTCAATCTATAGTTCAACCTCAAACAAATTGTAATAGTTAGTTTTGTGGCATTTTTAGAGTCTACTGTATATCATTGTTACCGGAAAAAAGGTCCACCACAATACACTTGGTGGAATATTATCATTTTCGCATATTGCCAAGTGGTCGTATGTCTCACTGAATTAGTAGAATTAGTCTGGCTCAAAATTCAAGTGTTAATAAAAAAACTAGGCAATAAGTCCATAGTATGGTGCTGCCGTCCCTCGGATGCTGGAATGTAGAATGCTACATTAGGGCCATCTTGCGACCAAAGCGTAAGTAGTATTATCGGTTGGCTAACAAATTCTATTTGAATAATTACTGTACTAATTTTATGACTAGGATCGTCAAATTTAGTATGAATAGAACGGGTTTAATCTAACTGGTAATGTGGTGTTATTGTAAGTCACTTTTAGTGACATTAGAAGAAGTAGCGTGGAATAGGAAGATTGTTTATCGCGCCGTGCAGGTGCGTATTAATGTTTCATACCTCATGTTAGAATATAACTTTTTTTTAACTAAAATAATGTATTAAATTGTGAACGTTAACATATGGTATTGCTAACGTTATTACCGCCATGATTCAGGGATTCTGATAATATTACATTTTTATGTTGTTGACGTAATTTGTTGATATTCAGGAGTTGACGATTTTGTGTCTATTATGCAAAAAAATATTTAAAACCCCACGAGTTGAATAGAGTCTGACGAAGTTTCTAGTGATTCGGAAGCGCAGATTCTGGGATGGCTTAGTTTGTGTTAAGTTTTGCTATTGGCTAGATAGCTTGGTCGCCATTTCAGTATTTAAGAGAATTACGGCCATGTTAGCATCAGACGACCGTAATCCAGATAATTAGTGTTTTATCGGACTTCACGACTCTCTTTGTGGGTGAGAAACAACTCTATATATACACGTGTGTGTGTGTGTGTGTGTGCGTGTGCGTGTGTGGGTGTATGTGTGTGTGTATGTGTGTGTGTGTGTGTGTGTGTGTGTGTGTGTGTGTGTGTGTGTGTGTGTGTGTGTGTGTGTGTGTGTGTGTGTGTGTGTGTGTGTGTGTGTGTGTGTGTGTGTGTGTGTGTGTGTGTGTGTGTGTGTGTGTGTGTTCCTGTACATGTGATACTATCGGCTCATGTAATACTGTAATGGCGGCAGTCGGAAATAAGAGATAATTAATGTTATTAGTTTATAACACCATGGGTGGACGTGAGCTAGTACAGCGTATAACACCATGGGTGGACGTGAGCTAATACAGCGTATAACACCATGGGTGGACGTGAGCTAGTACAGCGTATAACACCGTGGGTGGACGTGAGCTAGTACTGTGTGTAACACCGTGGGTGGACGTGAGCTAGTACAGCGTATAACACCATGGTGGACGTGAGCTAGTACAGGATATAACACCATGGGTGGACGTGAGCTAGTACTGTGTGTAACACCGTGGGTGGACGTGAGCTAGCACAGCGATTAACACCATGGGTGGGCGTGAGCTAGTACAGCGTATAACACCGTGGGTGGACATGAGCTAGTACAGCGTATAACACCATGGTGGACGTGAGCTAGTACAGGATATAACACCATGGGTGGACGTGAGCTAGTACAGCGTATAACACCGTGGGTGGACGTGAGCTAGTACTGTGTGTAACACCGTGGGTGGACGTGAGCTAGTACAGCGTATAACACCATGGTGGACGTGAGCTAGTACAGGATATAACACCATGGGTGGACGTGAGCTAGTACTGTGTGTAACACCGTGGGTGGACGTGAGCTAGCACAGCGATTAACACCATGGGTGGGCGTGAGCTAGTACAGCGTATAACACCGTGGGTGGACATGAGCTAGTACAGCGTATAACACCATGGTGGACGTGAACTAGTACAGGATATAACACCATGGGTGGACGTGAGCTAGTACTGTGTGTAACACCGTGGGTGGAAGTGAGCTAGCACAACGATTAACACCATGGGTGGACGTGAGCTAGTACAGCGTATAACACCATGGGTGGACGTGAGCTAGTACAGCGTTTAACACCATGGGTGGACGTGAGCTAGTACAGCGTATAACACCGTGGGTGGACGTGAGCTAGTACAGCGTATGACACCATGGTGGACGTGAGCTAGTACAGGATATAACACCATGGGTGGACGTGAGCTAGTACTGTGTGTAACACCATGGGTGGACGTGAGCTAGTACAGCGTATAACACCATGGGTGCACGTGAGCTAGTACAGGGTATAACACCATGGGTGGACGTGAGCTAGTACAGCGTATAACACCGTGGGTGGACGTAAGCTAGCACAGCGATTAATACCATGGGTGGACGTGAGCTAGTACAGCGGTAACACCACGGGTGGACGTGAGCTAGTACAGCGTTAACACCGTGGGTGGACGTGAGCTAGGACAGCGATTAACATCATGGGTGGACGTGAGCTGCACAGCGTGTAACTCCATTGTAGTTTACACTAGTGCAGTGTATATTGGTATGACCTCCCCCTGTCTCTGTGCAAGGGATAGAACGTGATATATTGGTATGGCTTGATATCAGGGCCGCCGTCGACGCTATCAACCGCTTCTACAGATAGATACGTTGGACAGAACTGGCAGATGCAGAACAGATGCTTCGTAAAGGAGAGAGAGCTTAGTTTAAGTTAAAACAAGTTAAATGTAAAGAATTAATTAAATATATATAAAGTCCAAGCAATTTGACTTGTAAATAACCGTGTTCCTGGGACTATACGGAATAATTGATAAATACAGGAGAGCCAGGACAGTTGGAAGTTGTCCAACAGTTGACAGCAACATTCGTAACTGATTTTAACAAGATTTAACCGGTAATTCAACTCACTTAATCCACAACGTTGGCTGGATATTCACGCAACACCGAAGAATAACAACCAACACAAAAATTATGTACCACGTGTCACACCATCTAATAGACGCTACCACGTTACTGAATCTTGAGTTGGTCGCTAGGGGGCGTGGCATAATGTTTACTTTTCAAAAAATTTCCTTCGTTTAATGTTCAATTATAGCATACTCATTATTTTGAATAGATTACTTTTAATATTATGTAACTTGTAATGCGCTATAGAATCAAGAATTCAACCATAAGCTAAGTATATTTAAATTATAAGCATATTTTAACAAGTTTTGGTCATGTCATATTCAACTTAATAAAACCGGCGTTAAAGCCGTTATGATTATCGCTCACTTTCGCCTGTCGGCAATGTTCAGTTTTTTGTTTGTTTAAATGTTGTCGTTTGTACCAATTATACTGTTAAATGATGAAGTTACAAAACATGCTGCCTGTGAGTTTTTTCAATTGACCTTTTTGATTACTATTGGCATTTTATATTATTACAATAAATACGGTATTTAAAAAGGAATCATGGTGCAGTTAATTGCCATTGTCATTGAGTGATTGATACTACAGTTAGTTTCTGCCTATCTAAGACTAAGGCTACGGCTGACTGAGTGAATTATAATAAATATAAATAGTTCTTCCTCCCTTAATAGGCCTGTAAGTCTCAATTTAGTTACCGGAGTTGGCCCCGGTTCAACATTTTCTAATTAAATAAAGTAGGCTTTATTGTTAAAATTGAGACTCTACTGATCTTGTAAATATAATTTAGTTTTTACTTACGGCAGTTACGCCGTAGGCTTAGCCTTAGCTCTGGGTTTAACATTCTTTACTATTTATTATCTATATGATATAAAATGATATGGTTTTGGTATATTATTTTCTAATAAATATGATAATAATCTAACATAATTATGTCACCATTATTCCTATTTGGTGTTTTCTGCTTGTCTTGCTCTGTTGTTGTAAGGGACATCGATTTTGTTTTATGCAAACCATTGAGATCTAATCATTTTAATGTGCTTTTTCCTAATCACACTAAAATTCATCATTCTATTTCAATTTTGCATAGTCTGCCATGTCTTCATGTTTGTTGTAATAGAAAGTTACTGCCAATCCCCCGCTCTATGCCTACATTGAAATTAGCAATAATTTTATTACTAGCAGGAGATGTAAGTCTCAATCATGGGCCATCTGTTAGACGAAACATTCGGGTGACCACTACAAACGTTTGATCTGTACGAGATAAGACAGCCTCACTTTGTGATTTATTAATTTCAAAGAAAATAAACATTCTAGCTGTAACTGAGACCTGGCTTAGACCACATGATACACATGCATGCATTGCTGACGTTTCCCCTTCTGGTTACACCTTTCACCATCGACCACGTTTAGTCGGCCGTGGAGGTGGTGTTGGCTTTTTTATATCACAGCAGTTCAAAATTAAATTACATTCTAACCCTGAATACTCTAGTTTTTAGTCCATCTGTGCTGAAATTTCAGATTCTTCTTTCTCCGCACACTTTGTTTGTATCTATCGCCCTCCAGGACATCCGGCCAATTTCTTTGAAGACTTTCAGGATATGTTGGAAAATCTGGCAGTCATTCACTAAGAATTTTACATTCTTGGTGATTTTAATCTACATTTGGATATACCTTCTTCAACTACAACTACGTTTGATGATATTCTGGCATCATTTGATTTGAAACAACATGTTACCTTTTCGACACATATACATGGCCATTGGCTTGACCTCTTGATAACCCGTTCAACTTGTAATAATATCCTAGCACCTACTGTTTCAGATGGGTTATCAGACCACCATACTGTCATTGCCAATATTAATGGTTCTATAGCCCCTTTACAATCGAAACACAATGTGTCTTACAGATCCATTCATAGGATTGACATTACAGCTTTAATGGCTGATATCCTTATATCTTACCTTATCACAGATCCAAAAAACCATCTATCTGACTTATATAAACAGTACTGTCAAGTACTCAATGCACTACTTGACAAACATGCACCTATAAAATCCAAATGGGTGTCAGAAAGGCCACCGGCTCCATGGATGACTTCCGAAATTATACTATCTAAAATGCGTCGTCGTTATTTAGAGCGCGTGTGGCGCAAATCACGCTCGCCATTAGATAGATCGCGTTATTCTAAGCAATGTCACCTCTGTAAGAGACAAATGGCTAAAGCTAAATCAGATTATTTTACAGATATGGTCATAAATAAGTCTGATAATCCGCGTCAGTTATGGAACTGCATCAATAACATTCTACACAGACGGCCTACTCCATCGTTACCTGATCATGTGTCAATTAAGTCTCTATGTGATTCGTTCTCTAGTCACTTCAAGAATAAAATCAGTATCATTCGTTCTGCTTTCCCACGTCATAATATAAGTAATGTCAGTGTGGACTTTCCACAAGTAAATTCTGCACTTGTATCATTTGAACCTGCAACAGTTGATGAAGTTAGGAAAATAATTATGTCCTCCACAAATAAATCTTGTGCACTTGATCCATTTCCAACAATACTGCTAAAAGCATGTCTCGATACACTAATTGGACCTATAACAAATATTATAAATGCATCACTTTGCTCTGGCTGTTTTCCTGATGATTTTAAATACGCCCATGTCACACCACTTCTTAAGAAGTCATATCTGCCTAAGCATGACCTAAACAGTTATAGACCTATTTCTAATCTCAGCTTCATTTCCAAAATACTAGAAAAGGTTGTAGCAAGTCGTCTAAGGTCTCACATTAGCACAAATGTCTTAACTAATGTGTCACAATCAGCATATAAGCAGTTTCATTCAACAGAGACTGCCCTTTTGAAGGTTCATAATGACATTAATTTGAACATTAATAATGGTAAAGTGACTGCACTTACCTTACTAGATCTCTCTGCCGCGTTTGACACGATTGATCACAGCATTCTCATTGAACGCCTATTAAAATGGTACGGCATATCTGGCACAGCTCTAAGCTGGTTTTCTTCTTATCTAACTGATAGATACCAAACAATAAAGATTGGGAACTGCTTTTCAGCTGCACTGCCGGCTTTATTTGGTGTTCCCCAGGGTTCTGTTCTTGGGCCTTTGCTTTTTACTCTTTACACCACGCCACTAAGCTCTGTTATACAAAGACATAACTTAGATCATCATCTTTACGCTGATGATACTCAGATCTACATTTCGTTGGCTATCCCGGATACAAATCGCTCCCTTAACCAACTTAGTGATTGCCTTCAAGATATCTTCCATTGGATGACTGACAGCAAGTTGAAATTAAATGCAAATAAAACTGAATTGATCATTATTGGTATTCGAATGCAGCGTTGTAAACTGGATGTTTTTTTCCCTACGCGTATTTTGAATCAGTACATCACGCCAGCAACCTCGGTGCGGAATCTAGGAGTAATCTTTGATAGTAACTTCAATTTTCGACAACATATATCTCAAACATGTCGCTGCGGTTTTTATCATATTCGTGATCTTCGCCGTATTCGCCGGTATATGTCATTTTCTGTTGCTAAGACTATTGCAACAGCGCTTGTTAGCAGCAAACTTGACTATTGCAATTCCCTCCTTTATAATATCACTAACAAGGATATCACAAAACTTCAGCGTGTCCAAAATTGTCTAGCAAGAGCAGTTACAAGGTCTCCTCGTTTTTCTCGCTCTGTGCCACTTTTGAAGTCTTTACATTGGCTTCCTGTACGATATCGTATAATATTTAAGATCTGTACCATTACGTATCAGGCGCTGTCCAATAAGCAACCATCTTATTTGCATTTATTGCTTACTCCTGTAAGAAAATCTATCCAGCTTCGATCTTCTAGTTCTGACCTACTTTTTGTTCCTAGAGTCAACACTAACATTGGAACTAGGACTTTTTCTGTTGCTGCACCAACTCTTTGGAATATGCTTCCTCTTAGTGTTAGATCAGTTGAAAATATTACAAAATTCCGTCGTCATTTAAAAACGTATCTTTACAACCTTGCTTATCCACCGTAGCTCCCTAGCGCCTTGACCCATCTGTTGACAACTGGAAAACTACTTATGGACTTTGAGATTGACCAACCCTTTTATTTTGATGCGCCTCTGAGCTTGGTTTCCAAGGATTTAGGCGCAATAGAAGTTATCTTATTATTATTATTATTATCTATATAAATTATACACAAGCAATAACAGGTGACCACCCCCTCGCTATGTCACCTCTTGCGGAACTGACGTGTCTAAATACTCCTCTTCCCATCTCGAATCCGCCTACGGAACCAACTGCCTGATTGCAACTACACAACTAAGCACTTAGCACTACCTCCTCGTCTCGCCAACACCACCGTGTAGCACTTTTTATCCTGGTTTTAACCTGATTTTTATTATTTTAACCAACATTACCTACGGCGATGGTGTCATGTCGATCAGCGCTTGTTTCACCAGATTGAGATTAAGGAGATGCTTATCACCTACCATACAGGGAAAGGAAACAATCACCTTGTGCCCGTGCTTATCCCGAAGGAAACCATAAGAGCAATGGAATTGCTGAACGACGCTGATGTGCGACGTGAGACAGGCGTGAAAGTGTCGAATGAGTACGTCTTCGCAGGCACACAAAACTCAGATGGCCACGTAAGCGGTTGGAATGCCGTGCACCAGGTGTCCATCGCAGCAAACGTGCAGAATCCGAGCAGACTCACCGCAACCAAAATGCGGCATATGGCAAGCAAACGCTATGCTCTATGGCATGGATGTGGAAGCGAATGAACGTTTGTTTTCTATAAACATATGGGGCACTCGACAGAGATGAATATCTCGCGATCAGACACCACTGGGAGCTGAAGAGGTTACCCCGGTGTATGCATACCTCTAGAACATTTATGAAGGT
The DNA here is from genome assembly GCA_020002185.1 of Paraescarpia echinospica. NCBI lineage: Eukaryota > Metazoa > Annelida > Polychaeta > Sabellida > Siboglinidae > Paraescarpia > Paraescarpia echinospica. Next base: position 48,573,337 of record CM034544.1, on the reverse strand, counting down.
AAGACTGAGAGATTAAGTTGACTATTGGGGAAAGGTTAGCCAAATTTATTATACAGTGTAATAATAATGTCTTTATTTCAGACAATCATCATGTCCATATATACAAATACATCAATATAAGTATGTAAATAAATATAAAAATACATCGATAAGAACAATATGTTTAAAAATTATATAAATCCCGGACCCACTGGGGCCGCAGTTTCGAAGTACAATACATGTCGCTAGTTTTAATGCTATAAATAATGGGATTTAAAGACATGTCAATCCTATTCATTAAGCTAAAAATAGCCTTTCTGATTACACATTTACCCGAGCTGACATTAGCTGTAGCAAACATGTGGTTAGCGCTACATCTCATGGGCAAATTGTTCGATATCCTGAAAGAGTTGTTATATGCAACAACGAATTGCTGAAATTTTATTTTCTAAAGTTCACCCATAACGCACACATATAAATATTACCAAAATACGCTGTAAATAGCTTATTTTTACAGCAGTTGAACAAAAGTGGAACTTTTGACGTAACATATTACTCTTGGCATACAAAAGTCTCACTTTGGCTTGCATGTCAGACTCATCAGACAAGTTATTAGAAATGACATGTCCAAGATATTTACAAGAGGTGGCAAAGTTTAACTTCTTTCTTCCTAACGTCATTTCTTTAGACAGATTTGACATTCTAGATTCAAGTACATGACCATGGATTTACCCGCATTGTATTGCACGTCATGCTCACATCCATATGAGTAACACATGTCTAGTAGTGTTTGTAGTCCTTTAGCAGAAGGTACAAACAGAAGTAGATCATCGGCGTATATAAGGTGATTAACAACCATGTTACCAAGACTACAAACGATTGTTTTTTGTGCAGTTGTATACTTAGATTTTCCCAGATAAATTTTAAAAAGCAAATGACTTCCGAAATTATACTATCTAAAATGCGTCGTCGTTATTTAGAGCGCGTGTGGCGCAAATCACGCTCGCCATTAGATAGATCGCGTTATTCTAAGCAATGTCACCTCTGTAACAGACAAATGGCTAAAGCTAAATCAGATTATTTTACAGATATGGTCATAAATAAGTCTGATAATGAAGTTATCCCACCTTGCTTAAAACCATTGCCTACCGAAAAGAAGTCCGAGTAAGTATTTCCCATCGTATGCATACACATTGATTATTGAATTCATTGCTGAGTACTCTTAAGATATAGTTCGGTACATTTCGTTGTTCTAGTTTCATTAAAAGTTTATATCGGTTGACGCGATTAAGCGCCTTTGATGCATCTAAAAACGCGACGTGCATAGCTGAACCATGTTCAGTGTAAAACCTTAATAATTCCTTAAATGCAAACACGCATAACTCCGTTCCATGTTTAGGCTTAAAGCCAAATTGATTAGGAGTGGTTTCCAATACATTTCCATTCTGTTAAAAAGAACAGTGTCTATTATCTTTGAAAATATGTTCGATAGACATATTGGCCTAGAATTCCCTTTGTCGTTTACTCGTCTATTCTTGTTTTTAATAATTGGTACAATAGCAGACTGTGAAATTTCTTTTGGTAAATAACCATGCACCAGAATCGAAGACACAAGGATAGACAAAAGCACAGCGAGTTGATAATCAGCGAACTTAATATGTTCTGCATTGATACCGTCCATACCTGGTGACTTATTTTTTGAGAGTCCATTAATAAAATCCATCAGTTCAACTGCACCAACAGTCATTCCTTTATTGCCAGTGGAACAATCATAACAAACTTTATCACATCGACTATCCTCCACATCATTAAATAAAAGTATGTTCATAATGATGCTTCCACATTGACCCGATGTTTACGTCACCGTGTATATTATCAATGTTTGTCGGAAGTTTTACTTTACTGTTCGTACAGTGCTTAATTTCTTTCCAGAATTTCCGGTGGTCTTTCTGACACAACTGTTCTGCAATGTTATCAGCAATGATAGTTTCTTTCTCCCTTCTATATTTTCTGATCGCCTACTTGAATTTCATTCTGGATAATTTCAAAACGTCAAAAATGTCACCTTGTTTAGGTTTACCAGTCTCTTTCCTTATACAGTAAGCATCGCGGGCTGCACAATGAAGCTCTTTCGCTCGCTCGTTCCAACCTGATCGGCGGCAGATTCACCCGAAGCGTATGTCGATCATCCATCGTGAGCTCAGGCGTACGCTGAGGCCATATCACCGGGTCAGGTTCCCTCGATTTGTCGGCTGTCATGTCACGCCGCAGATCCGCCATTTCTGCCCGCATCGCGCGAAACTCGGAAATAATGTGACCGATGTCGATGTTGTTGACGTCGAGCGGCGGCAGGGTGGACAAATCCGTAACCGCAAACACTAGCAGTCCTCTAGGCGACTTGTGCAGCGCCATCAGTATATCTTCAATGTTGTTTTTCTTTTTATGATGCCCTTGCCGGCGCCGGCCCTGACGCAAAGCAAGATTCTTGACGACTTCGCATTCGTATAGGGTTTGTTTAGCTGCTTCGATCTCGCTGGAAGTGAAGTGGTTGAACAAACTCACATTGCATGTTTGAACGGTGCTGCTTGTGTCACCATAATGCTGGTCCTAAGGCAAACCTATCATCAACAACTCTTCATCAGAGCAGCAACATTCAAACATGCAATGTGAGTTTGTTCTGCTGTTTTGTTGCCAATCATTGTTGATATCTAGATATATTCTTCTTAAATTCTTCAAAATGTAACGTTTACACGTTACATACTTCATTTCGTGTTGCCATCCTTTTTATTTTACATGGCAATATTGTTCTTTTTCATACAGGAATTTTTGGAAACACAAAAAAAGAAGCTTCATGAACATTTCCTCCAGCATTTCCCACAAAAATACTAATACAAATATTGTTCAAGAATGTTAATGTACAATTAACTTAACATTATTTGCTTCATGTACGTAGATATGTCGATGTGTCAGCAGTGCGGTACTCGTATTAACAGGGCTCTCCTTTTTATAACTAGATGACACATTTGTTTGTATAGGATGCTTGGACGATGCGGCGCCAAAAAGAACATGTCCACCAGCTGATGCCAGTTATTGTCTTTGGAATTGTGCTACTTCACATAGGATCTGTACAGGAATTGACGTTGACAGACTAACACAAAAAATGCATATGTTTATAACGTACAACTAACCTAATAGTAAATACCAATGCTTGCATGTGTGTAGGTATATTGGTGTGTGACTAATGTGGTTTTGCTACTAATAGGTCTCTTTATCGTGTAACATATAAGACAATCTATTTAAATATGTTTGTAGAGGATACTTGGAGAATGCGGCGCCAAAAAGAACATGTCCACCAGCTGTTGCTAGTGGAATTCACGGTGAGTACAATTAAATACATTTGTTCGATTCGCTGTTATACTAAAATCATTTTACTTTGTTGCTGGTGAAATTAAATTTAAGTGTTTAGGGAGGGAACACTTTGTTTACTTGGCAGCGCGGAGCCTTATACGGTGTGTTCCCAAGTCCGATGACCTATCCGTAACTCAACACGCAAGCATTCAAATGAAGCGATGTCACTTTTTTCACTGATATAGAATGTGCACAAGTATTTCAAGCACCACAAGGCTGTACCATAAAAAGTGTAAAAGTAGTATGTTAACGAGTGAAAATTTTATAATTAATCAATCAAACAAATCACTAACCTACTTGTAAATGCCTATATGTGCATGCGTGTAGATGTGTCGGTGTTTAACTAAATGTTTTCATATTAATGCAACCCTTCTTTTCCTAATCTAGATGACAATCTTGTTAAATATTTGTATACAGGGTGCCTGGAGAAGGCGGCGCCAAAGAGAACATGTGCACCAGCTGTTGCCAGTGGAATTCACGGTGAGTGCCCTCAATATATTATCTAAAACTCACAATTACTGTTCAAACACATTGCGATTATTAAATTCCAAAAGCTATATTGTCTTTGCACCTATGCTATTTCACACACTAGCTGTACATGAAATTACGTTTTCCGAATAACAGAGAAATTGTCCACGTTTTTAACGTACACTTAGCCTGACAATAAATACCAATGCGTAGATGTGTATAGTAATATTAGTGCGTAACCAATGTGGTACTACTATTAACATGTCCGTTCATTGTTTAACCTATATGACAATCTTGTTAACTATGTTTATATAGGGTGTTTGGAGGAAGTGGCTGATATACAGCGGATCACAAAAATAGGCATGTTGTTGATATCTAGTGATAAAGTAAAATGTATAGTGATTCAAAAAAGAGCAAATAAAAAATTTAATAGGTGCACTATATACAAAAACTGAGCAGCTTTGGAAAATGTGAACGCCGTGCAGGATTTGCAATGGCTGGAAATATTACAAAATGGCTTACCTCTAGCATTTAGGGTTTCTGACCAGAAATATATATTTGTTTATTTTGCAACGTCGATTTCATGTCGACATCAAATAGTACAAGGCAGTACTCAGAAGAATCTCTACGCCGTGATGACGTTAGGTTTATATATCACGGGATAGTCTAGTATGAAACATTTGCTTTTGTGATATGATCAACCCATTTTTGGACGTATCGTCCTTTATGTTGTCCTTTTGTGATATGATAAACCCATTTTGGGACGTTTCGTCCTTTATGTTGTCCTTTTGTGATATGATCAACCCATTTTGGGACGTACGTATCGTCCTTTATATTGTCCTTTTGTGATATGATCAACCCATTTTGGGACGTATCGTCCTTTATGTTGTCCTTTTCAGGAAAGAAAATGATCACTGTATGGAAAACGTTACCCATTTTACATCTAAGTTTATCTACACCATGCCGCTCTGCTGTAAGTAGCGGACGGCCAGTGTCATGTTTGATTTGGTAGCTCCCCTTTTCAGTGACCTTCTATTTTTATTTATCCTTTAAAGTCTTTCTTGAAAGCTATGTTGACAAGGTGTTGTCTGGCGAAAGACAAACGTGCCCAAAGCACCGGAAGTTTATGTTTGATACCGTGTGAGATGGTGAATGTATCCTCTCGTATATATGGTTATTTTGTATTCTGTTTGCCTTGGTATCACCTTTGAGAGCTCGCAGGCAACGCATCTCAACAATCTCAAGACACTGTGTATGTTGTCATGGTTGTGTCTAGGCTTCTGCGCCGAAGATTGTTACAGGCAGGTTATGCTTCTGTCTGACTTTGGCGATCATGGCCTTCCAACCCGCTAGGTTGTTTGCATTTTGTACCAAATCTGTTATGCTCCTGCCATAACATGCTGTCAAACTACATCCTCTGCATATCACTTTCGTTCTTATTAAGATGTTTGAAAATATGACATGTCTTAGTCAATTAATGCTATGGATATTCGTATTTCAACACATCTGTCTTTAGTGGGTATGTCGCTGCCTAAGAAGCAGAACTCTCTCACCGACTAGAATTTTCCGTTTCTCGTGATGACATGCTTGTCTGATGAAGTGATCACCTTGCTTTTGGAGAAATTAGTTTTCATACTCCAAGCAGCATTTCTTCCAGATTGCTTGAAGCACTTCAGTAGCAAGTTGAAGCTTCCCGAACACGGTAGATATTAATGTAGTTTGGTCAGTTTTTCGACAATCTCAAGGGGGTGCAGTTCGAGGTTTTTGTCAGTCGCAATGGGATGGGTGCAACAGGAGGTTTTTGGTCATATTCCATGGGAAAACAGTTGATAGTTTTTGGAGAGCTTTAATGCAAATTGATAGTTTGGTTAGTCTCAAGGGGGTGCAGTTTGAGGTTTGTGGCCGTTCTTCAGTGGTTGCAGTTTAAGCTTTATTGGAGAGCTCCAGGGCAAGAGCAATTGTAAATTATTTGTCATTATGAAGGGGCGCAGTTGGTTGTTTGGTCAGTCTCGAGGGGGATGCAGTTGGATACGTTTTGGTGAGCCTAAAAAAGTGGAACATTCCTGCGAAAAATATTCAACTGTACACCTCCCCCTGAGGCATATACTATTGGCTATTTTTGGTCAACCTCAAGGGGGTGCAGTCTGAGATTTTGATTTTTTTGTCAGTCTTAAGAGGGTTTGTTGCGTGCCTAAAATGTATAACGTAATCGTCAAAAAATTCTATAGCACCCACCGTCTTCATAATCCGACAGTGGAGTGGTGCTAAAGGTCCGGCTCAATATTTCCTCCAATACGAATTTCGTCCCGGCGCCAGTACAAAGGGTCTTTATTGATCAATTTGGATAAGCTCTTGAGGTCAGCCAAGCCGAACTCTAGGAACAAACTGAATAGGATCGGTGATAGCAGATAACCCCGCCTCAATCCTGTTTCCACTTTCCACCACCAATTAGGCCTATGCCAATTGGCCATTGATGATGACTGCGCGTTCAACATTGTTATTCGTGGCTTCAATCATCAAATAGGACTGACTGAGGGGAGGCAAGTAAAAAGACTGGGGGCAATGCCCCACATTTTGTTTTTAAAAAGATTTGGTTCAGTGTGCACTTTAAGCTAATATGTTGCTATTCGGTGTTACGTGTCATCGTGCCTTTTATTGGGGACTATTTGACGTTTGTTCTGCATTTCATTTAGATCGCTGGCTGGACGTTCATTATTATGGTTTAAATTTGTGACAATGTCCAAACCTGAGACTTTGGCTGTTTCAGTTATATTCTATTGCATTTATGTGAAAAAAAATCACAAAACTGCATCTACCAGAACTCCTCATTCTCGTATGTTTGACACAGCCCGACATCCCTACACGCATATGCATTGATGCACACTCCGACAGTTTAGGCTATTGTTACGTATTTAGTACAGTTAGGCTCAGTAGAGTGGGATAAATGGCACTGTATGCTTATACAAACAAAACCTTCATAAATTATTATTGACAGCGTTCACCTTTACCTGGTAGTCAAGAATTGAGGCGAAGACTCGTATAGATCTCTGCAGACGTCGAACTCAGCACGGCGCGCCCGCGGCCTATCTATTTATTTGTTAGAAATGTGTTATGTATTGAATGTTTCCTGCATATGGTATTATATTTAGTTATGTGTTAATGATGCATTTTCAATAAAGATATGAAATGTTATGAAAGGAAAGTTTTCTTTTTTACATCATGAAAAGCTTAAACACGACTAAGCAACGATAATTCCTGACTGTTTGGGTCCATATACGTGTTGGCAATACATTATAATGTCAGCCTATTTATTATGCATTCTCCGTATAATAGGCGACGACGACACTGATGTTAGACTATGCAATAAATCGGGGGGGGGATATATATAATTTACGATGACAACTAACGATTTCTTGTGAATGACATGCCTTCGATCTGATTTGTTTATCTGATATTGCATTCCAAGAAGTGTTTTCTAACGGCCTAACCGTATTGCGAACTTTCTATGTGTGCTTAGAAAGAAAGAAACAAGCATAGTCCAAACGTAGGGCCTATTCATTAAAAAAAAGTGTGCTGATGTTGTTTATGCATATACATTTTTGCGATGATAGTGGATGGCTGTTTGTGAACGCACAGAAGCGTGACATTATAACAGTAGTTCTTGCTCATAAAAAGTAGCTCAGTTTCTAAATGGAAGGGAACACTAGCAACCAATACATGTGTTGTAGAATTCGTCAATGTCAAGGAAACCGATAATTCTACACGTCATAGTAGGATCGAGGTAAAAAATTCCCTGAGCGCTTATTGTTCTGAATTGATATGTTGTAACGCTGGCGCCCCGCTGCGTGTTAGGGTCAAATAAAAAAAACGTTTAAGCCATGCATCGTTCAAATTATCATAAAGCTACATTTCTTATTAATCAGAATATATTGGAAATATTCCATTATTTCTTCATCTGGTTAATTTAGTATGTTGCAATTTTTGCTCTTATTTCACTTCCGCTCCCAACTAACAGGAAGATCCGGTGCAATGACAGCCTGGAGGTCCTCTTCACTATATCGACTGTTACCATGATTATACTTTGATCAGTCTGTATTTTGAATATCATGGTACGTGTTTGGTCAGAGCTGACATTTCGTTTTATTCAACGATTGATGATCCGTGTCGCTGATATTGATACTACATTGATCGAGGAATAAATTTATGTTGTAATAAATATGGTCTCATAATGACATATGGGTTACAACAGCATTTGATTAACATTGTTTAGTTTAGACATTTTCCAATCAATCGGGGCCAAATAAAAATGGTCTTGATGTCTAAAGATGTTTTCATTGTTTCATGATTTTATTTGCGTATATGATTTTGAGCAATGTCCTGGTTGTATTTTGTTAGATGCCCAATCAACACATGTACTCAATTAAAAAAAATCAGGATGCATAATTTATATCCATCTGATATTGTGCACACTGACCGCACGTGTTGGTTTCTTTAGACACGAATAATATTAGGAGATTGTAACCATAAATATAACAGTTGTATAAAATCAAACAATTACATTTTTATTAATAGACGTGCCCAAACCTACACAAACACCGTATCCATGTAGTGCTTCAACTCGGGCAGCAGCACGTAAAATATGGCTTATATATTTCATAATATCAACGACTTATTTTATTTTCCTGATACCGATAAACTTTGTTAATAGATGTCGTTTAAGTCTTCCGCCAGAGGCCTTTATAATGTTTTGAGGCTGTGCAAAAATACGTGACATTTTCTGTGAAAATATTTCTATCCATACCTAATATTACATATCTTTTTACCGTGAATTGTGATTACAGATTTAATTTGCAATCACATAACTATAACAAGCTAGAGGCGCGTGTGTATGCATCCCTAAATATATTAACGTTTCCCTCCTAGATGGTCAAATTTGCATGTGTATGTGTTACTAACAGATTCGCAAACAGCAATCACTTTTGGCAATGAGGAGCTGTGCAAAGAAGACTTGCCGTTTTAACAACGCGCAGAGAAGCTGTGTGAATAGCACTGTCCTAACAACTAAATGGCTAGGCCGAGATCGAACTGTATCGTGTAACAGTTGATATAATTGTTAACTGTGCATTTCATTGATATATCGCACATCGATTTGATGAATATAAAAGGAACTCTTGGAAACTGTCCATAATAAGTAATTAATAAATAAATGGGTGGCCAGAGTTCGATGCGAGTCGAGATCGACAAGATAAACACAAATAGTTCCATGCGAACACGGTCTGTGAAGTGGCTACTAGTTAAATAAGTGAGACAATATGTGCCGTGGATTAGCTTTTTGATATATATATATATATATGCATTGTCATGATTTGGGGTGTTATAATTTACGTTTATAGTCGTTAATAGACCCTATTTAGCGAAGTTGCGAACATTGTCCGACCGGAAACTCCTAACAGTCCCGCAGTAAATATTATGGCTCTGCTATATGTCGCCCTAATGCGGTATCCATCGTAAAATATTATTAGGGCGACAGCAAAAACAACTTTACCTTTGAATTTTTGATTGCAAAAATACAACAATAGGATGACCGCAAAGAGAACAAAACAGCAGTTAGTAAAACTGTCGCTCTACTCCATCGGATCCACGACTGTTGCCCTAATATAGAATTAATATTTATTATATATGTATACATATATATTATTGTAACACACTTCACAGTTTTATCACAGTACTTAGCACCCGTCCTCCACCTCCGTCCACAATCACTCTGTCACGACACACGTTCACTGTGGCGAATGCACTGACACCTGGCGGCGTCTCAATGACGGCTTCCACTGTGATGTGTTGTATTCCGTGGTCATCAACCGCCCGCCCGCCGTCGTGGTCATGGCCGCCGATGTAGGCAGCAATGCATTCTGGGAATGTGTGCATGACTTCAAGGATTTCGTTGTAGTTCCAACAGACGTTGCCGGGAGAGGCGCTGTCTACAAACACTGGGATGTGACCTGGAACAAACGAACGCAATACCTCAGATTAATAAAAGACACAACTTGCAAGTCATGCAGTCTTTCAGATAACTGAATAAAACAAACTGAGAGAGAGAGAGGGGGGGGGAGAAAATTAGAGAGAAAGATGGTGAAGGAGTATGTGAGAGATAGCGAGAAAGAGAGTGAAGCATTGATGAGGGAGAGGAGAGGGGAGAAAGAGAGACAGACAGAGATAAAGAGGAGAGGAGAGAGAGTGAGGGAGAGTGAGAGTAAGTGAGAGAGAGTGAGAGTATGTGTGTGTGTGTGTGTGTGAGAGAGAGAGAGAGAGAGAGAGAGAGAGAGAGAGAGAGAGAGAGAGAGAGAGTAAGTGAGAGAGAGAAAGAGCAAAAGAGTGCGCGCGTGCGTGCGTGCGTGTGTTGCGATGTTTTTCATGTGACTAGTTTATGTGATTTGTTAAGTCACTTTTTCCTGTGACTTTAATTCGTGGAGTGAATGTGAGAAAAAACGGTTACCAAAAAAGGTGATATGTGCCTGTAAAGTGTAAGAAGACGAGGACGACCAATACTGAGATGGGAGGATCGTGGAGTGGAGAGAAAACGAAAGTTGGAGTGGAGATGGTCGGTGGAGAAAGCAGAGTAAAAACAATTAGCAAAAAATATGAAAATAAAATAGAAATCGGAGACCAGTATCGAAGGAAATATCATCCCGTAGTAGTAAGGAGGTTGTCGGCAACACCGGTCATGACCCCAGATCAAAGGCTTTTTCGCTTTTTATAAGTAGAATTCCTACGTTTTTTAGCAGTAATGTGTGAGCAAAAATCTGTCAACAAAGCTGTCAAAACAAAGTGATTGATGGGTTTCCTTAGAAAGAATGTGTCGACATCTAGTGACTAATCAGGTACTAATTAGGTAAATAATTAGGGTAATTAAGTACTAATTAGTAATAAGTGAGTAGCGCATTCACTAGAGGGCAGCACTAGCAATAACTAAAAATAGTAATGGTTATGTGGAGTCACGTGCTGATATAGTAATGACGTGGTGTTTATGTAATGCGGAGTCATCACGTCCGCTTAAGATTATACAATGGTTAAGCATGTGTGCCGCCATCTAGTGACTGAAAAAGAAAGCATGTCCACCTAGTGACTGAAAAAGGCGAGCGGTTATATAGTGGTTACGCGTGAGGCGCCGCCGTAGTGAGTAGTGTGTCCTCGTGTAGATATGTCGTCGACGCGTATTACGTTCGGGGAGTTCATGACGTACCTGTCGAATTACTATCCGTGTAGAGTTGCGGCGTACGGACAGTATTTCAGATCCGTCGAGCACGCTTACCAGTATAGAAAAGCGATGTTTCACGCGACGAAGACAGTGCGCAGCACATCAAAGCGGCGTGGTCGGGATATATAGCGAAGCGACGAGGTGCCCGTATCGTGAAAACGAGAACGCGTGCCGAATGGGAGGCTGTTAGAGTCGAGTGTATGAGGAGCCTGTTGATGAGTAAGTTCGGCGTGTCGAAAAGGTTGCGAGACGCCCTATTGGCTACCGGTGACGGCGAATTGGTGGCGTGGATTCCGTCGAAAGAGGCCTTTTGGGGATGCGCCTGCGGGTATAAAGACGGTCAGAACAGGCTCGGCGAATTGTTGATGGAGGTGCGTCGTGCGTATAGGAGGTCGTAACGTTATCCGCGCGCCAGTCGCCGCTATGGACGGAAAGTGGAAGCACCCTTTTACGTGTATAGTGTCCGGTCCTACGGGGTGCGGAAAGACTACCTTCGTTGTACACCTACCTAGGGAACCTAGGGGTAGGGACCTACCTAAGGACCCCCTAGGGGTAGGGACCTACCCCTAGGGAATGTATGTATGTGTGTGTACGAATAAAAATGTGAACACTCGGTACAGTTTTCATCGTTTTATTTACTACAACAACCTCACTACTTCGGTAATAGCAAGCGATAATAGGCGGCCGAACGGGCACCGGAAGCCGCTTAGCGGTTTCGCAATAAGAGCAGATAGGCGACGCGCTACAATACAACCTCACTACTTCGGTCTTGCCTGCCTAGCGCGGCGAGGAGCCCGCGACCGGCGGGTCCTACAAAGTCGGTTCGGATACTCAGTCGTCTAATAATAATAATAGGTAGCGTTCAATGCGGCTTTAGCCAGTCGAATACGAGACAGTCGTTGGCCACCCTATCGGGGCCGAGCAGGCACTGGAAGCTCCTTAGCGGCATTCCGCGGCATCGTAAGAGCAGGTAGGTGACGCAATATTGTCCGCACACGTTAGATACACCGCTCTGCAGTCTCTTGTCGTTGTACGTCCACGAATCGCAGTTGCGGCTCAGGAAGTCGTGGAAGTCGGCGTGCCGCGGCGGACGGCCGTACCAATCGAAGTACTCGCCTCGCCGGTCGGCGTCCACGTAGACGGCCACCCAATGCTCCCCCGGTTCGTCGCCGTCGTCGGTGTTGCACACGAACGCCGTCGGGTAAGCGGTGAGCCGCCGCCCCGGAAGCTCGTCTTTGGGCACGACGCCCACGACGATGTTTTTAGTGTACGCGTCAATCGCCAGGCGACGTATCAGCTGAAACGTGTCCATCTCAGAAGTCGTACACGACGTTCCGGTTCTTGTCGACTTCGAGCACCGTCTCGAACTCCCCGTACACGACGACGTTCACCGTTCGGGCGAGCGCGAGCGCGAAGTGGTATATCGGCGCGCAGGTTCCCCTTACGCACGACGTTGAAGTGTTCGCCGTCGCAGCAGTCGGGCGACAGGTCGAAGTCGAATATGGTGTAGCCGTCACGTCGAACCCCTCGTCCTCGTACGCCTTCCCCGTCGCGGCTAACAGGTTCACGTAGCTTCGGATGTAGCGCCGATGCGCGAAATCCGGCTGCAGCGGCTTGCTCGGCACCTGGCGTCCGTCGACGAAGAGGGCGAAGAAGTTTATGTCGTTGTGCTTCGTGTTGAACGGGTTTTTATCGTAGGCTCCGTTGTAGGCGTCGTTGTCGATCAGGCACATGAACACGCGTCTCGGGAGCGTGCCCAGATAGACGTTCTCGTGCGTGTGCGACATCGTGCCTTGCGGTATCGAGAACACCTTGCAGTCGACGCGTCGCATCGGATACTTGGCCGTCCCGCGCGTCAGCGCTTTGATGTGGCCGAGCTGGACGGCCGGGTTCAACTTGACCTTGCGCACCTGCAGGTAGGCCTCCAGCAGAACGATCTTGAACCCCGGATTGGCGACGTCGCCTATGAGCGCGAAGGCGTCCTTGCTTCGCACCAGTCGCATCTTCAGGTCGACGCCGTTCAACAGGCACCGGTTTTGCATGAGCACGTCGACGTGCAGGCGTCCTATCATGTCGAACTCGCGGCTGTCGTGTATGAAATCGTGCCGATGCGAATACCCGCCGTTGTTGTTGTTGGTCGACTCCATGCGCACGGCGGTGTCCTTGCACCACAGGTCGGCCTCGAGCTGCGACTTTTTGGCGTCGGTCCCGTAACTGAGCAGAGTCTTGATGTAGGCCCGATACGGGTACGTATTCGTCGATGGCGTCACGAGCGTGCCGTTCAGCGTCAGGTCGACCTGACTGAACATCGAATGCATGAAATTGTTGACGGGTGCCACGACGCTGTCGTTCACGAGATTGGCGCCGTCCCCCTTCACCACCTTGGCGCGCACGTACAGTCTAACGGACGACAGGTCCAGATAGTCGTCTCCGGAGCACGGAATGAGAAACTCGATAGGGCCGCCAGCGTCGAGGGCCGTCTGCGGCTGGTGGTCGATCCTCTGACCGCTCTCGATGCTCGTCTGCGTCGTCGGAACGCTGAACAGGTCCAGTTCGGACTTTACGCCCTCGCACGACTGCCGATGCACGAACGCCATCCTGCGGCGCTGGGAAATACGTCTGCTTCGTTCGGCAGCGCCTCCTCTTACTGGCCGTCGCCGGCTTGCCGGGCGGCTTTTTGTATCGTCGCTTTTTCGTAGGCTGCGGGAGGGCATTCAACAGCCCGACGAGAAGGTCGCCGAGGTAAAGTTTTGTTGAACGGGTTTTTATTGTAGGCCCCTTTGTCGTCGAACAGGCACACGAACACGCATCTCGTGAGCGTGCCCACAGAGACGTTCTCGTGCGACATCGTGCGGCCGCTCTCGATGCTCGTCTGCGTCGTCGGAACGCCGAACGGGCCCAGTTCGCTCCTTACGCCCTCGTACGACTGCCGATGCACGAACGCCATCCTATTACGCGGGAAATACGTCGTCGCTCGACGTCGGCTTCTTTCGACGGCGCCTCTTCTTACTGGCCGTCGCCGGCTTGCCGGGCGGTCTTATGCGTCGTCGCTTTTTTGTCGGCGGGGGACTATTCGACAGCCCGTCGAGAAGGTCGGCGCCCGCCTCCTTCGCGCACCGCTTTACCGCCTGTTTCAGATTGCCGCCGGCGACTACGTTCCGCACCACGCGCACGCCCGTCTTGAGCGCGCGCTTGCCCAGCGCCACGGCCCCTCTCTTGATGAGCGGCATGGCGCTTCGAAACAGGCTGCCGAAGAGATTACCCAGACCGTGCCCCCGCTGCGATCGGGCGCCGACGAACACCGGCCGGTCGCCGCCGACCTGCCGTGTGTAGTAGTCCTCGTACACGTTTCGCGTCATCGTCAGAACAGTTTCGACTTGCAGCGTCTGACGTGAAGCGTCGTCACGACATTTCCGTGCTTGAATGGTATCGACTGACCGAGGTCGTCTCTTATATCTATCTCGATCGAAGCGAATTGGCGACGCAGGAGTTTCGCGTATTGGACGCGGTCGAAGACGTTCGATACGACGCTCCCGTTCGAACCGTAGGCGGGCAAGGATCGGAGGAGGGGGGTGAATACGTCGCCTACAATGCGAGACTCCACGATGTCCGTGTACACGAACAGGGTGTCGACGCCGCCTTTCAGGTCCACCGGGTGGGTCGCCTCGAACTCGAACAGGTACCCCGGGGGCAGGCTGCCGCCGTCCGCGGGCACCCCGTAACTAGCGATATAGTTCGACTCGAAGCCTAGTATCTGCTTCAGGCGCCCGTCCTGCGACATGTTAATTTCGACGCCCGGCGATAGACGCAACGTCATCCGATTAGAGACGGGGCTGTACTCTATGCGCGCCTTGACCGTGTCGGTGCTCACTTTCTTCAGCGCCGCTTTGATTTTGTGCATCAGCTCGAAGGCGCTGTTGTAAAAACCGTACGGAATGTTGCCCTGCGGCGGCGGCGGCTGATCGGACAACGACGACTCGTTCTTCACTACGGACACGCGCATCGGCTGCTGCGCGCGAGACGCCTCCATGGCGTGGTAACGACTCAGCAGTTGATTGTACGCCGCCACCTTTTCGCCTTCGGATAAATCCGCACGCTCGAGAACGGCTTTCATATCGCTGTCCAGGCTACTCATCACACGCGACGTGGTCGTGGTCGGTTGCGATAGTAACGGAAGTAGACGCTCCACCAACCGGGGGTCTACCAGCGCCATATTTTTCGCGTGCTGCATCAACCGATAGCCTGCCTGAGGAGGGGCAGAAAGATGCTCGCTAACGGCGCCAGCAGCGCCGTCAGAATCGCGCCCGAACCCGTCTGCAGGACGGCCCTCTTTCGTTTGATGGGCACTTTTTTCGACGCTAACTTGCGCAAATTGTTCCTGTACTTTATCAGCACTTTTCGGTTGTTAGACGTCAATTTCACATTCCCTCGCAGAATGTTATACGCGCAGTCGGCCAGACTGCAGATGAGGTCGGCGTCCGCGTGGGCGATTACCGCCTTTCTCAGATTCGTATTCCGCTGGTAGCGACGCAACAGCTGCAGGGCTAGGATGTGCCTCACGTGATCTATCATCCTGTCGAATGACGGCTGCCGCGGCGCGCTTCGCCTTTTTTATAGTCACGTCGGCGCATAGACGTACTGACGTGGCATCTTTGTACGCCTCCACCATGTAGTTGATTCTACCCGGGTACATCTGTTTCGCCAGATGACCTACTTGTCCCGCGTCCCGGGGACTCTTGAAGAGGAGCATATACTGCGCGTTTAAGCTGATTGTGCGATTTTCTTTCCCTTTCGGAAAGAGATTCTGCAAAAGCTGTGCGACGGACGCGTTGCAGTGGTGACTTTTTTTAGTAAACAAAGTCGTGACGCTACTATTGGTCTCCGACATAAGGTCATCGAGCACTAGAAGCGTCCTAGTTTTAGCGTCCAGAAGCGACGGATCCGGCAAACCGTCTACAAATTCTACGCCGGCCATAGAGACGTAAGCGGTCTTCCACTGGCCGTAACACCACAGAATTTTCTCCGGTGGCGGCGAAATCATACACGAAGCAAACTGGTTCCTCGTTATACGAGTATCGGCGCCGTGGTGACGCCGTCGTCCAGCACGCGACGTTTGGCGTAGAAGTAGCTCAACGCCGTGCGCTCCTGAATGTACGTCAGCACGGACGACTCCTTCACTTGGAAGCCGCGGTTCCAGCCGCCGGCGCTCCGTTGGCTGCGCAGCACGTCGAGGAAGGCGTCCTTGTCGACGTCGTTCTGACGCTTGCTGAGGCCCTTCGTACTGTACTTGTCGGCGCCGCCGCCGCCGAAACAGTAGTACGTCTTGCTGCAGAGCGCGACGATTCCGCGGCCGGACCATTCCTCTTTGAAGAGGCCCGGCGTTCGCTTGTCGTACCGGCGCCGACGCGCGCAACACTCGTCGGGCGCGTCCCACGCTCGGCCGGCGAGACGGCACCGCACGTACGCCTCCGCGTGTGCGTCGCACTGTTCCGACAGGAACCACTCGCCGCGGTGTCGAAAGTAGTGTTCGCGCTTGGCCGTCGCCAAGAGCTCGTCGAGGCCGCGCCCCGCGAGGCTCATATACGCCGAGTCCGTGTCCATCGCGCAGTACTGGAACAGGGGGCGCGGAATATAGGCGGCGATGAAATCGTAATAAAACTCCAGGATGCGCAGTTTGGCGTATTGATAACGAAGTAGCCGATTTGGACGGGCAGCGCGTACCGGACGGTTCGCTTGTTCAGCGCCACCTCGTAGAGGCCGTCGGGGACGACGACGTCGAGCTGACGGAAACGACGATCGTTGATCAGCGTCGCGGCGCCGGCGGACGTGCAGAACTTGATGTCGCGGTGCAGGTCGACGCGCGTGATCGTTTTCCCGTAGGAACTGTTGCCCAGCAGTTAAAACGTGTCGGCGATGATGGCCTTGTCGAGGTCGGCGTCGCGCGGTGGAGACCGTGTCGCCGAAGGGGCGAAAGCACGCGACTGGCTCGTACTCGACGATCTGGTAGACGCGCTCGACGACGAGGCCGTGCCGCAGATACCACCGCAGTAGCGGCGTCGCGAGCAGAATCTTGGCGCCGAAGAAGCTCCCCACGAGCGTGTGCTGAGGCCGGGCCAGGAGCTCGTTCGTTTCGGCGTAGCGACGCATGAACGGGCTGAGATCGTCGCGCGCGATGTAGGCGTTCTTGAAGATCGGCTGTATCTCGGCGAAGGGGTCGCGCAGCGCATCCGGAACGGCGATGTTCGCACTCGACAAGGCCGAACAGCGTGCCGTCGAGCACGGCCTTCAGGATCGTTAGCCGCGTCACGGCGACGCCGGCGCCGGTCCAGCTCCGCGGCGGCGGCGGTCTCGTCGCGCGCCTCTAGCACTCCCACATCTCGACGACGGCGACGAAGCGGCGAAAGTAGGCCGTGACGGCGGCCGTCTTGGCGTACAGTTGGCTCATCGGCTTGCCGTTCACCGCGTTCGTCTCCCTCCCCGATCACGGGCAGCCGTGGAAGATCACCATTGGAACTGGTACGCCGTCCGGGTCGCGCAACACCAGCCGTCGACCCGGTACTTGCCGACGCGCTTCTCGCGACCGTTGAGCTGGTGACGTATGTGCGCCCCCGTCCGCGCCGCCTCCCACGTCAGCCACTCGACGTCCAGGCGGCCGTAGCGGTGCACGCGCTCCGGCCAAAAGACGTTGTCCGCGCGCCGGCGCGTGTACCAGCCCGTCGGCATCTCCTGCGTGATCGCCCATAGTTAGAGGCCGTATGCGTCGAAGCCGACAATCGAGCGGCAGGGGCGCGCCGACTCGCCGTACTCCTCGCGCCGAAGGGCGGTCACGCCGGCCTCGTGATAGCGCGCGAAAATTATCGAGGGGTCGCCGACGATCTGCGACTGTAGGAGCCGGTGCAGGTCCTTGTTCGATTCGTTGAAGAGCGTGAAGTGGAGCGACGACGGCAGATCGTTGAACAGGTACAGCAGTGTCAGGCGTCCTTGAACATGTCGATGAGGCGCTGACGATAGAAGGCGAACTGCTTGTCGACGGCCTCCAGGAACGGCACCACGTCCCTACTGTTGCAGCGTCGTCATCCCCTCGTCGCGCCATATCCGCGCGCAACCCTCGTACTCGGCGTCGGAGATGCCTTCGCGCTTCAGGTGGCTGTAGAAGGCCTCGCGCGGCGGCAGCCGGGTCTCGTCCAGTTTTCGCAGGTCGTCGAGGTACTCGTAGGGGAAGTGCCCCTTCGTCGCCTCGCAGCCGTAGACCTTCAGAAACCTGGCGTAGCTGACGCCGGGGGCCAGGTAGTTGGTGATGTCCATGAACTTCAGCGTCGCCGTCGTCAGGCACATGAAGTTGTTGTGACGCTTGATCGTGAACGCCGACGAGATGCTGTGCGCCTCGCCGGTCATGAACTGGGGCGTCAGATATTTCTTAACGACGTTCAAGTCGTACTTCCCCGAATTGAAGCCGAGGACGGGGAGGCGGCGCAGGTGCGTCCACAGGCGGTCGCCGACCACCGTGTACGGGCTCTTATCGCGCGCCGCCTCCGCCGCCTTCGCGTGCGCCCGCCATTCGGCGTCGAGCGCGTCGATCGCCTCGAAGGTCGCGTCGAATGACGGCCGCAGAGCCGCGCACGCCGCCTCGCTCATGGCCTCCAGGGCGTCGATCAGGCGCTTCGCGAGTTCGCCCGAATCGCCGGACGTGACGAAGAAGCGCGCCGTCTTGTGCCTGGGGACGTTCGAGGCGACGCTCACGCTGAGTAGCTCGTGTCGCGCGATCCACCGGCATTTGGCGCTGTCCGCCGCCAGGTCGTGATCGTCGAAGTAGCACTCAAAATCGTACGTCGCCCTGTACGGGTAGTAGCGCAGGCGTTCGTCCACGTAGACGCCCTCGTCCTCCAGCTGCTGAAACACGGTCAGCCGATACACGGTCACATTCGTTTCGAAGGCCGCCTCCACCCGGACGATTTCGTTCAGCGGGACGCCGGCGAACGCGTAGTAGGGTTGGCCGCCGGCGCCGTAGTCGGGGCGTAGAGCCTTAAGGCAGCGGTCGTCAAATCGTCAGCGCGGAAGTCGGCGCCCCGATGCAGCGCCAGACAGCGGAAGAGGCACAGGTTGTCGGCGTACGGACGGCTGTGGCGATCGTTCACTAGGCTGACGAGCCCCGCGTTGTGGGGCAGATAGTCGGGAAGGAGCTGCTGGCGCGCGCACCCGATAGGATGGCTGATGATGGCGTTGAGAAAGTACGTAACGTTCGTTACCAACTCGGCGATCCACCCCGAGTCGTGTCGCTGCGCGAGCACGTACTGCAGAACGTCGGGCTGCCGCGTGGCTTCGAGGAAGCGTTCGAACGACGAGGCGTCGGAAACGAGGACGGGCGACTCGAGATAGCGTCCGCAACAGTTACACGAAGAATGGTAGTAACGGAGTCGGCCCGTCTCCCTGTGCCGAAGGATAAACACGTACGATCAGTTTATTTTAAAGGCCAGAGTCTGCGCCTCGAACATCAGTCGTAGTTGGGTTTCGTGCGCGGCCGTGTCCCAGCGGCCGGACAAATGGAAACTATACCTAGATTGGACGGGTCCGCGCGCCACCGACGTACGAATGCTCGCCCAGTGGTCGCGCACGACGCTCTTTAGGTCATCATCGTCGACGTCGTCATCGCGACATAAATGGTGCAACCTATCGGCGTGCCTGTCGAACGATCGATTGCATTTCGGACACACCTCATTGGCGACATCGCAAGTTTGGAGATGCCGCAACATACTTCTGCGATGATCGAACGATCGATCACATTTCGGGCACACGTGATCATTGCCGCCGCCTCCGCATGTTTTCAGATGCCGCGTCAAATTAAAAAGACGGACGAACGATCGATCGCATTTCGGACACGCGTGCATCGTCGGAACGTTCATTCTAGGCGCGCACTCGGAACGCTATTAACTACGACGAAGCGCGCCGATACCACTTATAAGGCCGCCGTCGCGCCTAACGACCGCTAGGGGGAGCTTTTTCTGAACGGCGGTTTTCTCGCAGCGTTTTCCCCCTGACCGTCATGTGGCGGCACTGCTGGCCCGTCGTCCGTGGACCACCGAGGCAGCAGCAGCAGAAGCGGCAAAGTTTTTGTTTTCGTGGCCGACAGGGCAGCACCGTTTTTGTGGTGGCCGACAGGTGGCAGCGCTGTACCTGCCGATGGACCGAGGAAGCGGCAAAGTTTTTGTTTACGTTTTGTAGGAGAAATTTCGGCTGTCAGCGGCGCCAGGATACGCGGTGTGTTTTGTGCGCTAGTTGGACAGGCGTTTGGTCACAGCATTGGGCGCTGGAGCTTATTGAATGTCAGCAACGTGTTTTTTTTTCGCATTGGGATGGCGTCGAGTGTCAACAACAGGAGGCGGGAATTGTTTTGTTTGATACGTTTTATTAAACAACATCGTACTACTACTACATCACCACAGTAAGGCTTTATGCCACGGTAGGAAAGAGGCTTTATGCCACAGCAGAATAATAAGGCTTTACGGCCACAACAGCGGACTATAGGCCGCTCGACTAATGCGGCCCTGCTAATGTTCATCAGTGCACCTAATAATAATAATAATAAGGCTTTAGGCCATAGCGAAATGCAAATATAATGTTCATCTGCAAAAATACATATTAAGCGTTCGGCGGGCTTTATGCCACAGCAGAGTAAATAATAAGGCTTTACGGCCACAACAGCGGACTATAGGCCGCTCGATTAAATCGGCCGCTGCTAATGTTGATCGGCTTTATGCCATGTTCAATTCGCCCCTGCTAATGTTCATCGGTGTACCTAATAATAAGGCTTTATGCCATAGCGAAATGCAAATATAATGTTCAATTACTAAATGTTCATCGGCAAAAATACATATTAAGCGTTCGGCGGAGAAAACGTCGCCCCATCAGACGACGAGGCATGACCTTTTCAACAGGTAATGCTGCACGGCGACCTCCAACAGCGAACGATCGAACGGAGCCGTCCAATCCGTCCCCATGAGCCAGTCGGCAACCTGGCGCATGAGGGAGTCCTCCGAAGCGCGATCGCCGCGCACGCAACGCTACGAGAGTACCGAGAGTATACGAATAGCGGGCAGCAAGAACGTCTTCTGCAGAAAGCTGTCGAGTGATATTGAAAAAAAGCACACATTCAGTGCCGCCACGTTTTCGTACAGAATGTTGTACCGTCGGCTCGGCTTCCTTCCCCTGTAGCCGCACATATGAACGAAGGGGCACCCCTCCTCGGTAGGGCACTCACCACATTCTTGGCGCGCGGTGTCCATCACTCGTTCGCCAATTAGCTCGGCGAACGTGGACATCATACAGCGCTGCCGGCCGGCGTACGAGTGCAGAACGCTCCATTCCGAGTCGGACTGAAGCGTGCCCACGATCACAGGGCGTTGTTGATGTTTGTTACGGGCCCACGGAATAAAGTCCTCCGACGAAACCGACAACACGTCCAGAGGCAGTGAAGGCGATGGCACTGCTGCTGTCGCCACCACCGGGGTTAATGCAACGTACGTGGGCGTAGCGGCGTCGCTCACCGGCGCGTGTGGTGGAATGGGCTGCGTGTCTTTCGCCTCAGGCGCGCACGGCCAGTAGGGCATCGCTTCTTCTCTCGTCAGCGAGGGCGGCGGTGGAGTGTTGGCATCAGCGAAGCATGGTCGAGGCGTGGTTTCCTTCTTAGCGCGCTTCTCGGCAGGGGGCGCGCACTCGTCTGCAGCATCGAGAATTCCACGCAACGCAGCAGCAATTACAACGTCCTACAGAACAATAACCAAAGCAGCAATTACAACGTCCTACAGAACAATAACCAAACGTTAGTCATTCAAGCGTGAACAGCGTATACGTTGGGTTCGCTCGCCTTCTTCGACACGACCCGTACATCACGGACAGTATACGTGTCCAGTATGCCACCCCACACGACCTTGTGCACGGTCAGCTCCATGACTGTGCCAACCAGGCTCGCCACAAAGCTACTGCGCAACTGGTCTGGTAACAGGCCTGACACATGCTCGGCATCGTAATCGCCGATCGACGATATCGCTTCGTCGAACAGCGTGATCCAAATGCTGGACTCAGTGTCGGCGTCATTTTCGTCTTCCACCAGGACGCGCACCGAAAAATACGTCTTTGCCTGCACACCGTGTACAGCGCATACCCGACCACCGCTTTCAAGGCCTCGCACTTTGCGCTTGCAAACGCCACAGCCGATGTACGTGCATTTACTTTTCCAAGCCACGCCAACGATTGTTACGGGCGTGACAATCTTATACGTGCCATCGCAGGCTAGCACGAACTCTTTCAACGATACCTCGGAAGTCAGCGCGTCCGCACTCACCACGGCCTCGAAAGACGACGCCGGCTTAGTAGGCGCTACGTCGGCAGTCGGAAGCTCCTTCGCGCTGGCCTCCGAAGCAGGTTTCGTTTTGCCACCAGACGCCACCGCGACAGTTGGAGCCTCCTTCAACTTGCTGCTCTTCTTTGGTGGAGCCTCTCCGTGGGCGGGCGGCGGCGACATGATCAACAACGCTCTGCAACGGCAACAACACTCAAAGTTACCGCAACGGTAACAACACCACAGCGACGATACATAGGCGTCCTCCGCCCGGCCCCCTATATAAGCGCTTTGCACGCGGCCCGCGCGCGGCCCCCGTGAGCGCGCGCACGCGCGCCACAAAACAGCCGACTCTTACAAGGTTACTAAAACTGAAAAAACCTCTCGGTCAGCCTAGTGCACAAACAGAACGCCGCTTTTATTTTCTAATATAAGCTTACCATACGATTCTCTAGTCCCCACTGACTATTATAGACCGCTTAGTTTGCGCGCATTTCACCTTTAACGGCCGTTTTAGACACTTACAAACAGTTACATAAGCGCGTTATATAAACAGAGACGTCAGCCCCTTATGTAAGGCTACGGTGTACGTGTCTAGGCCGCTACACGTTACTGCGCGCAAAACAACTGCGCAACAACTGTGCAATTCATTTCTCACGACGGAGCCGACGGATCAAGTTCACAATTATGCGGCCAATGAATCGACCCCCCAACAACCACAAAACAAGTACGTTTTGCTAACTCAACTAACACTGGCTTTCCTCATATCATACTGCTTTCTATAACAAAGTTTACTAACTAACTAATTTTTTGTTTTGTTTACAGCGCGCCGCCTCCCCAAGACGCCGAAAATAGTGCTGCGCCGCCTCCCCAAGTCGCCGGGAATAGCGCGCCGCCTCCCCAAGCCGCCGGGAATAGTGCTGCACCGCCTCCTACCCGACCCCCACCCCAACGCCCCGGAGAAAGGTACGTTCAACGATACTATAACTAAATAACGCTTCCCATTTATAGACCGCTTTTTTCAAAATTTACATTTATTTACAGACGCCTATTACGGGGGCAAACCCTTGCGCGCCCCTCTCACCGGAATGGATTCATTAATACATCAAGAATACATTTGCGCCAAACCGATATGATTATGGTTGATAGAACCCCGCGCGCCGATAGGCCTGGGGGCACATTGTTCCTTGGACGGCGCCGTCGTCACACTACCGACCCTTAATAACACTTTTCCTTCTCCCACTGATTTCGCCTATTGATCGTGGCACCAGAACTAGTCGATCGACTCCGTATGGCGGAAACCCTTGCGAACCACACTCAACGGAATGGCCTCCCGGCAGGTCGAACCCCGTGCGCCAGTAATCGCCACCATCACACTACCGACGATAATTGATACTTTCCTTTTCCCCCACAGAACGCACCTCTTTGTGATATCACCCGAACTCAGTCATCGAACATACGCCATCGGTCGGGGCGTTGTGGTGCATTTCGTCGAACCCACACCTCGCCCAGTCAGCTTCGCCTCGTCACCACCTCCACGCAGCCGCCCAACCTTAGCCGTCGAACCACAACAACAACAACGACAACGCACCACCGAAACAGAAAACTTCGACAGCGACAGCACCGACGATGAACCTTTATTCTTTCTAAATGCCACACCTGCAGACAACCCCCAACCAGAAGAACACGAAACTTTCACCCAACCCTTCTCATTTGGGTCAATCTTTCCAAGTCCTCGTGTACGCGCCCCATCATTCGCGCCACCCATTCCACCCCATCTTTCCGTCCATTTAGGTTATCCTTCACCACCACCCGGTCGCCACGGATTTGGCCCACCACCGCCCGATCATCACCCCCATCAACGCTTTCCACCGCCCCCATCTTCATAGTAACAATAAAATCACCGTTCATTGCTGTTTCTGTGTACTTCATAACAATAAAATTTATTTCTCACAGTTTATTGCTGTTTCTGTGTTTCTTTTCACATAATGAGCGCCACCAGCATTCCAACTCATACACGCACAACACCATTCCAACTGCTGCCTATATTCCAACTAACACACATTCGTCGCTGCACACAGCCAGCTCTGACAGCCAATACACCAATCCCCAGCGGTCTCCAACGCCACAACCCTAATGCACGCGCATATGCGTCGCTGCGCACAGCCAACTTATTCTGACAGCTCCGGCCGCAGCTGCTATAACGATATTGCGACGCCAATGCACGCGTATCAGCTGTTACCAAACATCAGCTGTTACCGAACGCCTGCCTATTGCGCCGCGCCTACTGGCGCACGGCCAGCTGACAGCCAAAATAAACATTTCTCCGGCCTTCCTACAAACAACGCTCATACTGCATAAACTCCGACAGCGCACACTGACAAACGATACCCCATTCGCCAGTGAGTCGTGAAAACTAGGCCACCCGATTAACCTCCTGATCTCCAGTGCGCCAGGCACAACGACGCGTAAACTAATCCGTCCGATTAACCTCGCTGATCCACCAGGCACGCCACTGCACCACGTTACAGCCTAGAAGCTTCTAGAACCTTCCCCACATCCCCGTATACCTAATTAATACTAATTAGTTGATAATTACTATTTTTAGTTATTGCTAACGTTCTCCAATAATTGCACTACTCACTTATTACTAATTAGTACTTAATTACCCTAATTAGTCACTAAATGACTAATTACTATTTTTAGCTTATTGCTAGTGCTGCCCTCTAGTGAATGCGCTACTCACTTATTACTAATTAGTACTTAATTACCCTAATTAGTCACTAAATGACTAATTATTATTTTTAGCTTATTGCTAGTGCTGCCCTCTAGTGAATGCGCTACTCGTTTATTACTAATTAGTACTTAATTACCCTAATTATTTACCTAATTAGTACCTGATTAGTCACTAGATGTCGACACATTCTTTCTAAGGAAACCCATCTATCACTTTTTTTGACAGCTTTGTTGACTGATTTTTGCTCACACATTACTGCTAAAAAACGTAGGAATTCTACTTATAAAAAGCGAAAAAGCCTTTGATCTGGGGTCATGACCGGTGTTGCCGACAACCTCCTTACTACTAACATAGTCATAACGAAACTTCTGTACTGTAATCAAATCCTTACAATCATAATACTTTTTAACACCACAATCCTAATTAAAATCTTATTTATTCTATATATTAAAGCTGTACTGTTATACCAAACAAATAATTACATTAATTCTTAGACGTCAATAATGTAGCCATAATGACATTTGTGTAATTTTAGAATACAGATTATTTGAACCATTCTAATGTGTTTGTGTAAACAATATAGATTACGCTTTAAAATAGAAAGCTTCATTGTTCCTATTCAAAGACTTACACATTCAGCTATAGTTTAGCATAAACATAACCATATATTTGGCACAAATTAAATGCTACAACTAACATATAGTATAGCTTTATTACCACAAATAAACTCTGGAACAGAACATTAATAATAATTTCAGAGATTCCCCTGACTACTACACTAGTCATGTCAGTTTTATAATATTCTGCTCAACCTAAGGTTGTTGCATAAGTTCCCTCCGCCACTACTCCCACTGTTGCCTGCCACCATCATGATCTGCTGCAAATCGTAACCACTGTTTCAGGATGCACTCAGTTGCCTCGATTGTTGCATCCCGAGTGCAGGGGTTCCGACGCGCCGCTCCTGTTGAAAAGGCAAACATATTTAAGTGTTTACCATGTTCAAGATCAATATCGAGTAGAGGTCTGTTCATATAGAATTTGCTACTCGCTGCTATCATTTCACATACAGTTCACTGATAGGAGCATTGACTTTATAGTAGTTAGGAGCACAGCTTTAAATACAGACCTGTCCACCTGTCATTTGGACGGTAGAGTTCATTGTGGACGGGTTGAAATGTGCGTGCATGGGTAGAAAAACGAGGAGCAAAGAAAAGCTTGTCTGATTGACTGTATGCATGTTATGTGGACAGGATTGACAGAATAGAGTGCACGTGTACAAACACACATCTACCAGTATATTTGGACTGGTAAAAATTTGATCCTGCATAAAGCCCTGGCTAGGAGTGAGTAAATAAATTATTATTCGCTACACAGCCATTAGCAAACTGCTTGATAAAGCAGGTTTCTCACAATGGCAACAGTTGCTCCTCCTTGTATTGCCTCACAGTGACATAACAAACTCATACATTCTAGAGTATAACTACAATGATAAACTGGCATTGGAGTCTGACATCCTACATCTATAATAATTATTATAAAACAATACAGTTCTCTGTCTGTGAACCCATAACTCTGACAGTTTTGCATGTACGGGGCTGAAATATTTTGTGTAATCTAGCAGGCCCACAGGAGTGGTTCATAGATTTTGATTTTTCCAGGGTGGAATCACAATTTTCAAAAACAATTCTATTTAAACCGGTAATTCTAGCAGTTTCTTGTAACTTTGTGAATTGCTTGATCCAAGGTGTTCATACCTAACATTATAATACTCTTAAACACCATTCCAATGGTTAAAAAAATACACTGGCAACATATTAATTGTATGCAATAGTTTAGATTGTACATTTTAATATACATACCAGAGAGTACTTCCCACAATGCTAGTTTTGAGAAGGCCACTTTCCAATTACACTGCTTCGCAGCACAGTTCGTCATGATGTGACACATCACTCTCCTGACAGTGTTAACAAGTGTTTTACCGCCAATAAAAGAAAGTGCACCAATCTGTCGAACAAGAACACAATAATTGTTTTATTATGAATAAATAAATAAGTGATATTAAAGTTATAATAAAATAATATTAATAATGTGGACCATTGCAATGTGTCCTGCCGTAGAGTTTTGGTGGCCGGTGGTTCTTGTTCTGACAAGTTTCTGCAGTTCTCTTAACAACTTGCTGTATTGCTTGCTGTGGTTTACGCACCATTTTTCTCAATGAGAAGAGAACATTTAAAAAAAGAAATGCTGAAAAACTGTCTAATGGACCATACCTTGCTCCATCTCCTGCCAGATGGACCAAGTTATGGACATTATAAACCAGCATTTGTGGACCATATACTTGGGAGAAATGTTGAACAAATGACACCAGGATATCGTTGGCAAATTCACTATATTCACTACAAAGGGTGGGGCTGACTAAAATAAAAATGCCTGTAAAGAGCAACAAAAAGATTTTGTACATTGCATCAGACAGTTTGTGACATAACACAACAGGTCCTGTGTACAACAGAAATTGTCAAAACTTTGTTGCTTTCCACCTTTTCACTTCTGTCAGTGATCTGGGCTTTCTTGCAAACTCATGTGGCACATAAGCTGCCAGACTCGTCAGTGATTCACTGATCTGACACATCACCTTATAGCCAATTCTTCCTCTAAGAGGACCCATCGACCACAACAGAAGCAAACGATGTGTGACTCACAAGCAAACTAGATGCATAAAGTCTAACGGAAATTGACTGACCATATCAATGGAGAGGCCACGGAATGGAGAGGAACCGAGACGGTGATCTTCATCTGCCATCTCATCAAACTGTGCATCTGTGCGGAGTGTGGCATTGACTTCAGGAAATGTAATTTTGTTCAGATACACACCTAGCAGCATGATACCCTGAATGTCCTTTGACATTTTTAATGAAAGATCTGGCTGGGGCATAACATATTACAGCTGATATTTTGACTGAATAATGCTGCTGTTGGAAGGAAAACCATCTCTTTCCAAAATGGTTATCTCAGATATAAATTCCTTCACAAACTTTGAAACATCAGTTGGCTTTTTTATACCACAGAATAAGCCAATGACAAACGGGTTCTTAAATAGCATGTTTTCTACCATTCCAAGTATTGGCCAAAACTGCAAATTAGTGCTCCTAAACAGAGGCAGACCATCAAAATTTAGCTGCAGCAGAATGCATTGTGGTGTGATGTTGCATCGTTGGGAATTTAACTGTGACAATATGCCAGATAAAATGCCAAAATGGTGGTATTCTCCACCTGCCACACTTTGCACGGAAACAGTTCTTGGGGTATGCAAAAGTGATCGAGCATCTTTCAGCAAACTTGGGAAACAATAAATCAAAATTCCCAACAGGCATATAAAACCTTTCAGTGGAATTAAAAATGTTGAAGCCCAGTGAGACGACTTGTCTGCAAGACTTTTAGCATCATTGACTTCATCATT
The DNA here is from genome assembly GCA_020002185.1 of Paraescarpia echinospica. Classification (NCBI taxonomy): domain Eukaryota; kingdom Metazoa; phylum Annelida; class Polychaeta; order Sabellida; family Siboglinidae; genus Paraescarpia; species Paraescarpia echinospica. The sequence goes on along the minus strand of CM034544.1, from coordinate 48,544,695 downwards.
ACTGCCAGACATCCTTGAGACAACTTGTCTGCAAGACTTTTAACATCACTGACTTCATCATCACTGCCAGACATCCTTGAGACAACTTGTCTGCAAGACTTTTAGCATCACTGACTTCATCATCACTGCCAGACATCCTTGAGACAACTTGTCTGCAAGACTTTTAGCATCACTGACTTCATCATCACTGCCAGACATCCTTGAGACAACTTGTCTGCAAGACTTTTAGCATCACTGACTTCATCATCACTGCCAGACATCCTATCACTAATTGTGTCACTGTCCAAGACTGTTGCATCATTGTCATACTCTTCCTGAGGCTGAGTGCCACTTCCACTAGCCCCATGCAACATGTTACACGCGGTTCATTGAGAATTGCATCATCTGCACTACTAGTAATGTGATGTTGTTGATCAATCAGACAGTGTACATCACTAGCATTGTCACACACAACATGTATGTTTCCCTGTGGCCGGTTGCATGACACACACCTAAGTCCAAATTCCACCCAAGTTAGGGTCATTAGCTCCTAGGTGGCACATAGCCATTAGGGCGGTTGCATGACACACACCCAGCTGAGTTCGCGCGCAAATTAGGGCACAACTCCTGGGACAACCCAGAGCAGCCCTAACTCCAGCTAGGTGTCCCATAGCGCGTTTTACTAATGGCCGCGATCGTTCACGACTTATACTGGCGCAGACAATTAAGAAGAAATATCGTTTTTAGAGATCATTTAAACTCCCTGGATATGTACAACGACGTTCAGCTGTTTGAAAGGTATCGTTTCAGAAGAGTTGATCTATTCAGAATCGTCGACGAAATTCGTGGCAACTTGGAATTTGGATATAGCCGAAAGGGATTCTTGTCGCTCGAACTTCAAATGTTAACTGCGTTGCGATTTTTCACAACTGGATCCTTCCAGAATGTTGTTGGTGATACAATTCTGACACATAAATCGACCATTAGTAGAACAATTTATCGTGTGTCGCAAGCTTTGTGTGAGCGCACACGAAGATGGATTTTCTTTCCCTGACAGCATGAAGCGAATCGGTAGAAACGGTTGTTTTATGCCATGGCAAGTTTCCCAAACGTCATCGGTTGCGTTGATGGTGTTATGCTTTATAAAGCAGCATATTGCTTGTTTAATTGGAACTGGAAACACTAGACATGTGCAACTCGAATTTGACCGGAAGACAACAACCCTTTATTACCATCAACGGTGTAAGTGCTCACTGTAGTAAGTAGCTGTATAACGTACCAGTTATAACGATCCTGATACATGACATCCCTCCTTTAAGACTAAAAAAAACTGTATTCATAAACTCAAAAACACATTCATCAGCTTTAACGAATGTTCGCTGTGGATAAATCGATATCAAGCGAGTAGCAAACTAGGCTAAAAGTCACATTATATCGACTATCAAAAATCACATAGAATGTCACATAATGGTTACTTGCGAAACAGATCAATACTACTACCAATGTCAAATAGTATTGAAAAACACAATTAAATGTCAAATCGCATAGGCTTTCTGATTGCACGACCGTATCTAGAGAATCGTTCATTCTGTGGAATCTCTTCTTGCGGAGGTAGCTCAGCGACGACTCTTCGTGGCGGCACAGAGACGAGTCTTCGTGGCGATGGCACGTCTGGCGGTACCGGCATCTGAAGAGCGTTACCTTCTCCTCGAACGTCGGGATCGTCCATCTGAGGAAGAATCAGCGGCGGCAGCTCGCGTGTCCTCCGTAGATGACGACGATTGCGACGGAGTTCTCCTCCCTCATGCTGGATCACGTATGACCTCGGATTCTCGTGTGTCCGCTGAACGATAGCGGGATCCCAGCCCCACTTTCTCTGGACTCGTACTACATCACCAGGTTTCAACGGCTTCAATGATGTAGCACCGTGGTCATAGTCTTGTTTGAACCGTGTCTGTCTGTCTGTCAAGTCCTGTTTCGCGTTTATGACTCGCGGCTCAAGAACGGCTTTGGTTGTCGGCAACTTTGACTTCAGTAGTCTGCTCATTGCCAGTTGTGCCGGTGCATGGCGGAGTCCACTGATCGGCGTGTTCCTGTATTCTAGCATCGCTATGTAGGGATCAACGACCCTCTTCGTCTGCCTTCTTGAGGAGCGATTTCAACGTTTGCACGACTCGCTCTGCCTGCCCATTCGATTGAGCTTATGTTGGGCTCGATGTAGTCACTGTGATACCCCAACTCTTCGCGAATTGCCGAAAACTATAGCTACCAAACGGTTGGTTGTCTGCTACGATCTCTTCGGGTATTCCATGACGTGCACTGATGCTCTTAACATGCGAGATGACAGATTCGGTTGTCTTGTTCTCGAGCAGTGCCAACTCGGGATACTTCGAATAATAGTCAACCACTACTAGGTAGTCTCGACCTTTGAACGACATAATGTCCATTGCGACTTTCCGGAACGGGCCGTCTGGGATTTCGTGTGCTATCATCGGCTCCTTCTGATTACTCCGGGCGAACTGTAGGCATGTTTTGCACCTCGAGACAGTGTCCTCGATTGCTCTGGACATTCCCGGCCAGAAGATAGCTGATCTAGCTCGAGATTTCGTCTTCTCCATCCCCATGTGTGGTTCGTGCAGCACTTCCAGCATGTCCGACCTCATCGACTCTGGAATGACAATTCGTTCGCCTGCAAACACGAGTCCGTCGTCTGCACTCATCTCATCTCTCATGTTCCAGTACGGTCTCACGTCCTCTGGTACAGCTGCCCTCGACTCTGGCCAGCCGTTCATCACGACCTGAAGTAGTCGCTGAAGAGTCACGTCATTGGCTGTAGCACTTCGGATTTGCTCGAGTCGCCCTGTACTTGCTGGGAAGTTCTTTGTAACGCTGTGGACCATAATCTCAATATCGTCAATGAGCTCATTGTCTGGCTCACCCTCTATGTAAGCACGTGAGAGAGCGTCGGCTACGTACAGCAGCTTCCCTGGTACATATGACAGGTTTATCTCGTATCGCTGTAGCTTCAACATCATTCGTTGTACGCGTGCCGTTGCGTTTCCGATCGGTTTCTTCATTATAATCTCAAGCGGCTTATGATCAGTCTGCGCTTCGATTTCCTTGCCATAAATGTACTGATGAAACCTGGAAGTCGCGAAAACGACCGCTAACAGTTCTTTCTCCAACTGTGCGTAGTGTAGCTCTGCACCGACTAGTGCCCTTGACGCATAAGCAACAACCTGCCCTTCTTGTAGAAGACACGCCCCTAGTCCACTCTTTGACGCGTCCGACTGCAACGTTACTGGTTTGTTCACGTCGTAGAACCTCAGCACTGGCAAACTGCTTAGAATTGTCTTCAACTCGTTCACTGCATCTGTATGCTCTTGTGTCCAACACCACGCCGCGTCCTCTTTCAGCAGCGCACGTAGAGGACCAGTGATGTGCGACTCTCACGGGATGAACTTTGCCTGATACTTCACAACGTTCAGAAACCTCAGGACTGCGCGCTTGTCCTCAGGCAGTGGCATATCGACGATGGCTCTCACTTTGCTAGGGTCTGGGCTGAGGCCTGCTTCCGATACTATATGTCCCATGTACAGCACCTCATTGACCTTCAACTGCACTTTTGACGAGTTGAACTTCACGTTTCGTTCTCTTGCCCTCTGGAAAACAGCACGCATGATGGCATCGTGATCTTGTTCATCATCCCCCGCGACGATGATGTCATCGGCTATCACGTACGCTCCTTTGATGTCACCAAACGTTAGTAGCATGCGTTTCTGCAGTACTTCACTGGCTGAACTGATGCCAAACGGCATGCGCAGAAACCTTTTTCTGCCCCATGGCGTGTGGAACGTGCAGAGGTAACTGGACTCATCCGACAGTCTGACGTGCCAGTACGCCATCGACATATCTATCACTGAAAACACTTTCTTTCCAGCTAGACGCGACTGCACATCCTCAGGAGTCGGGATCTCGAAATGTTCACGCTTAATCGCTCTATTGAGTGGTTTCGGGTCAAGACATAATCTCAACGATCCATTCCGCTTCTCCGTTATGACCAAGTTATTCACCCATGGTGTAGGTTGTTCTACATCTGCGACGATTCCACCCCTCTCTAACTTGTCTAGAGCCTTCTTTAAACTCTCCACTCTGGTGTATGGAAGTTTCCTGGTTGCCTGGACTACCGGCTGTACGTCCTCTTTCAGCTCGATATGATACGGATGCTCAAGTTCTCCAACTCCAGTGAACACGTCTTCATATTCGTTCATCAGAGTGTCACTCGTTAGTGGCTTCTCACGCGACATCTCGCCCATTCGTTTGACAAGTCCCAATGACTCGCACGCTCGACATCCAAGTAGTGGCACATTGGTGTGCGTAGTGACAAAGAACTCGATCAGTGTCGATTTGTCCGCGTTCTCTGGTATGCACAGAAGCTAGACCGTGCCGGCTGGCTTCACTTTGACGTCATTCACGAATGCCGACAGTATCTTCTTTGTAGGCTGCAAGGCTGCATTCGGCTTTAGTGTCTCGTAGATCGTCATAGGCAACACATTCGCCTGTGCGCCAGTGTCCAACTTGAAGCTTATCTGCTGGCTGCCAATCATCATCTTCGTCATCCAGTCATCATCATGAGTAGTGTGTGCATGCACGTCCAAGAATAACGAACCCAGATACAGACATTCATTACTCTCACATTGTTCATTGTTCACCATCCGCACCTTCCTATCGACTGTAGCAGTGCGGTGGTGTTCGCACATTACTGCGAAGTGGTTCCACCCCTTGCAACGGTTACACTGTTTACCGTACGCAGGGCATGACTTTGGTGGGTGTGACCTGCTACAGAATTTGCAGTGAATGCTTCCCTGTGTAGCCCGTGGTCTCGGTGTTCTTTTATAACCACCCACAGTGTCATTGTTAGTTCCCTTGATACCCCTGCCAACTGCATGGGAGCCCTTGCTAAACGTGCTTGAACGAGATCTCTGCGTCACTACATTCACTTTAGCTTCTGGCTTTCCTTCAGACGCCATGACCTTCAGTTGCGCTCTTGTCGTCTCGGCTGCATGGCACACATCTAATGCCTTAGCTAGCGACAGATCTGACTCTCTCAAAAGTCTCTCTTTAACACGCTCGTCATTGACGCTGAACACTATCTTGTCACGGATCATCAGATCCTCCTGGTCACCAAATTCACACATTTTAGCTTTCATTCTCAAGTCCTTGATCCACTGATCCACTTGTTCCCCATTGCCTTGATTGCGAGACCAGAAACAATATCGTTCGTAAACTGTATTTTTACGTGGTTTGCAGTAGTGACGGAATTTGTCTAGCACCGTTTCCCAGTTGTCTCTATCTTCTGCTGGTGGGACGTTAGCAGGTCCTGCTGGTTTGAACTCAAACTGGTTGAATACTTCCTGGGCTTCCGGTCCAGCAGTATGTAGTAGTATGGCCACTTGGACAGCTTTAGGCTTCTTGTTCAATTCACACGCTGTGTAAAATGTCCTAAACTGCTGCTCCCAACTTCTCCATGCCTCATCTAAGTTGCTGGCATCGAACGCAATACTACTTGGTGGCTTGAAAAATTCCATTTTTCAGTCGTTGACAGTGACTCGACGTTTTGACACACAGTTCAGTTCAATTTTTTAGTCGTCACTTCAAACTTCACCAACACAGTTTTTCCGACCAACACATCCTACCCTAATAGTTTGTGTAGTTTGTCTTCTGACACCATGTTATGCTTTAAAGCAGCATATTGCTTGTTTAATTGGAACTGGAAACACTAGACATGTGCAACTCGAATTTGACCGGAAGACAACAACCCTTTATTACCATCAGCGGTGTAAGAGCTCACTGTAGTAAGTAGCTGTATAACGTACCAGTTATAACGATCCTGATACATGACAGATGGGACGCACGTGAAGTTGCAGGCTCCGGTCATAAACAAATACGAGTATGCCAACAGGAGCAGCAGAATCAATGTCTGCTCATTTGTGATGCCGAACTGCACATTTTAAATTGTGTAGTCATATTCGGGATCGGCACATGATGCACGAATTTTGAGGGAGGGCTCAGTTTGGAGAGCCTTCGAGGGGAATCCTCGCCCTCTTGACGGCTTTATTCTATAATTCTATTTATTTTGTCGCCCACTTCCATGCCGCCTTCTATTCCATCTATAAGGGCCGAGTCCTCTCCGAAGATGTCGGCGATAAGATATGTGTATAATCCGTCTTTGCGATGCGGTCCACCACCTGTCCCTGGGTGTTTCCGTCTTGCCAGGTCTGCCCTCGCATCGCTGGCAAGTTTCTGCCATTTCTTTTTCAACTCGTCGACATTGCGGTGCGACTTGGAAACGGTGTTAACTTCCAATGCAACCATGTCCCATGCCACCTTCTTGTCGCGGTTGGACAACGTCGACTTGAACCGCCCTTGGAGTGTGTCTTTGCTCCTGCCATACGCCTGTATGAGGGCCATTATTTTGTCGTGAACGAAGTTATCTTTTCTATTTTGAATCTGGTTTGTGTCCGCCATGATGAAATGAAATGAACCCTGGGAAGATTTGCCCTGAAAACGCGGTAATCCGCTTATCGGTTAATCGTGCCACTAGCATTTAATTGGGCGACGTCTGGGTGCCTGTCATGAAACGCTTCCTAAGCATCTGCCCAGATAGGTGACACCTAGGGAGTTGGATGTAATTCGACCGCCTAAGTTAGGTGCGTGTCATGCAACCGGCCACTGATCTCGAGTACTAGACCACTGTGTCTGTTGACTGTCAGGACAGGATAAAACGTTTGCAAAATTATCAACAACATTGTTATGAACCCGCCTGCATTTCTTCCAGTATGAAAAACTGGATTTTGATGAAATATCCATAACAACTAAACAGAGCCACAGATAAAACCAAAAGTGTCTTGCAACTCAATTAAAATGTAATGCGTTTAAGTTGCTATTGCTATTGGTACCTGTTATGAAATACAACGTCTATATGATAATTGCTATAATTTAGTATAAAAACAAACCTCAAATCAAATAGATTTTCACTGTCAGCGTGTGTATACTGGTGTTACATGAATTGGTCATAGTTAACAGAAAATGCCATTTTGTACAAAAAACAAATCAAATCTTTCAATATTCTAAATTACTAGCCGTTGTTTAATCAATACTGTGCAAACAATTTGTTAAAAATGTTGTTTTAAGGGAAATACTTACAGTTGTAAAATCAGAAAAGCACGCTCTACGAATCGACACTATCACACAAATTGGTCATGGCTGTTATGGCAAGCCGTACCGGCCAAAACTTAATTAATTACATCATGGGACCACTGGCGCCCGCTGCATGGCGTTGTTGTTCATGGTTAGCTTTCCTGGCATTATTATTGGAGGGGATGCAGGGGGTATTTTCGTGATCCGTGATTAACAAAATTATTTCCTCTTGAAACGTGAAAGCTCTTTTTTATCCCTGTGATTCGTGACCAGGTGCAACAGCGTGAACCGTGATTTAAAACATATTTCCCTTGTGAACCGTGATTGAGGTATCACGTTCTTCATGAAATTGACGACAGGTGACTAAAAATGTCGATCTCGTCGTGAAACAAGAAATGTTTTTTTTCAGTGTGAAATGTGAAAACCCAAATATTTTCAATGTGAATTGTGATCCAGGACCCCCCTGCACCCCCTCTTATTGTATATAGTAGAATTCACTGAACATAATTGATGCTAACTTCTGATGAGTGTTTGAGCAAATGTAAGTGATTTAATGACGACAAGGAGGTTTGTTTAAAAGAAAACGTTTAATGGTAAATTGGTGACACCAGCATTGACAATGTTTGCTTTTCATATGCAGTGTTCACAATCTTATATTTCAGCTTAATATTTTGAACATTTATTTTGAATAAATATTGAAATACTACTCTTCCTTCCGGAAATTTTCCGGTATGTCCAATTTAGGTGAGTAACCAGTTTGTGTAAGGTAAGTGTACGTACGTGGTACGTCGATCGTCATCAAGTTTTGCCACCAGAATATTTTTTATTCTACCACAACTGCCAAATCACCAACCTGCTATGCATTGTAGACATTCCTCTGTGTCGGCTATGTGTGTATAACCCTGCCAACGTTGGACAGTTGCACTTCCAGTAAACATACACGGTTACATGATTAATCGCATGTCGGCGTCAGTGGCAACGACTAACCAATGGTCAGCCAACCGACTGCCATCGGTGAGATTCTTCGCTAGATGGTGTTACCATATCAGGATAGTTGGCGTGATGTCAGTGCAACGTCGCGGCGTTAACGTTAGCTGACAACGTGTAGCCATCGTTGGCCCTACTGCCTCATTAAGTTAACATGCAGATGGTGACAGTGCCGCACATTTTACAATGTTGGCCCAACCAAGCTGGGCATATATGCAACCACATCTTGGGGAACACTACAAAGTGTCTAAACACTAAAACCACACGTATACCTTTTATTACAATCTTAATAGAGCATATACCAGTACTTTATCTTTGAACATACTAGATCTTTGAACATAATTTAATTATAGAAAATTATCACAACTTACCAGTGGACAAACAGTGCGTCCTTCTGGAGTCGCTCACATTGGACAGCCACACCACTCAACTCAAAATGTACCCAACAGTAGTGAGAGCATCAAATGCCTTTCCTTCCGTGCAACAAGTGCCGCTTTCCTTGAAGCTCTCAAAACAGTCCCCTTTCAAACAAAACCAGCTTGGCGCATGTCATACTGTAGGGATGGAGGTTGGCATACATTTGCACAATTACATGCTTCTGGAAAACTTAAATCCAGGACAAGGTTTCAGGGCGGTGAACTTCCGTCCTAGAAATCCGCTATTGTCAATCACCTTGTCCGCTGTGTTGACACGGGAGGCCAACATCTTCCCACTAAAACAATCACTCTTGTATTCACACCCGAGTGCCCTAAGCTGCTCTCAGATGATGACATTCATCTGTTTGCCTTTTTTGTAGCTGTGGTACAATCAAGGGTAAATTAAGGTTACACTTGAGGCCTATCCCTGACATAAGAAACCCTCCTCCCAAGCTATAGTGATTTGCATATAGAGCTTGGGGAGCCCTGGACATATCTGTAATTAGTGAACTAGCTATCTTATGTGTGTGTGTTATCTTATAATATATCTACACAACATATTTGAACTTTTCTGACCGTATATAACTATCAAATGTAGTGTACACGTAGCGTGTATTGTACTCATCAAGTTCCACGTAACTTAAACAGTCAAAAGTTCCACAATAAAACATACAAAGTAAAAATTAGTAAAGCTTATTGCAATGTCGCTGCGTAGCGTTGTCATTGTTATGCACGTCTGGTGTCGTCTAGCTTGCGCAGTGAATATACACGCATACACAAATGGATTGACTGACATTTGAACAGAATGCACCACTTACGTCAGTCGTTCGAGCTTGTGCAAACATTGGATGAAGTTTCGCGACTTTGGCTCAACGAATGGCTCATTGCGCACACACTGCTGGAGCAACCCAAGCACCTGTGAGTAGGCCCTTGGGTAGCTGATCCACGCAGTGTAGTACACTGAGAGTGACATGTACAAGGCCTGTCTGAAAGACATAGAGGTGCAAATGATCTTGATGTTTCCATCAGCTGTGATGAACTGATTCACCATTTCGTCTCATCTCAGCTGGCTGATGGGGAGTCAATCAGTTTCAATACTTTTCATGCAGTTGGCTGTAGCTCGCTGTAGCTCGCTGTACATGTTGGTCAACTTGTGTTTGTCAACACCCAGGCCCTTCACCATTTCTTTGAAGCAGTCAATGATGAACATGGGTGACTGTATTATTTCTTTGAAGCAGTCAATGGTGAACATGGGTGACTGTATTATTTCTTTGAAGCAGTCAATGATGAACATGGGTGACTGTATTATTTCTTTGAACCAGTCAATGGTGAACATGGGTGACTGTATTATTTCTTTGAAGCAGTCAATGGTGAACATGGGTGACTGTATTATTTCTTTGAACCAGTCAATGGTGAACATGGGTGACTGTATTATTTCTTTGAAGCAGTCAATGGTGAACATGGGTGACTGTATTATTTCTTTGAAGCAGTCAATGATGAACATGGGTGACTGTATTATTTCTTTGAAGCAGTCAATGGTGAACATGGGTGACTGTATTATTTCTTTGAAGCAGTCAATGGTGAACATGGGTGACTGTATTATTTCTTTGAAGCAGTCAATGATGAACATGGGTGAACATCAATGGGTGACTGTATTATTTCTTTGAAGCAGTCAATGGTGAACATGGGTGACTGTATTATTTCTTTGAAGCAGTCAATGGTGAACATGGGTGACTGTATTATTTCTTTGAAGCAGTCAATGGTGAACATGGGTGACTGTATTATTTCTTTGTGTGCAGTTTGCAAAATGATTTGATGCATGTTTTCAGCCATGGGGCGAATTTTGCTTTCATGTTCGTTCAGCACATCTAGCTGTTCTTCGTTATTCACCAAGGCCTGTCGCAATATGTCGCACTCCGACTTCGGTACATATTGGAGGAATGCGTCCAGCAAATCACTGCAGAATTCCTTGAAGAAACACTGCTGAAACAAAGAAAAAAAAAGCATAGCAATGTCTATAGGGAAATAACATTCCTGTTTCCAATTGAATGTGATTATTTTCCACACTGCTGCCTATTGCGATGCTCCAAAACCTTGCCTCAAATATGGAACTTTACAGAATCTGCCAAGTGTACAACATTTATAAAAACGATTGCCAGAATCTGGACAAGCAATCCCTCGTGACGCCACTGTGGCACCGTCATCAACTTCCCCTTCTTCTTCCCCAATTGGTAGTATCATGATGACTTTGGTGAATTGTGATTTTGGATCAATTGCTAGATCTTCAAATGTGCAAAGTAGGTCATTTAAAGCGTGTCCTCAATGAACCTTTACCGTCATTTTGAGTAGTGTAGTGTCAGCCAAATTGTCCTGATCAAGCAGTGGATCTTCTTGCAGGAAATTGACTATATTGAAATAGGCCAAAAATCGACTGTCAGTGTGTCAAGATATATATATATATGCACACCCAATAAGGCGGGAACCTCTGATATTTGACACACTGACCTTTTTTACCCACCGCTTCTTCATTCAAGACAGCTCTGGTGACATTCTTGAGTGCTTCGTATGAAGCCGAGTCTGGCCATGCAGGTTGTCCAAAGCATCGTAGACCAATTGGCTTGTGCCTTGAAGAAGCAGACACTAGAGTCATCATCAATCCAACTACATAACATATCAGAACGAACACAATTGGTTGTCCGTTGTAATGAAAGTGACATTCAATCCTTCTGCTGCACCATGTGGAACAAGTTGAAGCATGTTTGTGGACCGATGTAAGCCTCTGCTCAACACGACGTGTTACCATGCGGAACAAGTTGAAGCATGTTTGTGGACCGATGTAAGCCTCTGCTCAACACAACGTGTTACCATGCGGAACAAGTTGAAGCATGTTTGTGGACCGATGTAAGCCTCTGCTCAACACAACGTGTTACCATGCGGAACAAGTTGAAGCATGTTTGTGGACAGATGTAGGCCTCTGCTCAACACGATGTGTTACCATGCGGAACAAGTTGAAGCATGTTTGTGGACCGATGTAGGCCTCTGCTCAACACAACGTGTTACCATGCGGAACAAGTTGAAGTATCTTTGTGGACCGATGTAGGCCTCTGCTCAACACAACGTGTTACCATGCGGAACAAGTTGAAGCATGTTTGTGGACCGATGTAAGCCTCTACTCAACACGATGTGTTACCATGTGGAACAAGTTGAAGCATGTTTGTGGACTGATGTAGGCCTCTGCTCAACACGAAGTGTTACCATGTGGAACAAGTTGAAGCATGTTTGTGGACCGATGTAAGCCTCTGCTCAACACGACGTGTTACCATGCGGAACAAGTTGAAGCATGTTTGTGGACCGATGTAGGCCTCTGCTCAACACAACGTGTTACCATGCGGAACAAGTTGAAGCATGTTTGTGGACCGATGTAGGCCTCTGCTCAACACGACGTGTTACCATGCGGAACAAGTTGAAGCATGTTTGTGGACTGATGTAGGCCTCTGCTCAACACGAAGTGTTACCATGTGGAACAAGTTGAAGCTCATGTACCTCTGCTCATGAAGTGTTACCATGTGGAACAAGTTGAAGCATGTTTGTGGACTGATGTAGGCCTCTGCTCAACACGAAGTGTTACCATGTGGAACAAGTTGAAGCATGATTGTGGACCGATGTAGGCCTCTGCTCAACACGAAGTGTTACCATGTGGAACAAGTTGAAGCATGTTTGTGGACTGATGTAGGCCTCTGTTCAACACGAAGTGTTACCATGTGGAACAAGTTGAAGCATGTTTGTGGACTGATGTAGGCCTCTGTTCAACACGAAGTGTTACCATGTGGAACAAGTTGAAGCATGTTTGTGGACTGATGTAGGCCTCTGCTCGACACGACGTGTTATCAACATTACCAGACTGACTCCACAACAATTTGTAGCACATGTATGACATCATAATAGCATCATTACACCATAATTACATATTCATTATGACATCGTTGGAAAGAGTATTCAAATACCTTTCCAATGGTACCACATCAGCTATAGTATTACAGACTCATGTTGGTGAAGTTTACTACTTACCCATAACTCCCATCTTTTATTACACAGTATACATTATTTTGGTATACAACATACAGCCAACATTGGCCAAAGGTTGGCATCCCTAGCTATCCTACCAAGCTATATGTGCCGACATACCACCAACATTGCCCCAATGTTGGCATTCCAGGCTACCCAGATAGCCAAACGATATTGGCTCGATGTTGGCCCAACGTCAGTTTAAGTTGGCACCGATATCAGCCCAATATTGGCATGTGACATTGGTCCAGTCTCGGCCATGTCGGCCTAATGTCAAACCGAGACTGTCCACATCGGCCCGATCTAGGATTTGCACATAGGATCTATCTCAGTCCGATATTGGCAATGGCTATATTGGCTGCACCTAGGCAATATATCTGTGATCATTCTTGGCTATGGGTGGGTTAATTGGTGGGTATCACAGAATGCAATCCACTTTACGTGTACAATTAGGATGCTCTGATGTAAATTGATTACTTATCACATTGAAATAGGATATTTTTCAAATGAGCATCTTTATACATTATTTCATGCTCATTTCCAAACAATTCCTGATAAAATAAAAGCTGGACGATATCAATACATGAAGCAGTGTCTCTCAAATGGAAAGGGTGTGTGTGTATTAGCGTTTAGAGCCTCTTTCGAGATTATTTCACTGGTATCATGGCTTGTTAGTTTATAGCAGGAAGAAACCTACACAACTTGTAGCACTTAGCGTTGCAGTAAACCTGTGAGCTCCGGCTGGTACTGACATACCATGAATGATGAACTGCATGTAGACGTCACATATCCTATCATGACCGCATTCAAATAGAGGGGACATGAAGGAACTTTAAATTTCCTTCGGTTTATAACAATTCATTGTGGATAAAATATACAACAATTTGATTTGTTCTATTACAGAGTTTACTTAATTTTCTTCCGACAATTGCATGGTTTCTGATGGTCTTCTTTTGACCCTCCTTCCATGCCTGTCTTTGGCCCCAGTAAACCACTTGGAAATGCATTTCTGAATGGCCTTGTCTGTGGTCTCCTTCATTTTTTTTGATGGCTTCTGCAATTAAAATGAAAGGAAACAAGAAACCAATCTCAAAATAATGTCACGGACATTGCAACAAAATAATGTTTTACGAAACTATGCCATCAACATTTCAAAAATATCAATGCTTCTCGCTGTGTGTGTTTTTTAAAGAGGCTACTTACACAGGGTACGATTTCATTTTATTTTTGCACCTGCACCAAGTGCAGCTTCTATGGTAGATCAGACTGCACTGCAAAAATATTGGCTGCTCCATATAAACTTGTACAATAGCTTTACCAATGTTTAGTCTACCAACTTACAAAGTAAAATGAAATTTTTTCATTTTTTATGAGGCTTAAAATATTTATCACGTTAATTCTGTAAAATAAATTGATAAAGCTGATAAGCGTTAAGTGTACCTTATTGCAGTATTGTAATTATTATCCTTGTCACAGGCATTTGCCACTGCAGGATTCAAGTGAATGCATACTGCTCTTTTAAGACAAATTGCATTGTGGGGCAGGCATGAAAGGAAAGCATGTAGCTCAACTGCATGAGCTATTCCAGCAATGTATAGATCAGAAATAGATTTGAGAACACTTGTCTCAAGCCTCTCTGTCCTGAAAAACATTTAAATGAATTACATATTCAAGCTTAAACTACAGTTACTGTGCATAGCTTTGTTCAGCGACCACAACGCGTTGAAAAAAATTTTGTTCTTTGCTCCAGAGGGATTGTACTTCATGCTCAAGTCATTGGTCAATACCTCTCTACAAATCCTTCGGGCAACATATTTTAACCCACACCCGCCTACAGTGCCCAATAAGATTACTTGGTGAAAAAGAAGTGATTACTAATTTTTTTGTATTGGGATTTAGAGCCGCTTTCAAGATTCTTTTGCTCATAACATTGCTTGTTAGTTTGTGGCAGGAGGAAATGGCAACACCCTCAGTGCTGAGTGTTGCAGTAAACCTGCGAGCACCGGCTAGTACTGACAAAGCAAGGATGATAACTGCATTGCCACAGTACAGTCAGCGCATCCTATCATGATCGCGTCAGAAAGGTAACTTCCGTGAACATTGATGTCGGGTCCCTGGGGGGATTCAAACTCGAGACCTTTGGCTCCGAAGTCTGACAATTAGAAAAGGGCGGGTGGTAGCGCACTGGTAGATCGTCGGACTTTGGAGCCAAAGGTCCCAAATTCGAACCAGCCCCGGGGACCCGGTATCAATGTTTGCTGATCTCTGGTTTATTTACTTAATATTCAGTGATGGAGACCACAATGCAATGCACTCAACCAGTTAGGCAGCATGAAGGTCCATGATATTTCAATCAACAAGATTTTGATAAGCTCATCCATTGGATGCAAACTAATCATTTTCTTTTCAAAGCGTTTGTCAGACACCAGCTTCCTGTCCAGATGAAGCAGCTCTTTCTCAGACTCTCATGGCAGTTTCACGCCCCGGCCTGCTCATCTGCATCCTCTGGCAACTCCTGCCGAGGTTGGCGTGCCAGTAGCATCTGCAGCATTCACTTTTGCTCCCACTGCTCTTGTCGTATGTCTGCGAGGACAGTGAGCACAGAAGTCAGCATTCTTGCTGCAAAAGGTTTAAAACATCAATATATGAATTGCATAACTTCCAAGCAGTTATGGAAGCTTACATCAGGACAATATTCCATTACAGGTACAAATTGAACCCTTTCCCTATTTCTGCCCAAACCTACATGGTGACTGTCAGTAATTACTGAGCAGACGGCACACTGAATTGCATCTTTATAGTCTACATACATAGACACTTACATATCAAATGTTCCATGCTTGCATAATCAGAAGACGGCCAGTAGTACTATAGGCCATGGCAGACCTCCACGGTGCTGGCATGGTGAAAACTGCTGACTCAGCTTCTTGTGTTGATGTCGTTGTAGTCACATGGTTAATATCTGCTCTTTCCAATATATATGTACATTAAACGTCTGAAATAAATAATAGAAGATAATTCATTTATACAAATTAATAATTATTATATTTACACAAATACCTCGACCAAATCCCCGCATAAGCTCCACAAACACACACGCCTCTGAATTGTCCACGCCTTGGTCTACTCTCACCTGTGATGGCATACCTTCACCACAATGCAAAAACACACATCATGGCAGGAACACAAAAACTTGTCAGTTGACCTACTATTGCAGGAATTATATTAATATGAAATACTTGCAATAACACATCTAAATATCTTTACACAAGTGGGTGATAAAATTCGACCTGGACATTAATGAACACATGACAAACAAAAACAAATTGTATAAATTAATAATACATATAACATGACATCAAACACACCATAACCATTGATTACAGACAAATGTTGTAATTGATCCAAGTTTACGTTTGAAATTATTGTATTAATGGAATTTACATCTACATCAAACTATGAAAGCAGTAATCAGACAGATTGTTGGCAGCTGTGTATACTAAATGTCCCCATGCCATCATAACTAAGTTGTGAGTTCACCTAATGTAGGTTACTGATTGAATTTTTATAAATGGACCCAGCTCTGAATACAGTATGATAAACATTATTTCAAAAAACCAGTTTTAATGTAATGCTACAAACTTACCAAATTCCGCTGCTGCTTTGGTGAAACCCTCCAGAACAGTAGAACCACGGTTATTTCTAGGTGCTTTAGCAAACACAATAAGCCTTGTTGCACCATCTATGCCAGGATGAATGATGATGCAATGAAATCCTCCAGAACAGTAGAACCACGGTTATTTCTAAATGCTTTAGCAAACACAATAAGCCTTGTTGCACCATCTATGCCAGGATGAATGATGATGCAATGAAACCCTCCAGAACAGTAGAACCACGGTTATTTCCAGATGCTTTAGCAAACACAATAAGCCTTGTTGCACCATCTATGCCAGGATGAATGATGATGCAATGAAATCCTCCAGAACAGTAGAACCACGGTTATTTCTAGATGCTTTAGCAAACACAATAAGCCTTGTTGCACCATCTATGCCAGGATGAATGATGATGCAATGAAACCCTCCAGAACAGTAGAACCACGGTTATTTCTAGATGCTTTAGCAAACACAATAAGCCTTGTTGCACCATCTATGATGATGATGATGCAATGAAACCCTCCAGAACAGTAGAACCACGGTTATTTCTAGATGCTTTAGCAAACACAATAAGCCTTGTTGTACCATCTATGCCAGGATGAATGATGATGCAATGAAACCCTCCAGAACAGTAGAACCACGGTTATTTCTAGATGCTTTAGCAAACACAATAAGCCTTGTTGTACCATCTATGCCAGGATGAATGATGATGCAATGAAACCCTCCAGAACAGTAGAACCACGGTTATTTCTAGATGCTTTAGCAAACACAATAAGCCTTGTTGTACCATCTATGCCAGGATGAATGATGATGCAATGAAACCCTCCAGAACAGTAGAACCACGGTTATTTCTAGATGCTTTAGCAAACACAATAAGCCTTGTTGTACCATCTATGCCAGGATGAATGATGATGCAATGAAACCCTCCAGAACAGTAGAACCACGGTTATTTCTAGATGCTTTAGCAAACACAATAAGCCTTGTTGTACCATCTATGCCAGGATGAATGATGATGCAATGAAACCCTCCAGAACAGTAGAACCACGGTTATTTCTAGATGCTTTAGCAAACACAATAAGCCTTGTTGTACCATCTATGCCAGGATGAATGATGATGCAATGAAACCCTCCAGAACAGTAGAACCACGGTTATTTCTAGATGCTTTAGCAAACACAATAAGCCTTGTTGTACCATCTATGCCAGGATGAATGATGATGCAATGAAACCCTCCAGAACAGTAGAACCACGGTTATTTCTAGATGCTTTAGCAAACACAATAAGCCTTGTTGCACCATCTATGCCAGGATGAATGATGATGCAATGAAACCCTCCAGAACAGTAGAACCACGGTTATTTCTAGATGCTTTAGCAAACACAATAAGCCTTGTTGCACCATCTATGCCAGGATGAATGATGATGCAATGAAACCCTCCAGAACAGTAGAACCACGGTTATTTCTAGATGCTTCAGCAAACACAATAAGCCTTGTTGTACCATCTATGCCAGGATGAATGATGATGCAATGAAACCCTCCAGAACAGTAGAACCACGGTTATTTCTAGATGCTTTAGCAAACACAATAAGCCTTGTTGCACCATCTATGCCAGGATGAATGATGATGCAATGAAACCCTCCAGAACAGTAGAACCACGGTTATTTCTAGATGCTTCAGCAAACACAATAAGCCTTGTTGTACCATCTATGCCA
>CM034544.1:48482223-48525688 GCA_020002185.1 Paraescarpia echinospica | reverse complement strand
AAAGTTGGAGTTAACCTCGCGAAAATTTAAACATGGTTGTATAAATTTTCTGAAAATGTTCTGTTTTTGTCCCAGAGGGACAAAACATTAAATTTTCGCGAGGTTAACCCCAACTTTTTGTCTCTATCTAACCTAATTAGATATTTTTACCCGCTAGATGGCGCCATCATGTAGGATAGTACTAAAATTACCCACTAGGGGGCGTTACACCGGATATGATGTCATACCGGAAGTCACTTGACTGTCATGGCTGCCTCTACTAGGGACGCTACGCCGGAAGTAACGTCGTACCGGAAGTTATTTGAATGTCATGACAATCTGTCATGGCGGTCTCTACGCTTCCGCTATTCCTAACGAATATGTGTGTCGACGAATAGAGATCTATCATGGTCGGTAGATGGCAATACTCTGACTAATTACATTGATGTCCGTTGAGTGGCGTTGGGAACCATGATGGTTACCTCTTTGAATGAAGACCTGTCAGGTGGTTGTCCTTATATGTTATTGACATAGTCGTTTTCGATCATAGCGGTTTTCGAATTCGCTTGCTATGGCAGACTGTACTAGGGATGATACGTCGGAAGTGACGTCGCCCCGGATGTTACTTGACTGTCATGGTGGCCTCTATGCTTTCGGTATTCCTCGAAGTGTGTCAACGAATAGAGATCTATCATGGCCGGTAGATGGCAATACTCTGACTAATTACATTGGTGTCCGTTGAGTGCCGTCGGATATCGCCTCTCTCATGAACATGCACAGTTTTTGTGTTAAGGGAAGTCACGTGATGTACGTTCGGTCTGATTGGCTATGTAAATGAGATGACGCAGAAACCTAATAAGTGTTTGATGTTTCGATTGTGCAACTTTGTTGTCAGTGAAATGAGGAAAAGATAGTTGTGTCTTGATGACTATGATAACGAAAAACAAACAAACACACTCATCCATACCATAAACACAATTTTATTTGACTATTCCCCATATGATCTCTTTTGAACCCTGTTCCTGTGAATTGTATGTCCCACGCGAATCTGTTTTTGTCGCAAAACGGTAATGCTAATATGGGTCCCAACGTATGATTCGCGAAGGTGTCGCCGAATGAGCTGTGCGCCGCGACGATGCAGGTCGTCTACGACGCCGACGACGACCACTGTCAAACGGAATACTGGTTTCCTTTGACATGTCGTTGTCGTCCACTGATGCTGTCTGCATGTAAAGCCAACGATCTGAGTTCCCAACTAAATCCATTGGCGTGTTGACGTCCTTGAGACCACGGGCAAAGGTTTCCCATCCCACCGGTTCAAACGACTTCCGTTTTCTCAACACGTCATTCACAAGGTCCACGATATTACTTCCGGGAACCGCCTTGTTTCTGTACATCATCTCGCCATGATCGTTCCAACTTACGGCACCTTTCATTTTATCGACGAGTCTTCGTGCTTTCTGCTTCATAATTTTTGGAACGCTGTCGATGATTTCGTTTTCGATGTTCTTATTTTCGACGACTTCATTTTCGTTAGCAGGTTGTACTTTGTTTTTCTCTTCACTGGGAATTTTTTCGATGGCAACACGCACGGGTTCTTGTATACGCTTGTCGGAAAGGTCGTTGTACCGACTCAATACCTAGTTATACAACACAACCTTTTCCCTCTCGTATATATCGCTTCGTTCTAATATGTCTAGCATTTCATTGTCGAGTCGTTGCAAGACCCTTTCGATAGGATTAGTCGGAGAAGGCCGTTGTGGTTGAATGTTTTCTAAAATACGTGGATCGACCAGCGCCATCTTCTTTGTATACTCCATGGTCTCCTGAGATGGAGACGGGAATGTCGAGCTTGTTGATGGAACCGTAGGTACATATGTCATAGTGGGCACCTGAGACGGAGACGAGAATGTCGAGTTTGTTGCTGGGATCAAAGACACAGAAGTCGAAGTAGGCGCCGGTTCAAGTGAATTGAACAATGTAGTGCTTGTCGTCGTAGTGTTTGTCGATGGCCTACAGCGATTGTGAGCAATGTGACTTTTCCAGTTGTTCCTACGTGTAAAATATCTCTTGCAATCTGGGCATCGGAAAGGTGCCAAGGATGGTGATGGTGTAGGCTTGTTGGCAGCCAGTAGAACAGTAGATAAGCTCATGATGCAGGTGTTTACTGTTCAAACGCAAACAACGAAATGAACCACTAGTTGAATTGCGTGATAACCTGTCTATTTGCTTTGCTTTGCTTTGATAACCCGTATATTTGCTTTGATTTGCTTTGCTTTGATAACCCGTCTATTTGCTTTGCTTTGCTTTGATAACCCGTCTATTTGCTTTGCTTTGCTTTGATAACCCGTCTATTTGCTTTGTTTTGCTTTGATAACCCGTCAATTTGCTTTGCTTTGCTTTGATAACCCGTCTATTTGCTTTGCTTTGCTTTGATAACCCGTCTATTTGCTTTGCTTTGCTTTGATAACCCGTCTATTTGCTTTGCTTTGCTTCGTTTTGAGTGATCTCACGCGATAACACGTCTATTCTGGTGTGTTATCCGTAGTCTCGTGGCGTATCTCGTTCATAGTCTCGTCTCTTGTCTCGTCCGTACTCTCGTGTGATGTGACATCCGTAGTCTCGTGACATAACGTGTAATGTGTCATCCGTAATCTTGTGTGATGTGACATCCGTAGTCTCGTGTGATGTGTCATCCGTAATCTCGTGACATATCTCGGTCATAGTCTCGTCTCTTGTCTCGTCCGTACTCTCGTGTGATGTATCATCCGTAGTCTCGTGTGATGTGTCATCCGTAGTCTCGTGGCATATCTCTTGTCTCGTCCGTATTCACGTGTGATGTGTCACTCGTCTCTTGCCTCGTCGGTACTCTCGTGTGATGTGTCATCCGTAGTCTCGTGACATATCTCGGTCATAGTCTCGTGTGATGTGTCATCCGTAGTCTCGTCCGTACTCTCGTGTGATGTGTCATCAATATTCTCGTGACATATCTCGGTCATAGTCTCGTCTCTTGTCTCGTCGGTACTCTCGTGTGATGTGTCATCCGAAGTCTCGTGTGATGTGTCATCCGTAGTCTCGTGTGACGTGTCATCCGTAGTCTCGTGTGATGTGTCATCCGTAGTCTCGTCTCTTGTCTCGTGTGATGTGTCATCCATAGTCTCGTGACATATTTCGGTCATAGTCTCGTCGGTACTCTCGTGTGGTGTGTCATCCATAGTCTCGTGACATATTTCGGTCGTAGTCTCGTCAGTACTCTCGTGTGATGTGTCATCCATAGTCTCGTGACATATTTCGGTCATAGTCTCGTCAGTACTCTCGTGTGATGTGTCATCCATAGTCTCGTAACGTATCTCGGTCATAGTCTCGTGTGATGTGTCATCCGTAGTCTCGTGGTATATATCTTGTCTCGTCCGTACTCTCGTGTGATGTGTCATCCGAAGTCTCGTGACACATCTCGGTCATAGTCTCGTCTCTTGTCTCGTCGGTACTCTCGTGTGATGTGTCATCCGAAGTCTCGTAACACATCTCGGTCATAGTCTCGTCTCTTGTCTCGTCCGTACTCTCATGTGATGTGTCATCCGTAGTCTCGTGTGATGTGACATCCGTAGTCTCGTGTGATGTGTCAACCGAAGTCTCGTGACATATCTCTTGTTTCGTTTGTACTCTCATGTGATGTGCCATCCGTAGTCTCGTGTGAATGCGGGTCTCATAGTAGGTTTTACCGAAGAAGCACGAATTTAAATACTATAGTCCGAAAAAAGATAAAAACGTTCTAATGGACATTTGTACACTTGACCCTTAATACGGTAAACTATATAAATACTGGTACATCTTATCTGGGAGGTTATTATGTGCCTGTACTGTTCTAACATGACGCTTCACTATCATGACGCTTCACTTTCCTCGAATAATGTAGATAGCGAGCACTGCGCCGTCTTGTATTGATATATGATTATTTGGCGTCAAGACGACCGAGTAGCCATTGTGCATCGCACATAGCGTGTTTATTTAAATAGATGAGGCTTGATCAGGGAATATACCTTCAAAACAATTTACAAACAGGATATCCACTGTGACCATTGGTAAGTACTATGATATTCTGACAAATACTGTTACATTACAAACAGTTTGAACAAAATAGTACACAGATAGCTGGTAGTTTGACTGTTTTAGCAGATAAGTTCGTAAATTCCCTATGCCTTAACACGGGACAAATACACAGAACCTTGAGGCTTGATTTATACCAGTTCATACCGGTTAACGGGGAAATTTTTCACTCGGTATAGTATGTCAGTGTTTTTGAGTTGTTTGTCAGTGTTTGTAAGTTGTTTGTCAGTGTTTGTAAGTTGTTTGTCCGTGGTTATGCGCTGTAGGCCAGATAGCCTTTAGCCTCTATGACTATGCCTATGGCTATGCTTTATCGGGTTTGGACCTATGTTAAAGTTGTAAATGTATAGACTAGGAGCGGCCTACACCTAATCAAATGGTCGACAACCTACGACATATAAGAATAGCCACTATTGCGCATGCGCAATTACTTATTTAATTGACGTCACATGAAGGGATTACATTACATACGCGCAAGTTCAATACAAGGTCTAACCAAAGCACTATCTGCTTGAACAACTCACTTCGTGTACAAAATTACTGCGCATAGCAGTTTGATGATGTCACTGATCATGACGTCACTGCATCATGACGTCACATGAAGGGATTACATTACATACGCGCAAGTTCAATACACGGTCTAACCAAAGCACTATCTGCTTGAACAACTCACTTCGTGTACAAAATTACTGCGCATAGCGGTTTGATGATGTCACTGACCAGGACGTCACTACATCATGACGTCACATAAAGGGATTACATTACGCGCAAGTTCAATATAAGGTCTAACCAAAGCACTACCTGTTTGATCAAATCACCTCGCGTACAAAATTACTGCGCATAGCGGTTTGATGATGTCACTGATCATGACGTCACCGCATCATGACGTCACATGAAGGGATTACATTACATACGCGCAAGTTCAAAACAAGGTCTAACCAAAGCACTACCTGTTTGATCAACTCACTTCACGTACAAAATTACTGCGCATAGCAGTTTAATGACGTCATACAGGGTGCGCGTGCTTGCAACAAACAAACATGTCCAGACACGCCTCGAGTACGGGTTTTATAACAGACACCAAAAGGTATAATTCCAAAATTGTCACTCTGTTCGAAAAAACGAGGCTATAGGCTCTGATATAACATAGTCCTATATGTAATCTACATTTCGTATACATTATTTCAGATAAAATGGTCTCCGTTGAATTTATAACCCTTTTGTTACACATGACGCCTTACTATAACACCACATATTGGCCATGTCATTGTTAACCAAATAAGGGCTGGGTCTCTTGGCGAAGCATCGGCCTCCGGGCCAAGCAATCTCGTGTGTGACATATTCAAATGATATGTTATTTTTGTCAAAAAGTGGTCGGATACCTTTGCGATAAAAATGGCCTATGCTTTAACATGGGATAAAAATGACCTATGCTTTAACATGGGATAAAATTCGAAAATGGTCGGATACCTTTGTGATAAAATTTCCTATGCTTTAACATGGGATAAACATGGCCTATGCTTTAACATGGGGTTAACATTCGAAAAGTGGTCGGATACCTTTGCGATAAAATTCCCTATGCTTTAACATGGGGTGAAAATCCCTATGCTTTAACCCGGGGTCGGAACTACTTTTCCAAGCTCATTTGCATAACTAGCCACGCCCACAATGCCCAGCTCGCTCGTGATTGGTCAATTGCACTTCCACCAGGCCGCGCAAAAGACCTCATTTCCATAAATCATAAGCGGTAGAAAATGCGCGGTCTGGTGGAAAATCCCTATCTCTTAACATGGGCTTGCTCCAATGATAATCCAACATCAATCATACTTAACCTCTATTACTACTTATATAACAAACGATAGTAGTCCGAGTATTGAGCCTTGGGGAACGTTAATGGTTACTAATAAAATGGCTGAATTTATATCTTCTATTTCAATGTATTGTTTTCTATTATGTAAATAAATTTTAAGTAATTATAGTGTTGAACCTGTTAGGCCATAGTATTTTAATTTATTTAGTAAAGTATTATGATCGATGATGTCAAATGCCTTAGACAAGTAAAACAATATACTAGTAGGTATGACATGTGTATTCATTTGAGTTACTATTCCATCAATTAGCTCAAGTGCAGCATATTCAGTAGAATGTTTCCGTCTCAAGCCACATTGATTTATAAAAAAAAGTTTTAAGTTGTTAAAGTGTGACGATAATTGTGTAAACTTATCTTTTCAAGTACTTTTGATTTAGAAGGAAGAAATCAAATAATGATAGTTCGTCTGTTTTAATATTGGAATAACTTTAGCAATTTTGAGTTTGACAGGGAAAATTCCGGTGTGGAATACTTTGTTTATTAGAATCGCTAATGATTTGATACTAACTGGTTCAATTATTTTTTAGTAATTTTGAATATATATTATCAAATCCATAGCTTTTTAGTGGCGAGACTTTGTATAAATTTATTTACAGTATCTTCATCTACTTTTTGAAAAGTAAAAGTATAATGTATTTGTTTGTTTAGAAAAGAACTGTAGGTTTTGTTACCTGCCTAATTAACATATGTTGCTATAGAGTTACCTATATTTGTAAATATTTAAATGTTGATTAAATTTGTTAGCAATATCTTCTTTATCTATTAATTTAACACCGTTATCATTAAAACATAGTGGTAATTTATGATGTGTAGGTTTTTAGAGAAATTCATTAATTGTTTTCTAAGTGTTTCTTATATCGTTTCTGAATAAATTAAAACTGTGTACAAAATACATTTGTTTTGCTTCACGAAAGTTTTTCTTTAATATCGTATTATACGTTTTGAGATTAATGTTAATAGTTTCGTAATTTAGCGAATTTGAGTTCGTTACTTTCAATTGTTTGAATAGTTTGTCTCGATACCGAATTGATTTTAGTATTCCTTGAGTAATCCATGTTGAATTTTTATGTTTATGCCTATTAAATTTAACTAATTTGGTTGGCATATGCTTTTTTGTTGCCCGTGAAATTTCCTCCTACATTATCTCGTAATTACGATTTGTATCAGCATTCAGATTTCTATTTAGTTTATTGTAAATTGTATCTGAATTTATTTCATGTTTATCCTTATACATAGCTTCTTCATTTGATTTGTTTATTTTTATGTATCGAGGAGAAGGTTCTGGATTTAGTAAAATGTCAATAATCATGAAATACGGTTGACGCTCAGAGAAACGTTTGGTTAGAATACCCGCAGTACTATCTAATATAAATTTGTTTAGTTTAGAAAAAACAAAAACAATCTATTAAATTGCCTTTTATTCTAGTGAACCTGGTTTGAAGAGTAATCTCAGGGTAAAGGCTGTGCGATATTAAGGTATCAAACATTATTATATGTATATTTTTCATTTAATTTCAGCAAATTTATATTAAAATCCCCTGCAATAATAAGATTAGTGTTACCATTATTTTCTAATGCTGATATAGTCGATGATAATTCGTTTATAAATGCATTTATAATTTTATTGTCATTATTTGATCTTGGAGGTCTGTATATGTTTGGACTACTAATCCTCATTTCGTCAGAATTTCATCAGGATAATCACCAAGCTGTGATGCGTCATATAAAATGAAATATATTAATGTAATCGTTGAAGTTTTTTAACTATCACAATTCAAAATAATGAAATTTGCACGCTAACCGCGTAGAAACGTTGAAATTATGTATTGAGCCATCTGAACTTCGTCGTGTTTCATCAGAATAATCATCAGGGTATACCACTTCTTATATAATTAAAATATCGAGGTTATCGTTGAAAATGTTGAGCAATGATAAATACAAACAGCTGCATTTTCTGCGCGCATGTGGTCTGGCTTGGCGCACCTCCAGAATGATGGAAGAACTGCGTACGTCCTTTTCTCGAACAATGTAAATAACGCGCGCTGCACCGCATGTATTGATATACGGTCTTTGGTAGTTACTCCCGCCGTTTACCCGCGCTTCACATAATCTGCACCGAGACCGAGCGCTCGCTTATTTCATGGCCAAACGACAACACGTCGCCCCGGCGCGAGCAAACAACAACACGTCGCCAGCGCCCGCTTACGTCATAGCCACGCGCGTGTTCGGCCCGAACTTTGTAGACAACGACTGTCGTGTATTCACAATCACAATCACACTATTTTATTGTCCCTGTCTGTGTCATTTCCACGCGCACTCTCGCGTACAGTCGAACAGCAAAAAATAAGGTGTTTCTTGTTTCGTTAAATTCGCTTATCATTATCCGATTTGTTCCCTCACCATAAAACAGTCGCTTACAAAAACACGCTGAACGTCCATGCATTTCTCAATAACGCCACAACAACCCAATTCATTCATTAAAATATACCACATGTCTCGTCTCGTTAAACATGCCTCTCGAATTTTTCGCCATAAAATCACACCATAGTCACCCAGAAAAACATGAGTGTGAGTGAGTATATGTATGTGTTTGTGTGTGGGTGTGTGTGTGTGTATGTGTGTGTGTGTCTGTGTGTGTGTGTGTGCGCGTTTGTTCATGTGTTTGTTTGCACGAGATCTACCAAACTCACGACGGATACTCGTGTGTGTGTGTGTGTGTGTGTGTGTGTGTGTGTGTGTGTGTGTGTGTGTGTGTGTGTGGGGGGGGGTGATTGGGTATATATGTGCGTGCGTGCGCGCGCGTGTTGTGTGTGATTGTCCGACGGACATTGCGTGTGTGTGCGCTTGGTATGCTTTTGAGAGCCTGAGTGTTAATGCATACATGCGTTCATGTTTGCTTGCGTGTGTGTATGTGCGTGAGTGAGTGCGTGCGTGCATGGGTTTCTCTAAATGTGCGTGTGTATGCGTGTGAACGTGTGTGTGCATGTGTGTGTGTGCATGTGTTTGTTTGTGTGTGCGTGCGTGTTGTAATGTGTGCATTTATGTGTACGTGCGTGTGTGCTTAACTGTATATGTGCTTTTCCGATTGTAGTGTTGAACGCGTGCGCATGTGTGTGTGTGTGTGCGTGCGTGTGTATGCGTGTGTGTGCGTATGTGTGTGCGAACATCATGTATGTAGATCGACGTACTGTCGACGCGACCCGGCGCTAAGCGCATTCAGGCGGAGCTCGGAAGTTACACACAAACTCACACGAGTTGAATGACACACTTGTAGCTCGTGGCTTGTCAATTGCAGTGACACAAAACTCACCCAACGTGGGCTGATTCGTTTGTCCGCGCAATTCCTCTTTTTGCCGTTTCAATACATGGGCAAGTCCATTCAATTTACGACTACTGTATTCCAGTTCACTTAGCTTTAATACAGTCATTCGTACAGATAGTTCTTCATCGTTAATTCGGATTGTTAGCTATAAATCCAATTTCGCATGATCGAACCGTCGTTTCACGGTGTGACTCACTTTCAAAATACCGTGCAGTCTCACTCACTCACTCACTCACTCACTCACTCACTCACTCACTCACTCACTCACTCACTCACTCACTCACTCACTCACTCACTCACTCACTCACTCACTCACTCACTCACTCACTCACTCACTCACTCACTCACTCACTCACTCACCCACCCACTCACTCACCCACTCACTCACTCACTCACTCACTCACTCACTCACTCACTCACTCATTCACTCTCTCAAGCATCCACTCACTCACTCACTCATTCACTCTCTCAATCATCCACTCACTCACTCACTCACTCACTCATTCACTCTCAAGCATCCACTCACTCACTCACTCACTCACTCACTCACTCACTCACTCACTCACTCACTCACTCACTCACTCACTCACTCACTCACTCACTCACTCGCTCGCTCACTCACTCACTCACTCACTCACTCACTCACTCACTCACTCACTCACTCGCTCGCTCACTCACTCACTCACTCACACACTCTTATCATGGCGGGGTCAATAGCTTGACACGTTCTGTCATCACATTTAGTATGATAATGATTAATTGCAACGCATCCGCTGCATGTACGGCAATTGCAAGATTATCAACCTTCCCCGTCGTTTGATACATATTTTTACTTGTTATTGTATCACTGCGAACCAAGGAGCCTATATTTAGACAGGAGGCGTCATTGAGCGAGATCATACCAGTCTGCAATGGGAGTTTTTGTCCGCCATTTGGTAGGCTGGCACGTACGTCAGTGCATAATTATGTTCTGGTTTGGCGCACCTCCAGAATGGCGGACTAACCGCTCCATTGACTTACATTTTTGAACAATGCGAACTGTGCGCGCTGGACCTTCTTCTCACTCAGCTGAATGAACGAGTACCTTTGTGTGGTGGATATCTGTCTACGGTTGACTTTCGCGTGGTAATACTTCCCAGATAAACGGAGAAGGTTTTCGATTCGACGAGTCGACGCCCAGGTGTCCAGGCTCGGCGTGAGATGTCGATGGGACAAACCGATGTAGTGGTGTGGTGGTGGGTGCCCACGACTCAACCCCCTTTCTTCTCTCCCATGTTCTACAGACGCTTCAGTAAGCTCCCTGAATGAGCGAGTTGCATCACGTCGGTTGCTTCAATATTCGCTGTTATACATGTATACTATCACCATCGTGATTTTATAACTTTCCTAACCGTGATCGTATCTCTGTTCACGATGAGACATTCTTTCAAAACACCGTGTTTAAGCAGGCTTTTTGAGAACGTCGTGAGACTATTATAAATAAACTACACTTTAGTGTGACTCGCTTGGATTCATGACTACTATATTACAATACATTTGCATTGTTTTGTTATTTTAGTGAAACAAGTCTAACAACTGTATCGTTTAATTTAAAATGCGTATATGTCAGCGTTGGAACACCATAGGAGACTGCTCCACGATGGTCGGTGACGTGATCACAACACGACACACCGTGGGAGACTGCTCCACGATAGTCGGTGACGTGATCACAACACGACACACTATCGAGTTTGACAATGTTCTTTTATGTGTGCCTTCTCGAAAGTTCTTACGATTTCTCGAGAGATTTTGTTATTATCCATGAATAATAAACATTTGTAAGGGCCGGAACATTCACTGTGGTCTCGATGTCTAAGACATATACGCTGTTTTCCATAGGTACATATAGATGCGGCTGTGGTGTCGTGCACGTAGAAACAGTGGTGGTAATATAGTCAAGCGCACGTAGATTGGCAAACAGCAGGCACACACACGCACGAAAACATGCTTAAGTACACACGGAGCCATTCATCTATGCATCCATTCGTTCTTCCCGCATGCCCGCCCGCCTGTCCACCTGTCCGCCAACAAGCCTACCCGACTTGCCCAACAACTTGAAATGAACGCCTATCTGAATAACGTCCGATACCTACACAATTGACGGAGATGTGGGTGCACAAACAAACAGAGAACGAACTGTTTCATAATATAGACATAAGAATACTCAATAATAAAAAATGTATATTGCTGTTATTTATAATCATAACGAATAATTGTGCAGGTCCGCATTTAGATGGCGCCCTCTTTTTATAAAGTGTAACATGTGTCGCTATTTTGGTGTGACATTGGACAGTTAAAAAGATAGCTAGTTAGAACATAGCGTATCGCGTGCATGAGTCACCCTTATCAGTGGGTGACACAAAGACCTCTAAATGTAACGTGTCATTTGGAGTTCTTGATTTGTTATCGTGATTTTGCAGTCGACTGGCGCGTAGGATTAGAAGGTTAGATCTACATGGGCACTTTTGAAACCTGTTGTTAAACATTGCTGCATGTTTCTCGGATTGCCCCTTAAAAATACATATGGAATGACAGCGTTGGTGTTGTTTTTGTTGTGATGTATAACAAAATACGTCTTTAATGAATTCATTTCACTTCGTTTAGCCGCCTCACAGAAATTGCTATTTTAAAGACAAGATAAAGAATTACAATGAATGTTGCCAGTGTGTATTATATGTGGATTTAGTATTTTATTTTGTATGGTATAATACTAGTTTAATTCAAAGCTAAACGTAAAGAAACATTCTGAACACTCAG
This sequence comes from Paraescarpia echinospica, assembly GCA_020002185.1. Classification (NCBI taxonomy): domain Eukaryota; kingdom Metazoa; phylum Annelida; class Polychaeta; order Sabellida; family Siboglinidae; genus Paraescarpia; species Paraescarpia echinospica. The sequence continues at coordinate 48,513,614 of CM034544.1, read as the reverse complement.
ACCTACACATTTCATTTGGACTATGATAATGAATTAAATGTGGTGAGAGTATGAACCGATGATATGCATTCACACTGCCACACTATACGTTCGTAGCTGACGTTCGTTACAAACACAAAGTAACTAATTATAAACACTTTAGTGTATCTTTGGTAAAGGGTGGCGCCACTGTTGTTCACGTTCCCTTCACAAGACCTTGCTTACGACCGACTCAGTTGCAATGATCTACATCTCTTTAATGCAGGTCAGTGTTCTGTAGCAGGCCAAACCATGACCTACCTGCATGACCTTCACAGGCTTATCGCCGCGTAAAATGCGATTATCATCGAGGATTGTCAACGAAATTTGTTTCATGTCTACGCGAGTCGACCAACGATACCCTGGTGTCAGATTGTCGTGCAGAGTGGCCCTATCAAAACTGTGTTTCTGATTGCGGGACATCCCGGTGCCATTGTGAACTAAGACTTAAATGAAATAGTTGTCTGGGAATTGACACTGATTTTCTTTTGACAGACATAATATCTTCCTAGTCGTGTGCCGTGTAGGCCTACACGTAAGATAGCATCACGAGTTATCAACGTGTTACATAGCAATTCTCCCACATGATATCAAATGGTTGCTTTTAGTAGAGTATACCTAGCCGCTGAATACAAAAATACCATGCAGTGACCAGGTCATGCACTTCGATAATGCTGTATGTTGCTGAAATGCTGTACGTTGCAGCGAGAGACGCCGCCGCCGTCTGGACTTAGCGTCCACTACATAGCGTATAATTATTATTTGGGTTTAATTCCGGCTGCCAGAGACGAGTTGTATCGGTAGTATTTTGCTCATATAAGTGAGTGAACGTGTGCCCGTATGCTTCCCTGCCGACTACTCGACCAAAACGCTACAAATGGTGATTCTGAGGCATAAAAACGCTTCAGTATTACCACAAAAATGTTCCACCATGATGCCTTGTAGCAGCATTCAGAGCGCATAGCATACCTTAAGCTTTCATTTGGTTGATTGTTACACTGGTCTACTAGCAAACACCCATCGCAGATGTCACGGGCTGGTCACGGAACGTGAAGAGTACGCCACGCCACCTTGCGAGTAGATTGTGTAATGACGCAAGTGCCGTAAAAGCCGTAATTTCGTATTAAGTTAAGATACAAAGCTGTATTATGTGGCAAACTAAAGAAATGGCGATGATCTATAAATTATATCTACATGTGTTCGTCTATTTGACATACCTTTTTCAAATAATATTATGATATGGGAAGCTGTACTGATATATGGCGAAATCAAATAAAACGGCATATATCGGCTCAAGGGAGGTAACATGTGGACACACCAACAAAAATTCCCGACTACTATCAAAATGTCATCTGGAATCAGAATAACACTGTTCGTGATGTAAGTCAGTCTGTACTCACATCCAATGGAGAAATGTGTTAAACGGCCGATCTCTTAATTGATTACGAGTTAAAATATCGGACCCACCCAAACAATGTTCTGATTCCGATCAAAATGTCAAAGTTAATAATAAAAGGAAGCAAAGAAAAAGACTGCCAGAAGATCACCAGGTCTTCCAGACTGTCCTCTTGCCCGCCTGCCTGCCTGCCAGCCTGCTGGCCAGCCGTCCTGCCAACATGTTAGTCTACCAGACTGCCAGTCCGCAAGCCTGACGGCCTGCCCAACTGGTTGTGCACAACAAACAGTCTAGTATACTTCTTACTTCTTTTCCATAATTGTATATGTGTATATAAACGTAAAATTAAAATGAACAAACAGTCACTGTATGTCGTCGCTAACAAATCTATCAATCAACGGTTCGCGCAATGTACACTAGATGTCAGCACTGTTTCTGTCTATATCTACACAACTACCTATCTCCCCAAGGTTACGATTCCCTATGTGTAGAAACATATTGAATGATTTCGATTATTTCTAAGTAGACAGAATGACCATGTTCATGCTGCATACATACCTCGTCCAAGAGACCTTTCCATGCACTTGGAATCCTAACTTAAATCTGGCTGTGGTTTTACGTTAGGCGTCCTTTTCTTAGATGCGTGATTTACGTCTTAATTGTTATATTTATTATGTTTCATCCCATTGGTAGTGTTGTGTTTCGTGATAGAGATTGTTGTTGTATTGAACTGACAAATAATTGCACTTGTAATTATACTGAGTTTGCTTATGTTTAATGATGCAAGGAAAATTGTCCACCCTACGTGAACGCTTCAAAGAGAAAGCAAATGCCAAGCCCGCTTGCCCGTCTGCCTGCCATTCCCACAGCTCGGCCCTGTCCGAATGTCCCTCTACTCGCCCGCCCGCCCGCCTGCCTGCCTGTCAGAATGTTCGCCTGCCCTCCTGTCCGGCTGCTCGCTTGTCCGAATGTCCGCCTACCCGCCTTCCCGTCTGTCCGGCTGTCCAGCTGTCCGATTGCCCGCCTGCCCGCCTGCCCGCCTGCCCGCCTGCCCGCCTGCCCGCCTGCCCGCCTGCCCGCCTGCCCGCCTGCCCGCCTGCCCGCCTGCCCGCCTGCCCGCCGGTTCGAATGTCCATCTGCCCGCTTTTCCGCCTGTATGTGTGTCCGAATGTCCGCCTAACAGCCTCTCCGAATGTCCATCTAACCACCTGCCCGCCTGTCCGTCTGTCCGATTGTCCATCTACCCGCCTTTCCATCTGTACGTGTGTCCGATTGTCCGACTGACTGTCTGTCCGCCGGTCCGAACATCCACCTACCCGCCTTTCCGCCTGTACGTGCGTCCGAATGTCTGCCTGTCCGAATGTCATTCTACCCACCTGCCCGCCTGTCCGAATGTCCACCTACCCGCCTGTCCAAATGTCCACCTATCCGCCTGCCCGCCTGTCCGAATGTCAACATGTCTACCTACTCGCCTGTCCGCCTGTCCTGCTGCACGCTTGCCCGAATTACCGCCTATCCGCTTCCGGTCTGTCCGTCTGTCTGAATACCCGCCTACACGCCTGTCCGCCGGTTTGAATGTCCATCTACCCGCCATTCCGCCTGTACGTGTGTCCGTCCTGTAAAAATGCCTACCTATTCGCCTGCCCGTCTGTCCGCCTGTCTGGCTACTCGCCTGTTCGAATGTCCGCCTACCCACCTGCCCGCATGTACACTGTAATGCTCAATGACGAGTCTAACATCGTCCTCGACAAACTATCTGTTCTGTTGTTTATTTCAAATAAATGACGTGAATATAGCCAATGTCCCTGTTGTTCGTCGGCAACAATTCTACAAATTTGAAGTTTTTGTTGTGCTCACTAGGTGTCACCACACTCACGTGCCTGTCTTCACTATCTATATCCTTATATTTACGCTTTTCCTTCTCTACGGAAACATCATGCGGAATGGGAAATGAGTCTGTAATGACATCTCTTACGGCAATTTTCTCTCTGATTCCTGTGCAGACACAATTACATTCGCTACATGGGGCAATTCGTTTTTAGGCATCCATGTTTTCATCCGGATAACAAAAACGCATCCGCTTATATATTATGTAATGACACCGATTAGTCTATACCAGAGATAGTACAATGTCTCTGTCGTATAACTCATCCGCATTACGTTTCTGTACTTAGGGAATCCTAGCTTAAGCATGGTTGTGGTTTCACATTCGGCATACCGTACTAGTTTATTTAAAGCGATTCTTTGAGAATTTTAATATCTTTGAAATGTATGCAATTATTAAATAATCCTGTTAATATTATTATTTCATGTAATTATGTGCCTTTAAATCATTAGAATTATGTTTTATTAATCACTAATGACCGTGACAATATATCCAAAAAATAGCTGCGCGTACGCGGAGTTTCCACTTTGATCTCACCTTCGCGATCCGTATAAGGCATGCTCATGAAAATTCGGGACTGTCCGATTAGCTACGCCGAGTTAATAGATGCAATACATACGTCATCAACATGTGTGTATTTGGATTAGCCACCGCCATGCGCATGAGTCGTGCCCAATAAAATTATCAAAATGAAACGTGGACCAGATGCTGTTTATGTCATAGATTCAGCAAAGAAAAGACGGACAATATATGGAATAAACGGAGAATTAACGTAGCGACAGTTCATGACAGACGGATTGATTTAAAAGAAAAAACATCACCTCTCCATGCACGAAGCCGCTGATGCCGGCGACGCCGATGTCATATTAAATTAGTGGCATTGTTATGTTGGAATAAAAAAACTATGGTACTATCATGTTCCCTTTTCTCTAGGTACATCTGGCTATACATTTTGAAGTGAAGTTTTAATTAAACATTTAGATAACAGAACCTTACTGAAGCCGAGAAACATTCAATAACGAAACCATTTTAATTGCACCATACATCCAGCTGCTATTTCCATAAGCAGTATAAATACATTATACATCACACGAAGTAATTTACCAAATTAAAATAGCTAAGGAGAGTACGTGCTTTCCTATCTACAAAAGGCTACATTTTTGCTTGAAAAATGTAGATCTACAAAGAGCATAATAACATTATTGTCGACATCAAAGTTTACTATTTATGTTGTTTTGTAATATGAGCGTCCAGTGTACCAAGGCAACTAGTTTCCAATGGTCATAATATAATTTTGAACATATATAAAAACAAGAGTCGAACAACCAGCAGTGGACGATGAATATGTCTCAAACTGCCACTAAAGCAATCAAACAATTATCCACAGGGGAATTTGCGACGTATCACACCCATTCTTTTTACCTGAAGTTGCAGCTGTTCATACAGTGTAATCCAAAATACCCACCATAGGTTTTAGTTTGCAAACATGCTTTGGTCTCTGGAACACCATTACCTGCAATACAAAATGCAATTAGTTCACAGTTTACCCCTAGTTTAAATTGTGTGAGGAGTAAATATTGGCATACGAACATGCGAGACAGTGTCATATTTGGCGATCTTTTACTTTCTGATCTAACCATGAAAACGACCACCTACAGCCGCCAAACTATGATCTCTTTATAGGAGTGAAACTATGACATGTCTCTCAAACAGTCACAACAACACAGTATACGTTAACAATGATCTCTCTATTTGTGAGAAACTATGACATGTCTCTCAAACAGTCACAACAACACAGTACACCTTATATGGCGATCTTTTACTTTCTGATCTAACCATGAAAACGACCACCTACAGCCGCCAAACTATGATCTCTTTATTGGAGTGAAACTATGACATGTCTCTCAAACAGTCACAACAACACAGTATACGTTAACAATGATCTCTCCATTGGTGTGAAACAATGACATGTCTCTCAAACAGTCACAACAACACAGTACACCTTAACAATGATATCTCTATTGGCGTGAAACTATGACATGTCTCTCAAACAGTCACAACAACAGAGTACACGTTAACAATGATCTCTCTATTGATGTGAAAAAATGACACGTCTCTCAAACAGTCACAAAAACACAGTACACGTTAACAATGATCTCTCTATTTATGTGAAAGAATGACATGTCTCTCAAACAGTCACAACAACACAGTACACGTTAACAATGATTTCTCTATTGGTGTGAAACTATGACATGTCTCTCAAACAGTCACAACAACACAGTGCACGTTAACAATGATCTCCCTATTTATGTGAAACCATGACATGTCTCTCAAACAGTCTCAACAACACAGTGCACGTTAACAATGATCTCCCTATTTATGTGAAACTATGACATGTCTCTCAAACAGTCACAACAACACAGTGCACGTTAACAATGATCTCCCTATTTATGTGAAACTATGACATGTCTCTCAAACAGTCACAACAACATTACACGTTAACAATGATCTCCCTATTTATGTGAAACTATGACATGTCTCTCAAACAGTCTCAACAACACAGTACACGTTAGCAATGATTTCTCTATTGGTGTGAAACTATGACATGTCTCTCAAACAGTCACAACAACATTACACGTTAACAATGATCTCTCTATTTATGTGAAACTATGACATGTTTCTCAAAAAGTCACAACAACACAGTACACGTTAACAATGATCGCTCTATTCATGTGAAACAATGACATGTCTCTCAACAGTCACAACAACACAGTACACGATAACAATGATCTTTCTATTGGTGTGAAACTATGACATGTCTCTCAAACAGCCACAACAACACAGTACACGTTAACAATGATCTCTCCATTGGTGTGAATCTATGACATGTCTCGCAAACAGTCACAACAACACAGTACACCTTAACAATGATCTCTCTATTGGCGTGAAACTATGACATGTCTCTCAAACAGTCACAAAAACGCAGTACACGATAACAATGATCTATATTGGTGTAAAACAATGACATGTCTCTCAAACAGTCATAACAGCACAGTACAAGTTAACAATGATCTCTCTATTCATATGAAACAATGACACGTCTCTCAAACAGTCTCAACAACACAGTACACGTTAACAATGATCTCTCTATTGGTGTGAAACTATAACATGTCTCTCAAACAGTCACAACAACACAGTACACCTTAACAATGATCTCTCTATTGGCGTGAAACTATGACATGTCTCTCAAACAGTCACAACAACACAGTACACGTTAACAATGATCTCTCTATTGATGTGAAACAATGACATGTCTCTCAAACAGTCAAAACAACAGAGTACACGTTAACAATGATCTCTCTATTTATGTGAAACTATGACATGTCTCTCAAACAGTCAAAACAACACAGTACACGTTAACGATGATCTCTTTATTGGAGTGAAACTATGACATGTCTCTCAAACAGTCACAACAACACAGTACACGTTAATAATGATCTCCCTATTTATGTGAAACTATGACATGTCTCTCAAACAGTCTCAACAACACAGTACACGTTAGCAATGATTTCTCTATTGGTGTGAAACAATGACATGTCTCTCAAACAGTCACAACAGCACAGTACACGTTAACAATGATCTCTCTATTCATGTGAAACAATGACACGTCTCTCAAACAGTCTCAACAACACAGTACACGTTAACAATGATCTCTCTATTGGTGTGAAACTATGACATGTCTCCCAAACAGTCACAACAGCACAGTACACGTTAACAATGATCTCTCTATTGATGTGAAACTTTGACATGTCTCTCAAACAGTCACAACAACACAGTACACGATAACAATGATCTCTCTATTTATGTGAAACTATGACATGTCTCTCAAACAGTCACAACAACACAGTACATGATGACAATGATCTCTCTATTGGGGTGAAACTATGACATGTCCCTCAAACAGTCACAACAACACAGTACACGAAAACAATGATCTCTCTCTTCATGTGAAACAATGACATGTCTCTCAAACAGTCACAACAACACAGTACACGATAACAATGATCTCTCCATTGGTGTGAAACTATAACATGTCTCTCAAACAGTCACAACAACACAGTACACCTTAACAATGATCTCTCTATTGGCGTGAAACTATGACATGTCTCTCAAACAGTCACAAAAACACAGTACACGATAACAATGATCTCTCTATTCATGTGAAACAATGACAAGTCTCTCAAACAGTCTCAACAACACAGTACACGTTAACAATGATCTATATTGGTGTGAAACTATGACATGTCTCTCAAACAATCACAACAACACAGTACACGATAACAATGATCTCTCCATTGGTGTGAATCTATGACATGTCTCTCAAACAGTCACAACAACAGAGTACACCTTAACAATGATCTCTCTATTCACGTAAAACTATGACATGTCTCTCAAACAGTCACAAAAACACAGTACACGATAACAATGATCTCTCTAATTATGTGAAACAATGACATGTCTCTCAAACAGTCACAACAACACAGTACACGTTAACAATGATCTCTTTATAGGAGTGAAACTATGACATGTCTCTCAAACAGTCACAAAAACACAGTACACGTTAACAATGATCTCTTTATTCATGTGAAAAAACGACACGTTTCTCAAACAGTCTCAACAACACAGTACACGTTAACAATGATCTCTATTGGTGTGAAACTATGACATGTCTCTCAAACAGTCACAACAACACAGTACACGTTAACGATGATCTCTTTATTGGAGTGAAACTATGACATGTCTCTCAAACAGTCACAACAACACAGTACACGTTAACAATGATCTCTCTATTTATGTGAAACAATGACATGTCTCTCAAACAGTCACAACAGCACAGTACACGTTAACAATGATCTCTCTATTCATGTGAAACAATGACACGTCTCTCAAACAGTCTCAACAACACAGTACACGTTAACAATGATCTCTCTATTGGTGTGAAACTATGACATGTCTCCCAAACAGTCACAACAACACAGTACACCTTAACAATGATCTCTCTATTGGCGTGAAACTATGACATGTCTCTCAAACAGTCACAAAAACGCAGTACACGATAACAATGATCTCTCTATTCATGTGAAACAATGACACGTCTCTCAAAAAGTCTCAGTAACACAGTACACGTTAACAATGATCTCTATTGGTGTGAAATTAGGACATGTCTCTCAAACAGTCACAACAACACAGTACACAATAACAATGATCTCTCCATTGGCGTGAATCTATGACATGTCTCGCAAACAGTCACAACAACACAGTACACCTTAACAATGATCTCTCTATTGGCGTGAAACTATGATATGTCTCTCAAACAGTCACAAAAACGCAGTACACGTTAACAATGATCTATATTGGTGTAAAACAATGACATGTCTCTCAAACAGTCATAACAGCACAGTACAAGTTAACAATGATCTCTCTATTCATATGAAACAATGACACGTCTCTCAAACAGTCTCAACAACACAGTACACGTTAACAATGATCTCTCTATTGGTGTGAAACTATAACATGTCTCTCAAACAGTCACAACAAAACAGTACACCTTAACAATGATCTCTCTATTGGCGTGAAACTATGACATGTCTCTCAAACAGTCACAAAAACACAGTACACGATAACAATGATCTCTCTATTCATGTGAAACAATGACAAGTCTCTCAAACATTCTCAACAACACAGTACACGTTAACAATGATCTCTATTGGTGTGAAACTATGACATGTCTCTCAAACAGTCACAACAACACAGTACACGATAACAATGATCTCTCCATTGGTGTGAATCTATGACATGTCTCTCAAACAGTCACAAAAACACAGTACACGATAACAATGATCTCTCTATTCATGTGAAACAATGACACATCTCTCAAACAGTCTCAACAACACAGTACACGTTAACAATGATCTCTATTGGTGTGAAACTAAAACATGTCTCTCAAACAGTCACAAAAACACAGTACACGTTAACAATGATCTCTTTATTGATGTGAAACAATGACACGTTTCTCAAACAGTCTCAACAACACAGTACACGTTAACAATGATCTCTATTGGTGTGAAACTATGACATGTCTCTCAAACAGTCACAACAACACAGTACACGTTAACGATGATCTCTTTATTGGAGTGAAACTATGACATGTCTCTCAAACAGTCACAACAACACAGTACACGTTAACAATTGTCTCTCTATTTATGTGAATCAATGACATGTCTCTCAAACAGTCACAACAGCACAGTACACGTTAACAATGATCTCTCTATTCATGTGTAACAATGACACGTCTCTCAAACAGTCTCAACAACACAGTACACGTTAACAATGATCTCTCTATTGGTGTGAAACTATGACATGTCTCTCAAACAGTCACAACAACACAGTACACCTTAACAATGATCTCTCTATTGGCGTGAAACTATGACATGTCTCTCAAACAGTCACAAAAACGCAGTACACGATAACAATGATCTCTCTATTCATGTGAAACAATGACACGTCTCTCAAACAGTCTCAGTAACACAGTACACGTTAACAATGATCTCTATTGGTGTGAAACTATGACATGTCTCTCAAACAGTCACAACAACACAGTACACGATAACAATGATCTCTCCATTGGTGTGAATCTATGACATGTCTCGCAAACAGTCACAACAACACAGTACACCTTAACAATGATCTCTCTATTGGCGTGAAACTATGACATGTCTCTCAAACAGTCACAAAAACGCAGTACACGTTAACAATGATCTATATTGGTGTAAAACAATGACATGTCTCTCAAACAGTCATAACAGCACAGTACAAGTTAACAATGATCTCTCTATTCATATGAAACAGTGACACGTCTCTCAAACAGTCTCAACAACACAGTACACGTTAACAATGATCTCTCTATTGGTGTGAAACTATAACATGTCTCTCAAACAGTCACAACAACACAATACACCTTAACAATGATCTCTCTATTGGCGTGAAACTATGACATGTCTCTCAAACAGTCACAAAAACACAGTACACGATAACAATGATCTCTCTATTCATGTGAAACAATGACAAGTCTCTCAAACAGTCTCAACAACACAGTACACGTTAACAATGATCTCTATTGGTGTGAAACTATGACATGTCTCTCAAACAGTCACAACAACACAGTACACGATAACAATGATCTCTCCATTGGTGTGAATCTATGACATGTCTCTCAAACAGTCTCAACAACACAGTACACGTTAGCAATGATTTCTCTATTGGTGTGAAACTATGACATGTCTCTCAAACAGTCACAACAACATTACACGTTAACAATGATCTCTCTATTTATGTGAAACTATGACATGTTTCTCAAAAAGTCACAACAACACAGTACACGTTAACAATGATCGCTCTATTCATGTGAAACAATGACATGTCTCTCAAACAGTCACAACAACACAGTACCCGATAACAATGATCTTTCTATTGGTGTGAAACTATGACATGTCTCTCAAACAGCCACAACAACACAGTACACGTTAACAATGATCTCTCTATTGATGTGAAACTTTGACATGTCTCTCAAACAGTCACAACAACACAGTACACGGTAACAATGATCTCTCTATTTATGTGAAACTATGACATGTCTCTCAAACAGTCACAACAACACACTACATGATAACAATGATCTCTCTATTGGTGCGAAACTGTGACATGTCCCTCAAACAGTCACAACAGCACAGTACACGTTAACAATGATCTCTCTATTCATGTGAAACAACGACACGTCTCTCAAACAGTCTCAACAACACAGTACACGTTAACAGTGATCTCTCTATTGGTGTGAAACTATGACATGTCTCTCAAACAGTCACAACAACACAGTACACCTTAACAATGATCTCTCTATTGGCGTGAAACTATGACATGTCTCTCAAACAGTCACAAAAACGCAGTACACGATAACAATGATCTCTCTATTCATGTGAAACAATGACACGTCTCTCAAACAGTCTCAGTAACTCAGTACACGTTAACAATGATCTCTATTGGTGTGAAACTATGACATGTCTCTCAAACAGTCACAACAACACAGTACACGATAACAATTATCTCTCCATTGGTGTGAATCTATGACATGTCTCGCAAGCAGTCACAACAACACAGTACACCTTAACAATGATCTCTCTATTGGCGTGAAACTATGACATGTCTCTCAAACAGTCACAAAAATGCAGTACACGTTAACAATGATCTATATTGGTGTAAAACAATGACATGTCTCTCAAACAGTCATAACAGCACAGTACAAGTTAACAATGATCTCTCTATTCATATGAAACAATGACACGTCTCTCAAACAGTCTCAACAACACAGTACACGTTATCAATGATCTCTCTATTGGTGTGAAACTATAACATGTCTCTCAAACAGTCACAACAACACAGTACACCTTAACAATGATCTCTCTATTGGCGTGAAACTATGACATGTCTCTCAAACAGTCACAAAAACACAGTACACGATAACAATGATCTCTCTATTCATGTGAAACAATGACAAGTCTCTCAAACAGTCTCAACAACACAGTACACGTTAACAATGATCTCTATTGGTGTGAAACTATGACATGTCTCTCAAACAGTCACAACAACACAGTACACGATAACAATGATCTCTCCATTGGTGTGAATCTATGACATGTCTCTCAAACAGTCACAACAACACAGTACACCTTAACAATGATCTCTCTATTGGCGTGAAACTATGACATGTCTCTCAAACAGTCACAAAAACACAGTACACGATAACAATGATCTCTCTAATTATGTGAAACAATGACATGTCTCTCAAACAGTCACAACAACACAGTACACGTTAACAATGATCTCTTTATAGGAGTGAAACTATGACATGTCTCTCAAACAGTCTCAACAACACAGTACACGTTAACAATGATCTCTCTATTGGTGTGAAACTATGACATGTCTCTCAAACAGTCACAACAACACAGTACACGTTAACAATGATTTCTTTATTGGAGTGAAACTATGAGATGTCTCTCAAACAGTCACAACAACACAGTACACGTTAACAAAGATCTCTCTATTCATGTGAAACAATGACACGTCTCTCAAACAGTCTCAACAACACAGTACTCGTTAACAATGATCTCTCTATTGGTGTGAAACTATGACATGTCTCTCAAACAGTCACAACAACACAGTACACGTTAACGATGATCTCTTTATTGGAGTGAAACTATGACATGTCTCTCAAACAGTCACAACAACACAGTACACGATAACAATGAACTCTCTATTTATGTGAAACAATGACATGTCTCTCAAACAGTCACAACAACACAGTACACGTTAACAATGATCTCTTTATAGGAGTGAAACTATGACATGTCTCTCAAACAGTCACAACAACACAGTACACGTTAACAATGATCTCTCTATTCATGTGAAACAATGACACGTTTCTCAAACAGTCACAACAACACAGTACACGTTAACAATGATCTCTCTATTTATGTGAAACAATGACATGTCTCTCAAACAGTCATAACAGCACAGTACACGTTAACAATGATCTCTCTATTCATGTGAAACAATGACACGTCTCTCAAACAGTCTCAACAACACAGTACACGTTAACAATGATCTCTCTATTGGTGTGAAACTATGACATGTCTCTCAAACAGTCACAACAACACAGTACACGTTAACAATGATTTCTTTATTGGAGTGAAACTATGAGATGTCTCTCAAACAGTCACAACAACACAGTACACGTTAACAATGATCTCTCTATTCATGTGAAACAATGACACGTCTCTCAAACAGTCTCAACAACACAGTACACGTTAACAATGATCTCCCTATTGGTGTGAAACTATGACATGTCTCTCAAACAGTCATAACAGCACAGTACAAGTTAACAATGATCTCTCTATTCATATGAAACAGTGACACGTCTCTCAAACAGTCTCAACAACACAGTACACGTTAACAATGATCTCTCTATTGGTGTGAAACTATAACATGTCTCTCAAACAGTCACAACAACACAGTACACCTTAACAATGATCTCTCTATTGGCGTGAAACTATGACATGTCTCTCAAACAGTCACAAAAACACAGTACACGATAACAATGATCTCTCTATTCATGTGAAACAATGACAAGTCTCTCAAACAGTCTCAACAACACAGTACACGTTAACAATGATCTCTATTGGTGTGAAACTATGACATGTCTCTCAAACAGTCACAACAACACAGTACACGATAACAATGATCTCTCCATTGGTGTGAATCTATGACATGTCTCTCAAACAGTCTCAACAACACAGTACACGTTAGCAATGATTTCTCTATTGGTGTGAAACTATGACATGTCTCTCAAACAGTCACAACAACATTACACGTTAACAATGATCTCTCTATTTATGTGAAACTATGACATGTTTCTCAAAAAGTCACAACAACACAGTACACGTTAACAATGATCGCTCTATTCATGTGAAACAATGACATGTCTCTCAAACAGTCACAACAACACAGTACCCGATAACAATGATCTTTCTATTGGTGTGAAACTATGACATGTCTCTCAAACAGCCACAACAACACAGTACACGTTAACAATGATCTCTCTATTGATGTGAAACTTTGACATGTCTCTCAAACAGTCACAACAACACAGTACACGGTAACAATGATCTCTCTATTTATGTGAAACTATGACATGTCTCTCAAACAGTCACAACAACACACTACATGATAACAATGATCTCTCTATTGGTGCGAAACTGTGACATGTCCCTCAAACAGTCACAACAGCACAGTACACGTTAACAATGATCTCTCTATTCATGTGAAACAACGACACGTCTCTCAAACAGTCTCAACAACACAGTACACGTTAACAGTGATCTCTCTATTGGTGTGAAACTATGACATGTCTCTCAAACAGTCACAACAACACAGTACACCTTAACAATGATCTCTCTATTGGCGTGAAACTATGACATGTCTCTCAAACAGTCACAAAAACGCAGTACACGATAACAATGATCTCTCTATTCATGTGAAACAATGACACGTCTCTCAAACAGTCTCAGTAACTCAGTACACGTTAACAATGATCTCTATTGGTGTGAAACTATGACATGTCTCTCAAACAGTCACAACAACACAGTACACGATAACAATTATCTCTCCATTGGTGTGAATCTATGACATGTCTCGCAAGCAGTCACAACAACACAGTACACCTTAACAATGATCTCTCTATTGGCGTGAAACTATGACATGTCTCTCAAACAGTCACAAAAATGCAGTACACGTTAACAATGATCTATATTGGTGTAAAACAATGACATGTCTCTCAAACAGTCATAACAGCACAGTACAAGTTAACAATGATCTCTCTATTCATATGAAACAATGACACGTCTCTCAAACAGTCTCAACAACACAGTACACGTTATCAATGATCTCTCTATTGGTGTGAAACTATAACATGTCTCTCAAACAGTCACAACAACACAGTACACCTTAACAATGATCTCTCTATTGGCGTGAAACTATGACATGTCTCTCAAACAGTCACAAAAACACAGTACACGATAACAATGATCTCTCTATTCATGTGAAACAATGACAAGTCTCTCAAACAGTCTCAACAACACAGTACGCATTAACAATGATCTCTATTGGTGTGAAACTATGACATGTCTCTCAAACAGTCACAACAACACAGTACACGATAACAATGATCTCTCCATTGGTGTGAATCTATGACATGTCTCTCAAACAGTCACAACAACACAGTACACCTTAACAATGATCTCTCTATTGGCGTGAAACTATGACATGTCTCTCAAACAGTCACAAAAACACAGTACACGATAACAGTGATCTCTCTAATGATGTGAAACAATGACATGTCTCTCAAACAGTCACAACAACACAGTACACGTTAACAATGATCTCTTTATAGGAGTGAAACTATGACATGTCTCTCAAACAGTCTCAACAACACAGTACACGTTAACAATGATCTCTCTATTGGTGTGAAACTATGACATGTCTCTCAAACAGTCACAACAACACAGTACACGTTAACAATGATTTCTTTATTGGAGTGAAACTATGAGATGTCTCTCAAACAGTCACAACAACACAGTACACGTTAACAATGATCTCTCTATTCATGTGAAACAATGACACGTCTCTCAAACAGTCTCAACAACACAGTACACGTTAACAGTGATCTCTCTATTGGTGTGAAACTATGACATGTCTCTCAAACAGTCACAACAACACAGTACACGTTAACGATGATCTCTTTATTGGAGTGAAACTATGACATGTCTCTCAAACAGTCACAACAACACAGTACACGATAACAATGAACTCTTTATTTATGTGAAACAATGACATGTCTCTCAAACAGTCACAACAACACAGTACACGTTAACAATGATCTCTTTATAGGAGTGAAACTATGACATGTCTCTCAAACAGTCACAACAACACAGTACACGTTAACAATGATCTCTCTATTCATGTGAAACAATGACACGTTTCTCAAACAGTCACAACAACACAGTACACGTTAACAATGATCTCTCTATTTATGTGAAACAATGACATGTCTCTCAAACAGTCATAACAGCACAGTACAAGTTAACAATGATCTCTCTATTCATAAGAAACAATGACACGTCTCTCAAACAGTCTCAACAACACAGTACACGTTAACAATGATCTCTCTATTGGTGTGAAACTATGACATGTCTCTCAAACAGTCACAACAACACAGTACACGTTAACAATGATTTCTTTATTAGAGTGAAACTATGAGATGTCCCTCAAACAATCACAACAACACAGTACAAGTTAACAATGATCTCTTTATTCATATGAAACAATGACAAGTCTCTCAAACAGTCTCAACAACACAGTGCACGTTAACAATGATCTCTCTATTGGAGTGAAACTATGACATGTCTCTCAAACAGTCACAACAACACAGTACACGTTAACAATGATCTCCCTATTTATGTGAAACAATGACATGTCTCTCAAACAGTCACAACAGCACAGTACACGTTAACAATGATCTCTCTATTCATATGAAACAATGACACGTCTCTCAAACAGTCTCAACAACACAGTACACGTTAACAATGATCTCTCTATTGGTGTGAAACTATGACATGTCTCTCAAACAGTCACAACAACACAGTACACGTTAACAATGATCTCTCTATTGATGTGAAACAATGACATGTCTCTCAAACAGTCACAACAACACAGTACACGTTAACAATGATCTCTCTATTCATGTGAAACAATGACACGTCTCTCAAACAGTCTCAACAACACAGTACACGTTAACAATGATCTCTCTATTGGTGTGAAACTATGACATGTCTCTCAAACAGTCACAACAACACAGTACACGTTAACGATGATCTCTTTATTGGAGTGAAACTATGACATGTCTCTCAAACAGTAACAACAACACAGTACACGTTAACAATGATTTCTCTATTCATGTGAAACAATGACGTGTCTCTCAAACAGTCATAACAGCACAGTACAAGTTAACAATGATCTCTCTATTCATATGAAACTATGACATGTCTCTCAAACAGTCACAACAACACAGTACACGTTAACGATGATCTCTTTATTGGAGTGATACTAAGACATGTCACTCAAACAGTCACAACAACACAGTACACGTTAACAATGATCTCTCTATTTATGTGAAACAATGACATGTCTCTCAAACAGTCATAACAGCACAGTACAAGTTAACAATTATCTCTCTATTCATATGAAACAATGACACGTCTCTCAAACAGTCTCAACAACACAGTACACGTTAACAATGATCTCTCTATTGGTGTGAAACTATGACATGTCTCTCAAACAGTCACAACAACACAGTACACGTTAACAATGATTTCTTTATTGGAGTGAAACTATGAGATGTCTCTCAAACAGTCACAACAACACAGTACACGTTAACAATGATCTCTCTATTCATGTGAAACAATGACACGTCTCTCAAACAGTCTCAACAACACAGTACACGTTAACAATGATCTCTCTATTGGTGTGAAACTATGACATGTCTCTCAAACAGTCACAACAACACAGTATACGTTAACAATGATCTCTCTATTTATGTGAAACAATGACACGTCTCTCAAACAGTCATAACAGCACAGTACAAGTTAACAATGATCTCTCTATTCATATGAAACAATGACAAGTCTCTCAAACAGTCTCAACAACACAGTGCACGTTAACAATGATCTCTCTATTGGTGTGAAACTATGACATGTCTCTCAAACAGTCACAACAACACAGTACACGTTAACAATTATTTCTTTATTGGAGTGAAACTATGAGATGTCTCTCAAACAGTCACAACAACACAGTACACGTTAACAATGATCTCTCTATTCATGTGAAACAATGACACGTCTCTCAAACAGTCTCAACAACACAGTACACGTTAACAATGATCTCTCTATTGGTGTGAAACTATGACATGTCTCTCAAACAGTCACAACAACACAGTACACGTTAACGATGATCTCTTTATTGGAGTGAAACTATGACATGTCTCTCAAACAGTCACAACAACACAGTACACGATAACAATGAATTCTCTATTTATGTGAAACAATGACATGTCTCTCAAACAGTCACAACAACACAGTACACGTTAACAATGATCTCTTTATAGGAGTGAAACTATGACATGTCTCTCAAACAGTCACAACAACACAGTACACGTTAACAATGATCTCTCTATTCATGTGAAACAATGACACGTCTCTCAAACAGTCTCAACAACACAGTACACGTTAACAATGATCTCTATTGATGTGAAACTATGACATGTCTCTCAAACCGTCACAACAACACAGTACACGTTAACGATGATCTCTTTATTGGAGTGAAACTATGACATGTCTCTCAAACAGTCACAACAACACAGTACACCTTAACAATGATCTCTCTATTGGCGTGAAACTATGACATGTCTCTCAAACAGTCACAAAAACGCAGTACACGATAACAATGATCTCTCTATTCATGTGAAACAATGACACGTCTCTCAAACAGTCTCAGTAACACAGTACACGTTAACAATGATCTCTATTGGTGTGAAACTATGACATGTCTCTCAAACAGTCACAACAACACAGTACACGATAACAATGATCTCTCCATTGGTGTGAATCTATGACATGTCTCGCAAACAGTCACAACAACACAGTACACCTTAACAATGTTCTCTCTATTGGCGTGAAACTATGACATGCCTCTCAAACAGTCACAAAAACGCAGTACACGTTAACAATGATCTATATTGGTGTAAAACAATGACATGTCTCTCAAACAGTCATAACAGCACAGTACAAGTTAACAATGATCTCTCTATTCATATGAAACAATGACACGTCTCTCAAACAGTCTCAACAACACAGTACACGTTAACAATGATCTCTCTATTGGTGTGAAACTATAACATGTCTCTCAAACAGTCACAACAACACAGTACACCTTAACAATGATCTCTCTATTGGCGTGAAACTATGACATGTCTCTCAAACAGTCACAAAAACACAGTACACGATAACAATGATCTCTCTATTCATGTGAAACAATGACAAGTCTCTCAAACAGTCTCAACAACACAGTACGCATTAACAATGATCTCTATTGGTGTGAAACTATGACATGTCTCTCAAACAGTCACAACAACACAGTACACGATAACAATGATCTCTCCATTGGTGTGAATCTATGACATGTCTCTCAAACAGTCACAACAACACAGTACACCTTAACAATGATCTCTCTATTGGCGTGAAACTATGACATGTCTCTCAAACAGTCACAAAAACACAGTACACGATAACAGTAATCTCTCTAATGATGTGAAACAATGACATGTCTCTCAAACAGTCACAACAACACAGTACACGTTAACAATGATCTCTTTATAGGAGTGAAACTATGACATGTCTCTCAAACAGTCTCAACAACACAGTACACGTTAACGATGATCTCTTTATTGGACTGAAACTATGACATGTCTCTCAAACAGTCACACCAACACAGTACATGATAACAATGTTCTCTCTATTTATGTGAAACAATGATATGTCTCTCAAACAGTCACAACAACACAGTACACGTTAACAATGATCTCTTTATAGGAGTGAAACTATGACACGTCTCTCAAACAGTCTCAACAACACAGTACACGTTAACAATGATCTCTCTATTGGTGTGAAACTATGACATGTCTCTCAAACAGTCACAACAACACAGTACACGTTAACGATGATCTCTTTATTGGAGTGAAACTATGACATGTCTCTCAAACAGTCACAACAACACAGTACACGATAACAATGAACTCTTTATTTATGTGAAACAATGACATGTCTCTCAAACAGTCACAACAACACAGTACACGTTAACAATGATCTCTTTATAGGAGTGAAACTATGACATGTCTCTCAAACAGTCACAACAACACAGTACACGTTAACAATGATCTCTCTATTCATGTGAAACAATGACACGTTTCTCAAACAGTCACAACAACACAGTACACGTTAACAATGATCTCTCTATTTATGTGAAACAATGACATGTCTCTCAAACAGTCATAACAGCACAGTACAAGTTAACAATGATCTCTCTATTCATAAGAAACAATGACACGTCTCTCAAACAGTCTCAACAACACAGTACACGTTAACAATGATCTCTCTATTGGTGTGAAACTATGACATGTCTCTCAAACAGTCACAACAACACAGTACACGTTAACAATGATTTCTTTATTAGAGTGAAACTATGAGATGTCCCTCAAACAATCACAACAACACAGTACAAGTTAACAATGATCTCTTTATTCATATGAAACAATGACAAGTCTCTCAAACAGTCTCAACAACACAGTGCACGTTAACAATGATCTCTCTATTGGAGTGAAACTATGACATGTCTCTCAAACAGTCACAACAACACAGTACACGTTAACAATGATTTCTTTTTTGGAGTGAAACTATGAGATGTCTCTCAAACAGTCACAACAACACAGTACACGTTAACAATGATCTCTCTATTCATGTGAAACAATGACACGTCTCTCAAACAGTCTCAACAACACAGTACACGTTAACAATGATCTCTATTGGTGTGAAACTATGACATGTCTCTCAAACAGTCACAACAACACAGTACACGTTAACGATGATCTCTTTATTGGAGTGAAACTATGACATGTCTCTCAAACAGACACAACAACACTGTACACGATAACAATGAACTCTCTATTTATGTGAAACAATGACATGTCTCTCAAACAGTCACAACAACACAGTACACGTTAACAATGATCTCTTTATAGGAGTGAAACTATGACATGTCTCTCAAACAGTCACAAAAACACAGTACACGTTAACAATTGTCTCTCTATTCATGTGAAACAATGACACGTCTCTCAAACAGTCTCAACAACACAGTACACGTTAACAATGATCTCTCTATTGGTGTGAAACTATGACATGTCTCTCAAACAGTCACAACAACACAGAACACATTAACGATGATCTCTTTATTGGAGTGAATCTATGACATGTCTCTCAAACAGTCACAGCAACACAGTACACGTTAACAATGATTTCTCTATACATGTGAAACAATGACACGTCTCTCAAACAGTCTCAAGAACACAGTACACGTTAACAATGATCTCTCTATTGGTGTGAAACTATGACATGTCTCTCAAACAGTCACAACAACACAGAACACGTTAACGATGATCTCTTTATTGGAGTGAAACTATGACATGTCTCTCAAACAGTAACAACAACACAGTACACGATAACAATTTAACAAGATTTAACAAGATTGCCACCCAGAGAATTAACTCTAGGTGGCAGGTGGACAAGGAAGCCCTTTGGCTTATCGAGAGTCCGACCCTTTTATCTATGTGTATACCGCCCGTCTGAGGTATGTGTCGATTTTATTTTTAAACATATTCACGCTACTAGCACCCACACAATCAGCAGGTAATCTGTTCCATTCATTTACAGTCCTTTGTGAAAATGAAAACTTTCTTATATCCAATCTACTCTGCTCCTTTGCTAATGCAAGTTCATGTCCTCTTGTCCTTCTATCTTTCTTAACTGAGAAAAACATATTTCTATCAATATTTTCATAACCCTTCAATATTTTAAACACTTCTATCTGATCTCCTCTCAATCTCCTGGTCTCTAGTGTTGTTAAAACGCATTTTTTTAGGCGTATTTCGTAACTAAGATCCCTCAGTTTTGGTATCATTTTAGTTGCTCTCCTCTGCACTCTTTCTAGCATATCTATGTCCTTCCTGCGATATGGCCTCCACGCTTGAATACAATATTCTAAATGAGGCCTAACTATTGTTTTGTACAGCGGTATTATTAGCTCTTTTTCCTTATACGTTATGTTTCGCCTAATTAATCCAAGGATTTGATTTCCCTTTGAAGCTGCAATTCCGCACTGCTCTGAAACCTTCATATCAGCACTAATGGTTAACCCTAAGTCCTTTTCTTTTACAGTAGTACTTAGTACAGTACCCCCCATTGTATATTCTACTTCTTCGTTCCCATGTCCTGTGTGGAGGCATTTACATTTCCCAAAATTGAACAGCATTTGCCACTTTTCAGACCATTTGATCAACCTGTCAAGATCATCTTGTAAATGCTGTCTATCTCCATCACTTTTAATCCTTCTAAACACTTTTGTATCATCCGCAAATTTCAACACCTTGCTTATTATTATTACAATGATCTCTCTATTTATGTGAAACAATGACATGTCTCTCAAACACTCACAACAACACAGTACACGTTAACAATGATCTCTTTATAGGAGTGAAACTATGACATGTCTCTCAAACAGTCACAAAAACACAGTACACGTTAACAAAGATCTCTCTATTCATGTGAAACAATGACACGTCTCTCAAACAGTCTCAACAACACAGTACACGTTAACAATGATCTCTATTGGTGTGAAACTATGACATGTCTCTCAAACAGTCACAACAACAGAGTACACGTTAACAATGATTTCTTTATTGGAGTGAAACTATGAGATGTCTCTCAAACAGTCACAACAACACAGTACACGTTAACAATGATCTCTCTATTCATGTGAAACAATGACACGTCTCTCAAACAGTCTCAACAACACAGTACACGTTAACAATGATCTCTCTATTGGTGTGAAACTATGACATGTCTCTCAAACAGTCACAACAACACAGTACACGTTAACGATTATCTCTTTATTGGAGTGAAACTATGACATGTCTCTCAAACAGTCACAACAACACAGTACACAATAACAATGAACTCTCTATTTATGTGAAACAATGACATGTCTCTCAAACAGTCACAACAACACAGTACACGTTAACAATGATCTCTTTATAGGAGTGAAACTATGACATGTCTCTCAAACAGTCACAAAAACACAGTACACGTTAACAATGATCTCTCTATTCATGTGAAACAATGACACGTCTCTCAAACAGTCTCAACAACACAGTACACGTTAACAATGATCTCTCTATTGGTGTGAAACTATGACATGTCTCTCAAACAGTCACAACAACACAGAACACATTAACGATGATCTCTTTATTGGAGTGAATCTATGACATGTCTCTCAAACAGTCACAACAACACAGTACACGTTAACAATGATTTCTCTATACATGTGAAACAATTACACGTCTCTCAAACAGTCTCAACAACACAGTACACGTTAACAATGATCTCTCTATTGGTGTGAAACTATGACATGTCTCTCAAACAGTCACAACAACACAGTACACGTTAACGATGATCTCTTTATTGGAGTGAAACTATGACATGTCTCTCAAACAGTCACAACAACACAGTACACGATAACAATTTAACAAGATTTAACAAGATTGCCACCCAGATAATTAACACTAGGTGGCAGGTGGACAAGGAAGCCCTTTGGCTTATCGAGAGTCCGACCCTTTTATCTATGTGTATACCGCCCGTCTGAGGTATGTGTCGATTTTATTTTTAAACATATTCACGCTACTAGCACCCACACAATCAGCAGGTAATCTGTTCCATTAATTTAGAGTCCTTTGTGAAAATGAAAACTTTCTTATATCCAACCTACTCTGCTCCTTTGCTCATGCAAGTTCATGTCCTCTAGTCCTTCTATCTTTCTTAACTGAGAAAAACATATTTCTATCAATATTTTCATAACCCTTCAATATTTTAAACACTTCTATCTGATCTCCTCTCAATCTCCTGGTCTCTAGTGTTGTTAAACCGCATTTTTAGGCGTATTTCGTAACTAAGATCCCTCAGTTTTGGTATCATTTTAGTTGCTCTCCTCTGCACTCTTTTTAGCATATCTATGTCCTTCCTGCGATATGGCCTCGACGCTTGAATACAATATTCTAAATGAGGCCTAACTATTGTTTTGTACAGCGGTATTATTAGCTCTTTTTCCTTATACGTTATGTTTCGCCTAATTAATCCAAGGATTTGATTTCCCTTTGAAGCTGCAATTCCGCACTGCTCTGAAACCTTCATATCAGCACTAATGGTTAACCCTAAGTCCTTTTCTTTTACAGTAGTACTTAGTACAGTACCCCCCATTGTATATTCTACTTCTTCGTTCCCATGTCCTGTGTGGAGGCATTTACATTTCCCAAAATTGAACAGCATTTGCCACTTTTCAGACCGTTTGATCATCCTGTCAAGATCATCTTGTAAATGCTGTCTATCTCCATCACTTTTAATCCTTCTAAACACTTTTGTGTCATCCGCAAATTTCAACACCTTGCTTATTATTATTATTACAATGATCTCTCTATTTATGTGAAACAATGACATGTCTCTCAAACACTCACAACAACACAGTACACGTTAACAATGATCTCTTTATAGGAGTGAAACTATGACATGTCTCTCAAACAGTCACAAAAACACAGTACACGTTAACAAAGATCTCTCTATTCATGTGAAACAATGACACGTCTCTCAAACAGTCTCAACAACACAGTACACGTTAACAATGATCTCTATTGGTGAGAAACAATGACATGTCTCTCAAACAGTCACAACAACACAGTACACCTTAACAATGATCTCTCTATTGATGTGAAACAATGACATGTCTCTCAAACAGTCACAACAGCACAATACACGTTAACAATGATCTCTCTATTCATGTGAAACAATGACACGTCTCTCAAAGAGTCTCAACAACACAGTACCCGTTAACAATGATCTCTCTATTGGTGAGAAACTATGACATGTCTCTCAAACAGTCACAACAACACAGTACACGTTAACAATGATTTCTTTATTGGAGTGAAACTATGACATGTCTCTCAAACAGTCTCAACAACACAGTACACGTTAACAATGATCTCTCTATTGGTGTGAAACTATGACATGTCTCTCAAACAGTCACAACAACACAGTACACCTTAAAAATGATCTCTCTATTGGCGTGAAACTCTGACATGTCTCTCAAACAGTCACAAAACACAGTACACTATAACAATGATCTCTCTATTCATGTCAAACAATGACACGTCTCTCAAACAGTTTCAACAACACAGTACACGTTACCAATGATCTCTATTGGTGTGAAACTATGACATGTCTCTCAAACAGTCACAACAACACAGTACACGATAACAATGATCTCTCCATTGGTGTGAATCTATGACATGTCTCGCAAACAGTCACAACAACACAGTACACCTTAACAATGATCTCTCTATTGGCGTGAAACTATGACATGTCTCTCAAACAGTCACAAAAACACAGTACACGATAACAATGATCTCTCTATTCATGTGAAACAATGACACATCTCTCAAACAGTCTCAACAACATAGTGCACGTCAACAATGATCTCTATTGGTGTGAAACTATGACATGTCTCTCAAACAGTCACAACAACACAGTACACGATAACAATGATCTCTCCATTGGTGTGAAACTATGACATGTCTCTCAAACAGTCACAAAAACACAGTACACAATAACAATGACCTCTCTATTCATGTGAAACAATGACACGTCTTTCAAACAGTCTCAACAACACAGTACACGTTAACAATGATCTCTATTGGTGTGAAACTATGACATGTCTCTCAAACAGTCACAAAAACACAGTACACGTTAACAATGATCTCTCTATTTATGTGAAACAATGACATGTCTCTCAAACAGTCACAACAGCACAGTACACGTTAACAATGATCTCTCTATTCATGTGAAACAATGACACGTCTCTCAAATAGTCTCAACAACACAGTACACGTTAACAATGATCTCTCTATTGGTGTGAAACTATGACATGTCACTCAAACAGTCACAACAACACAGTACACGTTAACAATGATCTCTCTATTTATGTGAAACAATGACATGTCTCTCAAACAGTCATAACAGCACAGTACAAGTTAACAATGATCTCTCTATTCATATGAAACAATGACACGTCTCTCAAACAGTCTCAACAACACAGTACACGTTAACAATGATCTCTCTATTGGTGTGAAACTATAACATGTCTCTCAAACAGTCACAACAACACAGTACACCTTAACAATGATCTCTCTATTGGCGTGAAACTATGACATGTCTCTCAAACAGTCACAAAAACACAGTACACGATAACAATGATCTCTCTATTCATGTGAAACAATGACAAGTCTCTCAAACAGTCTCAACAACACAGTACACGTTAACGATGATCTCTCTATTCATGTGAAACAATGACACGTCTCTCAAACAGTCTCAGTAACACAGTACACGTTAACAATGATCTCTATTGGTGTGAAACTATGACATGTCTCTCAAACAGTCACAACAACACAGTACACGATAACAATGATCTCTCCATTGGTGTGAATCTATGACATGTCTCGCAAACAGTCACAACAACACAGTACACCTTAACAATGATCTCTCTATTGGCGTGAAATTATGACATGTCTCTCAAACAGTCACAAAAACGCAGTACACGTTAACAATGATCTATATTGGTGTAAAACAATGACATGTCTCTCAAACAGTCAAAACAGCACAGTACAAGTTAACAATGATCTCTCTATTCATATGAAACAATGACACGTCTCTCAAACAGTCTCAACAACACAGTACACGTTAACAATGATCTCTCTATTGGCGTGAAACTATGACATGTCTCTCAAACAGTCACAAAAACACAGTACACGATAACAATGATCTCTCTATTCATGTGAAACAATGACAAGTCTCTCAAACAGTCTCAACAACACAGTACGCGTTAACAATGATCTCTATTGGTGTGAAACTATGACATGTCTCTCAAACAGTCACAACAACACAGTACACGATAACAATGATCTCTCCATTGGTGTGAATCTATGACATGTCTCTCAAACAGTCACAACAACACAGTACACCTTAACAATGATCTCTCTATTGGCGTGAAACTATGACATGTCTCTCAAACATTCACAAAAACACAGTACACGATAACAATGATCTCTCTAATTATGGGAAACAATGACATGTCTCTCAAACAGTCACAACAACACAGTACACGTTAACAATGATCTCTTTATAGGAGTGAAACTATGACATGTCTCTCAAACAGTCACAAAAACACAGTACACGTCAACAATGATCTCTCTATTCATGTGAAACAATGACGTGTCTCTCAAACAGTCATAACAGCACAGTACAAGTTAACAATGATCTCTCTATTCATATGAAACAATGACACGTCTCTCAAACAGTCTCAACAACACAGTACACGTTAACAGTGATCTCTCTATTGGTGTGAAACTATGACATGTCTCTCAAACAGTCACAACAACACAGTACACGTTAACAATGATTTCTTTATTGGAGTGAAACTATGAGATGTCTCTCAAACAGTCACAACAACACAGTACACGTTAACAATGATCTCTATTGGTGTGAAACTATGACATGTCTCTCAAACAGTCACAACAACACAGTACACGAAAACAATGATCTCTCCATTGGTGTGAAACTATGACATGTCTCTCAAACAGTCAAAAAAACACAGTACACAATAACAATGACCTCTCTATTCATGTGAAACAATGACACGTCTCTCAAACAGTCTCAACAACACAGTACACGTTAACAATGATCTCTCTATTTATGTGAAACAATGACATGTCTCTCAAACAGTCATAATAGCACAGTACAAGTTAACAATTATCTCTCTATTCATATGAAACAATGACACGTCTCTCAAACAGTCTCAACAACACAGTACACGTTAACAATGATCTCTCTATTGGTGTGAAACTATAACATGTCTCTCAAACAGTCACAACAACACAGTACACCTTAACAATGATCTCTCTATTGGCGTGAAACTATGACATGTCTCTCAAACAGTCACAAAAACACAGTACACGATAACAATGATCTCTCTATTCATGTGAAACAATGACAAGTCTCTCAAACAGTCTCAACAACACAGTACACGTTAACAATGATCTCTATTGGTGTGAAACTATGACATGTCTCTCAAACAGTCACAACAACCCAGTACACGATAACAATGATCTCTCCATTGGTGTGAATCTATGACATGTCTCTCAAACAGTCACAACAACACAGTACACCTTAACAATGATCTCTCTATTGGCGTGAAACTATGACATGTCTCTCAAACATTCACAAAAACACAGTACACGATAACAATGATCTCTCTAATTATGTGAAACCATGACATGTCTCTCAAACAGTCACAACAACACAGTACACGTTAACAATGATCTCTTTATAGGAGTGAAACTATGACATGTCTCTCAAACAGTCACAAAAACACAGTACACGTTAACAATGATCTCTCTATTCATGTGAAACAATGACGTGTCTCTCAAACAGTCATAACAGCACAGTACAAGTTAACAATGATCTCTCTATTCATATGAAACAATGACACGTTTCTCAAACAGTCTCAACAACACAGTACACGTTAACAATGATCTCTCTATTGGTGTGAAACTATGACATGTCTCTCAAACAGTCACAACAACACAGTACACGTTAACAATGATGTCTTTATTGGAGTGAAACTATGATATGTCTCTCAAACAGTCACAACAACACAGTACACGTTAACAATGATCTCTATTGGTGTGAAACTATGACATGTCTCTCAAACAGTCACAACAACACAGTACACGATAACAATGATCTCTCCATTGGTGTGAAACTATGACATGTCTCTCAAACAGTCAAAAAAACACAGTACACAATAATAATGACCTCTCTATTCATGTGAAACAATGACACGTCTCTCAAACAGTCTCAACAACACAGTACACGTTAACAATGATCTCTACTGGTGGGAAACTATGACATGTCTCTCAAACAGTCACAAAAACACAATACACGTTAACAATGATCTCTCTATTGATGTGAAACAATGTCATGTCTCTCAAACAGTCACAACAGCACAGTACACGTTAACAATGATCTCTCTATTCATGTGAAACAATGACACGTCTCTCAAATAGTCTCAACAACACAGTACACGTTAACAATGATCTCTCTATTGGTGTGAAACTATGACATGTCTCTTAAACAGTCACAACAACACAGTACACATTAACGATGATCTCTTTATTGGAGTGAAACTATGACATGTCTCTCAAACAGTCACAACAAAACAGTACACGTTAACAATGATTTCTCTATTCATGTGAAACAATGACACGTCTCTCAAACAGTCTCAACAACACAGTACACGTTAAAAATTATCTCTCTATTGGTGTGAAACTATGACATGTCTCTCAAACAGTCACAACAACACAGTACACGTTAACGATGATCTCTTTATTGGAGTGAAACTATGACATGTCACTCAAACAGTCACAACAACACAGTACACGTTAACAATGATCTCTCTATTTATGTGAAACAATGACATGTCTCTCAAACAGTCATAACAGCACAGTACAAGTTAACAATGATCTCTCTATTCATATGAAACAATGACACGTCTCTCAAACAGTCTCAACAACACAGTACACGTTAACAATGATCTCTCTATTGGCGTGAAACTATGACATGTCTCTCAAACAGTCACAAAAACACAGTACACGATAACAATGATCTCTCTATTCATGTGAAACAATGACAAGTCTCTCAAACAGTCTCAACAACACAGTACACGTTAACAATGATCTCTATTGGTGTGAAACTATGACATGTCTCTCAAACAGTCACAACAACACAGTACA
The DNA here is from genome assembly GCA_020002185.1 of Paraescarpia echinospica. Taxonomy (NCBI): domain Eukaryota; kingdom Metazoa; phylum Annelida; class Polychaeta; order Sabellida; family Siboglinidae; genus Paraescarpia; species Paraescarpia echinospica. Next base: position 48,483,872 of record CM034544.1, on the reverse strand, counting down.
CGATAACAATGATCTCTCCATTGGTGTGAATCTATGACATGTCTCTCAAACAGTCACAACAACACAGTACACCTTAACAATGATCTCTCTATTGGCGTGAAACTATGACATGTCTCTCAAACATTCACAAAAACACAGTACACGATAACAATGATCTCTCTAATTATGTGAAACAATGACATGTCTCTCAAACAGTCACAACAACACAGTACACGTTAACAATGATCTCTTTATAGGAGTGAAACTATGACATGTCTCTCAAACAGTCCCAAAAACACAGTACACGTTAACAATGATCTCTCTATTCATGTGAAACAATGACGTGTCTCTCAAACAGTCATAACAGCACAGTACAAGTTAACAATGATCTCTCTATTCATATGAAACAATGACACGTCTCTCAAACAGTCTCAACAACACAGTACACGTTAACAATGATCTCTCTATTGGTGTGAAACTATGACATGTCTCTCAAACAGTCACAACAACACAGTACACGTTAACAATGATTTCTTTATTGGAGTGAAACTATGAGATGTCTCTCAAACAGTCACAACAACACAGTACACGTTAACAATGATCTCTATTGGTGTGAAACTATGACATGTCTCTCAAACAGTCACAACAACACAGTACACGATAACAATGATCTCTCCATTGGTGTGAAACTATGACATGTCTCTCAAACAGTCAAAAAAACACAGTACACAATAACAATGACCTCTCTATTCATGTGAAACAATGACACGTCTCTCAAACAGTCTCAACAACATAGTACACGTTAACAATGATCTCTATTGGTGTGAAACTATGACATGTCTCTCAAACAGTCACAAAAACACAATACACGTTAACAATGATCTCTCTATTGATGTGAAACAATGACATGTCTCTCAAACAGTCACAACAGCACAGTACACGTTAACAATGATCTCTCTATTCATGTGAAACAATGACACGTCTCTCAAATAGTCTCAACAACACAGTACACGTTAACAATGATCTCTCTATTGGTGTGAAACTATGACATGTCTCTTAAACAGTCACAACAACACAGTACACATTAACGATGATCTCTTTATTGGAGTGAATCTATGACATGTTTCTCAAACTGTCACAACAACACAGTACACGTTAACAATGATTTCTCTATACATGTGAAACAATGACACGTCTCTCAAACAGTCTCAACAACACAGTACACGTTAACAATGATCTCTCTAATGGTGTGAAACTATGACATGTCTCTCAAACAGTCACAACAACACAGTACACGTTAACGATGATCTCTTTATTGGAGTGAAACTATGACATGTCACTCAAACAGTCACAACAACACAGTACACGATAACAATGATCTCTCCATTGGTGTGAAACTATGACATGTCTCTCAAACAGTCACAAAAATACAGTACACAATAACAATGACCTCTCTATTCATGTGAAACAATGACACGTCTTTCAAACAGTCTCAACAACACAGTACACGTTAACAATGATCTCTATTGGTGTGAAACTATGACATGTCTCTCAAACAGTCACAAAAACACAGTACACGTTAACAATGATCTCTCTATTTATGTGAAACAATGACATGTCTCTCAAACAGTCACAACAACACAGTACACCTTAACAATGATCTCTCTATT
>CM034544.1:48415090-48481223 GCA_020002185.1 Paraescarpia echinospica | reverse complement strand
ACACGTTAACAATGATCTCTATTGGTGTGAAACTATGACATGTCTCTCAAACAGTCACAAAAACACAGTACACAATAACAATGGCCTCTCTATTCATGTGAAACAATGACACGTCTCTCAAACAGTCTCAACAACACAGTACACGTTAACAATGATCTCTCTATTGGTGTGAAACTATGACATGTCTCTCAAACCGACACAACAACACAGTACACATTAACGATGATCTCTTTATTGGAGTGAATCTATGACATGTCTCTCAAACTGTCACAACAACACAGTACACGTTAACAATGATTTCTCTATACATGTGAAACAATGACACGTCTCTCAAACAGTCTCAACAACACAGTACACGTTAACAATGATCTCTATTGGTGTGAAACTATGACATGTCTCTCAAACAGTCACAAAAACACAGTACACGTTAACGATGATCTCTTTATTGGAGTGAAACTATGACATGTCACTCAAACAGTCACAACAACACAGTACACGATAACAATGATCTCTCCATTGGTGTGAAACTATGACATGTCTCTCAAACAGTCACAAAACACAGTACACAATAACAATGACCTCTCTATTCATGTGAAACAATGACACGTCTCTCAAACAGTCTCAACAACACAGTACACGTTAACAATGATCTCTATTGGTGTGAAACTATGACATGTCTCTCAAACAGTCACAAAAACACAGTACACGTTAACAATGATCTCTCTATTTATGTGAAAGAATGACATGTCTCTCAAACAGTCACAACAGCACAGTACACGTTAACAATGATCTCTCTATTCATGTGAAACAATGACACGTCTCTCAAATAGTCTCAACAACACAGTACATGTTAACAATGATCTCTGAATTGGTGTGAAACTATGACATGTCTCTTAAATAGTCACAACAACACAGTACATATTAACGATGATCTCTTTATTGGAGTGAAACTATGACATGTCTCTCAAACAGTCACAACAACACAGTACACGTTAACAATGATTTCTCTATTCATGTGAAACAATGACACGTCTCTCAAACAGTCTCAACAAGAGAGTACACGTTAAAAATGATCTCTCTGTTGGTGTGAAACTATGACATGTCTCTCAAACAGTCACAACAACACAGTACACGTTAACGATGATCTCTTTATTGGAGTGAAACTATGACATGTCACTCAAACAGTCACAACAACACAGTACACGTTAACAATGATCTCTCTATTTATGTGAAACAATGACATGTCTCTCAAACAGTCATAACAGCATAGTACAAGTTAACAATGATCTCTCTATTCATATGAAACAATGACACGTCTCTCAAACAGTCTCAACAACACAGTACACGTTAACAATGATCTCTCTATTGGTGTGAAACTATAACATGTCTCTCAAACAGTCACAACAACACAGTACACCTTAACAATGATTTCTCTATTGGCGTGAAACTATGACATGTCTCTCAAACAGTCACAAAAACACAGTACACGATAACAATGATCTCTCTATTCATGTGAAACAATGACAAGTCTCTCAAACAGTCTCAACAACACAGTACACGTTAACAATGATCTCTATTGGTGTGAAACTATGACATGTCTCTCAAACAGTCACAAAAACACAGTACACGATAACAATGATCTCTCCATTGGTGTGAATCTATGACATGTCTCTCAAACAGTCACAACAACACAGTACACCTTAACAATGATCTCTCTATTGGCGTGAAACTATGACATGTCTCTCAAACAGTCACAGAAACACAGTACACGATAACAATGATCTCTCTAACTATGTGAAACAATGACATGTCTCTCAAACAGTCACAACAACACAGTACACGTTAACAATGATCTCTTTATAGGAGTGAAACTATGACATGTCTCTCAAACAGTCACAAAAACACAGTACACGTTAACAATGATCTCTCTATTCATGTGAAACAATGACACGTTTCTCAAACAGTCTCAACAACACAGTACACGTTAACAATGATCTCTCTATTTATGTGAAACAATGACATGTCTCACAAACAGTCATAACAGCACAGTACAAGTTAACAATGATCTCTCTATTCATATGAAACAATGACACGTCTCTCAAACAGTCTCAACAACACAGTACACCTTAACAATGATCTCTCTATTGGCGTGAAACTAATACATGTCTCTCAAACAGTCACAAAAACACAGTACACGATAACAATGATCTCTCTATTCATGTGGAACAATGACACATCTCTCAAACAGTCTCAACAACACAGTACACGTTAACAATGATCTCTATTAGTGTGAAACTATGACATGTCTCTCAAACAGTCACAACAACACAGTACACGATAACGATGATCTCTTTATTGGAGTGAAACTATGACATGTCACTCAAACAGTCACAACAACACAGTACACGATAACAATGATCTCTCCATTGGTGTGAAACTATGACATGTCTCTCAAACAGTCACAAAAACACAGTACACAATAACAATGACCTCTCTATTCATGTGAAACAATGACACGTCTCTCAAACAGTCTCAACAACACAGTACACGTTAACAATGATCTCTATTGGTGTGAAACTATGACATGTCTCTCAAACAGTCACAAAAACACAGTACACGTTAACAATGATCTCTCTATTTATGTGAAAGAATGACATGTCTCTCAAACAGTCACAACAGCACAGTACACGTTAACAATGATCTCTCTATTCATGTGAAACAATGACGCGTCTCTCAAATAGTCTCAACAACACAGTACACGTTAACAATGATCTCTCTATTGGTGTGAAACTATGACATGTCTCTTAAACAGTCACAACAACACAGTACACATTAACGATGATCTCTTTATTGGAGTGAAACTATGACATGTCTCTCAAACAGTCACAACAACACAGTACACGTTAACAATGATTTCTCTATTCATGTGAAACAATGACACGTCTCTCAAACAGTCTCAACAACACAGTACACGTTAAAAATGATCTCTCTATTGGTGTGAAACTATGACATGTCTCTCAAACATTCACAACAACACAGTACACGTTAACGATGATCTCTTTATTGGAGTGAAACTATGACATGTCACTCAAACAGTCACAACAACACAGTACACGTTAACAATGATCTCTCTATTTATGTGAAACAATGACATGTCTCTCAAACAGTCATAACAGCATAGTACAAGTTAACAATGATCTCTCTATTCATATGAAACAATGACACGTCTCTCAAACAGTCTCAACAACACAGTACACGTTAACAATGATCTCTCTATTGGTGTGAAACTATAACATGTCTCTCAAACAGTCACAACAACACAGTACACCTTAACAATGATCTCTCTATTGGCGTGAAACTATGACATGTCTCTCAAACAGTCACAAAAACACAGTACACGATAACAATGATCTCTCTATTCATGTGAAACAATGACAAGTCTCTCAAACAGTCTCAACAACACAGTACACGTTAACAATGATCTCTATTGGTGTGAAACTATGACATGTCTCTCAAACAATCACAACAACACAGTACACGATAACAATGATCTCTCCATTGGTGTGAATCTATGACATGTCTCTCAAACAGTCACAACAACACAGTACACCTTAACAATGATCTCTCTATTGGCGTGAAACTATGACATGTCTCTCAAACAGTCACAAAAACACAGTACACGATAACAATGATCTCTCTAATTATGTGAAACAATGACATGTCTCTCAAACAGTCACAACAACACAGTACACGTTAACAATGATCTCTTTATAGGAGTGAAACTATGACATGTCTCTCAAACAGTCACAAAAACACAGTACACGTTAACAATGATCTCTCTATTCATGTGAAACAATGACACGTTTCTCAAACAGTCTCAACAACACAGTACACGTTAACAATGATCTCTCTATTTATGTGAAACAATGACATGTCTCTCAAACAGTCATAACAGCACAGTACAAGTTAACAATGATCTCTCTATTCATATGAAACAATGACACGTCTCTCAAACAGTCTCAACAACACAGTACACCTTAACAATGATCTCTCTATTGGCGTGAAACTATGACATGTCTCTCAAACAGTCACAAAAACACAGTACACGATAACAATGATCTCTCTATTCATGTGGAACAATGACACATCTCTCAAACAGTCTCAACAACACAGTACACGTTAACAATGATCTCTATTAGTGTGAAACTATGACATGTCTCTCAAACAGTCACAACAACACAGTACACGATAACAATGATCTCTCCATTGGTGTGAAACTATGACATGTCTCTCAAATAGTCAAAAAAACACAGTACACAATAACAATGACCTCTCTATTCATGTGAAACAATGACACGTCTCTCAAACAGTCTCAACAACACAGTACACGTTAACAATGATCTCTATTGGTGTGAAACTATGACATGTCTCTCAAACAGTCACAAAAACACAATACACGTTAACAATGATCTCTCTATTGATGTGAAACAATGACATGTCTCTCAAACAGTCACAACAGCACAGTACACGTTAACAATGATCTCTCTATTCATGTGAAACAATGACACGTCTCTCAAATAGTCTCAACAACACAGTACACGTTAACAATGATCTCTCTATTGGTGTGAAACTATGACATGTCTCTTAAACAGTCACAACAACACAGTACACATTAACGATGATCTCTTTATTGGAGTGAAACTATGACATGTCTCTCAAACAGTCACAACAACACAGTACACGTTAACAATGATTTCTCTATTCATGTGAAACAATGACACGTCTCTCAAACAGTCTCAACAACACAGTACACGTTAAAAATGATCTCTCTATTGGTGTGAAACTATGACATGTCTCTCAAACAGTCACAACAACACAGTACACGTTAACGATGATCTCTTTATTGGAGTGAAACTATGACATGTCACTCAAACAGTCACAACAACACAGTACACGTTAACAATGATCTCTCTATTGATGTGAAACAATGACATGTCTCTCAAACAGTCATAACAGCATAGTACAAGTTAACAATGATCTCTCTATTCATATGAAACAATGACACGTCTCTCAAACAGTCTCAACAACACAGTACACGTTAACAATTATCTCTCTATTGGTGTGAAACTATAACATGTCTCTCAAACAGTCACAACAACACAGTACACCTTAACAATGATTTCTCTATTGGCGTGAAACTATGACATGTCTCTCAAACAGTCACAAAAACACAGTACACGATAACAATGATCTCTCTATTCATGTGAAACAATGACAAGTCTCTCAAACAGTCTCAACAACACAGTACACGTTAACAATGATCTCTATTGGTGTGAAACTATGACATGTCCCTCAAACAGTCACAACAACACAGTACACGATAACAATGATCTCTCCATTGGTGTGAATCTATGACATGTCTCTCAAACAGTCACAACAACACAGTACACCTTAACAATGATCTCTCTATTGGCGTGAAACTATGACATGTCTCTCAAACAGTCACAGAAACACAGTACTCGATAACAATGATCTCTCTAATTATGTGAAACAATGACATGTCTCTCAAACAGTCACAACAACACAGTACACGTTAACAATGATCTCTTTATAGGAGTGAAACTATGACATGTCTCTCAAACAGTCACAAAAACACAGTACACGTTAACAATGATCTCTCTATTCATGTGAAACAATGACACGTTTCTCAAACAGTCTCAACAACACAGTACACGTTAACAATGATCTCTCTATTTATGTGAAACAATGACATGTCTCTCAAACAGTCACAACAACACAGTACACGTTAACAATGATTTCTCTATTCATGTGAAACAATGACACGTCTCTCAAACAGTCTCAACAACACAGTACACGTTAAAAATGATCTCTCTATTGGTGTGAAACTATGACATGTCTCTCAAACAGTCACAAAAACACAATACACGTTAACAATGATCTCTCTATTGATGTGAAACAATGACATGTCTCTCAAACAGTCACAACAGCACAGTACACGTTAACAATGATCTCTCTATTCATGTGAAACAATGACACGTCTCTCAAATAGTCTCAACAACACAGTACACGTTAACAATGATCTCTCTATTGGTGTGAAACTATGACATGTCTCTCAAACCGACACAACAACACAGTACACATTAACGATGATCTCTTTATTGGAGTGAATCTATGACATGTCTCTCAAACTGTCACAACAACACAGTACACGTTAACAATGATTTCTCTATACATGTGAAACAATGACACGTCTCTCAAACAGTCTCAACAACACAGTACACGTTAACAATGATCTCTCTAATGGTGTGAAACTATGACATGTCTCTCAAACAGTCACAACAACACAGTACACGTTAACGATGATCTCTTTATTGGAGTGAAACTATGACATGTCACTCAAACAGTCACAACAACACAGTACACGATAACAATGATCTCTCCATTGGTGTGAAACTATGACATGTCTCTCAAACAGTCACAAAAACACAGTACACAATAACAATGACCTCTCTATTCATGTGAAACAATGACACGTCTCTCAAACAGTCTCAACAACACAGTACACGTTAACAATGATCTCTATTGGTGTGAAACTATGACATGTCTCTCAAACAGTCACAAAAACACAGTACACGTTAACAATGATCTCTCTATTTATGTGAAAGAATGACATGTCTCTCAAACAGTCACAACAGCACAGTACACGTTAACAATGATCTCTCTATTCACGTGAAACAATGACACGTCTCTCAAATAGTCTCAACAACACAGTACATGTTAACAATGACCTCTGAATTGGTGTGAAACTATGACATGTCTCTTAAACAGTCACAACAACACAGTACATATTAACGATGATCTCTTTATTGGAGTGAAACTATGACATGTCTCTCAAACAGTCACAACAACACAGTACACGTTAACAATGATTTCTCTATTCATGTGAAACAATGACACGTCTCTCAAACAGTCTCAACAACAGAGTACACGTTAAAAATGATCTCTCTGTTGGTGTGAAACTATGACATGTCTCTCAAACAGTCACAACAACACAGTACACGTTAACGATGATCTCTTTATTGGAGTGAAACTATGACATGTCACTCAAACAGTCACAACAACACAGTACACGTTAACAATGATCTCTCTATTTATGTGAAACAATGACATGTCTCTCAAACAGTCATAACAGCACAGTACAATTAACAATTATCTCTCTATTCATATGAAACAATGACACGTCTCTCAAACAGTCTCAACAACACAGTACACGTTAACAATGATCTCTCTATTGGTGTGAAACTATAACATGTCTCTCAAACAGTCACAACAACACAGTACCCCTTAACAATGATCTCTCTATTGGCGTGAAACTATGACATGTCTCTCAAACAGTCACAAAAACACAGTACACGATAACAATGATCTCTCTATTCATGTGAAACAATGACAAGTCTCTCAAACAGTCTCAACAACACAGTACACGTTAACAATGATCTCTATTGGTGTGAAACTATGACATGTCCCTCAAACAGTCACAACAACACAGTACACGATAACAATGATCTCTCCATTGGTGTGAATCTATGACATGTCTCTCAAACAGTCACAACAACACAGTACACCTTAACAATGATCTCTCTATTGGCGTGAAACTATGACATGTCTCTCAAACATTCACAAAAACACAGTACACGATAACAATGATCTATCTAATTATGTGAAACAATGACATGTCTCTCAAACAGTCACAACAACACAGTACACGTTAACAATGATCTCTTTATAGGAATGAAACTATGACATGTCTCTCAAACAGTCACAAAAACACAGTACACGTTAACAATGATCTCTCTATTCATGTGAAACAATGACGTGTCTCTCAAACAGTCATAACAGCACAGTACAAGTTAACAATGATCTCTCTATTCATATGAAACAATGACACGTCTCTCAAACAGTCTCAACAACACAGTACACGTTAACAATGATCTCTCTATTGGTGTGAAACTATGACATGTCTCTCAAACAGTCACAACAACACAGTACACGTTAACAATGATTTCTTTATTGGAGTGAAACTATGAGATGTCTCTCAAACAGTCACAACAACACAGTACACGTTAACAATGATCTCTATTAGTGTGAAACTATGACATGTCTCTCAAACAGTCACAACAACACAGTACACGATAACAATGATCTCTCCATTGGTGTGAAACTATGACATGTCTCTCAAATAGTCAAACAAACACAGTACACAATAACAATGACCTCTCTATTCATGTGAAACAATGACACGTCTCTCAAACAGTCTCAACAACACAGTACACGTTAACAATGATCTCTATTGGTGTGAAACTATGACATGTCTCTCAAACAGTCACAAAAACACAATACACGTTAACAATGATCTCTCTATTGATGTGAAACAATGACATGTCTCTCAAACAGTCACAACAGCACAGTACACGTTAACAATGATCTCTCTATTCATGTGAAACAATGACGCGTCTCTCAAATAGTCTCAACAACACAGTACACGTTAACAATGATCTCTCTATTGGTGTGAAACTATGACATGTCTCTTAAACAGTCACAACAACACAGTACACATTAACGATGATCTCTTTATTGGAGTGAATCTATGACATGTCTCTCAAACTATCACAACAACACAGTACACGTTAACAATGATTTCTCTATACATGTGAAACAATGACACGTCTCTCAAACAGTCTCAACAACACAGTACACGTTAACAATGATGTCTCTAATGGTGTGAAACTATGACATGTCTCTCAAACAGTCACAACAACACAGTACACGTTAACGATGATCTCTTTATTGGAGTGAAACTATGACATGTCACTCAAACAGTCACAACAACACAGTACACGTTAACAATGATCTCTCTATTTATGTGAAACAATGACATGTCTCTCAAACAGTCATAACAGCATAGTACAAGTTAACAATGATCTCTCTATTCATATGAAACAATGACACGTCTCTCAAACAGTCTCAACAACACAGTACACGTTAACAATGATCTCTCTATTGGTGTGAAACTATAACATGTCTCTCAAACAGTCACAACAACACAGTACACCTTAACAATGATCTCTCTATTGGCGTGAAACTATGACATGTCTCTCAAACAGTCACAAAAACACAGTACACGATAACAATGATCTCTCTATTCATGTGAAACAATGACAAGTCTCTCAAACAGTCTCAACAACACAGTACACGTTAACAATGATCTCTATTGGTGTGAAACTATGACATGTCTCTCAAACAGTCACAACAACACAGTACACGATAACAATGATCTCTCCATTGGTGTGAATCTATGACATGTCTCTCAAACAGTCACAACAACACAGTACACCTTAACAATGATCTCTCTATTGGCGTGAAACTATGACATGTCTCTCAAACAGTCACAAAAACACAGTACACGATAACAATGATCTCTCTAATTATGTGAAACAATGACATGTCTCTCAAACAGTCACAACAACACAGTACACGTTAACAATGATCTCTTTATAGGAGTGAAACTATGACATGTCTCTCAAACAGTCACAAAAACACAGTACACGTTAACAATGATTCTCTATTCATGTGAAACAATGACACGTTTCTCAAACAGTCTCAACAACACAGTACACGTTAACAATGATCTCTCTATTTATGTGAAACAATGACATGTCTCTCAAACAGTCATAACAGCACAGTACAAGTTAACAATGATCTCTCTATTCATATGAAACAATGACACATCTCTCAAACAGTCTCAACAACACAGTACACCTTAACAATGATCTCTCTATTGGCGTGAAACTATGACATGTCTCTCAAACAGTCACAAAAACACAGTACACGATAACAATGATCTCTCTATTCATGTGGAACAACGACACATCTCTCAAACAGTCTCAACAACACAGTACACGTTAACAATGATCTCTATTGGTGTGAAACTATGACATGTCTCTCAAACAGTCACAACAACACAGTACACGATAACAATGATCTCTCCATTGGTGTGAAACTATGACATGTCTCTCAAACAGTCAAAAAAACACAGTACACAATAACAATGACCTCTCTATTCATGTGAAACAATGACACGTCTCTCAAACAGTCTCAACAACACAGTACACGTTAACAATGATCTCTATTGGTGTGAAACTATGACATGTCTCTCAAACAGTCACAAAAACACAATACACGTTAACAATGATCTCTCTATTGATGTGAAACAATGACATGTCTCTCAAACAGTCACAACAGCACAGTACACGTTAACAATGATCTCTCTATTCGTGTGAAACAAAGACACGTCTCTCAAATAGTCTCAACAACACAGTACACGTTAACAATGATCTCTCTATTGGTGTGAAACTATGACATGTCTCTTAAACAGTCACAACAACACAGTACACATTAACGATGATCTCTTTATTGGAGTGAAACTATGACATGTCTCTCAAACAGTCACAACAACACAGTACACGTTAACAATGATTTCTCTATTCATGTGAAACAATGACACGTCTCTCAAACAGTCTCAACAACACAGTACACGTTAAAAATGATCTCTCTATTGGTGTGAAACTATGACATGTCTCTCAAACAGTCACAACAACACAGTACACGTTAACGATGATCTCTTTATTGGAGTGAAACTATGACATGTCACTCAAACAGTCACAACAACACAGTACACGTTAACAATGATCTCTCTATTTATGTGAAACAATGACATGTCTCTCAAACAGTCATAACAGCACAGTACAAGTTAACAATTATCTCTCTATTCATATGAAACAATGACACGTCTCTCAAACAGTCTCAACAACACAGTACACGTTAACAATGATCTCTCTATTGGTGTGAAACTATAACATGTCTCTCAAACAGTCACAACAACACAGTACACCTTAACAATGATCTCTCTATTGGCGTGAAACTATGACATGTCTCTCAAACAGTCACAAAAACACAGTACACGATAACAATGATCTCTCTATTCATGTGAAACAATGACAAGTCTCTCAAACAGTCTCAACAACACAGTACACGTTAACAATGATCTCTATTGGTGTGAAACTATGACATGTCTCTCAAACAGTCACAACAACACAGTACACGATAACAATGATCTCTCCATTGGTGTGAATCTATGACATGTCTCTCAAACAGTCACAACAACACAGTACACCTTAACAATGATCTCTCTATTGGCGTGAAACTATGACATGTCTCTCAAACAGTCACAAAAACACAGTACACGATAACAATGATCTCTCTAATTATGTGAAACAATGACATGTCTCTCAAACAGTCACAACAACACAGTACACGTTAACAATGATCTCTTTATAGGAGTGAAACTATGACATGTCTCTCAAACAGTCACAAAAACACAGTACACGTTAACAATGATCTCTCTATTCATGTGAAACAATGACACGTTTCTCAAACAGTCTCAACAACACAGTACACGTTAACAATGATCTCTCTATTTATGTGAAACAATGACATGTCTCTCAAACAGTCATAACAGCACAGTACAAGTTAACAATGATCTCTCTATTCATATGAAACAATGACACGTCTCTCAAACAGTCTCAACAACACAGAACACCTTAACAATGATCTCTCTATTGGCGTGAAACTATGACATGTCTCTCAAACAGTCACAAAAATACAGTACACGATAACAATGATCTCTCTATTCATGTGGAACAATGACACATCTCTCAAACAGTCTCAACAACACAGTACACGTTAACAATGATCTCTATTGGTGTGAAACTATGACATGTCTCTCAAACAGTCACAACAACACAATACACGATAACAAAGATCTCTCCATTGGTGTGAAACTATGACATGTCTCTCAAACAGTCACAAAAACACAGTACACAATAACAATGACCTCTCTATTCATGTGAAACAATGACACGTCTCTCAAACAGTCTCAACAACACAGTACACGTTAACAATGATCTCTATTGGTGTGAAACTATGACATGTCTCTCAAACAGTCACAAAAACACAGTACACAATAACAATGGCCTCTCTATTCATGTGAAACAATGACACGTCTCTCAAACAGTCTCAACAACACAGTACACGTTAACAATGATCTCTCTATTGGTGTGAAACTATGACATGTCTCTCAAACCGACACAACAACACAGTACACATTAACGATGATCTCTTTATTGGAGTGAATCTATGACATGTCTCTCAAACTGTCACAACAACACAGTACACGTTAACAATGATTTCTCTATACATGTGAAACAATGACACGTCTCTCAAACAGTCTCAACAACACAGTACACGTTAACAATGATCTCTCTATTGGTGTGAAACTATGACATGTCTCTCAAACAGTCACAACAACACAGTACACGTTAACGATGATCTCTTTATTGGAGTGAAACTATGACATGTCTCTCAAACAGTCACAACAACACAGTACACGTTAACAATGATTTCTCTATTCATGTGAAACAATGACACGTCTCTCAAACAGTCTCAACAACACAGTACACGTTAAAAATGATCTCTCTATTGGTGTGAAACTATGACATGTCTCTCAAACAGTCACAACAACACAGTACACGTTAACGATGATCTCTTTATTGGAGTGAAACTATGACATGTCACTCAAACAGTCACAACAACACAGTACACGATAACAATGATCTCTCCATTGGTGTGAAACTATGACATGTCTCTCAAACGGTCACAAAAACACAGTACACAATAACAATGACCTCTCTATTCATGTGAAACAATGACACGTCTCTCAAACAGCCTCAACAACACACTACACGTTAACAGTGATCTCTATTGGTGTGAAACTGTGACATGTCTCTCAAAAAGTCACAAAAACAGAGTACACGTTAACAATGATCTCTCTGTTCATGTGAAACAATGACACGTCTCTCAAACAGTCTCAACAACACAGTACACGATAACATTGACCTCTCTATTCATGTGAAACAATGACACGTCTCTCAAACAGTCTCAACAACACAGTACACGTTAACAATGATCTCTATTGGTGTGAAACTATGACATGTCTCTCAAACAGTCACAAAAACACAGTACACGTTAACAATGATCTCTCTATTCATGTGAAACAATGACACGTTTCTCAAACAGTCTCAACAACACAGTACACGTTAACAATGATCTCTCTATTTATGTGAAACAATGACATGTCTCTCAAACAGTCATAATAGCACAGTACAAGTTAACAATGATCTCTCTATTCATATGAAACAATGACACGTCTCTCAAACAGTCTCAACAACACAGTACACCTTAACAATGATCTCTCTATTGGCGTGAAACTATGACATGTCTCTCAAACAGTCACAAAAACACAGTACACGATAACAATGATCTCTCTATTCATGTGGAACAATGACACATCTCTCAAACAGTCTCAACAACACAGTACCGTTAACAATGATCTCTATTGGTGTGAAACTATGACATGTCTCTCAAACAGTCACAACAACACAGTACACGATAACAATGATCTCTCCATTGGTGTGAATCTATGACATGTCTCTCAAACAGTCACAACAACACAGTACACCTTAACAATGATCTCTCTATTGGCGTGAAACTATGACATGTCTCTCAAACATTCACAAAAACACAGTACACGATAACAATGATCTCTCTAATTATGTGAAACAATGACATGTCTCTCAAACAGTCACAACAACACAGTACACGTTAACAATGATCTCTTTATAGGAGTGAAACTATGACATGTCTCTCAAACAGTCACAAAAACAAAGTACACGTTAACAATGATCTCTCTATTCATGTGAAACAATGACGTGTCTCTCAAACAGTCATAACAGCACAGTACAAGTTAACAATGATCTCTCTATTCATATGAAACAACGACACGTCTCTCAAACAGTCTCAACAACACAGTACACGTTAACAATGATCTCTCTATTGGTGTGAAACTATGACATGTCTCTCAAACAGTCACAACAACACAGTACACGTTAACAATGATTTCTTTATTGGAGTGAAACTATGAGATGTCTCTCAAACAGTCACAACAACACAGTACACGTTAACAATGATCTCTATTGGTGTGAAACTATGACATGTCTCTCAAACAGTCACAACAACACAGTACACGATAACAATGATCTCTCCATTGGTGTGAAACTATGACATGTCTCTCAAACAGTCAAAAAAACACAGTACACAATAACAATGACCTCTCTATTCATGTGAAACAATGACACGTCTCTCAAACAGTCTCAACAACATAGTACACGTTAACAATGATCTCTATTGGTGTGAAACTATGACATGTCTCTCAAACAGTCACAAAAACACAATACACGTTAACAATGATCTCTCTATTGATGTGAAACAATGACATGTCTCTCAAACAGTCACAACAGCACAGTACACGTTAACAATGATCTCTCTATTCATGTCAAACAATGACACGTCTCTCAAATAGTCTCAACAACACAGTACACGTTAACAATGATCTCTCTATTGGTGTGAAACTATGACATGTCTCTTAAACAGTCACAACAACACAGTACACATTAACGATGATCTCTTTATTGGAGTGAATCTATGACATGTTTCTCAAACTGTCACAACAACACAGTACACGTTAACAATGATTTCTCTATACATGTGAAACAATGACACGTCTCTCAAACAGTCTCAACAACACAGTACACGTTAACAATGATCTCTCTAATGGTGTGAAACTATGACATGTCTCTCAAACAGTCACAACAACACAGTACACGTTAACGATGATCTCTTTATTGGAGTGAAACTATGACATGTCACTCAAACAGTCACAACAACACAGTACACGATAACAATGATCTCTCCATTGGTGTGAAACTATGACATGTCTCTCAAACAGTCACAAAAACACAGTACACAATAACAATGACCTCTCTATTCATGTGAAACAATGACACGTCTCTCAAACAGTCTCAACAACACAGTACACGTTAACAATGATCTCTATTGGTGTGAAACTATGACATGTCTCTCAAACAGTCACAAAAACACAGTACACGTTAACAATGATCTCTCTATTTATGTGAAAGAATGACATGTCTCTCAAACAGTCACAACAGCACAGTACACGTTAACAATGATCTCTCTATTCATGTGAAACAATGACACGTCTCTCAAATAGTCTCAACAACACAGTACACGTTAACAATGATCTCTGTATTGGTGTGAAACTATGACATGTCTCTTAAACAGTCACAACAACACAGTACATATTAACGATGATCTCTTTATTGGAGTGAAACTATGACATGTCTCTCAAACAGTCACAACAACACAGTACACGTTAACAATGATTTCTCTATTCATGTGAAACAATGACACGTCTCTCAAACAGTCTCAACAAGAGAGTACACGTTAAAAATGATCTCTCTGTTGGTGTGAAACTATGACATGTCTCTCAAACAGTCACAACAACACAGTACACGTTAACGATGATCTCTTTATTGGAGTGAAACTATGACATGTCACTCAAACAGTCACAACAACACAGTACACGTTAACAATGATCTCTCTATTTATGTGAAACAATGACATGTCTCTCAAACAGTCATAACAGCACAGTACAAGTTAACAATTATCTCTCTATTCATATGAAACAATGACACGTCTCTCAAACAGTCTCAACAACACAGTACACGTTAACAATGATCTCTCTACTGGTGTGAAACTATAACATGTCTCTCAAACAGTCACAACAACACAGTACCCCTTAACAATGATCTCTCTATTGGCGTGAAACTATGACATGTCTCTCAAACAGTCACAAAAAGACAGTACACGATAACAATGATCTCTCTATTCATGTGAAACAATGACAAGTCTCTCAAACAGTCTCAACAACACAGTTCACGTTAACAATGATCTCTATTGGTGTGAAACTATGACATGTCTCTCAAACAGTCACAACAACACAGTACACGATAACAATGGTCTCTCCATTGGTGTGAATCTATGACATGTCTCTCAAACAGTCACAACAACACAGTACACCTTAACAATGATCTCTCTATTGGCGTGAAACTATGACATGTCTCTCAAACATTCACAAAAACACAGTACACGATAACAATGATCTCTCTAATTATGGGAAACAATGACATGTCTCTCAAACAGTCACAACAACACAGTACACGTTAACAATGATCTCTTTATAGGAGTGAAACTATGACATGTCTCTCAAACAGTCACAAAAACAAAGTACACGTTAACAATGATCTCTCTATTCATGTGAAACAATGACGTGTCTCTCAAACAGTCATAACAGCACAGTACAAGTTAACAATGATCTCTCTATTCATATGAAACAACGACACGTCTCTCAAACAGTCTCAACAACACAGTACACGTTAACAATGATCTCTCTATTGGTGTGAAACTATGACATGTCTCTCAAACAGTCACAACAACACAGTACACGTTAACAATGATTTCTTTATTGGAGTGAAACTATGAGATGTCTCTCAAACAGTCACAACAACACAGTACACGTTAACAATGATCTCTATTAGTGTGAAACTATGACATGTCTCTCAAACAGTCACAACAACACAGCACACGATAACAATGATCTCTCCATTGGTGTGAAACTATGACATGTCTCTCAAATAGTCAACAAAACACAGTACACAATAACAATGACCTCTCTATTCATGTGAAACAATGACACGTCTCTCAAACAGTCTCAACAACACAGTACACGTTAACAATGATCTCTATTGGTGTGAAACTATGACATGTCTCTCAAACAGTCACAAAAACACAATACACGTTAACAATGATCTCTCTATTGATGTGAAACAATGACATGTCTCTCAAACAGTCACAACAGCACAGTACACGTTAACAATGATCTCTCTATACATGTGAAACAATGACACGTCTCTCAAACAGTCTCAACAACACAGTACACGTTAACAATGATCTCTCTAATGGTGTGAAACTATGACATGTCTCTCAAACAGCCACAACAACACAGTACACGTTAACGATGATCTCTTTATTGGAGTGAAACTATGACATGTCACTCAAACAGTCACAACAACACAGTACACGATAACAATGATCTCTCCATTGGTGTGAAACTATGACATGTCTCTCAAACAGTCACAAAAATACAGTACACAATAACAATGACCTCTCTATTCATGTGAAACAATGACACGTCTCTCAAACAGTCTCAACAACACAGTACACGTTAACAATGATCTCTATTGGTGTGAAACTATGACATGTCTCTCAAACAGTCACAAAAACACAGTACACGTTAACAATGATCTCTCTATTTATGTGAAAGAATGACATGTCTCTCAAACAGTCACAACAGCACAGTACACGTTAACAATGATCTCTCTATTCATGTGAAACAATGACACGTCTCTCAAATAGTCTCAACAACACAGTACATGTTAACAATGATCTCTGAATTGGTGTGAAACTATGACATGTCTCTTAAATAGTCACAACAACACAGTACATATTAACGATGATCTCTTTATTGGAGTGAAACTATGACATGTCTCTCAAACAGTCACAACAACACAGTACACGTTAACAATGATTTCTCTATTCATGTGAAACAATGACACGTCTCTCAAACAGTCTCAACAAGAGAGTACACGTTAAAAATGATCTCTCTGTTGGTGTGAAACTATGACATGTCTCTCAAACAGTCACAACAACACAGTACACGTTAACGATGATCTCTTTATTGGAGTGAAACTATGACATGTCACTCAAACAGTCACAACAACACAGTACACGTTAACAATGATCTCTCTATTTATGTGAAACAATGACATGTCTCTCAAACAGTCATAACAGCACAGTACAAGTTAACAATTATCTCTCTATTCATATGAAACAATGACACGTCTCTCAAACAGTCTCAACAACACAGTACACGTTAACAATGATCTCTCTACTGGTGTGAAACTATAACATGTCTCTCAAACAGTCACAACAACACAGTACCCCTTAACAATGATCTCTCTATTGGCGTGAAACTATGACATGTCTCTCAAACAGTCACAAAAAGACAGTACACGATAACAATGATCTCTCTATTCATGTGAAACAATGACAAGTCTCTCAAACAGTCTCAACAACACAGTTCACGTTAACAATGATCTCTATTGGTGTGAAACTATGACATGTCTCTCAAACAGTCACAACAACACAGTACACGATAACAATGGTCTCTCCATTGGTGTGAATCTATGACATGTCTCTCAAACAGTCACAACAACACAGTACACCTTAACAATGATCTCTCTATTGGCGTGAAACTATGACATGTCTCTCAAACATTCACAAAAACACAGTACACGATAACAATGATCTCTCTAATTATGTGAAACCATGACATGTCTCTCAAACAGTCACAACAACACAGTACACGTTAACAATGATCTCTTTATAGGAGTGAAACTATGACATGTCTCTCAAACAGTCACAAAAACACAGTACACGTTAACAATGATCTCTCTATTCATGTGAAACAATGACGTGTCTCTCAAACAGTCATAACAGCACAGTACAAGTTAACAATGATCTCTCTATTCATATGAAACAATGACACGTCTCTCAAACAGTCTCAACAACACAGTACACGTTAACAATGATCTCTCTATTGGTGTGAAACTATGACATGTCTCTCAAACAGTCACAACAACACAGTACACGTTAACAATGATGTCTTTATTGGAGTGAAACTATGATATGTCTCTCAAACAGTCACAACAACACAGTACACGTTAACAATGATCTCTATTGGTGTGAAACTATGACATGTCTCTCAAACAGTCACAACAACACAGTACACGATAACAATGATCTCTCCATTGGTGTGAAACTATGACATGTCTCTCAAACAGTCAAAAAAACACAGTACACAATAACAATGACCTCTCTATTCATGTGAAACAATGACACGTCTCTCAAACAGTCTCAACAACACAGTACACGTTAACAATGATCTCTACTGGTGGGAAACTATGACATGTCTCTCAAACAGTCACAAAAACACAATACACGTTAACAATGATCTCTCTATTGATGTGAAACAATGTCATGTCTCTCAAACAGTCACAACAGCACAGTACACGTTAACAATGATCTCTCTATTCATGTGAAACAATGACACGTCTCTCAAATAGTCTCAACAACACAGTACACGTTAACAATGATCTCTCTATTGGTGTGAAACTATGACATGTCTCTTAAACAGTCACAACAACGCAGTACACATTAACGATGATCTCTTTATTGGAGTGAAACTATGACATGTCTCTCAAACAGTCACAACAAAACAGTACACGTTAACAATGATTTCTCTATTGATGTGAAACAATGACACGTCTCTCAAACAGTCTCAACAACACAGTACACGTTAAAAATTATCTCTCTATTGGTGTGAAACTATGACATGTCTCTCAAACAGTCACAACAACACAGTACACGTTAACGATGATCTCTTTATTGGAGTGAAACTATGACATGTCACTCAAACAGTCACAACAACACAGTACACGTTAACAATGATCTCTCTATTTATGTGAAACAATGACATGTCTCTCAAACAGTCATAACAGCACAGTACAAGTTAACAATGATCTCTCTATTCATATGAAACAATGACACGTCTCTCAAACAGTCTCAACAACACAGTACACGTTAACAATGATCTCTCTATTGGTGTGAAACTATAACATGTCTCTCAAACAGTCACAACAACACAGTACACCTTAACAATGATCTCTCTATTGGCGTGAAACTATGACATGTCTATCAAACAGTCACAAAAACACAGTACACGATAACAATGATCTCTCTATTCATGTGAAACAATGACAAGTCTCTCAAACAGTCTCAACAACACAGTACACGTTAACAATGATCTCTATTGGTGTGAAACTATGACATGTCTCTCAAACAGTCACAACAACACAGTACACGATAACAATGATCTCTCCATTGGTGTGAATCTATGACATGTCTCTCAAACAGTCACAACAACACAGTACACCTTAACAATGATCTCTCTATTGGCGTGAAACTATGACATGTCTCTCAAACAGTCACAAAAACACAGTACACGATAACAATGATCTCTCTAATTATGTGAAACAAAGACATGTCTCTCAAACAGTCACAACAACACAGTACACGTTAACAATGATGTCTTTATAGGAGTGAAACTATGACATGTCTCTCAAACAGTCACAAAAACACAGTACACGTTAACAATGATCTCTCTATTCATGTGAAACAATGACACGTTTCTCAAACAGTCTCAACAACACAGTACACGTTAACAATGATCTCTCTATTTATGTGAAACAATGACATGTCTCTCAAACAGTCATAACAGCACAGTACAAGTTAACAATGATCTCTCTATTCATATAAAACAATGACACGTCTCTCAAACAGTCTCAACAACACAGTACACCTTAACAATGATCTCTCTATTGGCGTGAACCTATGACATGTCTCTCAAACAGTCACAAAAACACAGTACACGATAACAATGATCTCTCTATTCATGTGGAACAATGACACATCTCTCAAACAGTCTCAACAACACAGTACACGTTAACAATGATCTCTATTGGTGTGAAACTATGACATGTCTCTCAAACAGTCACAACAACACAGTACACGATAACAATGATCTCTCCATTGGTGTGAAACTATGACATGTCTCTCAAACAGTCAAAAAAACACAGTACACAATAACAATGACCTCTCTATTCATGTGAAACAATGACACGTCTCTCAAACAGTCTCAACAACAAAGTACACGTTAACAATGATCTCTATTGGTGTGAAACTATGACATGTCTCTCAAACAGTCACAAAAACACAATACACGTTAACAATGATCTCTCTATTGATGTGAAACAATGACATGTCTCTCAAACAGTCACAACAGCACAGTACACGTTAACAATGATCTCTCTATTCATGTGAAACAATGACACGTCTCTCAAACAGTCTCAACAACACAGTACACGTTAACAATGATCTCTCTAATGGTGTGAAACTATGACATGTCTCTCAAACAGTCACAACAACACAGTACACGTTAACGATGATCTCTTTATTGGAGTGAAACTATGACATGTCACTCAAACAGTCACAACAACACAGTACACGATAACAATGATCTCTCCATTGGTGTGAAACTATGACATGTCTCTCAAACAGTCACAAAACACAGTACACAATAACAATGACCTCTCTATTCATGTGAAACAATGACACGTCTCTCAAACAGTCTCAACAACACAGTACACGTTAACAATGATCTCTATTGGTGTGAAACTATGACATGTCTCTCAAACAGTCACAAAAACACAGTACACGTTAACAACGATCTCTCTATTGATGTGAAACAATGACATGTCTCTCAAACAGTCACAACAACACAGTACACGTTAACAATGATCTCTCTATTCATGTGAAACAATGACACGTCTCTCAAATAGTCTCAACAACACAGTACACGTTAACAATGATCTCTGTATTGGTGTGAAACTATGACATGTCTCTTAAACAGTCACAACAACACAGTACATATTAACGATGATCTCTTTATTGGAGTGAAACTATGACATGTCTCTCAAACAGTAACAACAACACAGTACACGTTAACAATGATTTCTCTATTCATGTGAAACAATGACGTGTCTCTCAAACAGTCATAACAGCACAGTACAAGTTAACAATGATCTCTCTATTCATATGAAACTATGACATGTCTCTCAAACAGTCACAACAACACAGTACACGTTAACGATGATCTCTTTATTGGAGTGATACTAAGACATGTCACTCAAACAGTCACAACAACACAGTACACGTTAACAATGATCTCTCTATTTATGTGAAACAATGACATGTCTCTCAAACAGTCATAACAGCACAGTACAAGTTAACAATTATCTCTCTATTCATATGAAACAATGACACGTCTCTCAAACAGTCTCAACAACACAGTACACGTTAACAATGATCTCTCTACTGGTGTGAAACTATAACATGTCTCTCAAACAGTCACAACAACACAGTACCCCTTAACAATGATCTCTCTATTGGCGTGAAACTATGACATGTCTCTCAAACAGTCACAAAAAGACAGTACACGATAACAATGATCTCTCTATTCATGTGAAACAATGACAAGTCTCTCAAACAGTCTCAACAACACAGTTCACGTTAACAATGATCTCTATTGGTGTGAAACTATGACATGTCTCTCAAACAGTCACAACAACACAGTACACGATAACAATGGTCTCTCCATTGGTGTGAATCTATGACATGTCTCTCAAACAGTCACAACAACACAGTACACCTTAACAATGATCTCTCTATTGGCGTGAAACTATGACATGTCTCTCAAACATTCACAAAAACACAGTACACGATAACAATGATCTCTCTAATTATGGGAAACAATGACATGTCTCTCAAACAGTCACAACAACACAGTACACGTTAACAATGATCTCTTTATAGGAGTGAAACTATGACATGTCTCTCAAACAGTCACAAAAACACAGTACACGTCAACAATGATCTCTCTATTCATGTGAAACAATGACGTGTCTCTCAAACAGTCATAACAGCACAGTACAAGTTAACAATGATCTCTCTATTCATATGAAACAATGACACGTCTCTCAAACAGTCTCAACAACACAGTACACGTTAACAGTGATCTCTCTATTGGTGTGAAACTATGACATGTCTCTCAAACAGTCACAACAACACAGTACACGTTAACAATGATTTCTTTATTGGAGTGAAACTATGAGATGTCTCTCAAACAGTCACAACAACACAGTACACGTTAACAATGATCTCTATTGGTGTGAAACTATGACATGTCTCTCAAACAGTCACAACAACACAGTACACGATAACAATGATCTCTCCATTGGTGTGAAACTATGACATGTCTCTCAAACAGTCAAAAAAACACAGTACACAATAACAATGACCTCTCTATTCATGTGAAACAATGACACGTCTCTCAAACAGTCTCAACAACACAGTACACGTTAACAATGATCTCTCTATTTATGTGAAACAATGACATGTCTCTCAAACAGTCATAACAGCACAGTACAAGTTAACAATTATCTCTCTATTCATATGAAACAATGACACGTCTCTCAAACAGTCTCAACAACACAGTACACGTTAACAATGATCTCTCTATTGGTGTGAAACTATAACATGTCTCTCAAACAGTCACAACAACACAGTACACCTTAACAATGATCTCTCTATTGGCGTGAAACTATGACATGTCTCTCAAACAGTCACAAAAACACAGTACACGATAACAATGATCTCTCTATTCATGTGAAACAATGACAAGTCTCTCAAACAGTCTCAACAACACAGTACACGTTAACAATGATCTCTATTGGTGTGAAACTATGACATGTCTCTCAAACAGTCACAACAACACAGTACACGATAACAATGATCTCTCCATTGGTGTGAATCTATGACATGTCTCTCAAACAGTCACAACAACACAGTACACCTTAACAATGATCTCTCTATTGGCGTGAAACTATGACATGTCTCTCAAACATTCACAAAAACACAGTACACGATAACAATGATCTCTCTAATTATGTGAAACAATGACATGTCTCTCAAACAGTCACAACAACACAGTACACGTTAACAATGATCTCTTTATAGGAGTGAAACTATGACATGTCTCTCAAACAGTCACAAAAACACAGTACACGTTAACAATGATCTCTCTATTCATGTGAAACAATGACGTGTCTCTCAAACAGTCATAACAGCACAGTACAAGTTAACAATGATCTCTCTATTCATATGAAACAATGACACGTCTCTCAAACAGTCTCAACAACACAGTACACGTTAACAATGATCTCTCTATTGGTGTGAAACTATGACATGTCTCTCAAACAGTCACAACAACACAGTACACGTTAACAATGATTTCTTTATTGGAGTGAAACTATGAGATGTCTCTCAAACAGTCACAACAACACAGTACACGTTAACAATGATCTCTATTGGTGTGAAACTATGACATGTCTCTCAAACAGTCACAACAACACAGTACACGATAACAATGATCTCTCCATTGGTGTGAAACTATGACATGTCTCTCAAACAGTCAAAAAAACACAGTACACAATAACAATGACCTCTCTATTCATGTGAAACAATGACACGTCTCTCAAACAGTCTCAACAACACAGTACACGTTAACAATGATCTCTACTGGTGGGAAACTATGACATGTCTCTCAAACAGTCACAAAAACACAATACACGTTAACAATGATCTCTCTATTGATGTGAAACAATGACATGTCTCTCAAACAGTCACAACAGCACAGTACACGTTAACAATGATCTCTCTATTCATGTGAAACAATGACACGTCTCTCAAATAGTCTCAACAACACAGTACACGTTAACAATGATCTCTCTATTGGTGTGAAACTATGACATGTCTCTTAAACAGTCACAACAACACAGTACACATTAACGATGATCTCTTTATTGGAGTGAAACTATGACATGTCTCTCAAACAGTCACAACAAAACAGTACACGTTAACAATGATCTCTCTATTCATGTGAAACAATGACACGTCTCTCAAACAGTCTCAACAACACAGTACACGTTAACAATGATCTCTCTATTGGTGTGAAACTATGACATGTCTCTCAAACAGTCACAACAACACAGTACACGTTAACGATGATCTCTTTATTGGAGTGAAACTATGACATGTCACTCAACCAGTCACAACAACACAGTACACGTTAACAATGATCTCTCTATTTATGTGAAACAATGACATGTCTCTCAAACAGTCATAACAGCACAGTACAAGTTAACAATGATCTCTCTATTCATATGAAACAATGACACGTCTCTCAAACAGTCTCAACAACACAGTACACGTTAACAATGATCTCTCTATTGGTGTGAAACTATAACATGTCTCTCATACAGTCACAACAACACAGTACACCTTAACAATGATCTCTCTATTGGCGTGAAACTATGACATGTCTCTCAAACAGTCACAAAAACACAGTACACGATAACAATGATCTCTCTATTCATGTGAAACAATGACAAGTCTCTCAAACAGTCTCAACAACACAGTACACGTTAACAATGATCTCTATTGGTGTGAAACTATGACATGTCTCTCAAACAGTCACAACAACACAGTACACGATAACAATGATCTGTCCATTGGTGTGAATCTATGACATGTCTCTCAAACAGTCACAACAACACAGTACACCTTAACAATGATCTCTCTATTGGCGTGAAACTATGACATGTCTCTCAAACAGTCACAAAAACACAGTACACGATAACAATGATCTCTCTAATTATGTGAAACAATGACATGTCTCTCAAACAGTCACAACAACACAGTACACGTTAACAATGATCTCTTTATAGGAGTGAAACTATGACATGTCTCACAAACAGTCACAAAAACACAGTACACGTTAACAATGATCTCTCTATTCATGTGAAACAATGACACGTTTCTCAAACAGTCTCAACAACACAGTACACGTTAACAATGATCTCTCTATTTATGTGAAACAATGACATGTCTCTCAAACAGTCATAACAGCACAGTACAAGTTAACAATGATCTCTCTATTCATATGAAACAATGACACGTCTCTCAAACAGTCTCAACAACACAGTACACCTTAACAATGATCTCTCTATTGGCGTGAACCTATGACATGTCTCTCAAACAGTCACAAAAACACAGTACACGATAACAATGATCTCTCTATTCATGTGGAACAATGACACATCTCTCAAACAGTCTCAACAACACAGTACACGTTAACAATGATCTCTATTGGTGTGAAACTATGACATGTCTCTCAAACAGTCACAACAACACAGTACACGATAACAATGATCTCTCCATTGGTGTGAAACTATGACATGTCTCTCAAACAGTCAAAAAAACACAGTACACAATAACAATGACCTCTCTATTCATGTGAAACAATGACACGTCTCTCAAACAGTCTCAACAACAAAGTACACGTTAACAATGATCTCTATTGGTGTGAAACTATGACATGTCTCTCAAACAGTCACAAAAACACAATACACGTGCACAATGATCTCTCTATTGATGTGAAACAATGACATGTCTCTCAAACAGTCACAACAGCACAGTACACGTTAACAATGATCTCTCTATTCATGTGAAACAATGACACGTCTTTCAAACAGTCTCAACAACACAGTACACGTTAAAAATGATCTCTCTGTTGGTGTGAAACTATGACATGTCTCTCAAACAGTCACAACAACACAGTACACGTTAACGATGATCTCTTTATTGGAGTGAAACTATGACATGTCACTCAAACAGTCACAACAACACAGTACACGTTAACAATGATCTCTCTATTTATGTGAAACAATGACATGTCTCTCAAACAGTCATAACAGCACAGTACAATTAACAATTATCTCTCTATTCATATGAAACAATGACACGTCTCTCAAACAGTCTCAACAACACAGTACACGTTAACAATGATCTCTCTATTGGTGTGAA
The DNA here is from genome assembly GCA_020002185.1 of Paraescarpia echinospica. Lineage (NCBI taxonomy): Eukaryota > Metazoa > Annelida > Polychaeta > Sabellida > Siboglinidae > Paraescarpia > Paraescarpia echinospica. Next base: position 48,454,448 of record CM034544.1, on the reverse strand, counting down.
ACTATAACATGTCTCTCAAACAGTCACAACAACACAGTACCCCTTAACAATGATCTCTCTATTGGCGTGAAACTATGACATGTCTCTCAAACAGTCACAAAAACACAGTACACGATAACAATGATCTCTCTATTCATGTGAAACAATGACAAGTCTCTCAAACAGTCTCAACAACACAGTACACGTTAACAATGATCTCTATTGGTGTGAAACTATGACATGTCTCTCAAACAGTCACAACAACACAGTACACGATAACAATGATCTCTCCATTGGTGTGAATCTATGACATGTCTCTCAAACAGTCACAACAACACAGTACACCTTAACAATGATCTCTCTATTGGCGTGAAACTATGACATGTCTCTCAAACATTCACAAAAACACAGTACACGATAACAATGATCTCTCTAATTATGTGAAACAATGACATGTCTCTCAAACAGTCACAACAACACAGTACACGTTAACAATGATCTCTTTATAGGAGTGAAACTATGACATGTCTCTCAAACAGTCACAAAAACAAAGTACACGTTAACAATGATCTCTCTATTCATGTGAAACAATGACGTGTCTCTCAAACAGTCATAACAGCACAGTACAAGTTAACAATGATCTCTCTATTCATATGAAACAATGACACGTCTCTCAAACAGTCTCAACAACACAGTACACGTTAACAATGATCTCTCTATTGGTGTGAAACTATGACATGTCTCTCAAACAGTCACAACAACACAGTACACGTTAACAATGATTTCTTTATTGGAGTGAAACTATGAGATGTCTCTCAAACAGTCACAACAACACAGTACACGTTAACAATGATCTCTATTAGTGTGAAACTATGACATGTCTCTCAAACAGTCACAACAACACAGCACACGATAACAATGATCTCTCCATTGGTGTGAAACTATGACATGTCTCTCAAATAGTCAACAAAACACAGTACACAATAACAATGACCTCTCTATTCATGTGAAACAATGACACGTCTCTCAAACAGTCTCAACAACACAGTACACGTTAACAATGATCTCTATTGGTGTGAAACTATGACATGTCTCTCAAACAGTCACAAAAACACAGTACACGTTAACAATGATCTCTCTATTTATGTGAAACAATGACATGTCTCTCAAACAGTCACAACAGCACAGTACACGTTAACAATGATCTCTCTATTCATGTGAAACAATGACACGTCTCTCAAATAGTCTCAACAACACAGTACACGTTAACAATGATCTCTCTATTGGTGTGAAACTATGACATGTCTCTTAAACAGTCACAACAACACAGTACATATTAACGATGATCTCTTTATTGGAGTGAAACTATGACATGTCTCTCAAACAGTCACAACAACACAGTACACGTTAACAATGATTTCTCTATTCATGTGAAACAATGACACGTCTCTCAAACAGTCTCAACAACACAGTACACGTTAAAAATGATCTCTCTATTGGTGTGAAACTATGACATGTCTCTCAAACAGTCACAAAAACACAATACACGTTAACAATGATCTCTCTATTGATGTGAAACAATGACATGTCTCTCAAACAGTCACAACAGCACAGTACACGTTAACAATGATCTCTCTATTCATGTGAAACAATGACACGTCTCTCAAATAGTCTCAACAACACAGTACACGTTAACAATGATCTCTCTATTGGTGTGAAACTATGACATGTCTCTTAAACAGTCACAACAACACAGTACACATTAACGATGATCTCTTTATTGGAGTGAATCTATGACATGTCTCTCAAACTATCACAACAACACAGTACACGTTAACAATGATTTCTCTATACATGTGAAACAATGACACGTCTCTCAAACAGTCTCAACAACACAGTACACGTTAACAATGATGTCTCTAATGGTGTGAAACTATGACATGTCTCTCAAACAGTCACAACAACACAGTACACGTTAACGATGATCTCTTTATTGGAGTGAAACTATGACATGTCACTCAAACAGTCACAACAACACAGTACACGATAACAATGATCTCTCCATTGGTGTGAAACTATGACATGTCTCTCAAACAGTCACAAAAACACAGTACACAATAACAATGACCTCTCTATTCATGTGAAACAATGACACGTCTCTCAAACAGTCTCAACAACACAGTACACGTTAACAATGATCTCTATTGGTGTGAAACTATGACATGTCTCTCAAACAGTCACAAAAACACAGTACACGTTAACAATGATCTCTCTATTTATGTGAAAGAATGACATGTCTCTCAAACAGTCACAACAGCACAGTACACGTTAACAATGATCTCTCTATTCATGTGAAACAATGACACGTCTCTCAAATAGTCTCAACAACACAGTACATGTTAACAATGATCTCTGAATTGGTGTGAAACTATGACATGTCTCTTAAACAGTCACAACAACACAGTACATATTAACGATGATCTCTTTATTGGAGTGAAACTATGACATGTCTCTCAAACAGTCACAACAACACAGTACACGTTAACAATGATTTCTCTATTCATGTGAAACAATGACACGTCTCTCAAACAGTCTCAACAACAGAGTACACGTTAAAAATGATCTCTCTGTTGGTGTGAAACTATGACATGTCTCTCAAACAGTCACAACAACACAGTACACGTTAACGATGATCTCTTTATTGGAGTGAAACTATGACATGTCACTCAAACAGTCACAACAACACAGTACACGTTAACAATGATCTCTCTATTTATGTGAAACAATGACATGTCTCTCAAACAGTCATAACAGCACAGTACAAGTTAACAATTATCTCTCTATTCATATGAAACAATGACACGTCTCTCAAACAGTCTCAACAACACAGTACACGTTAACAATGATCTCTCTATTGGTGTGAAACTATAACATGTCTCTCAAACAGTCACAACAACACAGTACCCCTTAACAATGATCTCTCTATTGGCGTGAAACTATGACATGTCTCTCAAACAGTCACAAAAACACAGTACACGATAACAATGATCTCTCTATTCATGTGAAACAATGACAAGTCTCTCAAACAGTCTCAACAACACAGTACACGTTAACAATGATCTCTATTGGTGTGAAACTATGACATGTCTCTCAAACAGTCACAACAACACAGTACACGATAACAATGATCTCTCCATTGGTGTGAATCTATGACATGTCTCTCAAACAGTCACAACAACACAGTACACCTTAACAATGATCTCTCTATTGGCGTGAAACTATGACATGTCTCTCAAACATTCACAAAAACACAGTACACGATAACAATGATCTCTCTAATTATGTGAAACAATGACATGTCTCTCAAACAGTCACAACAACACAGTACACGTTAACAATGATCTCTTTATAGGAATGAAACTATGACATGTCTCTCAAACAGTCACAAAAACACAGTACACGTTAACAATGATCTCTCTATTCATGTGAAACAATGACGTGTCTCTCAAACAGTCATAACAGCACAGTACAAGTTAACAATGATCTCTCTATTCATATGAAACAATGACACGTCTCTCAAACAGTCTCAACAACACAGTACACGTTAACAATGATCTCTCTATTGGTGTGAAACTATGACATGTCTCTCAAACAGTCACAACAACACAGTACACGTTAACAATGATTTCTTTATTGGAGTGAAACTATGAGATGTCTCTCAAACAGTCACAACAACACAGTACACGTTAACAATGATCTCTATTAGTGTGAAACTATGACATGTCTCTCAAACAGTCACAACAACACAGTACACGATAACAATGATCTCTCCATTGGTGTGAAACTATGACATGTCTCTCAAATAGTCAAAAAACACAGTACACAATAACAATGACCTCTCTATTCATGTGAAACAATGACACGTCTCTCAAACAGTCTCAACAACACAGTACACGTTAACAATGATCTCTATTGGTGTGAAACTATGACATGTCTCTCAAACAGTCACAAAAACACAATACACGTTAACAATGATCTCTCTATTGATGTGAAACAATGACATGTCTCTCAAACAGTCACAACAGCACAGTACACGTTAACAATGATCTCTCTATTCATGTGAAACAAGACACGTCTCTCAAATAGTCTCAACAACACAGTACACGTTAACAATGATCTCTCTATTGGTGTGAAACTATGACATGTCTCTTAAACAGTCACAACAACACAGTACACATTAACGATGATCTCTTTATTGGAGTGAAACTATGACATGTCTCTCAAACAGTCACAACAACACAGTACACGTTAACAATGATTTCTCTATTCATGTGAAACAATGACACGTCTCTCAAACAGTCTCAACAACACAGTACACGTTAAAAATGATCTCTCTATTGGTGTGAAACTATGACATGTCTCTCAAACAGTCACAAAAACACAATACACGTTAACAATGATCTCTCTATTGATGTGAAACAATGACATGTCTCTCAAACAGTCACAACAGCACAGTACACGTTAACAATGATCTCTCTATTCATGTGAAACAATGACACGTCTCTCAAATAGTCTCAACAACACAGTACACGTTAACAATGATCTCTCTATTGGTGTGAAACTATGACATGTCTCTTAAACAGTCACAACAACACAGTACACATTAACGATGATCTCTTTATTGGAGTGAATCTATGACATGTCTCTCAAACTGTCACAACAACACAGTACACGTTAACAATGATTTCTCTATACATGTGAAACAATGACACGTCTCTCAAACAGTCTCAACAACACAGTACACGTTAACAATGATCTCTCTATTGGTGTGAAACTATGACATGTCTCTCAAACAGTCACAACAACACAGTACACGTTAACGATGATCTCTTTATTGGAGTGAAACTATGACATGTCTCTCAAACAGTCACAACAACACAGTACACGATAACAATGATCTCTCCATTGGTGTGAAACTATGACATGTCTCTCAAACAGTCACAAAAACACAGTACACAATAACAATGACCTCTCTATTCATGTGAAACAATGACACTTCTCTCAAACAGTCTCAACAACATAGTACACGTTAACAATGATCTCTATTGGTGTGAAACTATGACATGTCTCTCAAACAGTCACAACAACACAGTACACGATAACAATGTTATCTCCATTGGTGTGAAACTATGACATGTCTCTCAAACAGTAACAACAACACAGTACACCTTAACAATGATCTCTCTATTGGTGTGAAACTATGACATTTCTCTCAAACAGTCGCAACAACACAGTACACGTTAACAATGATCTCTCTATTTATGTGAAACTATGACATGTCTCTCAAACAGTCACAACAACACAGTACACGTTAACAATGATTTCTTTATTGGAGTGAAACTATGACATGTCTCTCAAACAGTCACAACAACACAGTACACGTTAACAATGATTTCTCTGTTGATGTGAAACAATGACACGTCTCTCAAACAGTCTCAACAACACAGTACACGTTAACAATGATCTCTATTGGTGTGAAACTATGACATGTCTCTCAAACAGTCACAACAACACAGTACACGTTAACGATGATCTCTTTATTGGAGTGAAACTATGACATGTCACTCAAACAGTCACAACAACACAGTACACGTTAACAATGATCTCTCTATTTATGTGAAACAATGACATGTCTCTCAAACAGTCATAACAGCATAGTACAAGTTAACAATGATCTCTCTATTCATATGAAACAATGACACGTCTCTCAAACAGTCTCAACAACACAGTACACGTTAACAATGATCTCTCTATTGGTGTGAAACTATAACATGTCTCTCAAACAGTCACAACAACACAGTACACCTTAACAATGATTTCTCTATTGGCGTGAAACTATGACATGTCTCTCAAACAGTCACAAAAACACAGTACACGATAACAATGATCTCTCTATTCATGTGAAACAATGACAAGTCTCTCAAACAGTCTCAACAACACAGTACACGTTAACAATGATCTCTATTGGTGTGAAACTATGACATGTCTCTCAAACAGTCACAAAAACACAGTACACGATAACAATGATCTCTCCATTGGTGTGAATCTATGACATGTCTCTCAAACAGTCACAACAACACAGTACACCTTAACAATGATCTCTCTATTGGCGTGAAACTATGACATGTCTCTCAAACAGTCACAGAAACACAGTACACGATAACAATGATCTCTCTAACTATGTGAAACAATGACATGTCTCTCAAACAGTCACAACAACACAGTACACGTTAACAATGATCTCTTTATAGGAGTGAAACTATGACATGTCTCTCAAACAGTCACAAAAACACAGTACACGTTAACAATGATCTCTCTATTCATGTGAAACAATGACACGTTTCTCAAACAGTCTCAACAACACAGTACACGTTAACAATGATCTCTCTATTTATGTGAAACAATGACATGTCTCACAAACAGTCATAACAGCACAGTACAAGTTAACAATGATCTCTCTATTCATATGAAACAATGACACGTCTCTCAAACAGTCTCAACAACACAGTACACCTTAACAATGATCTCTCTATTGGCGTGAAACTAATACATGTCTCTCAAACAGTCACAAAAACACAGTACACGATAACAATGATCTCTCTATTCATGTGGAACAATGACACATCTCTCAAACAGTCTCAACAACACAGTACACGTTAACAATGATCTCTATTAGTGTGAAACTATGACATGTCTCTCAAACAGTCACAACAACACAGTACACGATAACGATGATCTCTTTATTGGAGTGAAACTATGACATGTCACTCAAACAGTCACAACAACACAGTACACGATAACAATGATCTCTCCATTGGTGTGAAACTATGACATGTCTCTCAAACAGTCACAAAAACACAGTACACAATAACAATGACCTCTCTATTCATGTGAAACAATGACACGTCTCTCAAACAGTCTCAACAACACAGTACACGTTAACAATGATCTCTATTGGTGTGAAACTATGACATGTCTCTCAAACAGTCACAAAAACACAGTACACGTTAACAATGATCTCTCTATTTATGTGAAAGAATGACATGTCTCTCAAACAGTCACAACAGCACAGTACACGTTAACAATGATCTCTCTATTCATGTGAAACAATGACGCGTCTCTCAAATAGTCTCAACAACACAGTACACGTTAACAATGATCTCTCTATTGGTGTGAAACTATGACATGTCTCTTAAACAGTCACAACAACACAGTACACATTAACGATGATCTCTTTATTGGAGTGAAACTATGACATGTCTCTCAAACAGTCACAACAACACAGTACACGTTAACAATGATTTCTCTATTCATGTGAAACAATGACACGTCTCTCAAACAGTCTCAACAACACAGTACACGTTAAAAATGATCTCTCTATTGGTGTGAAACTATGACATGTCTCTCAAACAGTCACAAGAACACAGTACACGTTAACGATGATCTCTTTATTGGAGTGAAACTATGACATGTCACTCAAACAGTCACAACAACACAGTACACGTTAACAATGATCTCTCTATTTATGTGAAACAATGACATGTCTCTCAAACAGTCATAACAGCATAGTACAAGTTAACAATGATCTCTCTATTCATATGAAACAATGACACGTCTCTCAAACAGTCTCAACAACACAGTACACGTTAACAATGATCTCTCTATTGGTGTGAAACTATAACATGTCTCTCAAACAGTCACAACAACACAGTACACCTTAACAATGATCTCTCTATTGGCGTGAAACTATGACATGTCTCTCAAACAGTCACAAAAACACAGTACACGATAACAATGATCTCTCTATTCATGTGAAACAATGACAAGTCTCTCAAACAGTCTCAACAACACAGTACACGTTAACAATGATCTCTATTGGTGTGAAACTATGACATGTCTCTCAAACAGTCACAACAACACAGTACACGATAACAATGATCTCTCCATTGGTGTGAATCTATGACATGTCTCTCAAACAGTCACAACAACACAGTACACCTTAACAATGATCTCTCTATTGGCGTGAAACTATGACATGTCTCTCAAACAGTCACAAAAACACAGTACACGATAACAATGATCTCTCTAATTATGTGAAACAATGACATGTCTCTCAAACAGTCACAACAACACAGTACACGTTAACAATGATCTCTTTATAGGAGTGAAACTATGACATGTCTCTCAAACAGTCACAAAAACACAGTACACGTTAACAATGATCTCTCTATTCATGTGAAACAATGACACGTTTCTCAAACAGTCTCAACAACACAGTACACGTTAACAATGATCTCTCTATTTATGTGAAACAATGACATGTCTCTCAAACAGTCATAACAGCACAGTACAAGTTAACAATGATCTCTCTATTCATATGAAACAATGACACGTCTCTCAAACAGTCTCAACAACACAGTACACCTTAACAATGATCTCTCTATTGGCGTGAAACTATGACATGTCTCTCAAACAGTCACAAAAACACAGTACACGATAACAATGATCTCTCTATTCATGTGGAACAATGACACATCTCTCAAACAGTCTCAACAACACAGTACACGTTAACAATGATCTCTATTGGTGTGAAACTATGACATGTCTCTCAAACAGTCACAACAACACAGTACACGATAACAATGATCTCTCCATTGGTGTGAAACTATGACATGTCTCTCAAACAGTCAAAAAAACACAGTACACAATAACAATGACCTCTCTATTCATGTGAAACAATGACACGTCTCTCAAACAGTCTCAACAACACAGTACACGTTAACAATGATCTCTATTGGTGTGAAACTATGACATGTCTCTCAAACAGTCACAAAAACACAATACACGTTAACAATGATCTCTCTATTGATGTGAAACAATGACATGTCTCTCAAACAGTCACAACAGCACAGTACACGTTAACAATGATCTCTCTATTCATGTGAAACAAAGACACGTCTCTCAAATAGTCTCAACAACACAGTACACGTTAAAAATGATCTCTCTATTGGTGTGAAACTATGACATGTCTCTCAAACAGTCACAACAACACAGTACACGTTAACGATGATCTCTTTATTGGAGTGAAACTATGACATGTCTCTCAAACAGTCACAACAACACAGTACACGTTAACAATGATCTCTCTATTGATGTGAAACAATGACATGTCTCTCAAACAGTCATAACAGCACAGTACAAGTTAACAATGATCTCTCTATTCATATGAAACAATGACACGTCTCTCAAACAGTCTCAACAACACAGTACACGTTAACAATGATCTCTCTATTGGTGTGAAACTATAACATGTCTCTCAAACAGTCACAACAACACAGTACACCTTAACAATGATCTCTCTATTGGCGTGAAACTATGACATGTCTCTCAAACAGTCACAAAAACACAGTACACGATAACAATGATCTCTCTATTCATGTGAAACAATGACAAGTCTCTCAAACAGTCTCAACAACACAGTACACGTTAACAATGATCTATATTGGTGTGAAACTATGACATGTCTCTCAAACAATCACAACAACACAGTACACGATAACAATGATCTCTCCATTGGTGTGAATCTATGACATGTCTCTCAAACAGTCACAACAACAGAGTACACCTTAACAATGATCTCTCTATTCACGTAAAACTATGACATGTCTCTCAAACAGTCACAAAAACACAGTACACGATAACAATGATCTCTCTAATTATGTGAAACAATGACATGTCTCTCAAACAGTCACAACAACACAGTACACGTTAACAATGATCTCTTTATAGGAGTGAAACTATGACATGTCTCACAAACAGTCACAAAAACACAGTACACGTTAACAATGATCTCTCTATTCATGTGAAACAATGACACGTTTCTCAAACAGTCTCAACAACACAGTACACGTTAACAATGATCTCTCTATTTATGTGAAACAATGACATGTCTCTCAAACAGTCATAACAGCACAGTACAAGTTAACAATGATCTCTCTATTCATATGAAACAATGACACGTCTCTCAAACAGTCTCAACAACACAGAACACCTTAACAATGATCTCTCTAGTGGCGTGAAACTATGACATGTCTCTCAAACAGTCACAAAAATACAGTACACGATAACAATGATCTCTCTATTCATGTGGAACAATGACACATCTCTCAAACAGTCTCAACAACACAGTACACGTTAACAATGATCTCTATTGGTGTGAAACTATGACATGTCTCTCAAACAGTCACAACAACACAATACACGATAACAAAGATCTCTCCATTGGTGTGAAACTATGACATGTCTCTCAAACAGTCACAAAAACACAGTACACAATAACAATGACCTCTCTATTCATGTGAAACAATGACACGTCTCTCAAACAGTCTCAACAACACAGTACACGTTAACAATGATCTCTATTGGTGTGAAACTATGACATGTCTCTCAAACAGTCACAACAAACACAGTACACGTTAACAATGATCTCTCTATTCATGGGAAACAATGACACGTCTCTCAAACAGTCTCAACAACACAGTACACGTTAACAATGATCTCTCTATTGGTGTGAAACTATGACATGTCTCTCAAACCGACACAACAACACAGTACACATTAACGATGATCTCTTTATTGGAGTGAATCTATGACATGTCTCTCAAACAGTCACAACAACACAGTACACGTTAACAATGATTTCTCTATACATGTGAAACAATGACACGTCTCTCAAACAGTCTCAACAACACAGTACACGTTAACAATGATCTCTCTATTGGTGTGAAATTATGACATGTCTCTCAAACAGTCACAACAACACAGTACACGTTAACGATGATCTCTTTATTGGAGTGAAACTATGACATGTCTCTCAAACAGTCACAACAACACAGTACACGTTAACAATGATTTCTCTATTGATGTGAAACAATGACACGTCTCTCAAACAGTCTCAACAACACAGTACACGTTAAAAATGATCTCTCTATTGGTGTGAAACTATGACATGTCTCTCAAACAGTCACAACAACACAGTACACGTTAACGATGATCTCTTTATTGGAGTGAAACTATGACATGTCTCTCAAACAGTCACAACAACACAGTACACGATAACAATGATCTCTCCATTGGTGTGAAACTATGACATGTCTCTCAAACAGTCACAAAAACACAGTACACAATAACAATGACCTCTCTATTCATGTGAAACAATGACACGTCTTTCAAACAGTCTCAACAACACAGTACACGTTAAAAATGATCTCTCTGTTGGTGTGAAACTATGACATGTCTCTCAAACAGTCACAACAACACAGTACACGTTAACGATGATCTCTTTATTGGAGTGAAACTATGACATGTCACTCAAACAGTCACAACAACACAGTACACGATAACAATGATCTCTCCATTGGTGTGAAACTATGACATGTCTCTCAAACAGTCACAAAAATACAGTACACAATAACAATGACCTCTCTATTCATGTGAAACAATGACACGTCTCTCAAACAGTCTCAACAACACAGTACACGTTAACAATGATCTCTATTGGTGTGAAACTATGACATGTCTCTCAAACAGTCACAAAAACACAGTACACGTTAACAATGATCTCTCTATTCATGTGAAACAATGACACGTTTCTCAAACAGTCTCAACAACACAGTACACGTTAACAATGATCTCTCTATTTATGTGAAACAATGACATGTCTCTCAAACAGTCATAATAGCACAGTACAAGTTAACAATGATCTCTCTATTCATATGAAACAATGACACGTCTCTCAAACAGTCTCAACAACACAGAACACCTTAACAATGATCTCTCTATTGGCGTGAAACTATGACATGTCTCTCAAACAGTCACAAAAATACAGTACACGATAACAATGATCTCTCTATTCATGTGGAACAATGACACATCTCTCAAACAGTCTCAACAACACAGTACACGTTAACAATGATCTCTATTGGTGTGAAACTATGACATGTCTCTCAAACAGTCACAACAACACAGTACACGATAACAATGATCTCTCTGTTCATGTGAAACAATGACACGTCTCTCAAACAGTCTCAACAACACAGTACACGATAACAATGACCTCTCTATTCATGTGAAACAATGACACGTCTCTCAAACAGTCTCAACAACACAGTACACGTTAACAATGATCTCTATTGGTGTGAAACTATGACATGTCTCTCAAACAGTCACAAAAACACAATACACGTTAACAATGATCTCTCTATTGATGTGAAACAATGACATGTCTCTCAAACAGTCACAACAGCACAGTACACGTTAACAATGATCTCTCTATTCATGTGAAACAATGACGCGTCTCTCAAATAGTCTCAACAACACAGTACACGTTAACAATGATCTCTCTATTGGTGTGAAACTATGACATGTCTCTTAAGCAGTCACAACAACACAGTACACATTAACGATGATCTCTTTATTGGAGTGAAACTATGACATGTCTCTCAAACAGTCACAACAACACAGTACACGTTAACAATGATTTCTCTATTCATGTGAAACAATGACACGTCTCTCAAACAGTCTCAACAACAGAGTACACGTTAAAAATGATCTCTCTGTTGGTGTGAAACTATGACATGTCTCTCAAACAGTCACAACAACACAGTACACGTTAACGATGATCTCTCTATTGGAGTGAAACTATGACATGTCACTCAAACAGTCACAACAACACAGTACACGTTAACAATGATCTCTCTATTTATGTGAAACAATGACATGTCTCTCAAACAGTCATAACAACACAGTACACGTTAACAATGATCTCTCTATTCATATGAAACAATGACACGTCTCTCAAACAGTCTCAACAACACAGTACACGTTAACAATGATCTCTCTATTGGTGTGAAACTATAACATGTCTCTCAAACAGTCACAACAACACAGTACACCTTAACAATGATCTCTCTATTGGCGTGAAACTATGACATGTCTCTCAAACAGTCACAAAAACACAGTACACGATAACAATGATCTCTCTATTCATGTGAAACAATGACAAGTCTCTCAAACAGTCTCAACAACACAGTACACGTTAACAATGATCTCTATTGGTGTGAAACTATGACATGTCTCTCAAAATGTCACAACAACACAGTACACGATAACAATGATCTCTCCATTGGTGTGAATCTATGACATGTCTCTCAAACAGTCACAACAACACAGTACACCTTAACAATGATCTCTCTATTGGCGTGAAACTATGACATGTCTCTCAAACAGTCACAGAAACACAGTACTCGATAACAATGATCTCTCTAATTATGTGAAACAATGACATGTCTCTCAAACAGTCACAACAACACAGTACACGTTAACAATGATCTCTTTATAGGAGTGAAACTATGACATGTCTCTCAAACAGTCACAAAAACACAGTACACGTTAACAATGATCTCTCTATTCATGTGAAACAATGACACGTTTCTCAAACAGTCTCAACAACACAGTACACGTTAACAATGATCTCTCTATTTATGTGAAACAATGACATGTCTCTCAAACAGTCATAACAGCACAGTACAAGTTAACAATGATCTCTCTATTCATATGAAACAATGACACATCTCTCAAACAGTCTCAACAACACAGTACACCTTAACAATGATCTCTCTATTGGCGTGAAACTATGACATGTCTCTCAAACAGTCACAAAAACACAGTACACGATAACAATGATCTCTCTATTCATGTGGAACAACGACACATCTCTCAAACAGTCTCAACAACACAGTACACGTTAACAATGATCTCTATTGGTGTGAAACTATGACATGTCTCTCAAACAGTCACAACAACACAGTACACGATAACAATGATCTCTCCATTGGTGTGAAACTATGACATGTCTCTCAAACAGTCAAAAAAACACAGTACACAATAACAATGACCTCTCTATTCATGTGAAACAATGACACGTCTCTCAAACAGTCTCAACAACACAGTACACGTTAACAATGATCTCTATTGGTGTGAAACTATGACATGTCTCTCAAACAGTCACAAAAACACAATACACGTTAACAATGATCTCTCTATTGATGTGAAACAATGACATGTCTCTCAAACAGTCACAACAGCACAGTACACGTTAACAATGATCTCTCTATTCATGTGAAACAATGACACGTCTCTCAAATAGTCTCAACAACACAGTACACGTTAACAATGATCTATCTATTGGTGTGAAACTATGACATGTCTCTTAAACAGTCACAACAACACAGTACACATTAACGATGATCTCTTTATTGGAGTGAAACTATGACATGTCTCTCAAACAGTCTCAACAACACAGTACACGTTAAAAATGATCTCTCTATTGGTGTGAAACTATGACATGTCTCTCAAACAGTCACAACAACACAGTACACGTTAACGATGATCTCTTTATTGGAGTGAAACTATGACATGTCACTCAACCAGTCACAACAACACAGTACACGTTAACAATGATCTCTCTATTTATGTGAAACAATGACATGTCTCTCAAACAGTCATAACAGCACAGTACAAGTTAACAATGATCTCTCTATTCATATGAAACAATGACACGTCTCTCAAACAGTCTCAACAACACAGTACACGTTAACAATGATCTCTCTATTGGTGTGAAACTATAACATGTCTCTCAAACAGTCACAACAACACAGTACACCTTAACAATGATCTCTCTATTGGCGTGAAACTATGACATGTCTCTCAAACAGTCACAAAAACACAGTACACGTTAACAATGATCTCTCTATTCATGTGAAACAATGACACGTTTCTCAAACAGTCTCAACAACACAGTACACGTTAACAATGATCTCTCTATTTATGTGAAACAATGACATGTCTCTCAAACAGTCATAACAGCACAGTACAAGTTAACAATGATCTCTCTATTCATATGAAACAATGACACGTCTCTCAAACAGTCTCAACAACACAGTACACCTTAACAATGATCTCTCTATTGGCGTGAAACTATGACATGTCTCTCAAACAGTCACAAAAACACAGTACACGATAACAATGATCTCTCTATTCATGTGGAACAATGACACATCTCTCAAACAGTCTCAACAACACAGTACACGTTAACAATGATCTCTATTGGTGTGAAACTATGACATGTCTCTCAAACAGTCACAACAACACAGTACACGATAACAATGATCTCTCCATTGGTGTGAAACTATGACATGTCTCTCAAACAGTCAAAAAAACACAGTACACAATAACAATGACCTCTCTATTCATGTGAAACAATGACACGTCTCTCAAACAGTCTCAACAACATAGTACACGTTAACAATGATCTCTATTGGTGTGAAACTATGACATGTCTCTCAAACAGTCACAAAAACACAATACACGTTAACAATGATCTCTCTATTGATGTGAAACAATGACATGTCTCTCAAACAGTCACAACAACACAGTACACGTTAACAATGATCTCTCTATTCATGTGAAACAATGACACGTCTCTCAAATAGTCTCAACAACACAGTACACATTAACAATGATCTCTCTATTGGTGTGAAACTATGACATGTCTCTTAAACAGTCACAACAACACAGTACACATTAACGATGATCTCTTTATTGGAGTGAAACTATGACATGTCTCTCAAACAGTCACAACAACACAGTACACGTTAACAATGATCTCTCTATTCATGTGAAACAATGACACGTCTCTCAAACAGTCTCAACAACACAGTACACGTTAAAAATGATCTCTCTATTGGTGTGAAACTATGACATGTCTCTCAAACAGTCACAACAACACAGTACACGTTAACGATGATCTCTTTATTGGAGTGAAACTATGACATGTCACTCAAACAGTCACAACAACACAGTACACGTTAACAATGATCTCTCTATTTATGTGAAACAATGACATGTCTCTCAAACAGTCATAACAGCACAGTACAAGTTAACAATGATCTCTCTATTCATATGAAACAATGACACGTCTCTCAAACAGTCTCAACAACACAGTACACGTTAACAATGATCTCTCTATTGGTGTGAAATTATAACATGTCTCTCAAACAGTCACAACAACACAGTACACCTTAACAATGATCTCTCTATTGGCGTGAAACTATGACATGTCTCTCAAACAGTCACAAAAACACAGTACACGATAACAATGATCTCTCTATTCATGTGAAACAATGACAAGTCTCTCAAACAGTCTCAACAACACAGTACACGTTAACAATGATCTCTATTGGTGTGAAACTATGACATGTCTCTCAAACAGTCACAACAACACAGTACACGATAACAATGATCTCTCCATTGGTGTGAAACTATGACATGTCTCTCAAACAGTCAAAAAAACACAGCACACAATAACAATGACCTCTCTATTCATGTGAAACAATGACACGTCTCTCAAACAGTCTCAACAACACAGTACACATTAACAATGATCTCTATTGGTGTGAAACTATGACATGTCTCTCAAACAGTCACAAAAACACAATACACGTTAACAATGATCTCTCTATTGATGTGAAACAATGACATGTCTCTCAAACAGTCACAACAACACAGTACACGTTAACAATGATCTCTCTATTCATGTGAAACAATGACACGTCTCTCAAATAGTCTCAACAACACAGTACACGTTAACAATGATCTCTCTATTGGTGTGAAACTATGACATGTCTCTTAAACAGTCACAACAACACAGTACACATTAACGATGATCTCTTTATTGGAGTGAAACTATGACATGTCTCTCAAACAGTCACAACAACACAGTACACGTTAACAATGATTTCTCTATTCATGTGAAACAATGACACGTCTCTCAAACAGTCTCAACAACACAGTACACGTTAAAAATGATCTCTCTATTGGTGTGAAACTATGACATGTCTCTCAAACAGTCACAACAACACAGTACACGTTAACGATGATCTCTTTATTGGAGTGAAACTATGACATGTCACTCAAACAGTCACAACAACACAGTACACGTTAACAATGATCTCTCTATTTATGTGAAACAATGACATGTCTCTCAAACAGTCATAACAGCACAGTACAAGTTAACAATGATCTCTCTATTCATATGAAACAATGACACGTCTCTCAAACAGTCTCAACAACACAGTACACGTTAACAATGATCTCTCTATTGGTGTGAAACTATAACATGTCTCTCAAACAGTCACAACAACACAGTACACCTTAACAATGATCTCTCTATTGGCGTGAAACTATGACATGTCTCTCAAACAGTCACAAAAACACAGTACACGATAACAATGATCTCTCTATTCATGTGAAACAATGACAAGTCTCTCAAACAGTCTCAACAACACAGTACACGTTAACAATGATCTCTATTGGTGTGAAACTATGACATGTCTCTCAAACAGTCAAAAAAACACAGTACACAATAACAATGACCTCTCTATTCATGTGAAACAATGACACGTCTCTCAAACAGTCTCAACAACACAGTACACGTTAACAATGATCTCTATTGGTGGGAAACTATGACATGTCTCTCAAACAGTCACAAAAACACAATACACGTTAACAATGATCTCTCTATTGATGTGAAACAATGACATGTCTCTCAAACAGTCACAACAGCACAGTACACGTTAACAATGATCTCTCTATTCATGTGAAACAATGACACGTCTCTCAAATAGTCTCAACAACACAGTACACGTTAACAATGATCTCTCTATTGGTGTGAAACTATGACATATCTCTTAAACAGTCACAACAACACAGTACACATTAACGATGATCTCTTTATTGGAGTGAAACTATGACATGTCTCTCAAACAGTCACAACAACACAGTACACGTTAACAATGATTTCTCTATTCATGTGAAACAATGACACGTCTCTCAAACAGTCTCAACAACACAGTACACGTTAAAAATGATCTCTCTATTGGTGTGAAACTATGACATGTCTCTCAAACAGTCACAACAACACAGTACACGTTAACGATGATCTCTTTATTGGAGTGAAACTATGACATGTCACTCAAACAGTCACAACAACACAGTACACGTTAACAATGATATCTCTATTTATGTGAAACAATGACATGTCTCTCAAACAGTCATAACAGCACAGTACAAGTTAACAATGATCTCTCTATTCATATGAAACAATGACACGTCTCTCAAACAGTCTCAACAACACAGTACACGTTAACAATGATCTCTCTATTGGTGTGAAACTATCACATGTCTCTCAAACAGTCACAACAACACAGTACACCTTAACAATGATCTCTCTATTGGCGTGAAACTATGACATGTCTCTCAAACAGTCACAAAAACACAGTACACGTTAACAATGATCTCTCTATTCATGTGAAACAATGACACGTTTCTCAAACAGTCTCAACAACACAGTACACGTTAACAATGATCTCTCTATTTATGTGAAACAATGACATGTCTCTCAAACAGTCATAATAGCACAGTACAAGTTAACAATGATCTCTCTATTCATATGAAACAATGACACGTCTCTCAAACAGTCTCAACAACACAGTACACCTTAACAATGATCTCTCTATTGGCGTGAAACTATGACATGTCTCTCAAACAGTCACAAAAACACAGTACACGATAACAATGATCTCTCTATTCATGTGGAACAATGACACATCTCTCAAACAGTCTCAACAACACAGTACACGTTAACAATGATCTCTATTGGTGTGAAACTATGACATGTCTCTCAAACAGTCACAACAACACAGTACACGATAACAATGATCTCTCCATTGGTGTGAAACTATGACATGTCTCTCAAACAGTCAAAAAAACACAGTACACAATAACAATGACCTCTCTATTCATGTGAAACAATGACACGTCTCTCAAACAGTCTCAACAACACAGTACACGTTAACAATGATCTCTATTGGTGTGAAACTATGACATGTCTCTCAAACAGTCACAAAAACACAATACACGTTAACAATGATCTCTCTATTGATGTGAAACAATGACATGTCTCTCAAACAGTCACAACAGCACAGTACACGTTAACAATGATCTCTCTATTCATGTGAAACAATGACACGTCTCTCAAATAGTCTCAACAACACAGTACACGTTAACAATGATCTCTCTATTGGTGTGAAACTATGACATGTCTCTTAAACAGTCACAACAACACAGTACACATTAACGATGATCTCTTTATTGGAGTGAAACTATGACATGTCTCTCAAACAGTCACAACAACACAGTACACGTTAACAATGATTTCTCTATTCATGTGAAACAATGACATGTCTCTCAAACAGTCATAACAGCACAGTACAAGTTAACAATGATCTCTCTATTCATATGAAACAATGACACGTCTCTCAAACAGTCTCAACAACACAGTACACGTTAACAATGATCTCTCTATTGGTGTGAAACTATAACATGTCTCTCAAACAGTCACAACAACACAGTACACCTTAACAATGATCTCTCTATTGGCGTGAAACTATGACATGTCTCTCAAACAGTCACAAAAACACAGTACACGATAACAATGATCTCTCTATTCATGTGAAACAATGACAAGTCTCTCAAACAGTCTCAACAACACAGTACACGTTAACAATGATCTCTATTGGTGTGAAACTATGACATGTCTCTCAAACAGTCACAACAACCCAGTACACGATAACAATGATCTCTCCATTGGTGTGAATCTATGACATGTCTCTCAAACAGTCACAACAACACAGTACACCTTAACAATGATCTCTCTATTGGCGTGAAACTATGACATGTCTCTCAAACAGTCATAAAAACACAGTACACGATAACAATGATCTCTCTAATTATGTGAAACAATGACATGTCTCTCAAACAGTCACAACAACACAGTACACGTTAACAATGATCTCTTTATAGGAGTGAAACTATGACATGTCTCTCAAACAGTCACAAAAACACAGTACACGTTAACAATGATCTCTCTATTCATGTGAAACAATGACACGTTTCTCAAACAGTCTCAACAACACAGTACACGTTAACAATGATCTCTCTATTTATGTGAAACAATGACATGTCTCTCAAACAGTCATAACAGCACAGTACAAGTTAACAATGATCTCTCTATTCATATGAAACAATGACACGTCTCTGAAACAGTCTCAACAACACAGTACACCTTAACAATGATCTCTCTATTGGCGTGAAACTATGACATGTCTCTCAAACAGTCACAAAAATACAGTACACGATAACAATGATCTCTCTATTCATGTGAAACAATGACACATCTCTCAAACAGTCTCAACAACACAGTACACGTTAACAATGTCTCTCAAACAGTCACAACAACACAGTACACGTTAACAATGATCTCTTTATAGGAGTGAAACTATGACATGTCTCTCAAACAGTCACAACAACACAGTACACGTTAACAATGATCTCTCTATTCATGTGAAACAATGACACGTTTCTCAAACAGTCACAACAACACAGTACACGTTAACAATGATCTCTCTATTTATGTGAAACAATGACATGTCTCTCAAACAGTCATAACAGCACAGTACAAGTTAACAATGATCTCTCTATTCATGTGAAACAATGACACGTCTCTCAAACAGTCTCAACAACTCAGTACACGTTAACAATGATCTCTCTATTGGTGTGAAACTATAACATGTCTCTCAAACAGTCACAACAACACAGTACACCTTAACAATGATCTCTCTATTGGCGTGAAACTATGACATGTCTCTCAAACAGTCACAAAAACACAGTACACGATAACAATGATCTCTCTATTCATGTGAAACAATGACAAGTCTCTCAAACAGTCTCAACAACACAGTACACGTTAACGATGATCTCTCTATTCATGTGAAACAATGACACGTCTCTCAAACAGTCTCAGTAACACAGTACACGTTAACAATGATCTCTATTGGTGTGAAACTATGACATGTCTCTCAAACAGTCACAACAACACAGTACACGATAACAATGATCTCTCCATTGGTGTGAATCTATGACATGTCTCGCAAACAGTCACAACAACACAGTACACCTTAACAATGATCTCTCTATTGGCGTGAAATTATGACATGTCTCTCAAACAGTCACAAAAACGCAGTACACGTTAACAATGATCTATATTGGTGTAAAACAATGACATGTCTCTCAAACAGTCACAACAACACAGTACACCTTAACAATGATCTCTCTATTGGCGTGAAACTATGACATGTCTCTCAAACAGTCACAAAAACACAGTACACGATAACAGTGATCTCTCTAATGATGTGAAACAATGACATGTCTCTCAAACAGTCACAACAACACAGTACACGTTAACAATGATCTCTTTATAGGAGTGAAACTATGACATGTCTCTCAAACAGTCTCAACAACACAGTACACGTTAACAATGTTCTCTCTATTGGTGTGAAACTATGACATGTCTCTCAAACAGTCACAACAACACAGTACACGTTAACAATGATTTCTTTATTGGAGTGAAACTATGAGATGTCTCTCAAACAGTCACAACAACACAGTACACGTTAACAATGATCTCTCTATTTATGTGAAACTATGACATGTCTCTCAAACAGTCACAACAACACAGTACACGTTAACAATGATCTCTCTATTTATGTGAAACTATGACATGTCTCTCAAACAGTCACAACAACACATTACACGTTGACAATGATCTCTCTATTTATGTGAACTATGACATGTCTCTCAAACAGTCACAACAACACAGTACACATTAACAATGATCTCTCTATTTATGTGAAACAATGACATGTCTCTCAAACAGTCGCAACAACACAGTACACGTTAACAATGATCTCTCTATTTATGTCAAACTATGACATGTCTCTCAAACAGTCACAACAACACAGTACACGTTAACAATGATCTCTCTATTTATGTGAAACTATGACATGTCTCTCAAACAGTCACAACAACACAGTACACGTTAACAATGATCTCTCTATTTATGTGAAACAATGACATGTCTCTCAAACAGTCGCAACAACACAGTACACGTTAACAATGATCTCTCTATTTATGTCAAACTATGACATGTCTCTCAAACAGTCACAACAACACAGTACACGTTAACAATGATCTCTCTATTCATGTGAAACAATGACATGTCTCTCAAACAGTCACAACAACACAGTACACGTTAACAATGATCTCTCTATTCATGTGAAACAATGACACGTCTCTCAAACAGTCTCAACAACACAGTACACGTTAACAATGATCTCTCTATTGGTGTGAAACTATGACATGTCTCTCAAACAGTCACAACAACACAGTACACGTTAACGATGATCTCTTTATTGGAGTGAAACTATGACATGTCTCTCAAACAGTCACAACAACACAGTACACGATAACAATGAACTCTCTATTTATGTGAAACAATGACATGTCTCTCAAACAGTCACAACAACACAGTACACGTTAACAATGATCTCTTTATAGGAGTGAAACTATGACATGTCTCTCAAACAGTCACAACAACACAGTACACGTTAACAATGATCTCTCTATTCATGTGAAACAATGACACGTTTCTCAAACAGTCACAACAACACAGTACACGTTAACAATGATCTCTCTATTGATGTGAAACAATGACATGTCTCTCAAACAGTCATAACAGCACAGTACAAGTTAACAATGATCTCTCTATTTATAAGAAACAATGACACGTCTCTCAAACAGTCTCAAGAACACAGTACACGTTAACAATGATCTCTCTATTGGTGTGAAACTATGACATGTCTCTCAAACAGTCACAACAACACAGTACACGTTAACAATGATTTCTTTATTGGAGTGAAACTATGAGATGTCCCTCAAACAGTCACAACAACACAGTACACGTTAACAATGATCTCTCTATTCATGTGAAACAATGACACGTCTCTCAAACAGTCTCAACAACACAGTACACGTTAACAATGATCTCTCTATTGGTGTGAAACTATGACATGTCTTTCAAACAGTCACAACAACACAGTACACGTTAACAATGATCTCTCTATTTATGTGAAACAATGATACGTCTCTCAAACAGTCATAACAGCACAGTACAAGTTAACAATGATCTCTTTATTCATATGAAACAATGACAAGTCTCTCAAACAGTCTCAACAACACAGTGCACGTTAACAATGATCTCTCTATTGGAGTGAAACAATGACATGTCTCTCAAACAGTCACAACAACACAGTACACGTTAACAATGATTTCTTTTTTGGAGTGAAACTATGAGATGTCTCTCAAACAGTCACAACAACACAGTACACGTTAACAATGATCTCTCTATTCATGTGAAACAATGACACGTCTCTCAAACAGTCTCAACTACACAGTATACGTTAACAATGATCTCTCTATTGGTGTGAAACTATGACATGTCTCTCAAACAGTCACAACAACACAGTACACGTTAACGATGATCTCTTTATTGGAGTGAAACTATGACATGTCTCTCAAACAGTCACAACAACACAGTACACGATAACAATGAACTCTCTATTTATGTGAAACAATGACATGTCTCTCAAACAGTCACAACGACACAGTACACGTTAACAATGATCTCTTTATAGGAGTGAAACTATGACATGTCTCTCAAACAGTCACAAAAACACAGTACACGTTAACAATTGTCTCTCTATTCATGTGAAACAATGACACGTCTCTCAAACAGTCTCAACAACACAGTACACGTTAACAATGATCTCTCTATTGGTGTGAAACTATGACATGTCTCTCAAACAGTCACAACAACACAGAACACATTAACGATGATCTCTTTATTGGAGTGAATCTATGACATGTCTCTCAAACAGTCACAACAACACAGTACACGTTAACAATGATTTCTCTATACATGTGAAACAATGACACGTCTCTCAAACAGTCTCAACAACACAGTACACGTTAACAATGATCTCTCTATTGGTGTGAAATTATGACATGTCTCTCAAACAGTCACAACAACACAGTACACGTTAACGATGATCTCTTTATTGGAGTGAAACTATGACATGTCTCTCAAACAGTCACAACAACACAGTACACGTTAACAATGATCTCTCTATTTATGTGAAACAATGACATGTCTCTCAAACAGTCAAAACAGCACAGTACACGTTAACAATGATCTCTCTATTCATGTGAAACAATGACACTTCTCTCAAACAGTCTCAACAACACAGTACACGTTAACAATGATCTCTCTATTGGTGTGAAACTATGACATGTCTCTCAAACAGTCACTACAACACAGTACATGTTAACAATGATTTCTTTATTGTAGTGAAACTATGACATGTCTCTCAAACAGTCACAACAACACAGTACACGTTAACAATGATCTCTCTATTGGCGTGAAACTATGACATGTCTCTCAAACAGTCACAAAAAAACACAGTACACTATAACAATGATCTCTCTATTCATATGAAACAATGACACTTCTCTCAAACAGTCTCAACAACACAGTACACGTTAACAATGATCTTTATTGGTGTGAAACTATGACATGTCTCTCAAACAGTCACAAAAACACAGTACACGTTAACAATGATCTCTCTATTTATGTGAAACTATGACATGTATCTCAAACAGTCACAACAACACAGTACACGTTAACGATGATCTCTTTATTGGAATGAAACTATGACATGTCTCTCAAACAGTCACAACAACACAGTACACGTTAACAATGATCTCTCTATTTATGTGAAACAATGACATGTCTCTCAAACAGTCAAAACAGCACAGTACACGTTAACAATGATCTCTCTATTCATGTGAAACAATGACACGTCTCTCAAACAGTCTCAACAACACAGTACACGTTAACAATGATCTCTATTGGTGTGAAACTATGACATGTCTCTCAAACAGTCACAACAACAGAGTACACCTTAACAATGATCTCTCTATTGGCGTGATACTATGACATGTCTCTCAAACAGCCACAAAAACACAGTACACGATAACAATGATCTCTCTATTCATGTGAAACAATGACACGTCTCTCAAACAGTCTCAACAACACAGTACACGTTAACAATGATCTCTATTGGTGTGAATCTATGACATGTCTCTCAAACAGTCACAACAACACAGTACACCTTAACAATTATCTCTCTATTGGTGTGAAACTATCACATGTCTCTCAAACAGTCACAAAAACACAGTACACGTTAACAATGATCTCTCTATTTATGTGAAACTATGACATGTATCTCAAACAGTCACAACAACACAGTACACGTTAACGATGATCTCTTTATTGGAGTGAAACTATGACATGTCTCTCAAACAGTCACAACAACACAGTACACGTTAACAATGATCTCTCTATTTATGTGAAACAATGACATGTCTATCAAACAGTCAAAACAGCACAGTACACGTTAACAATGATCACTATTGGTGTGAAACTATGACATGTCTCTCAAACAGTCACAATAACACAGTACACCTTAACAATTATCTCACTATTGGTGTGAAACTATGACATGTCTCTCAAACAGTCACAAAAACACAGTACACGATAACAATGACCTCTCTATTCATGTGAAACAATGACACGTCTCTCAAACAGTCTCAACAACACAGTACACGTTAACAATGATCTTTATTGGTGTGAAACTATGACATGTCTCTCAAACAGTCACAAAAACACAGTACACGTTAACAATGATCTCTCTATTTATGCGAAACTATGACATGTTTCTCAAACAGTCACAACAACACAGTACACGTTAACGATGATCTCTTTATTGGAGTGAAACTATGACATGTCTCTCAAACAGTCACAACAACACAGTACACGTTAACAATGATCTCTCTATTTATGTGAAACAATGACATGTCTCTCAAACAGTCAAAACAGCACAGTACACGTTAACAATGATCTCTCTATTCATGTGAAACAATGACACTTCTCTCAAACAGTCTCAACAACACAGTACACGTTAACAATGATCTCTCTATTGGTGTGAAACTATGACATGTCTCTCAAACAGTCACTACAACACAGTACATGTTAACAATGATTTCTTTATTGTAGTGAAACTATGACATGTCTCTCAAACAGTCACAACAACACAGTACACGTTAACAATGATCTCTCTATTGGCGTGAAACTATGACATGTCTCTCAAACAGTCACAAAAAAACACAGTACACTATAACAATGATCTCTCTATTCATATGAAACAATGACACTTCTCTCAAACAGTCTCAACAACACAGTACACGTTAACAATGATCTTTATTGGTGTGAAACTATGACATGTCTCTCAAACAGTCACAAAAACACAGTACACATTAACAATGATCTCTCTATTTATGTGAAACTATGACATGTATCTCAAACAGTCACAACAACACAGTACACGTTAACAATGATCTCTCTATTGGCGTGAAACTATGACATGTCTCTCAAACAGTCACAAAAACACAGTACACGATAACAATGATCTCTCTATTCATGTGAAACAATGACACTTCTCTCAAACAGTCTCAACAACACAGTACACGTTAACAATGATCTCTATTGGTGTGAAACTATGACATGTCTCTCAAACAGTCACAACAACACAGTACACGATAACAATGTTATCTCCATTGGTGTGAAACTATGACATGTCTCTCAAACAGTAACAACAACACAGTACACCTTAACAATGATCTCTCTATTGGTGTGAAACTATGACATTTCTCTCAAACAGTCGCAACAACACAGTACACGTTAACAATGATCTCTCTATTTATGTGAAACTATGACATGTCTCTCAAACAGTCACAACAACACAGTACACGTTAACAATGATCTCTCTATTTATGTGAAACAATGACATGTCTCTCAAACAGTCACAACAACACAGTACACCTTAACAATGGTCTCTCTATTGGCGTGAAACTATGACATGTCTCTCAAACAGTCACAAAAACACAGTACACGATAAAAATGATCTCTCTATTCATGTGAAACAATGACACGTCTTTCAAACAGTCTCAACAACACAGTACACGTTAACAATGATCTCTATTGGTGTGAAACTATGACATGTCTCTCAAACAGTCACAACAACACAGTACACCATAACAATGATCTCTCCATTGGTGTGAAACTATGACATGTCTCTCAAACAGTCACAACAACACAGTACACCTTAACAATGATCTCTCTATTAATGTGAAACAATGACACGTCTTTCAAACAGTCTCAACAACACAGTACACGTTAACAATGATCTCCATTGGTGTGAAACTATGACATGTCTCTCAAACAGTAACAACAACACAGTACACCTTAACAATGATCTCTCTATTGGTGTGAAACTATGACATTTCTCTCAAACAGTCGCAACAACACAGTACACGTTAACAATGATCTCTCTATTTATGTGAAACTATGACATGTCTCTCAAACAGTCACAACAACACAGTACACGTTAACAATGATCTCTATTGGTGTGAAACTATGACATGTCTCTCAAACAGTCACAACAACACAGTACACCATAACAATGATCTCTCCATTGGTGTGAAACTATGACATGTCTCTCAAACAGTCACAACAACACAGTACACCTTAACAATGATCTCTCTATTGGCGTGAAACTATGACATGTCTCTCACACAGTCACAAAAACACAGTACATGATAACAATAATCTCTCTATTCATGTGAAACAATGACACGTCTCTCAAACAGTCTCAACAACACAGTACACGCTAACAATGATCTCTATTGGTGTGAAACTATGACATGTCTCTCAAACAGTCACAATAACACAGTACACGATAACAATGATCTCTCCATTGGTGTGAAACTAAGACATGTCTCTCAAACAGTCACAACAACACAGTACGCCTTAACAATTATCTCTCTATTGGTGTGAAACTATGACATGTCTCTCAAACAGTCACAAAAACACAGTACACGATAACAATGACCTCTCTATTCATGTGAAACAATGACACGTCTCTCAAACAGTCTCAACAACACAGTACACGTTAACAATGATCTTTATTGGTGTGAAACTATGACATATCTCTCAAACAGTCACAAAAACACAGTACACGATAACAATGATCTCTCTATTCATGTGAAACAATGACACTTCTCTCAAACAGTCTCAACAACACAGTACACGTTAACAACGATCTCTATTGGTGTGAAACTATGACATGTCTCTCAAACAGTCACAACAACACAGTACACGATAACAATGTTATCTCCATTGGTGTGAAACTATGACATGTCTCTCAAACAGTAACAACAACACAGTACACCTTAACAATGATCTCTCTATTGGTGTGAAACTATGACATTTCTCTCAAACAGTCCCAACAACACAGTACACGTTAACAATGATCTCTCTATTTATGTGAAACTATGACATGTCTCTCAAACAGTCACAACAACACAGTACACGTTAACAATGATCTCTCTATTTATGTGAAACAATGACATGTCTCTCAAACAGTCACAACAACACAGTACACCTTAACAATGGTCTCTCTATTGGCGTGAATCTATGACATGTCTCTCAAACAGTCACAAAAACACAGCACACGATAACAATGATCTCTCTATTCATGTGAAACAATGACACGTCTTTCAAACAGTCTCAACAACACAGTACACGTTAACAATGATCTCTATTGGTGTGAAACTATGACATGTCTCTCAAACAGTCACAACAACACAGTACACGATAACAATGATCTCTCCATTGTTGTGAAACTATGACATGTCTCTCAAACAGTCACAACAACACAGTACACCTTAACAATGATCTCTCTATTGGCGTGAAACTATGACATGTCTCTCAAACAGTCACAAAAACACAGTACACGATAACAATGATCTCTCTATTCACGTGAAACAATGACACGTCTCTCAAACAGTCTCAACAACACAGTACACGTTAACATTGATCTTTATTGGTGTGAAACTATGACATGTCTCTCAAACAGTCACAATAACACAGTACACGATAACAATGATCTCTCCATTGGTGTGAAACTAAGACATGTCTCTCAAACAGTCACAACAACACAGTACACCTTAACAATTATTTCTCTATTGGTGTGAAACTATGACATGTCTCTCAAACATTCACAAAAACACAGTACACGATAACAATGACCTCTCTATTCATGTGAAACAATGACACGTCTCTCAAACAGTCTCAACAACACAGTACACGTTAACAATGATCTTTATTGGTGTGAAACTATGACATGTCTCTCAAACAGTCACAAAAACACAGCACACGTTAACAATGATCTCTCTATTTATGTGAAACTATGACATGTATCTCAAACAGTCACAACAACACAGTACACGTTAACGATGATCTCTTTATTGGAGTGAAACTATGACATGTCTCTCAAACAGTCACAACAACACAGTACACGTTAACAATGATCTCTCTATTGATGTGAAACAATGACATGTCTCTCAAACAGTCAAAACAGCACAGTACACGTTAACAATGATCTCTCTATTCATGTGAAACAATGACACTTCTCTCAAACAGTCTCAACAACACAGTACACGTTAACAATGATCTCTCTATTGGTGTGAAACTATGACATGTCTCTCAAACAGTCACTACAACACAGTACATGTTAACAATGATTTCTTTATTGTAGTGAAACTATGACATGTCTCTCAAACAGTCACAACAACACAGTACACGTTAACAATGATCTCTCTATTGGCGTGAAACTATGACATGTCTCTCAAACAGTCACAAAAAAACACAGTACACTATAACAATGATCTCTCTATTCATGTGAAACAATGACACTTCTCTCAAACAGTCTCAACAACACAGCACACGTTAACAATGATCTTTATTGGTGTGAAACTATGACATGTCTCTCAAACAGTCACAAAAACACAGTACACATTAACAATGATCTCTCTATTTATTTGAAACTATGACAAGTATCTCAAACAGTCACAACAACACAGTACACGTTAAGGATGATCTCTTTATTGCAGTGAAACTATGACATGTCTCTCAAACAGTCACAACAACACAGTACACGTTAACAATGATCTCTCTATTTATGTGAAACAATGACATGTCTCTCAAACAGTCAAAACAGCACATTACACGTTAACAATGATCTCTCTATTCATGTGAAACAATGACACGTCTCTCAAACAGTCTCAACAACACAGTACACGTTAACAATGATTTCTTTATTGGAGTGAAACTATGACATGTCTCTCAAACAGTCACAAAAACACAGTACACGTTAACAATGATCTCTCTATTGGCGTGAAACTATGACATGTCTCTCAAACAGTCACAAAAACACAGTACACGATAACAATGATCTCTCTATTCATGTGAAACAATGACGCGTCTTTCAAACAGTCTCAACAACACAGTACACGTTAACAATGATCTCTATTGGTGTGAAACTATGACATGTCTCTCAAACAGTCACAACAACACAGTACACGATAACAATGTTATCTCCATTGGTGTGAAACTATGACATGTCTCTCAAACAGTAACAACAACACAGTACACCTTAACAATGATCTCTCTATTGGTGTGAAACTATGACATTTCTCTCAAACAGTCCCAACAACACAGTACACGTTAACAATGATCTCTCTATTTATGTGAAACTATGACATGTCTCTCAAACAGTCACAACAACACAGTACACGTTAACAATGATCTCTCTATTTATGTGAAACAATGACATGTCTCTCAAACAGTCACAACAACACAGTACACCTTAACAATGGTCTCTCTATTGGCGTGAAACTATGACATATCTCTCAAACAGTCACAAAAACACAGTACACGATAAAAATGATCTCTCTATTCATGTGAAACAATGACACGTCTTTCAAACAGTCTCAACAACACAGTACACGTTAACAATGATCTCTATTTGTGTGAAACTATGACATGTCTCTCAAACAGTCACAACAACACAGTACACCATAACAATGATCTCTCCATTGGTGTGAAACTATGACATGTCTCTCAAACAGTCACAACAACACAGTACACCTTAACAATGATCTCTCTATTCATGTGAAACAATGACACGTCTTTCAAACAGTCTCAACAACACAGTACACGTTAACAATGATCTCCATTGGTGTGAAACTATGACATGTCTCTCAAACAGTAACAACAACACAGTACACCTTAACAATGATCTCTCTATTGGTGTGAAACTATGACATTTCTCTCAAACAGTCGCAACAACACAGTACACGTTAACAATGATCTCTCTATTTATGTGAAACTATGACATGTCTCTCAAACAGTCACAACAACACAGTACACGTTAACAATGATCTCTATTGGTGTGAAACTATGACATGTCTCTCAAACAGTCACAACAACACAGTACACCATAACAATGATCTCTCTATTTATGTGAAACTATGACATGTCTCTCAAACAGTCACAACAACACAGTACACGTTAACAATGATCTCTATTGGTGTGAAACTATGACATGTCTCTCAAACAGTCACAACAACACAGTACACCATAACAATGATCTCTCCATTGGTGTGAAACTATGACATGTCTCTCAAACAGTCACAACAACACAGTACACCTTAACAATGATCTCTCTATTGGTGTGAAACTATGACATGTCTCTCAAACAGTAACAACAACACAGTACACCTTAACAATGATCTCTATTGGTGTGAAACTATGACATGTCTCTCAAACAGTCACAACAACACAGTACACCTTAACAATGATCTCTCTATTGGCGTGAAACAATGACATGTCTCTCAAACAGTCACAAAAACACAGTACACGATAACAATGATCTCTCTATTCACGTGAAACAATGACACGTCTCTCAAACAGTCTCAACAACACAGTACACGTTAACATTGATCTTTATTGGTGTGAAACTATGACATGTCTCTCAAACAGTCACAATAACACAGTACACGATAACAATGATCTCTCCATTGGTGTGAAACTAAGACATGTCTCTCAAACAGTCACAACAACACAGTACACCTTAACAATTATTTCTCTATTGGTGTGAAACTATGACATGTCTCTCAAACATTCACAAAAACACAGTACACGATAACAATGACCTCTCTATTCATGTGAAACAATGACACGTCTCTCAAACAGTCTCAACAACACAGTACACGTTAACAATGATCTTTATTGGTGTGAAACTATGACATGTCTCTCAAACAGTCACAAAAACACAGCACACGTTAACAATGATCTCTCTATTTATGTGAAACTATGACATGTATCTCAAACAGTCACAACAACACAGTACACGTTAACGATGATCTCTTTATTGGAGTGAAACTATGACATGTCTCTCAAACAGTCACAACAACACAGTACACGTTAACAATGATCTCTCTATTGATGTGAAACAATGACATGTCTCTCAAACAGTCAAAACAGCACAGTACACGTTAACAATGATCTCTCTATTCATGTGAAACAATGACACTTCTCTCAAACAGTCTCAACAACACAGTACACGTTAACAATGATCTCTCTATTGGTGTGAAACTATGACATGTCTCTCAAACAGTCACTACAACACAGTACATGTTAACAATGATTTCTTTATTGTAGTGAAACTATGACATGTCTCTCAAACAGTCACAACAACACAGTACACGTTAACAATGATCTCTCTATTGGCGTGAAACTATGACATGTCTCTCAAACAGTCACAAAAAAACACAGTACACTATAACAATGATCTCTCTATTCATGTGAAACAATGACACTTCTCTCAAACAGTCTCAACAACACAGCACACGTTAACAATGATCTTTATTGGTGTGAAACTATGACATGTCTCTCAAACAGTCACAAAAACACAGTACACATTAACAATGATCTCTCTATTTATTTGAAACTATGACAAGTATCTCAAACAGTCACAACAACACAGTACACGTTAAGGATGATCTCTTTATTGCAGTGAAACTATGACATGTCTCTCAAACAGTCACAACAACACAGTACACGTTAACAATGATCTCTCTATTTATGTGAAACAATGACATGTCTCTCAAACAGTCAAAACAGCACATTACACGTTAACAATGATCTCTCTATTCATGTGAAACAATGACACGTCTCTCAAACAGTCTCAACAACACAGTACACGTTAACAATGATTTCTTTATTGGAGTGAAACTATGACATGTCTCTCAAACAGTCACAAAAACACAGTACACGTTAACAATGATCTCTCTATTGGCGTGAAACTATGACATGTCTCTCAAACAGTCACAAAAACACAGTACACGATAACAATGATCTCTCTATTCATGTGAAACAATGACACTTCTCTCAAACAGTCTCAACAACATAGTACACGTTAACAATGATCTCTATTGGTGTGAAACTATGACATGTCTCTCAAACAGTCACAACAACACAGTACACGATAACAATGTTATCTCCATTGGTGTGAAACTATGACATGTCTCTCAAACAGTAACAACAACACAGTACACCTTAACAATGATCTCTCTATTGGTGTGAAACTATGACATTTCTCTCAAACAGTCGCAACAACACAGTACACGTTAACAATGATCTCTCTATTTATGTGAAACTATGACATGTCTCTCAAACAGTCACAACAACACAGTACACGTTAACAATGATCTCTCTATTTATGTGAAACAATGACATGTCTCTCAAACAGTCACAACAACACAGTACACCTTAACAATGGTCTCTCTATTGGCGTGAAACTATGACATATCTCTCAAACAGTCACAAAAACACAGTACACGATAAAAATGATCTCTCTATTCATGTGAAACAATGACACGTCTTTCAAACAGTCTCAACAACACAGTACACGTTAACAATGATCTCTATTTGTGTGAAACTATGACATGTCTCTCAAACAGTCACAACAACACAGTACACCATAACAATGATCTCTCCATTGGTGTGAAACTATGACATGTCTCTCAAACAGTCACAACAACACAGTACACCTTAACAATGATCTCTCTATTCATGTGAAACAATGACACGTCTTTCAAACAGTCTCAACAACACAGTACACGTTAACAATGATCTCCATTGGTGTGAAACTATGACATGTCTCTCAAACAGTAACAACAACACAGTACACCTTAACAATGATCTCTCTATTGGTGTGAAACTATGACATTTCTCTCAAACAGTCGCAACAACACAGTACACGTTAACAATGATCTCTCTATTTATGTGAAACTATGACATGTCTCTCAAACAGTCACAACAACACAGTACACGTTAACAATGATCTCTATTGGTGTGAAACTATGACATGTCTCTCAAACAGTCACAACAACACAGTACACCATAACAATGATCTCTCTATTTATGTGAAACTATGACATGTCTCTCAAACAGTCACAACAACACAGTACACGTTAACAATGATCTCTATTGGTGTGAAACTATGACATGTCTCTCAAACAGTCACAACAACACAGTACACCATAACAATGATCTCTCCATTGGTGTGAAACTATGACATGTCTCTCAAACAGTCACAACAACACAGTAGACCTTAACAATGATCTCTCTATTGGTGTGAAACTATGACATGTCTCTCAAACAGTAACAACAACACAGTACACCTTAACAATGATCTCTCTATTGGTGTGAAACTATGACATTTCTCTCAAACAGTCGCAACAACACAGTACACGTTAACAATGATCTCTCTATTTATGTGAAACTATGACATGTCTCTCAAACAGTCACAACAACACAGTACACTTTAACAATGATCTCTCTATTTATGTGAAACAATGACATGTCTCTCAAACAGTCACAACAACACAGTACACCTTAACAATGGTCTCTCTATTGGCGTGAAACTATGACATGTCTCTCAAACAGTCACAAAAACACAGTACACGATAAAAATTATCTCTCTATTCATGTGAAACAATGACACGTCTTTCAAACAGTCTCAACAACACAGTACACGTTAACAATGATCTCTATTGGTGTGAAACTATGTCATGTCTCTCAAACAGTCACAACAACACAGTACACCATAACAATGATCTCTCCATTGGTGTGAAACTATGACATGTCTCTCAAACAGTAACAACAACACAGTACACCTTAACAATGATCTCTCTATTGGTGTGAAACTATGACATTTCTCTCAAACAGTCGCAACAACACAGTACACGTTAACAATTATCTCTCTATTTATGTGAAACTATGACATGTCTCTCAAACAGTCACAACAACACAGTACACGTTAACAATGATCTCTATTGGTGTGAAACTATGACATGTCTCTCAAACAGTCACAACAACACAGTACACCATAACAATGATCTCTCCATTGGTGTGAAACTATGACATGTCTCTCAAACAGTCACAACAACACAGTACACCTTAACAATGATCTCTCTATTGGCGTGAAACTATGACATGTCTCTCACACAGTCACAAAAACACAGTACATGATAACAATGATCTCTCTATTCATGTGAAACAATGACACGTCTCTCAAACAGTCTCAACAACACAGTACACGTTAACAATGATCTCTATTGGTGTGAAACTATGACATGTCTCTCAAACAGTCACAATAACACAGTACACGATAACAATGATCTCTCCATTGGTGTGAAACTAAGACATGTCTCTCAAACAGTCACAACAACACAGTACACCTTAACAATTATCTCTCTATTGGTGTGAAACTATGACATGTCTCTCAAACAGTCACAAAAACACAGTACACGATAACAATGACCTCTCTATTCATGTGAAACAATGACACGTCTCTCAAACAGTCTCAACAACACAGTACACGTTAACAATGATCTTTATTGGTGTGAAACTATGACATGTCTCTCAAACAGTCACAATAACACAGTACACGATAACAATGATCTCTCCATTGGTGTGAAACTAAGACATGTCTCTCAAACAGTCACAACAACACAGTACACCTTAACAATTATCTCTCTATTGGTGTGAAACTATGACATGTCTCTCAAACAGTCACAAAAACACAGTACACGATAACAATGACCTCTCTATTCATGTGAAACAATGACACGTCTCTCAAACAGTCTCAACAACACAGTACACGTTAACAATGATCTTTATTGGTGTGAAACTATGACATGTCTCTCAAACAGTCACTACAACACAGTACACGTTAACAATGATCTCTCTATTGGCGTGAAACTATGACATGTCTCTCAAACAGTCACAAAAAAACACAGTACACTATAACAATGATCTCTCTATTCATGTGAAACAATGACACTTCTCTCAAACAGTCTCAACAACACAGTACACGTTAACAATGATCTCTATTGGTGTGAAACTATGACATGTCTCTCAAACAGTCACAACAACACAGTACACGATAACAATGATCTCTCCATTGGTGTGAAACTATGACATGTCTCTCAAACAGTCACAACAACACAGTACACCATAACAATGATCTCTCTATTGGTGTGAAACTAAGACATGTCTCTCAAACAGTCACAAAAACACAGTACACGATAACAATGATCTCTCTATTCATGTGAAACAATGACACGTCTTTCAAACAGTCTCAACAACACAGTACACGTTAACAATGATCTCTATTGGTGTGAAACTATGACATGTCTCTCAAACAGTCACAACAACACAGTACACGATAACAATGATCTCTCCATTGGTGTGAAACTATGACATGTCTCTCAAACAGTCACAACAACACAGTACACCATAACAATGATCTCTCTATTGGTGTGAAACTAAGACATGTCTCTCAAACAGTCACAAAAACACAGTACACGATAACAATGATCTCTCTATTCATGTGAAACAATGACACGTCTTTCAAACAGTCTCAACAACACAGTACACGTTAACAATGATCTCTATTGGTGTGAAACTATGACATGTCTCTCAAACAGTCACAACAACACAGTACACGATAACAATGATCTCTCCATTGGTGTGAAACTATGACATGTCTCTCAAACAGTCACAACAACACAGTACACCTTAACAATGATCTCTCTATTGGCGTGAAACTATGACATGTCTCTCAAACAGTCACAAAAACACAGTACACGATAACAATGATCTCTCTATTCATGTGAAACAATGACACGTCTCTCAAACAGTCTCAACAACACAGTACACGTTAACAATGATCTCTATTGGTGTGAAACTATGACATGTCTCTCAAACAGTCACAATAACACAGTACACGATAACAATGATCTCTCCATTGGTGTGAAACTAAGACATGTCTCTCAAACAGTCACAACAACACAGTACACATTAACAATTATCTCTCTATTGGTGTGAAACTATGACATGTCTCTCAAACAGTCACAAAACATAGTACACGATAACAATGACCTCTCTATTCATGTGAAACAATGACACGTCTCTCAAACAGTCTCAACAACACAGTACACGTTAACAATGATCTTTATTGGTGTGAAACTATGACATGTCTCTCAAACAGTCACAAAAACACAGTACACGTTAACAATGATCTCTCTATTTATGTGAAACTATGACATGTATCTCAAACAGTCACAACAACACAGTACACGTTAACGATGATCTCTTTATTGGAGTGAAACTATGACATGTCTCTCAAACAGTCACAACAACACAGTACACGTTAACAATGATCTCTCTATTTATGTGAAACAATGACGTGTCTCTCAAACAGTCAAAACAGCACAGTACACGTTAACAATGATCTCTCTATTCATGTGAAACAATGACACGTCTCTCAAACAGTCTCAACAACACAGTACACGTTAACAATGATCTCTCTATTGGTGTGAAACTATGACATGTCTCTCAAACAGTCACTACAACACAGTACATGTTAACAATGATTTCTTTATTGGAGTGAAACTATGACATGTCTCTCAAACAGTCACAACAACACAGTACACGTTAACAATGATCTCTCTATTGGCGTGAAACTATGACATGTCTCTCAAACAGTCACAAAAAAACACAGTACACTATAACAATGATCTCTCTATTCATGTGAAACAATGACACTTCTCTCAAACAGTCTCAACAACACAGTACACGTTAACAATGATCTCTATTGGTGTGAAACTATGACATGTCTCTCAAACAGTCACAACAACACAGTACACGATAACAATGATCTCTCCATTGGTGTGAAACTATGACATGTCTCTCAAACAGTCACAACAACACAGTACACCATAACAATGATCTCTCTATTGGTGTGAAACTATGACATGTCTCTCAAACAGTCACAAAAACACAGTACACGATAACAACGATCTCTCTATTCATGTGAAACAATGACACGTCTTTCAAACAGTCTCAACAAAACAGTACACGTTAGCAATGATCTCTCTTGGTGTGAAACTATGACATGTCTCTCAAACAGTCACAAAAACACAGTACACGATAACAATGATCTCTCTATTCATGTGAAACAATGACACGTCTCTCAAACAGTCTCAACAAAACAGTACACGTTAACAATGATCTCTATTGGTGTGAAACTATGACATGTCTCTCAAACAGTCTCAACAACACAGTACACGTTAACAATGATCTCTCTATTCATGTGAAACAATGACACGTCTCTCAAACAGTCACAGCAACACAGTACACGTTAACAATGATCTCTCTATTCATGTGAAACTATGACATGTCTCTCAAACAGTCACAACAACACAGTACACGTTAACAATGATCTCTCTGTTTATGTGAAACAATGACATGTCTCTCAAACAGTCACAACAACACAGTACACGTTAACAATGATCTCTTTATAGGAGTGAAACTATGACATGTCTCTCAAACAGTCACAACAACACAGTACACGTTAACAATGATCTCCCTATTTATGTGAAACTATGACATGTCTCTCAAACAGTCTCAACAACACAGTACTCGTTAACAATGATCTCTCTATTTATGTGAAACTATGACATGTTTCTCAAAAAGTCACTACAACACAGTACACGTTAACAATGATCGCTCTATTCATGTGAAACAATGACATGTCTCTCAAACAGTCACAACAACACAGTACACGATAACAATGATCTCTCTATTGGTGTGAAACTATGACATGTGTCTCAAACAGCCACAACAACACAGTACACGTTAACAATGATCTCTCTA
>CM034544.1:48357590-48410090 GCA_020002185.1 Paraescarpia echinospica | reverse complement strand
TTTTGTGTGTACGCTGAAGTGAGGTGTGATATATGTACACTCTGATGAGTTGTGTTCTATGTACACTGTTGTGAGGTGGTGTGTTGTATGCATGCTGTTGCGAGGTGTGTTGTCTGTACGCTCTAGTGAGGTGTGTTGTCTGCGTGCTGTAGCGAAGTGTGTTGTAAATGTGCTGTAGCAAGGTGGGTTGTCTCTGTGCTGTAACGAGGTGTGTTGTCTGTGTGCTGTAGCGAGCGAGGTGTGTTGTATGTACGCATTAGTGAGGTGAGTTGTGTGTACATTGTAGAGAGGTGTGATTTATGTACGCTGTGATGAGATGCGTTGTCAATACACTGTAGTGAGGTGTGTAGTATGCATACTATAGCGAGGAGTGTTGATTGTAGTGAAGTGTTTTGTCTATGAGCTGCAGTGAGGTGTGTTGTGTATGTGCTGTAGCGACGGGTGTTGTATGTACGCTCTATTGAGGTGTGTTATTTGCGTGCTGTATTGAAGTGTGTTGTGTGTACGCTGTAGTTCGTTGTGTTTATATACGGTGTGGTGAGATGTGTTTTCTGTACACTGTAGTGAGGTGTGTTGTCTGCCTGCAGTAGGGTGGTGTGTTGTCTGCGCACTTTAGTGAGGTGTGTTGTCTATGAGCTGCAGTGAGGTGTGATGTTTATGAGCTGTAGTGACATATGTTTTCGGTACGCTGTGCTGAGGTGTGTTGTATGTGTGCTGTAGCGAGATGTGTTGTCTGTACGTTCTAGTAATGTGTGTGGTATGCTGGCTGTTGCGAAGTGTGTTGTAACTGTGCTGTAGCGAGGTATGTTGTCTATGTGCTGTAGCCGGGTGTGTTGTTTGTGTGCTGTAATAAGGTGTGTTGTTGCAGCAGCATTACTGGCAGCGATGCTCTGGTTCTTCCAGACTCTGCTCGCCACCAAGTATGCCGGTCTCGGCTACAAGCGCCAACTTCTGGTGGGCCCCGTGTTCACTCAGTCAGTATCAGTTGTTCATAAATATGAATATAACACCATCGTGACAGTTTAGACAATAAAACCATATTAAACAGTATTTTTTTTCATAAAGTAGACCTCCTTAGAACTATTTGGATGCCCCATCTACATATAAGTAGGCAATGTCTACATAACTGGAATCTTTACATGATTGATTGAGTTAATAAGTGATCATAGTATGGCAATGAACTGCGCCTGTCGAACACATTATGGGATATGACCTAATATAAACCATTAACCTGTAAATGCATGTCAGGTGTTTATATAATGCCTGTGTTGAGTTGTGGAATTCATGGTTGTGATGTTTCAGGGTTGTGTGCTGCAAGTTCAAAACCTTGATGGTGTTCGTCTGTTCACAGTATCCAAACACTACTGGTTGTGCACATAATGAATACAACAAAACACCTGATATTTAT
This sequence comes from Paraescarpia echinospica, assembly GCA_020002185.1. Classification (NCBI taxonomy): domain Eukaryota; kingdom Metazoa; phylum Annelida; class Polychaeta; order Sabellida; family Siboglinidae; genus Paraescarpia; species Paraescarpia echinospica. The sequence goes on along the minus strand of CM034544.1, from coordinate 48,408,682 downwards.
TACACACCAGTTTAACCAGTTGAGAGTTATCACTACAAAACAATATTTACAAACAAATGTGACCAATTGATTCCAAGGTACGGCACCAGATTTATTAAACAATACATTCTAAATCATGATACGTAATATTATATAAGAACAATTGCATATTTAAATAATGGTATCACAACAACCAATAAAACAATAAGACATACATAAGACAATCTCCACTAAATAGTGTAACACTAATATCAATGAACACATTGCACTGAGAGGATGGACCGTTTCGCCATAAATAAATATTCATAACCTAATTACCGCACCAAAACCCTGCGTACACTATTGACAATTCCGCGAGTAGGAAAAGCTTAAGGCAAAACCTCGTGTACATATTTGAAACAGGGAAAAGCGTCAAAATCTACCACTCTCTCTATCCTGATTGTCTTACAATGAATCCACTGTGTGCTATTAAAATACAACTAACCCATGGGACAGTCAACCAGTCACCCATATGACATGATGCACGATACATTTGTGAGTTTCTCAAGTGGCAGTAGTGAAGTTCACTGATTGAGTGACCTTAATGTAGGTATCAGTTTAGTCTGGGTTGGTAATTATTATTAGGAAGTTCATCGAATGAGTGACTTTAATGTAGGAACCAGTTAAGTCTGGGTTAGTAATTATTAACAGGAAGTTCACCGAATGAGTGACTTTAATGTAGGAACCAGTTAAGTCTGGGTTGGTAATTAATAACCGGAAGTTCTCTGAATGAGTGACCTCAATGTAGGAACCAGTTTAGGCTGGATTGGTAATTATTAACAGGAAGTTCTCTGAATTAGTAACCTTAATGTAGGAACCAGTTTTGTCTGGGTTTGTAATTATTAACAGGAAGTTCCCTGAATGAGTGACCTTAATGTAGGAACCAGCTAAGTGTGCCAAATGCCAAAGGACACAGAGGTTAGTCCAGCCGAGCGACACAATACTGCCAAATAGAGCGTTGTATGAATGGTTTGTTTAAAGTTTATATATTTCTCCGTTGAAATATTTAAATTTCAAACACAATTTCCGCTTTATTTTATGAATTGTGATGGTTAATATAGCTTCAAGATATATTGCAATATTAAGACGATTATAATAAAGTCTAGGAAAAGACAGCATCGGACAACAATACATAACATTTGAAGAGGTGCAATAATTGTTGTCACACGATAATTACTTCTAAAAATAGTGTTCGTTGAGAAGATCTTGTAGTATTCGTTGAGTTGATATTGTAGTGTTCGTTGACCAGAGCTTGTAGTCTGGTTGACCGGATCTTGTATTATTCGTTGAGATGATCTTGCAGTCTGGTTGACCGGATCTTGTAGTATTCGTTGAGAGGATCTTATAATGTTAGCTGTCGTCTATGTTGACAGGATCGTGTAGTGTTCGTTGATAGGATATTGTAGTTTGCGTTGATACAATGTTGTAGTCTGCTTTGAGAGGATCTTGTAATGTGGCTGACCGGATGTTCTAGTGTTCGTTGATAGCCTGTGATAAGAGGATCTTATTGTCGGCGTTGTTGACAGGATCTTGTCATCTGTGTTGATACCATCTTGTAGTCTTTGCTGAGAGGATCAACTGAAACAGTGCAACAGTCACTTCACTATAGAATTATGTTATTGGCTAGTTTATATGTGGCTTGTTTCATATTGAAACTACACATGGATACTTTGGAAACATGTGGGGTGATTACAGTTTTGGAAGAAATTTACTTATGAGGTACAAACGAAACAATGCAATCCTAAATCAGTAACATTAATGGAAAATAAGCTATCGACATACAACATTGTTAATCGTTTTATATGTGTTATCATTAATAAAACATATACAATTAACTGCAGAATGTGCACGATCATATAGTCCAGTAGAAATCAGCACATTTTAAACCAAACCCGGACATTTTGGTTAAAAAGACAATTTTTGTTTTAAGATGACCTGTAGGATGTCCTGAACTTCCAGAAAAAAAGAAAACAAAATCAACCCTGGGGAACATCCATTTTTTTCATGAACAATATACGTACCCTATCAGTCGATTTTTGTAACATTTTCTTTTTATTGGCTGTCCGTACATAGATGCAAATGAGTTTTAGCGGCGCACTGACTTCAACTGACTGGCCAGCAAGTCAACGGTTAGGATATTTGTGTTGATTTGTATTTTATGTATCCGTTATCTCGCTAATATAAGAAATCAAGTGTTTGCCACATGATTAGATGTTACCATTGTGTATAGAAAGCCAATGTTTTAAAATCCAAACACGAGCGACAACATCACATAATTATATTAATTGGACCAAAATTCGTAGTACTTAAAAGTCTTAATAGAACAAACCGTTTTCGAGAAAACCCTCAAGACACTACGCAATGTATCTATATTCTAAATAAATAACAGCTATTGTATTCATTACTTGCTTACAGTTTGTTAGAAGAGTTATAATAAATGTATGTAATTATTGTTACGGATTCTTATACATTTATGCTTGAGCGATTTAAAAATGTGTGGTATGGAAATCCAAACATGACATTGTTCATATTTTTGTAGCCAAGGCGTAACGGTAGATCTTGGTTGATATTTTGGTGAAGAATTCATAGTTAGTAAGATAGCATTCTAAATCCGAAATCTCTGTTTGAGTAATTGTATAAAGTAAAGTTAGCAACTGTTGTTGAACATATTACCCATAATTATAGTACACATAGTCATATTATGAAGATTGTCTAGAAAATAATCATACATCTTTTTCAGGAACGGGTAGCTGATATGGAGCAATGTGTCAATTGTCAAGAAGGTGGTGGTGGCCTGATGGCTAAACTGAAAAAGAAAGGTATATTATTTGGCGGCGGTGTCAAAACAACGAGGTGATGGGTTGGCTGAACAATTCAATAATGCAGGTGCCTAATAAAATGTCACTAAATCGTCTTAGGCATCAAACCAGGTTGTTGCATCAGAATATATGCCAACTAGTACGAACTCGAGATGTTACGATTATCAAATACACTGTTTGATAAGTGCAACGGAACTCAATGCCGAAGATGTATATCGTCATCCCAAAGGAGGTAGTCGGATATGCAATATCGAAAATGTTGGGAAAGACAAGACGTCCGTCATACAAGACACCATAATGGGTGCTTATGACAAAAGAAATGACACCGCGACTATTAATGTACAGGCACGTATCGAATTTGCTGGAGATTTACGCGCTGTTGAAGCCAAATACTATCAAAACTGTATGGCTGCTTTTCTCTCAGGAAAATCAATTCCACGCAGCAACACAACAGCTACGAATGTTCGCAATCTCAATGCAGAAAATGACAGTGCTTTTACAACAATGTGCGAATGGTTGAATGGCGAAAGCCATCAGCAGTGTTATACATTGCTTGATATCAGAATAAAATTGTCATCGTTCCTCCCCCCCCCCCCGACGTTCCAGCATACAAGACAAAACACATAAAACGTCGTCTTATTGCACGCTTTGGGTCTGACATTACAATTCCGGATTTCCAGGGAAAGACAAACGTTGTGACCCTAACAAGGACTGCAGCAACACTTTTGCACGACTCCTATCACGAGATGGAAGAAGAGAATGACGACACCGAGAAGTTGGTTGGAAAATGCTGCTCTGGCCGTAAAAGATTACATTGGCACACTCGGTCAGCCATTCGATACACACCCTTCACCAGAAGATGTCGGCGTTGACAAGCTTGAGTCACAAATACCTCCACTTCTTCTTACTCTCGTGAAGAACCTGCTTGACAATGGACGTGACGATAGTGCATCAAACGAAAAGCGCAGACTACTATTAATCGCATTAGCCATGCTATAATGGGATCAGTTTCACACCAGTCTTATATATCGCCTTTGCTGTTATCTGTCGGGTTTTTCATTCACCAAACAACTAGATCCAAAGTCTTGTTAAATGTATTATCGTCTTTGGGCTTCAGTGCTACATATGAACAAGTAATAGCATTTTAGAAATCAGCTGTCTTGAGCGGATCATTCGACGACGACTTGGCTCCTGGACTAGTGCAGACTGATGGCGGTGACGAATTCTGTCAGTGGGTAGCAGACAATTTTGATTACAATGAAGATACTCTGAACGGCCAAGAAACGACTCATGTTATGGGTATCATAGCTTCTCAAAAGAAACAAGGCAAAAATCCACGTACTGATGTAATCAAGCGCCGGAAAATTAGCAGAATGCAGCCAATGGAGACGTATGGCAACCTGCAACAGCACCATCTAGGTCCTATCACCACGAAGACACAACGTGATAATCCTGGTGAAACGAACAATACTGAGGAGCAGGAGGAGAGGGATATGTGGTCAAACCTTGGTGTGCTGTACATGAGATTAATCGATCGTGAACTAACCACTGAAGAGGCCGCATGTGATGAGTCATTGCAGGATCTCTACCAAGTTGTCCAAGAAATCAAGTCCCAGAAGCAGTCAGCCAGAACATCAAAACTATGGTTCCAATTCATGGAGTTTGTATCGGTAGTATGCATGTTTATCACAGGAAATTGGCAGCTTCCCATCAAAGCAACTCAAGCAATGCTACCCTTTTTCGCTGCCGTGGGTCACAACAACTACACAAAATGTAGTCGGCTGTATCTGCAGGACTGCCAACACCTGTGTTCCTGTCTTCACTTACCGATGAAGCAAGGACTGTTCACCATCCGCCGCAATGCGTCATTGTTTTGGTCGGGAACATGGAGCGATATGACAATCGGACAGTGTCTCATGAGAGCAGGGAAGACCCAAGGTGGACCGATCAACAGAACGCACAAAGAGGCAACCAGGACCAAGTGGCTTCTATCAGCATACATTATTGCACATTACACAGCTGCTCTCCGATGTCTGACTAGTACATTCACAGGTACCATGTCAGACCAACACAGAGAAGTTCGTGCTGGACGCACCAAACAGGCCAACATTGTTCTAGCCAAATTCCTGACCTTCCTGCGAAGTGACAACCCATTCAACCCGACAATGACGAGCACCTGCAAAATGTTGCTACTGTGGTCATAGCTGATGAGAGAGTCAATGTAGACCAAGCTGTGGATATTGAAATGAAAATCCACCAGAAGATCACAGATCAGAAGTACAAAGACATCGTTCTCAGGAAATCAGACCAAGTGAAAAGCTTCGCAGTTATAACGACAACTGTAAAACTGAAAGATGGAAAAGAAGTGCGCATGTCGTCGGCGGAGCTGCACCAGAGACTATTGGCCAGGGCTTATACTTCTGGACCACCAGATCGCAGTGTCTTCTCACATGAGCTAGCAGCCGTATCCCCAGCTCTATTCCACGACAATGGCACAATGCGAAGGCCAGTGAAGTCTAAATTAGCTTCATACATCGCTACCCTCGATAACCATGTTGTCTGCAATGATGACATTTACGTCAAAGCCACAATTGTGGATGGATGTGCCGTTCTGCATGAGATACAATGGCCAAAGACAGATACCTTTCATAAAGTGTGTTCATCTTATGTGATGTATGTTCTACACTTGGCAGCACACGATAGGGCCTGGTTCGTAGTGTTCGACAGCTATGGAGTGCTCACGACCAAGGAACCCGAACAGAAGCGACGTAAATTGGGCAAGATCCTATCCGCCGATTTCTTTCTTTGGACGTAACACTCCAGTGCCTTCAGGCAAAATTAGTTTTCTTTCAAACAAGCACAACAAACAACAACTCATTAATCTCCTCTCTACTTACCTGCTGAAAGAAGGTAACGAGGTGCGTCACGCTGACAAGGAAGGAGATGCGGATACTACAATTGTGAAGTGTACCATAGAAGTTGCAGAATCCCACGAGAACGTATATGTCCGTTGTGATGATACAGATCTGCTTGTAATCCTGCTTTACCACGCGCCTGAGAAGTCCACTATTTACATGCAAACCAAGCAAAAACTGAGAAGTATCAGCGCTGGTAAACATGCTCTCGGAAAGGAGATGTGTAAGTGCTTGCTATTTGCACACGCTACGTCTGGCTGTGACACCACATCAGCTATCTACAGCAAAGTTAAACACATGAAAGTTCTAGGATCTTCAACAGAACTGAGAACATCCGTTGTCATATTCGGCAGTAACACTGCTTTGAACGCCGACATTGCAACAGCTGGGTGAGCAGTATATGGTTTCGCTTTACACCAAAAGCAACTCAAATGTAAGTCTCGACGACCTACGATGCATGCACATAAATTCATCAAAGTATGTCGCTATTGAAAGAATGCCACCGACAAGTCGAGCATGCTATTTCCATTCACTCAGAGTGCACCTACAAGTTTCTACTTGGGTTAATCTGAAGACGGAATTGGACAGAAAGAATTATGGCTTCCACTGTGACACACACTCAGTAGTGCCCGTCATCACAGACAAAAAACCAGCACCTGAACATCTTCTACAAGAGATCCGTTGCTCTTGCAAGCGCCAAGATATTTTGTGTGTCTTGCAACTGCTCAAAGAAGCGTCTTGCCTGTAGCGTCTACTTCAAATGTCAAGGACAGTGCGCAAACGGCCCTACTCTCGTACAACTACCTGACAGTGATGACGATGACAATGCTGATGATGATGTTTAACAAATTATGTATTAGAAGATTACAGGTAGGACAGTTATGATCTCTCCTAATGATATTCAAGTTTGAATGGTATACCATTCACTGTTTGGGGTATAAGTTACATTCATGTGATCTTAGTTAAGATATTATTTAAATCCCAGAATAACGTTGGGACGGAGTGCTATATAAGAAATATATTACTAATTAATTAATTAACTGGTTAATTACTTAATTGATTAATTAAACTCCATAATTAATATGAGGCTTAATAGACCAGTATACATATAATTACAAACGTATTAAACAATAAATGAAGCAGTTAAAAATATGATTAACAAGCGCAAACAAAACGTGTTATTTCGAAATTGGACCGAAACACCTCAAAACAAGGAATGGGGTAAAACCAAACTTCCCCAGGGTTGATTTTGGTTGAGTTTTTTGTGGAAGTTCATGAAAACCTACTGGTCACCTTAAAACAAAAACTGGCCTTTTAACCAAAATGTCATTGTCAATGTCTACTGGACAAATATATAACATTACTCAGCTATGTTACGAGTAGTTATATAGGCCCGGCTGGCCCCGTGCAAGTGCCAAAGATCAAAGAACATCAAAGGGTTTCGGGGCAGTAGCCCCGTTTCGGCACTTTACTTATAAAAAAGAAATGATTAATGACCTGTCATAAAAATCTACTTATAAAAAACCTCTTATCTTAATTGGCTTTTGACAGGTTTACTTATAAAAAAAGTTTGATTGATGACCGTGCCGCCGACCCACCGCGGCACGCCGCCTGTTCTTGTAAGTACATTAGAGCTGACCTCTAGTGGCTATATTTGCTATGATAACGTAGAAGGCAGCGCCTCTAGTGTAAGAATGAGTAAACAGTCATTTATGCGTAAGGAGGCTATATAGTGGTTATACACGAGGTGTAGTCAGTAGTGTCTCTAGATCAGCGGTATGGAGCCTATACGTTTCGGTCGTTCGGTGTCGTTCCTGTCGAATTTTATCCGTGTCGAGTCACTGTATACGGTCGGAAATTCAGATCAGTCGAGCATGCTTATCAGTTTAGAAAAGCAATGTTTAATGAAGACGAAGAAAACGCGGAGTACATCAAACAGTCGTGGTCGGCCTATATAGCGAAGTGACGAAGTTACGGAATAAAGAAAAAGAGAACAGGAGCCGAATGGGAGGGCATTAGGGTGGAGTGTATGAAGAGTCTGTTGATGAGCAAGTTCGAAGGGACAACAAAGTTGAAAGACGCCCTATTGGCTATCGGGGAAGCCGAATTGGTGGAGTGGGTACCGTCAATAGAAGTCTTGTGGTGTAGCGCCCACGGAGAAAAAGAAGGTCAAAATATGCTCGGAAAATTGTTGATGGAGGTGCGCGATGAATGTAGAAGAAATTAATAAAAGCCATCGTTCGTTTCCGGCGCACCAGTCGTCAATATGAGCGCGTCGTTGAAGCATCCTTTTACGTGTATAGTAGCTGGCCATACGGGGTGCGGTAAGACTACTTTCGTCACTGGTCTACTACAGTTCGCTTCTTCCATGATCGAGCCGCCTCCGGAGAAAATCCTGTGGTGTTACGGCCATTGGCAATCCGCCTACGAATATATGACAGCCGATATAGAATTCGTAGACGGTTTACCGGATCCGAAGATTTTAGACGCCAAAACGAGGACGCTTCTAGTACTCGATGACCTTACGGAGGAAACCGATAGCCGGGTCACGACCTTCTTCACTAAAAAAAGTCATCACTGCAACACGTCCGTCGTACAGCTTCTGCAGAATATTTTTCAAAAAGGGAAAGAAAATCGCACAATCAGCCTGAATGCGCAATACATGGTGCTATTCAAGAACCCCCGGACGCCGGATAAGTAGGTCACCTGGCAAAACAGATGTATCCGGGTAGAGTCAAATTCATGGTGGAAGCTTTCAATGATGCCACGTCAGCAGCTTACAGTTATCTTTTAATAGATCTGAAACAGGAAACAGCGGAAAATATGCGTTTGCGCACGTGAATTTTCCCCGACGATCGCATTCAGTACGTCTACGTAAGGAGAGTATAAAAAGAGGAACGCGTCACAGCGGACGTCAGTCGTCAGGATGACAGCGCGCGTCAAGAAGCACATTATTATGCTGGAGATGACGCGTAGATATAAGAGTGACAAGTTGAGAAAAGCCATAATTCGCAACGCTGACACCGACTTCATCTGTAGTTTGTGCGACTGCGCGTACAACATACTGAAAGGGAACGTGAAATTGAGAGTGAACCAGAAAAACATACTGACAAAATACAATAAGCATATGCGATCGTTGACGAAAACGAAGTTAACCATCAGGAAGAAGCGAGCGGTCTTGCAAACGGGTTCGGGCGGCTTTCTGACGGCACTGCTAACTCCGTTGGCGAGCACCGTCCTTCTCCCGCTGCTCAGGCAGGTTATCGGGTGATGCAGCACGCTAAGAAGATGGCTTTGGTAGACCCGCGGTTGGTGGAGAGTCTCCCGCCGCTTATCGACCAGCCACCGAGCACGACCCTATCGCGTGCGATGACTAGCCTGGACAGCGACATGAAGGACATTCTAGACCGTTCGGATTTATCCGAGCGAGCGAAGGTAGCGTCGTGTAATCAACTGCTGAGTCGTTACAATTCGATAGAGGCGATTCAAGCGGCGCAGCCGGTACGCGTGTCCGTGGTGAGCCCCGAGGGTAAGGAGCAGGAGGCGGTCCAGCCGCTGCCGCCGGGATCGCTGAGCGGTATAGAGCGCGAGATCGTGGAAAGCGTACCGAAAACGCTGAGAGGGAAAGCCCGTCTCCTGATCGAGAAAATGAAAACCGACCCGTTATGTCGATGGAACGTCCGCGGCGAATTCGTGTACGACGGTCAACCTATCGCTGGAAGTAACCTGGTCGATCTCGTGAACGACCTCATGCGAACGAGGAAGAAGGCGGTACCGCCGGTTGGGTGGGAAGCGTTCGGGGACCGTATGAGGCGTCTGAACGTCCCTAATGAACTCGTCGGTAACGCCCGGCATCGAGCGTACATACAACAGCAGCAGCAGCAGCAGCAGGCGACGCCTGGTAAAGGTAAACGTCGCCGTCGGCGTCGGCGTCGCACTGAGTCTCTAGAGTGAAAGTGGGAGGAGTATTAAAGAGGTTGAAACGCCGCCGTCGGAGTCATTCACAATGCACCTTTGAAGGTTGGTAGTCGTCGTCGGCGTAGTCGCAGCGGCTTTCGCTTTATATATGTGTATATTATTCGTCGTAAATTGGTCGTCGTCGCCGTGGTCATGGCGTCCCGGCGGCCTCGTGTTACGCAACGAAAGCGCCGCCGCCGCACTCAACGAGACGACGACCGCCGCCTGAAGCGCGCCTACTTCGACCCGAAACAGGCGGGTAGTTACGGCGGTGTCGACGCGTTGCACCGGGCGGCGGGAGTACGCAAACCGGTCGTGAAGCAGTGGCTAACGGCGCAGGACACTTACACCTTGCACAAACCGGTGAAATGACGTTTCAAACGACGTTGCGTTATCGTAGGCGGTCGAAACCAGCAGTGGCAAGCCGACCTCGTCGACGTAGCTAAATTGAAAAAGCACAACTACGGTATAACGTTCCTATTGACGGTCATCGACGTCTTTTCGAAGCTGGCGTGGTGCGTGCCGTTGAAGAGTAAAGCCGACCCGGCGCTTGTTACGGCCTTCGAATACCTGCTGCAGCGGCAAGAGCAACTGCCGAACGCGCTGCAGACCGATAAGGGGATAGAGTTTCTCAACATACCCTTTCAGAAACTGTTGACGGAATACGGCGTCCACCATTTCGTGAAGCATATCGAGGAGACTAAAGCGAGTTTCGTGGAAAGATTATACCGGACGCTAAAGACTCGCATGTGGAGGTACTTTACGAAGCATCAAACGCTGAGATACGTAGAGTACGAAGTCCGGTAACGGACTTCGTGCGATCGTACAACAACGCCTACCATCGAAGCATCGGTAGGACGCCGGCGAGTGTCAACGCCGCGAACCAGGAGAGTGTGTGGCACCGGTTGTACGGCGGCGAGGTTTGTCGCTGCAAGCCGAATCTGCGTGAGGGAGATCGCGTACGTATAAGCAAGGCGAAGGGTCAGTTCAAGAAAGGGTACATGGCTAACTGGAGCGAAGAGCTCTTCACCGTAGTAGAAACGCATCCGTCCGATCGTCCCGTTTACAGCTTGAAAGGCTACGCCGGGACGGTACTAGACGGCACCTTCTACGAATCGCAGCTGCAACGAGTAGTCGTCCCGGAGGATAAACTGTATCGCGTGGAGGCCGTTCTACAGCGTCGTCGTCGACGACGCGGAGGCGGGGCGGAGGTACTCGTGAAATGGAGCGGTTATCCGGCTTCCGTCAACAGCTGGATCGACGCCGAGGCGCTCATGGATTAGAAAGGGTAGGATACCGTAGCGTCGGACGGTAGTCGTCATGCCGTATTGGATGCGACACTCGGGGTGCTGGCGACTACACGAAGAGGGGTTGGGCAACGGCTTTTCATTCTTTTATAAAGGAGGGTGCTGCATTAACAGACCGCAGTGGCGCTACGATGACCGACGAGGTGACAACGAATGCAGACTGCTTCGATATCGGCGTCACCGAGCCCGAAGACTGCGTCGACACTACCGAGTCTACTACCACCACCTCAGGCCGCGAACATGTTCCATGGCGTTAGTAATGCTCTCGCTTAGCCTCCTCCACCAGCTCGTCGACGTTACGGCCCGCAAGAACTATGTACGCTGAGTCGGTGTCCATCGCGCAGTACTGGAACAGGGGACGCCGAATGTAGGCGGCGATGAAATCGTAGTAAAATTCCAGTATCCTCAGTTTGGCGTATTGATAGACAAAGTAGCCGATCTGGATAGGTAGCGCATTCCGGACAGTTCGCTTGCTCAGCTCCACCTCGTAGAAACCGTCGGGTACGACGACGTCGAGCTGTCGGAAGCGTCGATGTTTGACGAGCATCGAGGCACCTGCCGTCGTGCAGTATTTTATTTCCCTGTGGAGATCAACGGGCGTGATAGTTTTCCCATAGGAACCGTTGCCAAGAAGCTTAAAATTATCGGCGATGATGGATTTGTCGGGGTCGGCGTCGCCCTCGCGTCGCGCGGCGGAGACCGCTTCGCCGAAGCTACAGAAGCACGCGATCGGGACTTACTCGACGATCGGGTGCACGCGGTCGACGACGAGTCCGTGCTCCAGATACCACCGTAGTAGGGGCGTCGCAAGTACAATCTTGACGCCGAAAAAGCTACCCACGAGCGTCCGCTGAGGTCGCGCCAGGAGCTCATGCGTTTCGGCGTATCGTCGCATGGACGGGCTGAGATCGTTGCGCTCGATGTAGGCGTTCTTGAAGATGGGCTGCATCTCGGCGAAGGCGTCGCGCAGCTCGTCCGGGAAGGCGATATCTCACTCTTCCAGGCCGAACAGAGTGCCGTCGCGTACGGCCTCCAAGATCGTCGACCGCGTAATATCGCCGCTGCCGGTCCACCATAGGTGGTGGCGGTCTCACCTCTCGCCACCGGCATTTTCACATCTCGACGACGGTGACGAAACGACGAAGGTAGGTTGTAATAGCATTCGTCTCGGCGTACAGTCGAGTCATCGGCTTCCCGGTAACTTCGTTCGTCGCCTTCCCCGTACACGGGCAGCCGTGGAAGAAGCATCCTTGGAATTGGTATGCCGTTCGCGTCTCTCGACACCAGCCGTCGACCCGGTACTTGCCGATGCGTTTCTCGCTCCCGTTGAGCTGGTGTCGTATGCGCACCCCGTCCGTTCGGCCTCCCACGTCAGCCACTGCACGGCCATACGGCCGTAGCGGTGCACGCATTCCGGCCGGTAGGCGTCCTCGTCGCGGCGGCGCGTATACCACCCCGTCGGCATGTCTTGCGTAATAGCCCATAGGTAGAGGCCGTTCGCGTCAAACTCCACGATTGAGCGACAAGTCCGCGCCGACTCGCCGTACTCGTTCCGGCGTAGAACGGTTACATCGGGCTCGTGATGACGCGCGAAGATGATCGAGGGACCGCCGAAGATCTGCGATTGTATGAGCCGGTGCAGGTCCTTGTTCGGCTCGTTGAAGAGAGTGAAGTGAATCGTCGGCGGGAGATCGTTGAACAGGTAGAGTAGCGTTGTACCCGGTACGCAGATGGCGTCTTTGAACATATCGATGCGACGTTGCTGGTAGAAGGGGAATGTTTGTCGACGGCCTCCAAGAACGGTACCACATCTCGGTTGTTGTACCACACGAGGAAGTCACGCAGCGTCGTCCTTCCTTCGTCGCGCCATACCGTCAAGCAACCCTCGTCCGCCTCGGTGGAGATCCCTTCGCGTTTCAGGTGGCTGTAGAACGCTTCCCGTGACGGCAGTTCGGTGTCGTCTATTTTCCGCAACTCGTCGAGGTACTCGTAGGGGAAGTAGCCCTTCGTCACTTCGCAGCCGTAAGCCTTCAGAAACTTATCGTAGCTGAAATCGGGGGCCAGGTAGTTGGTGACGTCTAGGAACTTGAGCGTCGCCGTCTCTAGACACATAAAGTTGTTCTCTCGTTTGATCTTAAACGCCGACGATGTGGCCCGTCCTTCGGTCATGAGCAGGGGAGTGAGATACTTTTTGACGACGTTCAAGTCGTACTTATCCGAATTGAAACCGAGGACGGGGAGTTGGCGTAGATGCGCCCACAGACGGTCGGAGAGTACGGTGTACGGGGACTTGTCCGACGCCACCCCCTCGCGTCGTCGGTAGCGGCGGCTCGCCGCCATTCGTCGTCGAGCGCGTTGATCGCTTCGAAGGTCGAGTCGTACGACGGTCGAAGAGCCACGCACGCCGCTTCGCTCATGGCCTCCAGGGCGGTGATCAGGCGCTTCGCGAGGTCGTTCGAATCCCCGGTCGTGACGAAGCATCGAGCCGCCTCGTGACCGAGGACGTTCGAGGCGATATTCACGCAGAGTAGTTCGTGTCGGGCTATCCAACGGCATTTGGCGCTATCCTCCGGCAGGTCGCGATCGTCGAAGTAGCACTCGAAATCGAATGTCGCTCTGTATGGGTAGTAGCGCAGGGGTTCGGCCACGTAGATACCCTCATCCTCCAACTGTTGAAACACGGACGGCGTCGAGTGGTAGAAACCGCTGGGGAAGACATGGCGAACGCCACCCTCGCACGTCGCTTCGTGACGCCGCAGTTTAGAGGCGGTTCGCCACAGCGATTGACCGCAGTTACTGCACAAGTACGTTTGAGCGAACCGCGAGATGTCGGTTATATACGAATAGTGCGCGTCGTATAGATTTACGTTCGTTGTAGTGGGGTACCTGCAGAGGGAACGACGGATCAATTCGGCAGATGTTTTCCCGGGCGTCTCCCCCTCCGTCATTCGATACACGGCCACGTTGTTTTCGAAGACCGTCTCCACCCGGTCGAGTTCATTCAGAGGAACGCCGGCGAACGCGTAGGGACTCACCCCGCTATCGCCGATGTATTCGGCGTAGAGCCGTAAGGCGGGGGCCGTCAAACGGGTGGTGCTTACTACGGCATCGCCCGTGTCTCTTCTTCTTCTATGAAGCACCAAACAACGGAAGAGGCATACATTATTGCTGTAAGGCTCACCGCGTCGATCTTTCGCTAGAGCAACGACCGTCCTGTTGACGTACAGGTAGGCGGGGAGTTGCGCGTCGAGACATCCGATAGGATGGTGGATGATAGCGTTGAGGAAGTAGGTAACGTTCGTTACCAATTCGGCGACCCACCCCGAGTCGGGTCGTTGCGCTATCACGTACTGAAGAACGTTGGGTTGTCGGACGGCGTCGAAGAAGCGTTCGAACGACGCGACGTCGGCGATGAGCGTGGGGACTTCGAGGAATCGACCGCGGCAATTACAAGACGAATGATAATACCTGAAACGGCCCGTCTCCTTGTGTAGTAGAATTAACCCAAAACTTAAGTTTATTTTAAACGCTCGAGTTTGCTCCTCGAACATTTGTCGTAGTCGGGGGTCGAGTATGGCCATGTCCAAACAATCGGTCAGTTGATAATTATATCTCGACTGGATAGGGCCGCGCGACGTAGGCGTCCGTATACTAGATCAGTGCTCTTGAACGGTACGCCGTAGACCGGCCGACCACACCCCCTCCTCGTCGGCGTCATCATCGTCGCTAGGTGGCGGCGGTGACGGTGGTGGTGGTGGTGCTGGTGGTGCTGGTGGTGGTATCTTTTTTTCACCGCAAGACGTTCTCAAATGTCTCAACATACTCCGCCGAACTGTGAACGATCGACCGCATTTCGGACATTTACAGTCATCCTCCTTTCCGCTAGCGCAATTCTTTAAATGTCACGTTAGTCCTCTACGATAGACGAACTTCCGATCGCATTTCGGGCATTGGTACTGCTGCGGTCGCTTATTTTTACTCGAGTGCCCCGCCTCGACGGCTCGACCGCAGAAGGGGCAGAACATCGCTGCGACCGTTCTAGTCAACACCGACAACTATATTAACTACGACAAAGCCGCTACGCTCCCTATAACCGCTAGGAGTGGTGATGACACGGCTGTGATCTTTGACCTCACGGCTCGCTGTTTGCCGTGAGGTGGAACGATATTAGCGAGCTAAAAATAACGTGCGGGAGCGAGCGCTAGTGGCTTAACGTGTGGGCCTTGATTAAATGTACCCCGCTGTTGAGGCAACTGACTGCATCGGTGTGGGTCTTTATTAAATGCAGGGTAGCAGCAGCAGCGTTTCGTGTATGAGCCTTTATTAAGCGTTTGGTTATTTTGCGTATTGTTTTCAAATAGGCGGAACATTAAATGTAGCAGCAGCTTATGAACCTTTATTAGGGCGTTTCGTGTATGGTGAAATTAAACGTGTTTTGCGTAATAGTAAACAAGATTGTTCATACGTTTTCGACGTTTTATTAAGCATAATACATCAAGCGCTACTAAATCTATCGAGATGATTAAAGTTCGTTATAGAAGTCTTCTAGCGTGCATACGTTTTCAACGTTTTATTAAGCAAATTAAAGTTCGTTATAGAAGTCTTCTTCTAGTAGCGTGCATACGTTTTCAACGTTTATTAAGCAGATTAAAGTTCGTTATAGTAGTATCGAGATGTTCGTTATAGAAGTCGATCTGGCGTGCATACGTTTATTAAGCCGATTAAAGTTCGTTATAGTAGCCAGCAATAATTAATGTTCAGACAACGATTCCGGCTCTTTTCAACAAATAACACTGTACCGTGTTGTGGAAGCAGGCAGTCCAATCGGTCCCTGCAACCAGTCGGCTACTTGTTTCACGAAGTCGGCTTCCGCGGCTCGGCCCGGCTGGAGCGCGCATTGATCGTGCAGGATGAGTATCAGTCTCGTCACGCACGGCACGAGCGAACGAATTAGGTACGAATCGAGCACGCGCTAGAAGAAACGACTGGATATGTCAGCCACATTTTCGTGCATCCTTCGGTAGCGTTGGTTAGGTCGGCCGGCTCGGTACCCGTCCATGTGAACGATGGGGCGCCCTTCGTCGAGGGCACACTCACCGCAGTAGCGCCGCGCGCGTCCCAATATCGTTTCCCCAAGAATTTCGGCGAAGGCGTGCAGTAAATATTGCGTCCGCGCTTCACGCGTCCTGAGGAGGAGCGGCTGGTACTGGTTGCGGCCGTCGTGAATCGGTAGCAGCGTTGGCGGCTGTTGGGCTTCGACCACCGTAGCTGGCAGTTGAGTGGCCGGTATCAACGGCGGTAGCCCTTCCGACGACGACGACGACGACGACGCCGCTGAAATTGTCACGACCGGTGGTGGTGCCGAAACGACGGGGTATAGGGTCGCGAACGTTGGCGGTGCCGGTGGCGATGACGTCGAGGCCGTCGAGCACGCTTAGTCGCAAGTGGGTAGAAAGTTGACCACCTCCAATAGCGGCCATGGAGCGGCGGCGGCGGCGTCAAACTCCACTTTCACGCGCATCGCGCGGTGCTCGTCCGCGGAGTCCCTCACAGCGTCGGCAAGGGCGATATCGGCAAGCTTGTGCTCAACTTCCACCGCGTACGGCGGTACAGCAGGTGCCTCGTGCACGGCCCTCAAAGCGTCGGCGATTATACTGTCGACTACACGATCCCGATCGACGTCCTACAGCACAGAAAGCGAAGCGTTAGTTGGCATTCAAAAGCGTTTTACTCGGTCTTCTTCTTGTTCACACTCCACGCGGTGTACGTCGTCATGTCCCCCCACGAGGTTTTTGGTAGGGTAACCTCTACGACCGTACCGACGAGCGTCAGGATCGTGTCGCGCATTTTTTCCGGACCCATATACGCTATATAATCGGCTTGGAAGGGGACGAGCTGCGACATAACATTATCGAATAGACTGAGCCAAATTTCGTGATCGCTCTCTGGTTCGACATCCTCCTTCACCATCGCGCGCACCAAAAAATCGTTTTTCGGCGCGCTTTGTATCCCGTGGGACAAGCACATCATAGTTCCGGCGTTCGAACGAAACACCTTACGCCGGCACTGGGTGCACCCCGCGTACGAACACTTACTCCGCCACGCGATAGCTGCTATCGTTACGGGCGCAGCTATCTTATACAAGCCGTCTTCCGCTTGTATGAGCTCGCTCAAACTCACCGGTGTTGGCGCGTAGAGCGACGACGCGGGATCCTCCACAGGGACTGCAGCAGTGTGGCCGATAACGGGCGCGCTGAGACCGGGTGGCGCCTCCTCTGCAGCGATGACCGTAGAAACGGGCTTCAGCGGCGGCGATGCTAGTGCTGCGGCGATAACGGGCGCGCTGATCGACTCTGCGGCGACGGGAGGCGTTGGTGCAGCAGCGGCGGGCGCGTTGATACCGGTAGCAGTGGAGACAGTTGCCGACGTAGAATGCTTTGGCGTCGACTTCTTTGTTTTCTTCAGTAGAGGCCCCAATACGCCTTGTTCTCCTTGCGCCGACATGACAACCGTAGTCTGGTAACGAAGAAAAATAAACGACGTTAACACACCGAAAACGAGTGAATACAGAGGTCTTTTTAGCCTATGTATTTATAAAAGCCTAGTGAATGGCCAACGGGCGCTCGTACACGTATACCACAAAACAGCTGAGTCTAACAAGGTTATTGAAAATACAAAAAACGAGCGGTCATGTTAGTGCACAAACTTCGCGTCGCTTTTATAGAGCGTTATTTTAAACTATAAGTTTACCATAAGAGTCTCTAGTCCTTGCTTCATATTATAGACCGTTTATTTTACACATTTAAGCTTTTATTAAGAATTTAGAAAATTACGCAACCCAGTCGAGTAAAGGCCTACGTGACGGTGTCTAGCGTCAGGCGTTCGTAAGCGTTCCTACAGCGAACTCGCGTAAACAACATCTGTGACATATTTTTAAACGAAAGCTATGGCACAACACGTTTACAAAGAGCCGGACCACTATGTAGAAAGAGAGCGTCGCGATCCTGATCGGTACGTCACTACATCACCTATCTGTTCTTTTAATATTCACTCCCTATAATTTACTAATTCTACTATTTTTTACCTTTAATAACTAGAATTCTATATGTTTTACATATCGATTTTTTTTACCCCGAAACAGGTTTGAAACAGAGGATGTCATTACATTTACACCGAGTGGTGTTCTTGTGCCATACGGAAGGATTCAGCGAATCGGCAGGGGAAGGGCAATCTATTGTGCTTTGCACAGTGGCGACGCTGCTGTTGACCGGAGCGCGTCGCCGCCGCCTCGGTGTGCGTCATCGGGCGCACCGAAGAACGATGACGCTGTTGGCCGGCTCGCGTCACTGCCCCCGTTACATCAGCGGCGAGTAACACACCACCCCACGGCTACGATCGTAGGCATACAACGTCAGCCGCTACAACTGCGAATGGGTCGTGGAGCCGTGTTAGAAATGTTCGGCCATGGCGCGGTGCCGTCTTAAGCACTACCTCGTCGGGGTGGCTTTTCCCCCTACACAGGACCCCCTCGATCATCATACGGTGGCGGACCGCCTATGGACTACGGCGGCTATTAAATGGTAAAATGCATTAATAAAAAAATATATCGCTTACCGTCTCCTTTCCTATGGTCACAATATAGTCCTCGTGCATAATAATCCAATTACTCGTGCCTAATAATCCACTATAAAGTCAACTTCAGCTTAAAAATAGAGCACCCTGATTAGAAACCAGTCTTATTTCTACCTAGGTTAAGGTATGAATCAGTAGTGTTCCCCAGTCAGCGTCAGTCTATATTTTTTAGCGCTTAGCGCGTTCCGCCTCACGACAATCGCTTACAGCTAAGCTTAACTAGGCACCGACGGCGTCGGAAGTCATAGGTCACCAATATCGGCTCCTAGCGTTCCGCCTCACGGCCCTCACGGCATATCGCTTTCAGCTTCGCTTAACTAGGGCACCGAAGGCGTCAAAGTCATAGGTCAGCTTTGTATTTCAG
This sequence comes from Paraescarpia echinospica, assembly GCA_020002185.1. Classification (NCBI taxonomy): domain Eukaryota; kingdom Metazoa; phylum Annelida; class Polychaeta; order Sabellida; family Siboglinidae; genus Paraescarpia; species Paraescarpia echinospica. The sequence goes on along the minus strand of CM034544.1, from coordinate 48,389,670 downwards.
CGCCGACTACAGGTTTGTACGGGTAAGCGAGAGAATAAACAACCAGCTCACGACACATGCACCTAATAATAACACATCTACGTTAGCCCTCGTGTATAACCACTATATAACTTCCTTACGCGGATAGCCACTAGAGGCGCTATTATCCCTCGTGTATAACCACTATATAACCTCCTTACGCATAAATGACTGATTACTCATTCTTGCACTAGAGGCGCTACCATCATTCTTACACTAGAGACGCTACGTTATCATAAAATAACCACTAGAGGTGCTGTCTTCTACGTTATCATAGCAAATATAGCCACTAGAGGTCAGCTCTAATGTACTTAGAAGAACAGGCGGCGTGCCGTGGTGGGTCGGCGGCACGGTCATCAATCAAACTTTTTTTTATAAGTAAAGCTTTCAAAAGCCAATTAAAATAATAGGTCTTTTTTAAGTAGGTTTTTATGACAGGTCATTAATCATTTCTTTTTTTTAAAGTAAAGTGCCGAAACGGGTCTACTGCCCCGAAACCCTTTGATGTTCTTTGATCTTTGGCACTTGCACGGGGCCAGCCGGGCCTATATAACTGCTGTTACGGCTTCTAATTTTATTTGCTGGTGAACATAATGTGTTTTAAATAATAGAGTTGTGTTAACCCCTTTGTATGTACACCATTATAACCTTTCCATAACAACAAGGACACATGAAATTTGGATCGGAATATCGAAACACTATGTTTCCTAGTTCTTGTTAATGTTGTGTTGATCACACAAATTAAAATTAACTAACTAGTTGGTATGCATGTTCTGGTTATGGGAACATTATGTAAATTCTAATTCAATTAGAACATCCTTTCCAGGACGTATCACCAACTGAACATTCTATGTTCTCTCTGGGTGTGGCCATTGCCAAGGTGTAATTCGTCCATGGCTTTTATTCCACTTCCCAAATTAACGTATTTCTCAAGATAATATTTCATGTGCCTGTTCTACTGCTTGCTGTGACGCAAGGATATTCCACTGGCCTGTATCACAGTCTGTGTCCACTGGAACTTCTTCTGCTAGCTGTGGTACGTGGATTTTTCACTGATCCGATGGTCTGTGGTTGCGAAGATCCACAAGTAGAAGTTTCGATCCACATGTCGTCTCTCTATTTATGTGAAACAATGACATGTCTCTCAAACAGCCACAACAACATAGTACACGTTAACAACGATCTCTCTATTTATGTGAAACTATGACATGTCTCTCAAACAGTCACAACAACACAGTACACGTTAACATTGATATATCTATTTATGTGAAACTATGATATGTCAGTTGACGCAGCCAACATTTATATTGAAATAACGTATTAAAATAAACATTGAACGTTAAGTCTTAAAAACAAAACAAAAAAACAAATATGTTTATTCATTACATAACATATATTTAAGATTTGATATGCGTCATTCAATTTACTCTATTACAGTACTTTTTGTCATGACTTGGACAATAATCCCTCGTGTCATCATGGCAGTATCTGAAATTAAGAAAGTTTAATTTATTCTACAACATCAGCATAATATAATTGCAAAGGATGATGTGTTTCTGCTGTTGAAGGACATAGCTGAAATAATTCGACATACGAGGCGCTATGCACATCTATAACTGAATACGTGATCAATACAATACGAATTATAAGATAACGTACAACAGACAGTCACAATTAATGTATAATCTTGATACAATAGTCGTTGTGTTTTTAATAGTTTACAAATAAGCAGAAAGTAATGACGACTTGAACGTGTTTCAGTTTTGTTAAACTTGGTAGCCGAGTCATTTCAGTTGTTAAGCGGTTCCCCATTGTTATACCTTTGACGGTCAGTGACAGTAGTGTGAGGGGGGTGTCTGTTTATGTATACGCTGTATCTGTATGCTAATCAATGCTACAATCAATCAATAACGTTTTTTCGAGCAATTAAAATCAAACTCATAAAGTCTGCAGGATTCAAGACAAATTTAAAACAAATGAAAGGAGTTACATCGAAGTGAAACGAGTTGATGATGTCATGATACCTCTCACTCCACTCGACTCCACTCATGTCGGCCACTGGTGGTTAGTGGCTTCCATCATCCGTCAGAGGGATCTGCCTTCCATTATCGTCTTCAGCTCCATCTTCCCTAGATCTACGTCTTCCTTTAAGTTGTCGATGTAAGTTGTTGCTGGTCTTCCTGCCTTGGTTCTTTCATGTGTCGGTTGCCACAAGGTGGTCTTAGATGCCATTTCATCCTTATATCTGTAGCAGTGTCAGACAAACCTCAGTCGTCTCCTTCTAACTTTTTTTCAGTGACTTTACGCATTTCATGTATAGTTCTATATTTGTCAAATGTTGTTGCCAGTGAACGTTAAATGCTGCTCGAAACATTCTTGTATAACATCCGTCTAGTTGTTTATCAAGTATTTCGTCACTGTCCATGTTTCGCATCCGTTGAGTAGAACATACTCTACAGTTTTAATAAACAGTCGCTGCTTGATTTTGAGTGGTAGTGTAGATTTATGTATTATATTTAGTTAGTTGAGTGCTCTCCACGCCAATGCCTTCATGGTTGTGCAGACATACCCAGGAACCAAGGTATTTGTGTAGTCTTCAACTTTCCCTAAAACAGCTCCTTGTTTAACAGCAACGATGATGGTGTTTCCTAAATGGTTGTTTTTTATATATTTTTTCTCTCAAAGGAATGATCTTTAAACCAATCCTTGCACATGATGTTTCCACTCGTGTTAGAAGCTCCTGTGCCTGATTGGTCACTTCTGGTAATAGCGCGATAACATCGGCAAATTGGAAATCGGTGATCACCTCAGAATTAACACGTTTATTTGTTTCCTTCTTGTTATCTGGTATCCTAGTTCCTCTTCTCTTCCGTCGATAGCTCGCCGCAGCAGTCAAGGACTATCACGAAGAGGTATGGCATTAGCCTATAAATCTGTAGCACTCCAGCTGTGATATCAAAACGCTCAGTTTCTCCACCAGGTGACACTTTTACCACGTTTGTTCCTGTACATGTTGGAAATAGCTGTTACTAACTAGTTGGGGACACCATAGGCCTCAAGAATCTCCATCATTTCCATACGACGATCAGTATCAAATACTTTTCGGAAGTCTACGAATGTCACAATTGTAGGAAGATGCTTTGCTCTAATTATTTCTATTAACCTTCTCAGGGTTAGTATATGACCTATTGTTGTCCTCCCTGTCCGGAATCTATTCTGATTGTCTCTTAGGTGGTGGTCAATTTCAGGACGTATTATGTTCAATATCATCTTGTTGAATGTCTTTGCCACAATGGACTCAGGGTAATGCCCCTGTAATTAGTCATGTTTAAATCACCAGGTGATTTAAGGTATTGGACATTTTTTCACACTGGTCCACTGTAGCATTATTTTCACTTCAATCAAAACTTTGTTTCAAAACTCTAGTAAGATACTGTCCAGACCACAGTGTTTTAGTACTTCATGTGGTATACCATCATCTCTCACACCCGTCTCTTTCAAACGGTCCTTCCTTGATGTTGACATTTGTAGCTCTATTTTGTTAATATACGATGTGTACTACAATTTTAAATTAAGTTATTTTGCATTTAATGTTCACTACGCTGTGTATTGTAATAGTTTATGTTATAATGTATAACGATTAATACAGAAGGTGCCTTTATTTGTAACCCAGCCAACCGGCCGTTTCTCGCAAAATCTACGACATATATTTAGCGGATATTTCGTACATACAACACACCGGCTAATCAGCGTATATGGTTAGTTCTATCTATATACATACGTTGTGTCCTTTCTAGAGACACACTACACAACACTAAGTGAATGTGTTAAAATATAATATAATATCATTATTCTGAAAAGAAATGATGCATTGATCAAGTAATGTATTTCATAAATATAAAAATAGCATTGTGTGTCCTTACCACAAAGACTATATGTCGACGACTCACGTCCTCGCTGTCAGCTGATGGCCTTCTCACGTCGGTACTTGTGTGACGTCATTCTCAGTGAGTGAACTTATTAGATCAGTGTCACACAGGAGAGGTTGGGTGTCTCGTGTTGATACGTGTCCCAGGAGAGGTTCGGTGTCTCGTGTTGTGACGTGTCACGCAGGAGAGGTTGGTTCTCTAGTATTGTGCAGGAGAGGCTGGGTGGCTCGTGTTGTGATGTGTCACCCAGGAGTGGTTGAGTCTCTCGTGTTGTAACGTGTCACCCATGAGAGGCTGGATGTCGTCGGTTGGACTTGACAGTGAGTGACCTGTTTTCTGCTGAGACTGTTTAATGGATGAAGTATCTGCGGGTTATATGTGGATTACAACGCGTGACAGAGAGCGCCATGTTAAAGTAGGTAGAGTCGAGGCAGAACACAGACTGGGAAGGGAGCGAAGCGAAAGCGGTACAAGCGTGCACACAGGGGAAACACACATGGGAAAACATTCACGTGTTTGAACAAATTTATAATGAAGACATTTGACAAACAACCAAGTGGAACTGTTCCACACTCTACTCCCTTATACCAGTTGTAGTAGGAGGATAATCTCTGTGTAGTATTGCTATGCCATAGAATTTCCTCGCTTTGTAAGTGCCCGTGTTCAGAGTGGTTTGATTTCCTACATTCAGTTTGATTGAAGAAACACTGCAAGAAAACAAAATGATTTACTAGTGTTAATAATAGCTGTGCTCTTCTTACTGTACTCTACCCTTTGGGTGTGCCAACAAGCACCCGAGGGTGGTTTGGGGACGCATGTCTGTTGCTACACAATACGTTTTCAGTATTCGGTCAACTGTCTCTGATAATCGCTCCATGGATAGATTTGCAGTCTTTTTATACTTGATTTTTTTCTTGTTACTATTCGTTTTCAATTTTCAAGGCCCAAGATGGATACACCCACAACCACATTTGCTACGTCATGTGACACGAGTGGACATAAGGACTTGTTTGTCCCATTAAAAGATTATACACAAGTGGACATAAAACATTATTTGTCCCAGTGAGAGACCAAATACAAGTGAATATAAAGTTTTTTGGTTGTGAAACTGGACACAAGTGGACATAAATACTTTGATGTTCCACTGAGAGACTGGACTCAAGTAGACATTAAGACTTATATGTTCTAGCACGAAAGGTAACATTTAAAATATATAAATCTTTGATATGGGAATACTATCCATATGTTTGCAAAACAAGACAAACAGGCATACATAGTGATTTTGACCATAGCTACATACATACATGTACAAATTTAAATAATTTACATAGACATGAAGGTCAATGAGACTCCCATTAAGACATGACATGTCACTAACATGGGAGCCCCCTTAAACAAAATAAATTTAATAATAGTAAATATTAATAATAAACATTTAATTCAGTGTTAGCAAATAAGCACACAACAATTACAAAATTAATACACAATCACAATATATATTGTATACGACTATGTATTGCATAAATAACAATTATAAATAGTGCAGTGGGATTTGTAATCATAATCGAGTAGTTTTAATACAAGTGATGAAACCAGATAAACTATGTTTATAAATTATATCAGATATAATGCTTGGAGTATTGTTAACTGTTTATATTATATTGTGTTGTATATATTTTGTTTAATATTCATAACTGCATCTATGAATAACAGGTTATGTATTCCTCGTGTAAATTAATTACTCTGATCGCTTTGTCTTACAAATTAACAACCCGTGGTAACCCCATAATATAATACAGTAATTGATATGAGGAAGAATGAGGGATGTGTGCATAATATAGATTATGCTTTATGGTAAATATTGTTTCAGTTTATTCAAAATTAAGTTCTTTTATTTTGTTAGCTATTTTATTTGTTGAATTTGTCAATTTAAAGGATTATATAATGTAATACATAATAAATTAAAGTCACCTACACAACCAATGTTTCTCCATCTATTTCCAACAAGGGGGTTTCAATTGTCTTTTGAGGCATATGAAATATCATGAATTTAGTTTTATTTTCTTTTATTGCTGTTTGTTAGCTTTTTGGACCGTTACTAACCTTATTAAGTTCTATATTTACAGTATTTCTTTGGATGTGGATGTTAGGACAGTTACAACTATTTAATGTAGTAGTTAGAGTGGAACAAGATGGGAGCGATGTAACATTCCTTGATATTGGACGTGTTTCACACTGAGAGGATGGTTACATTACTGGTCGGTTATTACATTACTGGTCGATTAGTACATTACAGGTTGTAGCAGATGTGTTTCACAGAGAGAGAACAGTTAGAACAACTTACGTCTTCAACGTTCTGTATAAAAAACGAGTGTGCAGTGTTTCACAATAAGCCACATGATGTACAATAAATGTGGGCAAGCAATACGTAAAAATGGTTGTGCTAGCATGAAGGACCATTGTTTAAGAATTATTTTCGTCTTAATACTATTTAACCGATACCACGCAGAAATAAAATTACCCGTGTGCGTTAAAACGAGAAAGAAACATGCTTTATTCGAATATTAAATATTTAATCTACTTTGTTCAGGTTTTTGTTTAAACGATTGTTTCTATAGCGTCAATGAAATTGGTAAGCACCAGTAAGTATTCTGGTCTAACCAGTTTCTACCAAACGTAAATCGAATATGCTGTTTTTGCCAAAATGCAAAGATACATTTTAGCGCATAGAATCGATATTCTAAAAAAAATTAGTATAATTATGAGTACTGTTTTTAAATTATTATTTGATTGTTAGGTGCAACACAATTACATTTTCAATAACAGCCCAGGGACTAATTGTTGTCTTCACAGGCTGCATAATCCTAGAAGAGACATTCAAAGTATTGCTACTAGTAATAAAGGCAAGTGAATCTACAAAGGACGTTACCTATTTGGGTAGTGTGTTGTGTAGTAAGCCACACCATCTTGAATTGTTACGTCATACGGTAAGCCAGATTTGTTGTAGACAACTTGTCTATCAAGACCCGCGTAGTTGGAACATTCCAAGTGGCGCAAGTCTGTAACACAAACAGTTGACTATCGGAAATGTGACGTGAGAAAGTATAAGAAATACACGTCAGGTAAATGGACTACTTTAATAGCAAAACATTAGATGTAATGGGGGTCTTCCGACCTTATTTATAACATTACTTTAATTATTAGACTAAACAATATTAAGTAGAACAAATAAATTGGTCACGAATTAACTGTTCATAGTGTGCAATATGAATATTACAAGGGAGCACAACGCATCGCTTTGGGGCCTATGCGTCTGGAAGAAATAAAACTAACCAATAGCAATTGCAATCAATAACATTATGCCAGTAGTTTATTACCATAACCTTGCTGAAGACACACAATTTAAATCGCACGGACAGCGTCATTGTTATGGAAAGTCTTCCGCTCCCAAAACCTACTCTTCTCAATGTGTGTGCCAATGGTGATCATCAGTCTTTAACGTCAGTCACGCACCCTTCTACACGTTTTCTTCACCTTTGATTTTCATTGTAGTAGTTTTCAATTAATTTAATATCACACTTGATGTCATGTCTTCATTGCAAAGATAAGCCATTTGATGTTCAATGTTAAATTTGATGCGAATATTGTACAAAATTCAACCAAATATTTATATGTTTTGTTGTGTGACATCAGTCACGTTTATTTATGCATCTGTTATTAATTGCTAATACACGCTGTAGACCAATAATGCATATTTTCAAATAGCACTTGGTCTAAGCTTGTTATAAACTCAAGTCGAGTATTTTGAAATAATATAATATCGAAGAAAATATAAATGGTTCTACGCATACATGCTCAACATGTAACATCAGTCAATGTCGAATTTCCCATTATATTACTAGTGTCGCATATGTTAAGTCGGTCTTTCCTGCTAGAACATTTATCAAGGATTAATCAATTAAGTAATGTTATTCGTTACGTTACTCAACAGTTTGTTAATACATATATATTGTTCTGCGCGTTTGTGTACTTGTGATCTTTAACAAATGAATAGCATACATCTTATATTTACTACTATGTGAGTTGTACACGCGGGCTAATTGATCTGTTTAATTGTTCAATAATGATAACTGTTTCTGACACATTGAATACGTTGTTTTGCCAAATTCTTAAAAGAAAATGACCATTGTGAAGAACCATTGCTAGATACTGAATATGCTGTGTCATCCGTCATCCTAACTCCAGACAGTGGGAGAGTGTCGGCTCCGTTAAAGGAATTTGCCAGGGTCGTAATTATTGATAATAACTTCGTTGAATTGGATTAATTCAGCCCGCCTTGGCAAAGTTGCCAGGATGGTATGTTTACAATTTGATTTATGTTAGACGTGGTCACTAACACCTGGCAACGAATTAACACAAAGACACGTAGAACGCTCTAACACTATCTGATGAGGAGATAGAGCAACTCAACAGTGACTACCAAGACACGTAGAACGCTTCAACACTGTCTGATGAGGAGATTGAGCAACTCAACAGTGACGACAAGGACACGTAGAACGCTTCAACACTGCCTGATGCGGAGATTGAGCAACTCAACAGTGGCGATAAGGACACGTAGATTGCTCCAACACTGCCTGATGAGGAGATTGAGCAACTCAACTGAGATTGCAAACACCATCTTCATTCGGTAGTTTAATAGAGACAGTTCAGTGACACTTACTGTTGTCAGTCCAACATATCCTGCGGGTACTGCAATCTATGTCTAGTCCTAAGACAATAGTTAGACCTCTTGACACAATCTGTGTTGGTTCACTTCCGTCCAGTGTGGCCTTGTAGATACCAAATGGGCCGCGTGTCGAAAAAAACAGCATCCTGAAACGTTATAGAAATTTGATGCACCACATCAATCTTCATGTGGTGCATTATATATCACATAAATATACTGAGGTTGACATTGGCGTTTTGAGTGATAATTCTAAATATGAACTACTATAAAACGTATTATAATAAATCATACTAAATATTTACTCAGCATTGCTAACTTCACCAGTTAACAAGATAAATACAGTCATTATCTTATTAAATATTATACATAATTATTCAGTTTATTCAAAACGACGACCGTGAGCAAGAGGATAAATTGTCTTTAACATAGACATCAGACATTACATCAAAGCCATACTATGAAACACTGTGCACACAGTGCTGCGTATATAAAAACACTATAATATTATGTTTGTTACAGGAAACATTGTAGCACTGCATGAAAATGTTACCTGTTGGTGCGATTCACAGTCAGACCGTCTGGTCTACCTGTACAGTTGGCGAGTGTTCTTCTCTCACTACCGTCCAAACGGGTCTCGAGTATATTTCTGCCTTCAAAATCTGATATGTACAGTTTTCCTTCTTCTGGGTCAACATCAAGTCCGTATACCCATTGACCTACAGATAACACAACATACATGTGTAGCGTTACCCATGTTACTTATACAATCAAAATTTAGACGGGTGCATCACTTATTGCCAAAATCTGAGAAGGTGTGGAAGTAAGTTCCTAAGTTTCTTTATCATGCTATGACTGGTTAATATTTTGTAATAAAAAATATAAATGTGGCGTGACATGTTTTTGCTACGTTAGTGACATTCATAAATTTGTCCTAGTCATTTGCTGAAATTTACTCAGTAATTGAGAGTTTACATAACAATATGAGATTTGTAATGCATGCTATAATGATAAAACCTAGTAAGGCTGATTGATTGCGATAAATGAATTTATGTGGATGTTGTAAGTATGTCAACTTGTCAAATGCAGTGGTACGTGTGTGAATCTCAAAACCTTCAAAACAAATTCAGATGGGCGCAAAAGTTATTGTCCAAAATCTGTGAAGTTTTACAAATACGCAAATATGTGGCATTATCCTAAATTGGCATATTATGTATAGGAAAACTATTAGTCTGGCAATCAGACGCCCTTTTGAAAGTGGACAGTGCACTACCGTCTGCACGATGTTTTATTGCATTTTGTATGATCATCTAACCTTCTAGATCAATAATCGGACGGAAGTCACCTTGGCACGCTTGAGCGTTTTTATAGAAACTCATTAATACTACTAATAATAATAAGATAACTTCTATTGCGCATAAATCATTGGAAACGAAGCTCAGAGGCACATCAAAACAAAAGGATTGGTCAATCTCAAAATCCATAAGCAGTATTCCAGTTGTCAACAGATGGGTCAAGGCATTAGGGAGCTACAGTGGATAAGCAAGGTTGTAAAATAAGTAGTTAAATCACGAAGAAATTCTGTAATATTTTCAACTGATCAAACACTAACAGGGAGCATATTCCAAAGTGTTGGTGCAGCAACAGAAAAAGCCCTGGTTCCAATGTTAGTGTTGACTCTAGGAACAAAAAGTAGGTCAGAATTAGATGATCGAAGCTGGATAGGTTTTCTTACAGGAGCAAACAATGAATGCAAATACGATGGTTGCTTACCGGACAGTGCCTGGTTTGTAATGGTACAGATCTTAACTATTATACGATATTGTACAGGAAGCCAATGCAAAGACTTCAAAAGTGGTACAGAGCGAGAACAATGAGGAGATCTTGTAACTACTCTTGCGAGACTATTTTGAACACGCTGAAGTTTTGTAATATCCTTGCTAGCGATATTATAAACGAGGGAATGGCAATAGTCAATTATGCTGATAACAAGCGGTGTTGCAATAGTTTTTGTAACAGAAATTGACATATATCGGCGAATACGGCGAAGATCACGAATATTATAAAAAACAGCAGCGACATGTTTGAGATATGTGTTGTCGGAAATTGAAGTTACTATCAAAGATCACTCCTAGATTCCGCACCGAGGTTGCTGGCGTGATATGCTGATTCAAAATACGTGTAGGGAAAAACATCCAATTTATTACGCTGCATTGGACCACCAATAATGATCAATTCAGTGTTATTTGCATTTATTTCAACTTGCTGTCAGTCATCCAGTGGAAGATATCTTGAAGGCAATTACTAAGTTGGTTAAGAGAGCAATTTGTATTTAGATATAAGAATCATCAGCATAAAGATGATGATCCAAGTTATATATTTGTATAACAGAGCTTAGTGGCGTGGTGTACAGAGTAAAAAGCAAAGGCCCAAGAACAGAATCCTGGGGAACACCAAATAAAGTCGGCAGTGCAGCTGAAAAGCAGTTCCCAATCTTTATAGTTTTATATATATATATATCAGTTTTATATAAAGAAAACCAGCTTAGAGCAGTGCAAATTAGGTATCGCCTTTAAAATACATACTACTTTTATGAATATATCGAATTGCAAACATCCAAACAATCAAAATGATGTGTCCAAACGCATGTTTTCAGGGTATTTGGTATGATTACGTTAGTAAACAAATCATGGTATGCAAATTTGTCACATGAATATGCTAATTAGCTCTGAGCAATATAACCTCACGCTTTTCGTGTGTATCTCTTCGGTAGGTGAGCTTCAAGAGCCTAATGCAACTACTTAAGTGCCTTCCTTCCCTTACATGCAAACGCCCAAATGATATATCATTTGAAAGCCCAATATATCCCCATCATAACGAGGCCTGCCTTAACATTGCCAGAATGCGTGACACTAAGGTCAAACAAGGTCATCTTAAAATGATATTTTTTTCAAAATTGTGCGGATCCATGTTAAAATTAGAATGGTTGCATATATACTTTATTTAAAAAGAAACTTGGCATGTCATATATTTTTGGAAAGATTATCGTCTCTTTGTCAAATTGAGGTACGACATGGAGCTGTTTCCCGGTATAGTATGTGTGGAGGTAAGGTAAAACAAATTTACCATGAAATTATGAATATTTGAACTTCTGCAATACCACAAAGTTATAAAGTTACGATAACTATGCATCTACTTTATTATGGATATGTTATATACATCGCAACAGAGCAATTGCATCCCGCCAAAGTGTGATATGTCTTGGAGGTGTCAGTTGATGGGGTTTATGTGGAGTGACGATCAAACAGTATCACCGTCAAGTAATAAATGCTCGACATTACGCTATCCCGTAAACGTTATACAAAACCAATGGTGGCTTATATACATTACCTACTCATGGCCACGTCATATAACTTTGGAAAGCGAACTATATCCCCGTAAATTCGGGATACAGTGAGCTATCAAGTGGTGCAGTGAGTGTGGAGTGAAGGTCAAGCAAGGACACCACAACATTATGCATGTACAAAACTGCGCTATACCGCAGACGTTGTGCAATTACAATGTTTGCATATATAGTTTGTCTACCTATACTAGCCCATGTTATACACCTATTTGTACTGTATCCCCGTCAAAAGGTGGCATTGCATAGAGTTGTAAAGTGGCGGTGTAACTGAGGAGTGAAAGTTGAAAGTGAAGGTTGACGGTCACTGTCAAAAGATGCACCAACCAACATCACCACGTTTGATGAGTATGCAGACATTGTTCTTGTCCCGCACATCATAAACACTTAATTCACTCCAACATTACTGGCGTCGACCGGGACACGCACCTCGCCAGCAGGAATATATAATCTACACAAGAGAAGCGTGGTAAGGGGATTCTGGGGAAAGTAGCATGGGACAACAAAGTGCCAATAAACTGGAGATACTTCCATCGCGATGTCACCAACATACAGGAACTATTTGTATTTATCTCCATTATGGTTGCAAAGTTCCACTATCTAGGTTGAAAGGAAGTGTTTGACACTTCAGACACCTCAGCTGTCGTCAATAGAAGCAACTATGACATGCTACATCCAGTACGACCATGAAGTACCTGGCACGCAACTGTTGATCCTAGTGCAAAATTCATTGGTGAAAAGGGATCAAAACATGCGTGATTCGAACAGTTTTTAATATCGTTAGGAGTTATGAACTTGTCAAGTTTATATCCAGCTGCATACATTTGGATAGGCTTTTTGACAGGAAATAGCGTTATTCATCTTAATGGCAACGGCATCCGTCATGCTCTTGGAAAAGACCTGTACACGTCATTGCAAGTTGTGTTGTCATTAGCATGGGAAACCCACATTTCATACCATGAAGGAACCACAGCATACTCAAATCCATTTGAATCAGGATTCGCGACACTTCAACTCCTGGAACGCATCACCATTGCCCTTTGTAAATATAGTTGCAGCGTGCGTGATCTCCGTTATCGAGGCAATGAGAAAAATATTATGTCAAAGGAATAATATCACTAACATATTCCAATAACTTCGGATGCTCAATAGCAGTATTCAAAAGGCATGTCATAACAAGCATTTATTTGGTTGATCAGTCAATTGGTTCATCAGCAGATACCCACTTCAGATTGCTGAGGGTGGACATAGGAAGTGAAGAAGCTGTAATGTGCACAAGAACATATATGTTCATTAATAAAACAAATCTTTTGACACAAGATTGAGTTTGTGACCCTCAAAAGACATAACATTCAAAATTGAGGGTGACATCCACTAACATCTATTTTCTCATCCCATGAGTGATGCAAAAACGCTGCAGAGGTATAAAATCACCTACAATATGCGGAATGGCACAATCTCAAAAATGCATGTTTTGATGGTGACCTTGTTCAACCTTCACTCCACAGTCAGACCACCACTTTACAATTCCATGCCAATCATTTTGGTGGGGATACAATACCCATATTTGTATATCATAGCCCAGTGTAGGTAGACAAAGTGGATAATTATGCAAACCTTGTAATTGTACACCGTTTGCGGAATGGCGCAGTTTTGAACATTCATCATTTGGTGATGACCTAGCTGGACCTTCACTCCACACTTATTGCACCACTTGATAGCTCCCCGTGGTATCCAGTGTTTTCGACGAGACAGTATTCTTTCAAAATGATATCACTTGGTCATGAGTAAGTAGGTAAACGTAGATAGGCTATAAATCGCCATTCGTATTATATAACATTTCTGGGATGGTGCAAGTTCGAAAATTTATTGCTTGACGGTGACACTGTTTGGTCGCCTCTCCACACAAACTCCATCAACTAACACCTCCAAGTCATATCTCGTTTTGACGTGAAGAAATTGTTCTTTCGCGATGTATGTAACATGTCCATAAAAATGAAGTCGATTCAGAGTTATTGTAACTTAATAACGTTTGCGGTATCTGTAAGTGTTCGGATATTCATCATTTCATGGTGACCTTGTTTGACCTTAGCTCCGCACTTAATAGTGTAACAGTTACACGTCGTATCCATTTTGAGCGGGAGACAATAATTTTTTTCAAAAATGTATGGCATGACTATTTTATTATTGATAAAAGTAGATATACAACAACACCAGATGATCGGAACAGAAATCAAACCGACTGTATACTGATACCAAAACGATGAAGGACGTCTGTGTTTAATGCAAATACATTACCGGGAGCCGATTGTGGCTCTGACCATGAATTGATAAGCGCCAAGATTGCGATAAAACTAAGAAAGATGAAGAGTGGGAAATAGATAGTGTATGTATAACGTCAGTGATATCACAGAAGGATACCCAGTAGAGGTTATGAACACTTTTGAAGTATTACAGACACGCTAACGAGAAAGAACCAGAGGAGTTGGCTGCAGAAATTAGGAACATCGTTGTGGAATCAGCTGCCAAACACTTCACTAAAAAGGGGAGGCAGAAACAACAATGGATAAGTAAAGACACACTGCAGATGATTGAAGAAAGGAAAGATTTAAAGAAGAACAAAGAAATGAATGAACACTATCATGAGAAATACAAAGAGAAGTGCAAGATGATTAAACAAATGTGTAAGGAAGACAAGAAGAAATATCTAGAGAAGAAATGTGAAAAGATAGAACTATATATCAGAAGGAACGATAGTCGCAGTATGTTCATGGAAATCAAGTTTATGACACAGTCGTTCAAAACTAGGCTTGGCGTTATTAAAGATGAAACGGGAATGACTCTGACAGAAAGCGATGCCATATTGGAAAGATGGAAGCAATATTGTGAAAGCATGTTTAAGAAAAAAGAAACAGGAGAGGTAAACATGGACAAAGGCAGGGAGTGGACAAAACCAGAAGATGAACTTGACCCTTTGCGTTCAGAGGTGGAGTGGGCAATAAAAAGTCTAAAAGACGGAAAATCACCTGGCACTGGTGACATCACTGCGGAGCTAATTAGAGCAAGTGGCGAAGCAGGCGTGGTTATATATCACAAATTATGCAAGAAAATATGGAAAAGTGGGACATGGCCATTAGACTGGAAACGAGCCATCCTTGTACAAGAATGCACAAACCACACGACTATATCTCTCATCAGCCATGCGAGCAGAATTATACTATAAATCATAATGAAGAGAATCACAACAAAATTAGAATGTGAAGTCAACAGAACACAAGTTGGTTTCCTGACTGGAAGAGGAACAAGAGATCACATTTTCAACCTGAAGATGTTAATTCAAAAATGCAGGGAATTCAACCATGACCTCAAGATATGTTTCATACAGTATTCAAAAGCTTTTGATAATGTTAGGCATCAACAACTCTGGAAAACCTTGAAACACATGGGATTTGATCAGAAAATTACATCACTTATCCAACATTTATATGTTGGACAGCAGTCTGCAGTGAGTTTAGAATGTGGTACCACATATTGGTTCCCAGTCGGCAAGGGAGTGAGACAGGGGTGCATTTTGTCCCCACCTATTCAGTCTATACACAGAGAATATCATGAGACAGGTCGAGACTGACACGAGAAGCAAGTAGTTTTGATGGACTGAAAGTGAATGGACAGGAGATATATTAATTGAGATATGCCGATGAAACAGCGTTAATATTCGATACAAAAGAAAGATTGGATAAACTGATAATTACTGTTAAAGAGCACAGCGAGATTAAAGGATTGACACTAAACGTAAAGAAGACTAAGATTATGGATGTGAAGGGATGTCGAGAACCGTCAGAAGTCCCAGCAGATGGCCACGAAATAGAACGCGTGGGAAGTTTTGAATATATGGGGTCACGGATGGAGATGGAACGAAAGAGATCAAGCGGAGGTTGGCAATGAGTTAACGGATATGAAGAAGACATGGAAAGCAACGAACAAAGATATGAAACTACGAATTATCCGAGTCTGCATATTTCCAACCGCTACGTATGGATGCGAAACCTGGACTCTTAATAAGAACATTACTAAACGTATCAATGTATTTGGAAACAAGTGTTATAGAAAGATATTACGAGTTTCGTAGACTGAACGTAGAACTAACGAATCCATCGCAGACATGCTTGCTGTTATACCCGGGACTTTATTGAACTTTATAAAGAAACAGAAACTAAGTTATTTCGGCCATGTGAAATCTCTAGAGAGACAAATATAGGAAGGAAAAGTGGAAGGCTGCAGAAGCAGAGGAAGACCTAGGAGACAATGGGGGAAGGACATAGAGGAATGCATGGGAGCAGACGTCTGGCGAGTGGGGAGACTGGCAAATAAAAGAGTTGTCTATAAACAATCCATCAAAGCTGCAACGTCCGGAAATGGATAGCAAACCCAATCAAATACAACCATTGTAATTATAATACATTTGCTGAAGCGGACAATTTCAAATACTGTAATTTAATGGTGAACTTGTTTGAACTTGGGGTTACGCTAGTTCTGCGATAGGTCTCGTTGTGATATACAATTTGGTTGTTTGTATGGGGAGGGGGGCATTTAAGATGGGCCTTTAACTCATATAGCTCGCCTATTGAGGATATATAAACGAATATCGTGAAGTTATATTGGTCTTAGATAATTTGCATATTCATTCAACAAATATGTATATTATAATTTATTCACTGATGTAATTATGCCCAGATATCCTGAAAACTTGCGTTTGGACATATCATTTTGATTATTAGGATGTTTACAATTCGACATATTCAGGAAAATAATAATTTTTTTAATGGCGTTTACTAATTTGCATAATGAGTTTAGACTTAGAAATTTGCTGAAATTGTTCTAAGTAATGCACAGCTAATTACTGGTTTAAAAACTATATAAAAGAGAAGAATAAAATATACCTTAAAAATATAAGACAAAATACAAGATATAATGAAACTAAATATAACGTTTACAAAAGTAAATCGAACGGATTACTACGGAAATTTGAACGTGAACATTGTGTAACTCTCTTTGAAGAAACTAAACATAACCTAAAAAGTCTTGGTTCCTTTTAAAATAAATAATAAATAAGAAACATGAAAACCATAACATAGACGAAATTAATTATTAACAAATTTTAAACATCAAACAAAACAATAAATGAAAGTTTTAATAATGTTTATATAAGTAATGGTTCTAACCTAGCAAAAACATTCTACATAACCAAACCATCTAATGTCATACATCAAAAACAGTAATATGAAAACTATATATCTTGAATTGGGATTAAAAAATGAGGTATCAGTTATTTTAAACTCTCTCAAAGCATCGTGTCCTGGATAGGATGACATTTTATGTAAAGTATTAAAACAAACATATACAAATTAAACCATTAACATACTTATATAACTTATCTATAAACATTGGAATATTCCCAGATGAATAAAAAATAACAGAGGTTTGGCTATTTACAAAGCCAAAGAAAAAACGTATTTATTAAATACCAACCAATTTCAATTACCTACTTTTTCTGTGTAACTATCACTTTGGTTTTCGAAAAAATAAATTATTCTACTAACATGGCATTTGTAACCATTGCAGACACAATATCAGAAGCCTTACAAAACAAACAATTTGTGCTAGGGGGTGTTCTTAGATTTATCATTCGATACAGTTGACATACTGTGTCAGAAACTCCAATGTTATGGTATCCGTGGCTTACCCATCGATTGGATTAAAAGTTGTTTATTTAATGGAAGTCAATATCTGTATAACACTAACTCCACGAAACAAATCATTACTTGTGGTGTACTGCAAGGTTCCATCCTGGAGCCATTGCTTTTTTCTATTATATATCAATGATATTGCTAATGTCTCAGATATTCTTTTTTCATATTATTCGCTGATGATACTATCATTTGGATGATATAACTAACAAAATGAATTTTGAATTAAACAAAATTATAATTTGGCTAAATGCCAACAAATTTGCAAATCTTTAAACATTGATAAGATCCTATACATACCATTTAGAACGCCAAACATAAAACATATCAAACCGACAACACTTAAGATTGATGATAATGTTACCAAACAAGTATCTTCTACAACATTTCTTGGTGTGACTATTGATAGCAAACGCAACTGGGCTGAACACATTAACCAAGTTAAATGTAAAATTTATAAAAGTGTTGGCTTTCTCAACAAAGCGAAAAGATTAATAACTAGATGGTGATTAGGTCACCTTATATTATTCATTTTTAGGTCAGCTTCTATTACTCAGAACGGGGAGGTGCATTTGACTCATGTTGTTCAAGTCTTATTAAGATGCAAAAGAAAGCAGTGAGGATGCTTGTCTCAGCCAAACGATTAGCTCGTACAAAGCCTATCTTTAAATTGCAAAATAGTTCATCTTTCAGACAATTGAATTCAATACAAATGTTTATGTATAAATACAAGATGGGTCTTTTTCCAACAATCTTTGAAAATATGTTTAGATTTAATCAAGATGTCCATAGTTATAATACAAGAGAACGGTCATGGGTGAGTTATCTCCCACGAGGAGGCGTTTGAAAGCGACCGTCAGAAACTTCCAATGGTGGTATTCGGAATAGGCCAAAGCTTCAGTAACGTACAAGACAACACCGTTTGTAACATAATCGGAGAGCTGAAAGCCAAGGGAATCCTGATGCTCTATGCCATGACGGGCTGTGTGGTAGCTTCACCGGTATGACGTTCCTGGGGTGAGAGAGGCAGTCGCAACCATTGCGACGCCACCGTTTGCCGAATTAGATGTGGCTAGTTCAGAACTAAAGTTGATGTTGATCATTGACGTTTTACATTGAAATTCAAAGTCAAGGACATATAATCTGACGTTGAGCCTCCTGTAATCGGATTCGCCGTGAAAGTTTATGTATATGGTCCAATGTTCATACTTTTATCCGGAAAATATCGATTCTTTTCCTTAGACACCCAACTACAGTAACACCGTAATGTGTAAAGTGAAGCTTGCTGTCAGTGACCATTTAGCCTGATAAGCACATACATATATGTAGCTAACAGTGCATGTCTACAACGAATACACAACTCGGCTGCCAGATTCATTATGCGTCGTCCGTGTAGCGACAGAGCCACGCTCCTGTTATACAAACTTCACTGGTTGTCCGTGGCACGAAGAGTAGATTTTAAGATATTGATGCTTTCATGCAAAGCCATGAGTGACGAAGAATCCGTGTATATGTGTGAACTGTATCAAACGAAAAGAACACTGCGCTCTGCCAACAGTACCAATTTGACAGTGAGGCACACACAGAGCAAGGCTGGGGACAACTCGTTAACAATTGCTGCTGCTCTGGATCGGATTTTAATTGTGTGTGTGTGTGTGTGTGTGTGTGTGTGTGTGTGTGTGTGTGTGTGTGTGTGTGTGTGTGTGTGTGTGTGTGTGTGTTTATATATATATATATATATATATATAGTTATGACGTATTGACATTATTGGTGCAGGAATATTATCAAACCTGTACACAAGAAAAGATGTAAGTTAACATCATCAAACTACGGAGCGATCACTTAATGTATATTCCTGATAAAATGTTCTATAAGATGATACTCACAAGAATACATGTAGAATACATCTTTGATACACACCTGTCATATCAGCAATTTGGATACCGAAGAAACGAGAACAATATCTACCATTTCCATACGTGTGCGGCAGATTATAGAAAAAGGCAACTGAACACCAGATTCCACTACAATTCAATTGTGTGGACTTCAAGCAGGGATAGATAATACAGCATGCAAAGGAAGAGCGCTAAGTTGCCTGTCAAAAGAGGGAAGCAAAACATGACAATCAAACTCTTCAAATGGAAAGTAATCATTTCATCACTTCATCACATATCATCCTGGAAAATTAAGAACTCGCGACGGTGGAAGAGTTCTGCTTCCTAGGGAGCATAGCATCTTCCACAGAGACATACGTTGACAGACGAATAGCTTTAGCATCAGCAGCCTTTGGTAGACTCACAGTTAACATATTTCCAAACAGAGGCATCTCAATAAGAATGAAAGCGAGACTATGTGGGACCTTTACACTCTTAATAGCAGTCTCTGGTGCAGAGACCTGAACAATACGATTGCCAGAGAAGCATGCAATTTTTGAGAGATGAGTTGAAGTTTGTGAGATGAGAGGTACTAGGACAGAGACTACGAAATAGCCAGATCAGAAAGGAGAAATAAATACACATTTCTTTCGGAGTGCATATCAGTTTATATTCCAGATGTACATTGTCTACTACAATAAGATTATTCTGGAAGTCTTATTCGTGATACCGGGTAGTTAGCGTTATTTTACCAATATTTGTAACACTTAATCTATTGTGTTTATTAAAAAAACTTTTTTATTTTATTGTTACATGATTTATTATTATTATTAATCACATACATGCTTATATTATTGTTTTACTATTATTGTTACATTATTTATTATTGTTACTAATCATATGCATTATTATAGTAGTTATGTCATCATTGTGCTCTATTAATATTTTAATAATTCTTATCACTAAGACCTACTATATTTATTTAGTTATTTCCTTATATACAAATTCTACACTATTTTAGTGTTGTATTTATTTCAAATTATTCATATTATTAGTATCACTTTTAGTGCATTATTTTTGTATTCTACACTATTTGTTTAATATGTTGTGAAATAAAATATATTATTATTGCCCATTTGTGTATGTAATTGTAGCACTTCCAAACACATACCACATTTGGTTCTGGTGATGTTTTTATATAGTGCCAGTTGAAACACACATCGTGGTGGCCTACAGCACCACCTAGCGGTCGACCATGTATGACACTTTGCTGGTTCAGGTCTATAACAGTTTTTTGGCCGTAGCATCAATATTTTTTGATCAGTTGAAACGAAAAATTGTCAACATCTACGTACCGTTGCAACATATTCACAATTAAATGCATTTAAAACATATAGTTTTACAAATGTAGATATGTTTATAGTAAAATCCAGGTGAACATATATTAAAAAAATAGTTTTTGATAATATATTAAATACGTTGTTTTTCTGTTATGTGTAATGTATCATATACTATTATACTTATTTTTTTTATGAACTCCAGTGTAGTATATATTTATAAATGTATATATTTGTGTGTATATTTATACGTCATTCCTCAAGAGTACACAATAAAGATGCCTCCATTGTTCACTTGTACAATTGGAAAGGAAATCACCAAGTCTGTGATAATCACTGACACGCAGCGAAGTATAGGCATGTTTCCATCTGCATGTGACAACTTTGGTCTAAAGATATATACATTCACCTATATTAGGGCCGTGCTAGCCTAAACAAGTAAGGGGCAGTACAAAATTACAGTAAAGCGTATAAATACACGTGGGGGTTTATCACAGAAAACATTGAAAATGTCCCCCCTCTGGTGCAATCTAGCGTATTTTCTTGAGAATATCGCTAACGGCTTAAGTATAGATTCAGTGTCGGTCGCGTGATGCGTAGGAATAATAAAAACTACGTGAACAGAAATAATTAATAATAATAATATTGACAAACTACGGCAGCGCCTAAATCCCCAGGAATCAGAGCTCAGAGTGGCAACATACAAGAATCATTGGGCAAACTCGTTAACACGGACAAGCAAGAGTCGTTATTAGAGTAAGAGACCGCCGAAGGCTAGGGTGGGGATGCAATTTCAAATAAATAAGTCTTCATTTTTTACGAAAGGTGTCTATATTCTCAGATGATTTTAAAGCAATAGGGAGTTGATTCCAGATTTTAGGTGCAGCTACAGAAAAAGCACATATTAAGCTTGGTTTTCGGAACAATATGTCGTTGTGAAACAAAAGATGTGAGATTCCTAGGGATATCGGAAAAACGAAGGAGACTAAACAAATAGGATGGGTGTTGCGTAGAAAGGGTACGATTTGTGATAGTGGCTAATTTGATTGTATTCAATATGTAACTGGAAGCCAATGCAACTGTCTAAGTAGAGGCAGAGATGGTGAGAAACGAGGTGCTTTTAGTACTACACGTGCTAAACAATTCTGTACACTTTGGAGTTTAGCTAAGTCCTTTTTAGCAATATCGTTTAGGAGTGAGTTGCAGCAGTCTAGGCGACTGCTAATTAGAGATACTGATATTGTTTAACAGTAGATTAAGACAAATGGTAGAACGTATACGGTAGAAACAAGATTTACGTACTTGAGAAATGTTCTGGTGAAAGCTGAAATCACTGTCAAAGTTAACACCTAGATTACGATCAGTATCTGATGGTGATGTATCATTACCAAGCAATTTAACTTATTTCGGTGTTTTTGTGTGCAAATAATAATTAGATCAGTTTTATTTGGATTTAGCTTCAATTTACTTGCTTCCATCCACAGCAAGATGTCAATGAGACAGTCATTTGAAGTTGATAGAGATGTGTGTGTATCAGTTGGTGAATGTAATATATACACTTAATATCAAAGCAAATGATATTTCACATTTATCACATTTATGAAAAATCGACATTTATGCATCATTATGCGGAATATGGCTCCAACAGTTATACCCGTAATAAATTGTTTTGTAAGATCACTTAATCTCATCTTTGCATAGAGTAATTCGCCAGTTGGTATTACACAAATAAACCCCTTCGAGGTTGCAAAGATAATTTGATTCTCTATGGAAATGTAACATTCAGGGCCACTGAGCCGTCTTTCTGTCATTGTTGATCGACTCCACCACTTGAGGCGTCGCAGGGCAGAAAAAGGACCGCTCGTTAGCAACGCTTCGACTGTGAATAAGATGTTTACGATCTTGCTGATGACGGTAAATGTTTGACTATACGCCAAAATCTGTTCACTGAAAACGACGGTCACGGAACTTGAGGGTCATCGTACCTCATTCATCATTGTTCAGCCGAACTGAGATACCTACTTTAGTACTCAGTTAGTAATGTGTCATCTAGTTTCTTTAGGTTAGATGGCAAGAGGTCTTGAGCTGCAGTGGGTCGATATTCCTCACTCGAAAATCGTTAAGCCAATCCGTCAAGCACGTGATGAATAAATTGGTAAAATATATTGAAGCTATGCCCTTCTGAGTTTACGAATCCTAATACATGTAGAGTTGGCCAACAGCCCAACACTGCGCCATATTTGATCCCATTCTGGTGAGATGGTCCTGCAGTCCCGGATGCATTTATTCGCCAAAAAAATGTCCTCGTATTGAACGCCCATATTGCACTAATCGGCTTGGAGGTTCTTGGTCACGGACCCTAAATTGCCCTTTTAAGAAAAGGTGCCCTTCATCATATCGAGAACAGAGCACTTAAAAATACGGGGTATCACTCATTGGCAGTGTTGCTATGCTTGAAGGAACTACCCGCACCCTTTACTCTGTCCTTATCCACGCCTCAATCCTGGGCCCGATCGTTTTCATGCCCGGATCTAGGATGTCGGGAAATATAGTATTGGACTGTTTCTGAGTTAACTGTTTTGATAGCCATCAGGAGAAAAAAGCAGAAATCCCAGCTCGCTACAGACTAGGAGACTATGTTCAGGTAGGCCAGAAGGTCAGATAATGTCCACCCTACTATTTATTTTAACCCACCAGACCTCACAGGAGTGTATCCCTAGTAGTTCCACGTCGTCAGATCATCAAGAATAACATTTGAAAGTAAAACATGAAATCCTTGAGAATTACCACAAACAGGACAGTTCATAGCATTGTGTTTGATTAAGCTTGATGTAATCATATGTATTGTAGCCATTTTGAAATTAATATAGTCAAACCTTCGTTGATTACTATGTTAAAGTTATCACATTTCATAGAGAAAGTTATTAACATCTAATAGACCAACAGCCCATCCAAGTAAAGAGACAGTTTAGAAATAAAGGTTTGTGTTATTTATCTTGTCGTTTATGTGCGTCTATCACAATTGCTACCGAGTCAGAGAAACAGGTTTTTTTTGCCCATGAGCGGTATGCTGAGTTAGGTGTGAGGAGTAAGTGAGACCCAGACAATTAATAATTTTTCTATAGGAAAAAATAAATCTTAAATTTATGAATTAATTAAATTTGATTTTCTACAAATATTGATTAATATAATTAACATAAAATAGTTAATTTCACTATGCAGTGCAGATAATGGACAAATTAACTCAGAAGTGTATCAATCAACATCACACTACAGGCCAATTACAATTAAATAATTAATTAATAAAATTGTTCAATTACGTTAACTTTAATCGAATTAAAAATAAATATTATATTATGTGTAAAATTGCACATTACATTAAGATATGACTATTTTTCTGTAAGAAACAGGAGGAAATACCTATACGTAAGATGGACATGAAATACTCATTAGCAGCCGATTTTAAATGAGCATTTATTTGAGAGTTAATTGGGAATGTGTCAATTAAATTAAAAAAAATTGGTAGTAAACTTAATTAACTTATTAACTAATTAACTTAAATGCATTAATTAGCAAATAAACATTTAACAAGAATTATAACAGTTTAAATAAACTCACACTGGTTCAATGAAAGCATGTTATAAAGTTGTTACCTACCAGCTATTTTATAGTAATTCTATAGATTTCCTAAGTAAAGATAGGTTTACACATTTTGGTAGTTTGAGGTAAACAGAAAATAATATCATTGAAGCTAGCATATAAAGAAGTGGTTTTAATTTGAAGTCAACTCAGTATGCCATAAAATGATTACAAATGATTGATTTGTGAGAGTTAATCCGCCAATAATCCTACCCTGGATGCTGGAGCAAGACTAACTGTTGAGGTTTAGTCCAGTACTTTCTGACATATGGACTAACTTAGGTTTAAACCCAGGATTAAAAGTTAGCCCAGCTTCTAGCATACGGGCCTAATTGAGTGGGGGTGAAAATAATGGACTCACCCAAGAACATTGCTGAATCTAATCAAAGATATACAAGTAACAATTTAGCCTAAGGAATCGTTTACTGATTTCAACCAGTATGTACCCTTGTCCAGTGCGAAATGTAGTAAAGCTGTAAATATCGGTTGGTTGGGGCAAATGATGGACCCACCAAACATATTGCCTGTTAGCAATGTTACTACATGAATTATTATAGAACACTCCATAACAAGTGGTCGTTAATATACAGCTTAAGTTACCTGGTTGGTAGATGTCCGTCATGTTGGTGCCGTCGAGTCTCGCCCGTCTCACTTTTATAGAGTCACTCCAGTATACAAAGCCATGAACTTCGTCCACTGTGACAGCCATCTTGGTATCTCCTATCACACAAAATAAAAATTAAAATAATGAACTTCAATTAGACACTGACATCCAGAGTAAGACCCTATTCAACAGTGTTTAGAATGTACAATAAAAACTGGCCACAGTAAAGCAATATATATGTACTCATATGTAAGATTTAGTGATGTAAACGTAAATTCAGTCTGAAAGAACCTTTAAATAGCGTCGGCTAAAATAAAACATCATAGCTATAACTCTTGTATAGTAATAAATATGAGACTAGGTATTTATAAAAAGTGAGTCTAAGATAGTAACAATTTAAACCAAATTAAATTAAATCACACTAATATATACAATAAATATTAATGAATAAGTAATTATGAAATAATATACTAATATCATAGTAGACAACCAAAATAATAGCAATAATAAGTACTATCATCTGATGCTCTCTACCACTTTTGAAGTCTTTGCATTGACTTCCTGTACGATATGGTGTAGTATTTAAGATCTGTACCATTATATACTACACCCTGTCCAGTAACCAAACGTCTTATTTGCATTTACTGCTGTAAGGAAACCTATCCAGCCTCAATCATCTAATTCTGACCTTATGTTCCTAGAATCTACATTAACATTGAAACTAGGGCTTTTTTGTTGCTTCACCAACTCTTTGGAATATGCTGCCTCTTAGTGTTAGATCAGTTGAAAATATTACAAAATTCCGTCGTCATTAAAAAACTTATCTTTACGACCTTCGTTATCCACCATAGCCCTTTAGCACCTTGCCCCTTCTGTTGACAACTTGAATACTGCTTATGGATTTTGAGATTGACCAATCCTTTCGTCTTGATGCGCCTCTGGGCTTGGTTTCCAAGGATTTAGGTGCAATATTATTATTATTATTATGGCGAGTAGACATTAAAACTAAACATTAAAGGCAAGTTGAAAGTAATATACCAGATTGTAAATGCAATGTTTTCATATATCAGTATCATAGCAGTCTACTATAATTTATATAGTCTTTCTCACAACAAATGCTGCAGCAACGGAAGTGTCCTCTGACATAATGTAGTAACATAACATAATTATCATGATTCATATGCTCTGGTAGTAACCAGAATTACTGATAACTATTCTATAAAACAGTGTGTGTGACTAAGTGATATTCTGATATTATTTGGTTTTATTATTACTCTTTAGACGTGGCTATGGCAGATGTTGCACGCGTTTGTTTTGAGTTAAGCATTTTCTCAGACTTTCCTATTTTGAATTTATGTCAATTGGTAAATTATCCACTATTAAGGGTAGTATTTTAAAACACATTGTAACCTTTTGAAACACCCTATTTAAAGTGTTATTTAAATGTCACAAAGTGGTGGACGTGGAATTATGACATTATTTTATATCACATTTGACCTTGATAACATTTCGCCTTAATCCTTTTAATCAGGAAACTCCCTCCTGAAATAGTGTGTGGTCGCAAGGTATAAATTAGGTGCTTTACATTTGAACTTAAGCCACTACAGGGACGACCAGGTCACCAGGGCGATTTGGCACCATGGCCATTTGATTGTTTGGCAACTTGCACTGTCAATTATGACATTGTGTGTTACGTACTGTATGCTTTAGGCACACAATGTCAAGATGAGGTTACACAATGTGATGCTTTTAAATGATGAAGGCCTGGGACCCCATGGCCTGGGCACCATGGCCGAGGCACCACTCCATGGTGCCCCGGTCATGTACACATGAGTGAAGTCACAAAACATTGAACACTTTCATCTTCTAAACTTGTGAGCATTACTATTCAGTTGTTAATATGTATATCCCATTTTCATTTTTGTTATGGATAAGACATGACCTTGTTTGTCAGGAAAGACAATTTTAGCAAGCTTAATCAACGATTTGAAGACCTAACAATTGATGTAGTTTAGCATAAAACGTGAAATATTTTTGTAAAGCTAAAAACAACAAATTACAGGAATATCTATCAATTGGTCCGCTAGATGACACAACATTTAAGCACCTACGTGCAAAGCTGACGGAGATATGGGTCCACAGACAGACACACATACAGAGAACCGTGTTGTTTTATTATAACAGCTGTAATGCTATTATAATGATTTATTAGGCACAAGTAGCCTTGGAAAACCCCGAGCTCAATGGTGCAACAAAAAATTAACGAAAAACAGTTAACTATTTTTGTCGTTTGGTGTCCGCCAGCTAGGTAAGATGAACACCAGCACAGGATTGTGCCAGATATGCCGTACCACATCAATAATCATTTACAAAGTGTATTGTGAGCAAAGGTATCAGAGGTGACGAACAGATTAAACAAAGAAAGTGTTGTTACTTTGCCTTTGTAAATGATTAGGGTAACACAATTGTGTAATTTTAAAACATAAGTTTAAGCAGAATGAAATTCTTTGTCAGCTGATTGTGACACATTGGTTATGCAATTTGCATAGATGTGAGTTCTTCGACAACTTGCTATTATTTGCTATATTAGGCGTGAAGGTGACAGGAGAGAAAATGACCGTAGAGAAAGAGTTAGTAGAGGGAAAAAGACGGCAGAGGAGAGAAGGAATTGCAATGGGAAGAAAGATGACGGGAAGAAAGGAAGTGAGAGAAAATGTGACAGAAGAGAACTTGGGAGGGATGAAGACAGGAGGAATGGTGACAAGAGAAAAAGTGTCAGACAGGGATGGAACGGACAAGATTGTGACAGGAGAGCAGAAGACAGAGGAACAAGACTACAACCAGACATATATAAACCGGAGAAGAAGCAACTCCGAGGCAGTGATTGAGGGGGCATTGAGAAAAGAGAGGGTGTTTACGGGCGACTCTATTCTGAGAAAGACAGATATGACGTTAAGCGAAGGGGAGGACGTCGTTGTTTGTTTGCCGGGGGCTAGGATAGAACATGTGACTGAAAGGGTAGATAAGGTATTGGGGCATAGCAAGGGAAGGACTATACTAGTACACGTAGGGACAAATAATGCAGACAGGGACGGAACAACTGGGATAGTATAGAGGTACAGACAGTTAGTGAGGAAGTTAAAGAAAACAAGAGTTGAACAGATTATTCTCTCAGGAATTTTGTCAGTAATGAGAGGAAGGGGGCCAACATATAGAAACTGCAAGAGGATGGCGATCAGCGCACTAGTTGAGCAGATGTGTAAAGAAGAGGGGGTGGGATTCGTAGATTTATAGGGATACTTTGTTGGGAGGGAAGATATGGCCTCCATTTAAGTGGAAAGGGGGCAGCAGTTCTCTCAGAGAACCTGCTACAATATGTTGACAGTGGGAAAGGCTGCATCTATTTAAATTAGATTCGCAAGGGGGATTCACAGAGAAGCCTGACACTGGAGGCATCAATAAAGACTGCATAAATAAATCAGCAAAGAGTAGCCTAGAAAACTGTTCTGAATCACGATATAAATGCATTTGTTTAAATCCAAGAAGCACAGTAAACAAAAGAAGTGAACTAAAAGCATTGAAGAAGATATTGACCCTCACATAATAGGTATAACCGAATCATGGGCCACCACTTATATATCAGATGCCGAATTGGGACTCACAGGCTATGTAATATTCATGAAAGATAGAATAGGAAGAAGGGAGTGGTCAGATGGATGATTACGATGGCACATTCTTGTGAATCAAATACGATGCCAGTCCATATAGAGAGAAGCCGAAACAAGCAGCAGTATCAAAACTACTCACAAACAGTTGAAGCATAACTATTCAAAAGAAGACAAAAGTAAAAACCCTATTCACAGATCATTGACTACACGAGTTTAAACTTTACTTTGAATAAAATGACGACATGCCAGAACGGTATATATACTTACTACGAATCTACGCATTTTAATGCACATAAAGCTGGTTAATTAAATGACGCATTAAGTTAAAATTTGAAATGTAAAGCATACACAAATGATGATGCATAACATTCGTAATTATTTTGAAATTGAGGGAGTAACAGCGAGTAATTAATTTACACCCCCAAAATACAATATTCTGTAATAATTGTTCAATATTATAATTGATATTAATTATGTCGATGTTTGTTTCATTTAGCTGTGCTATAGTGTAAACTATACAACGCCGTCACAAATTAATATACAGAACAATACATTTGTAACATTAATTAATTAAACTTGTAACGCAGTTCATTCATTGTTTCAAGCGACGCGCCAAGGTCAGCCAATCACCAACGCGCAGGGCGATGCTTACCAGGACCAATTATAAGAAAACAATCTTGCAAGGTTTCACTCGTTTGGAATGATTTTTTATGGAAGTTACTATGGACGTCGAGTGTCGTGAGACCGCTGAGCCGGACTGTTTGTCTGCACACCCGTAGCCGTACTTGTCAGCGTTTTTCCGGTTCAGGTCACGAAAGGACAGCAAATCAACAACTCTTCACCACAGAGCGCTCCTTTCGCGGCTTCAGCGCGCCTCGGTTTCGCTGTTTATCCTGGCCCACCTAGATTTTGTTGTCATAACTTCATTGTTGTCTAAATGTAGTACCTCAGTGCGTTATTAACACAATTCATTAGCACCCCAGGTATATCTATGTTACGAAAATATTGCGTCTTAATGCACTTTTAAGGTCCAAACATACGGTGCTATATCGCTCACTGCGGTAATACACGGCCGCAGCGGCGCAAACTGGCGCTAACCGGGTCGCTCTCTTGACCTCAAAAAGTCTCTAAGACCCAATATTTTCTTAACACAAATATACTTGGGATTATGTTGAATGGTGGATCTAACGCACTGAGCATTCAAATTTAGGCAAAAATGTACTTCTATCGATTAAATTGAGGTGGCCCCGGATACTAAGCAAGTGGCCATGTTCGTAACTATACTGCTAGTATCTGTATTATACTGCCGTTTACATGGCATGACGACTATGGTCCCCTTATTAGCCCTTACTGTAAACAATGCCTTTTTCATAAACAATCTGAAGAAACTTTTGTGAAATTAATCCCTAATGTAACTTCCTACCACTTATTTATTATATTTATTTTATTTTAGTGACTGTTATTGTTTATGGTTCATGTAGAGTAAAGTAGTTATTTTATTTTAGTGACTGTTATTGGGTTAAGGTTCGTGTAGAATGTAGTAGTTATTTTAGTCTTGCATTTTGTGTACCTTGTTGTTTGTTGTTTTGAGGTGAGTTACTTGTACTTTTACTCAAGCACAACATAAAAGTATTTCAGTCAACAATGACTTCTTATAGCATATTCTAACTGATACAGGAGACAAACGTGATGAGAAGTATACCGTTTGGGAGAAAGATTTGCTCTGTTTGACTTCTTATAGCATAATCTTACTGGTACTGGATACAAACGTGATGAGAAGTATTCAGTTTGGAAGAAAGATTTGCTCTGTTTGACTTCTTGTAGCATATTCTAACTGGTACTGGAGACCAATATGATGAGAAGTATACAGGTTTGGAGAAAGCGGATGGCGTGATAAACATTTCTTAAAAAGTCGCAACATTTCTGTGATTTCAAACATGTCTGATAATTTGTTTGCTTGGAAGAAGTGCTTGTTTCTTACACATATACAAACACCCCCTGCAGCGCAGAAACATTAAATGGAATAAAAAAACATATCGCTTTAATTCATATCATATTACATCTTCCGGTATATTTCCATTTCCACCAAGACAATAGTTGACCAGAATTCAGTATAATAAAATTATTATTAATAATTTCTCAATTTACGCTGTGCAACTGGTCTTCGTCGAATATGTATATTTTTGACACGCTTTTCAGCATCGAGGTGTGACGTCAGAGGCGCAAATGTCGCGCAAATGGCAGTACTTTCAATACATTCACAGCATGTTTACAACGATAGATGTTGGGTCGAAGCGAGCGTCAGAATAGTTATTGTGTGGTATTCTGATGTAATATAAACACTAGTCATTATAAAGGAACAAGCAGTTTTATGTTGCGGTTCAACACGAACACCAACCTTTAGAGAAAAAATAAACTATAGAACCTCCACTCCAGTCAACCTGACAACATCAACAAGACAAGCCGACCGCAAAATCCTTCCCGCTTCAGCTAATTTTGAAACAAAAATTGTTTCGATTGCGATTCAGGAAAAAAATCTACATTAGTAAACTTACACACATGAAAATATTGTATCCAACTACAGAAAGTAACGTTATATGATATCATTACATGAAGGAAGAGCTGTACAATTTAGCATAACCCTGAATCCGGTTAATTCTTTTTCCATCAGTCTCTGCGGTTTAGTGGTTAAGTGCGTTGGCTCAGCGCACATGTGTTTTATTACCGACAAGAGTTCTAGCCTAACATCACATTTTTTAACAGGTGTATTTTTTGCCTCACGGGTCCCCACCTTCCCCTACGGCCCATCAATGGCATGGCTGTTGGTTGAGTAGTGCATCATATAACAGTCCAAGGACTATTTCATTGTTTATGATTGTCACATGTTAAACAGATCTGGCTCTGGGTGGTTCAACAATCTTCAGTAAGGATGCACATTGTCTTTACATAGGGCAATCTTCCGAGATTGTTTTAATAACCCAGTCATACATACCTCTTTCCACAATAA
The DNA here is from genome assembly GCA_020002185.1 of Paraescarpia echinospica. Lineage (NCBI taxonomy): Eukaryota > Metazoa > Annelida > Polychaeta > Sabellida > Siboglinidae > Paraescarpia > Paraescarpia echinospica. The sequence goes on along the minus strand of CM034544.1, from coordinate 48,357,723 downwards.
TTTGTAACATGTAATTTTATTCAATATTTGAACTATCCTCTGTAACTCTACACGGAATTATTCATACGTACACAAAAGTACATTATATCTCTGCTAAGCAAATTGTCATTGAAGGTTGCTACTTGCCTCTATT
>CM034544.1:48335090-48352590 GCA_020002185.1 Paraescarpia echinospica | reverse complement strand
GTATGTTACGATGTGGATGTGTGTGTGTGCGCGCTTGCCTATGTTTATGTCTGTGTGAGCGCGCGCTTTTGTGAGTGTGAGGATATATGTGTGTGTGTCCGTTTATGTTCGTGTGTATATGACTGCTTTTTTTGTACAGGTGAATGTGCGTGAGTGTGTTTGTGTGTGTATGTGTATGTGTGTGTGTGTGTTTGTGTGTGTGTGTGTGTGTGTGTGTGTGTGTGTGTGTGTGTGTGTGTGTGTGTGTGTGTGTGTGTGTGTGTGTGTGTGTGTGTGTGTGTGTGTGTGTGTGTTTATGTGTGAGAATGTGTGTGCTTGTGTGAGAAAGGCTGTGTGTGTGTTTTGTGCGTGTTTGTTTTGTGTGAATGTGAGGGTCTCTGTGTGTGTGTGTGTGTGTGTGTGTGTGTGTGTGTGTGTGTGTGTGTGTGTGTGTGTGTGTGTGCGTTTGTGTGCATTCGTGTTTTTCTGCTACATATGAATTAGTGTGGGTGCGCGCGCACGTTTGTGTTCGCTTGTGTGCTGGTGATTATGTGTGTGTTGGTGTTACTGTATGAGTGGTTGTGTGTTCGTTTGAATATGTGTGAGCGTGTATGTGCTGCAAGTGAATATTCGTGTGTGTGTGTTTGTGCTACAGATGAATTTGTTTACATTTGTGTATGTGTATGTGAGCGCATGCGTGTGTTTGGTGTGTGTGTGTGTGCGTGTGCGCGTAATTGTGTGCGCGTGAGCGTGAGCGTAAATATGTATGTGAGTGTCCGTGTGAGTGAGTGTTTTTACGTTTTTCTTTTGTGTGTGTTCATTTGTGTATGTTCATTTGTATGTGTATATGTGTGTGTGTGTGTGTGTGTGTGTGTGTGTACGCATGTGTGCGCGGGATTCTGTGCGTGTTCATGTTATTGTCTCAGTGTTTGTGTGTTCGTATGTGTGATGCAGGTGAATGTGTTTGTGCGTGTGTGTGTTTGTGCTGCTAGTGAATGTATGCGCGTGTGTGGATATGGGTGTATGGGTGTCCGTGTGTGTGCGGGATTGTTTGTGTATGTGTGTGCGTATGTTTGTGTGTGTGTTCATGTGTGTGTCTGTGTTTTGGTGTGTATGTGTCGGTGTGCTGCATGTGAATGTTTGTGCGTGCGCGTGTGTGTGCGTACGTGTTTGTGTGCATACGGTGCGTATGTGTGTGTGTTCGCGTGCGTTTGTGTGAATGAGGGTGTATGTGTGATTATATATGTGTGTGTGTATGAGTGTGTGTGTTGTGTGTGTGTGTGTGTGTGTGTGTGTGTGTGTGTGTGTGTGTGTGTGTGTGTGTGTGTGTGTGTGTGTGTGTGTGTGTGTGTGTGTGTGTGTGTGTGTGTGTGTGTGTGTGTGTGTGTGTGTGTGTGTGGTCGTATGTATGTGTATGTTAGTGTTGCAGGTGAAAGTGAGTGCGTGTGTGTGCGCATGTTTGTTTGCTAATGTTGGTGTTGGTGTGTTGGTTAAAGTATGCGTGATTCAATTTGGAAAAGAACCATTATATTGCCTTTAGGTTATGTTACAAATAATTATTAAAGACACCGGCATATGAAGAGTGTACGAACGCTGCAGATGTAGTTCCATTTACATACTTGCTTCGATATTTATTAAGTAACTAAAGGTGTTCTTATACAAACGTGTTTTCCCAACGCAATTTACGTACGAATAAGTTGACATTGCACCTGCGCAGAGATGATCATCTTAATAAAAGATCGAAGATGTCCGAAAGGTGTCCACTGTGATTACACTTATGTAATTGTGTACTGCTTCATTTTTATGGGATGTAATGTACACCTGCTTAGGTTTTGCGATATGTGTTTTATGTCCAAAATATATGTATGTATATATATATATATATATATATATCATCAGTAGATATATATATATCTACTGATGAAGCCAACAAATCACATATGCAGACGGATAAGGAATTGCGGGAACGATGTAATGAAAAGGTATACAAGACAGGTACAATACTGTGGTTACCGATACATGTTGTTCACGCATAGGCTTGGGAACAGGGGCAGGGGGCAGCTACACCCAGAATTTCGCTTTGGGGTAGACATATGGTTCTCCCCCAGTAAATGTGGTCGCTAATGTTTGTTTTTGACGAGCGTCAAGGGCTGGTGCAAGTCAAGGTTTTCTGATAGGGCTAAGGTTTTTTGGTGGCGATCGCGAAAGGGTGGTTGTATTTTGAGGGCAAACATATGGTTCTTCCCCCCCCCCACACCACCCAGTAATAAGTGGCGCGGTGGCGAACACTTTTCATCAACACTGAAGCTCAGGCAGCCCCCAACATTAATATCGTTCTCGAGCCAGTGCGTTCATGCCTATATTGTACGTGTACATGTTTAGTAAAAAATTACGGCCTGTTGTAATGAATATAGCGAGAAATATAATATAAAACGTGCAAGTCTAACAACGCATCCATCATTAATATTCACCGCTATCAGAGTGATCTATTTATTGGCCTGTATTTTATTACAGTTAAATGTATTTTGTATATGTCGAACATGTAACATGTTTTAATTAATGGCCGAATATTGTATTTTTTGAAAACATTAAATTCAATCGATCCTCTTGCGCACTCGCTTCGAGCGTTTGCTGGAGTACTACAACCAGGTAATCAGATGAAATAAATTGATAAAACTATGTTGGTGATATATTGAGCAAAACTTGTATTTCCATTTGTGCTTTAACACTTTCAGCGTCAGCTTGAATACATTTTGTGAAAATAATACAACGCAGCATCTCCTGGTGATTACTCCAATGAAATATGGTTGAATATTACAGGCTAAATAACTAGCTATTACGATTTGTGTGACATTGCTTATTATTAGTTGTCATAACTCAACAGTCTCAACTGTAATGGATGTTAGAATGCGTTATTATGTGTGACAACTTGGTGATGATTGCTTGTTTTGTTGACACACTGAGTTGTCATAACTCAACAGTCTCAACTGTAATGTATGTTAGAATGCGTTATTATGTGCGACAACTTGGTGATTATTGCTTGTTTTGTTGACACACTGAGTTGTTATAACTCAACAGTCTCAACTGTAATGGATTTTAGAATGCGTTATTATGTGTGACAACTTGGTGATGATTGCTTGTTTTGTTGACACACTGAGTTGTCATAACTCAACAGTCTCAACTGTAATGGATGTTAGAATGCGTTATTATGTGCGACAACTTGGTGATGATTGCTTGTTTTGTTGACACACTGAGTTGTCATATCTCAACAGTCTCAACTGTAATGGCTGTTAGAATGCGTTATTATGTGCGACAACTTGGTGATTATTGCTTGTTTTGTTGACACACTGAGTTGTCATATCTCAACAGTCTCAACTGTAATGTATGTTAGAATGTGTTATTATCTGCGACAACTTGGTGATTATTGCTTGTTTTGTTGACACACTGAGTTGTCATAACTCAACACTCTCAACTCTAATGGATGTTAGAATGCGTTATTATGTGCGACAACTTGGTGATTATAGCTTGTTTTGTTGACACACTGAGTTGTCATAACTCAACAGTCTCAACTGTAATGGATGTTAGAATGCGTTATTATGTGCGACAACTTGGTGATTATTGCTTGTTTTGTTGACACACTGAGTTGTCATAACTCAACAGTCTCAACTGTAATGTATGTTAGAATGTGTTATTATGTGCGACAACTTGGTGATTATAGCTTGTTTTGTTGACACACTGAGTTGTCATAACTCAACAGTCTCAACTGTAATGTATGTTAGAATGCGTTATTATGTGCGACAACTTGGTGATTATTGCTTGTTTTGTTGACACACTGAGTTGTCATAACTCAACAGTCTCAACTGTAATGGATGTTAGAATGCGTTATTATGTGCGACAACTTGGTGATTATTGCTTGTTTTGTTGACACACTAAGTTGTCATAACTCAATAGTCTCAACTGTAATGGATGTTAGAATGTGTTATTATGTGCGACAACTTGGTGATTATTGCTTGTTTTGTTGACACACTGAGTTGTCATAACTCAACAGTCTCAACTGTAATGGATGTTAGAATGCGTTATTATGTGCGACAACTTGGTGATGATTGCTTGTTTTGTTGACACACTGAGTTGTCATAACTCAACAGTCTCAACTGTAATGGATGTTAGAATGCGTTATTATGTGTGACAACTTGGTGATTATTGCTTGTTTTGTTGACACATTGAGTTGTCATAACTCAACAGTCTCAACTGTAATGGATGTTAGAATGCGTTATTATGTGCGACAACTTGGTGATTATTGCTTGTTTTGTTGACACACTGAGTTGTCATAACTCAACAGTCTCAACTGTAATGGCTGTTAGAATGCGTTATTATGTGCGACAACTTGGTGATTATTGCTTGTTTTGTTGACACACTGAGTTGTCATAACTCAACAGACTCAACTGTAATGGATGTTAAAATGCGTTATTATGTGCGACAACTTGGTGATTTTTCTGATGACGATGCGAGGTGAGATGATGAATGTGGGACATATTATTTAGATGATTATTTCACATATTTGGCAATATCTTATTTTGAATTGTCACAGCTTGACTGTTTCAACTGTATCTCCAAACTTATGTTATTGTATATGACATACCACTGTCTCATGATTGTAATGATGAAATTAATATAATGATGTTCTTATCGTTTATAATAGTAACTCGTACGTTTCGTACGGACATCTGTTTATCAATGAAAATTTTATAAATACTAATGCATTCAGTGTTGCAATCATTCATGCAATCAATCAATGCCAGTCGTTATACCACAAACGTTTGACAGTTTCAAACTAGCACTCGCATTTTGTAAATGCAAAATGCATGCTTACCTTCTGAGTTGGTAGCCCAGAAAAAGACCATTGCCAAGATCAGATCTCGAAACAGCGGCCAGACTGGGACAGACGGCTGAGGTCGGGTCAGCTTTTTGAAACGTCTAAACTTTATCTAAGTCTACAAAACATTACCGAACAACTCTTTGAGACAATCGCTGTGCAATTTATCTGTCAACTGAAGTGTTGTCCCTGTCGACGCTATGATATAGCGCAGTTTGACATTCAACAATCAATAATCTACCTGGCATTTTGTGATAGGCCGCTGGTCTCCATTGACGACGAGATTGGTTATGTGACCAGAGTGTAGTTGGTGCGTTGCTACAGCCGACGGTATAACATATCATTTATGCGCATCCACGAAGGCGTCAGGAAAGTCAACTGGATGAGTGACTACTTGTGAACGTGGGCGTAATGCAACTTTCTTCTAGAGTATATGGAACCGCCAAATAAACAGGCTTCCTGTCGACAAGAACGATCTGAAGAGACACACTGCGTAATATCTTGTATTTACTACTACTATTCTCAATAATAATAATATGTATTTTCTATCTCACTCCCTCCCTCCCTCCCTCCCTCCCTCTCTCTCTCTCTCTCTCTCTCTCTCTCTCTCTCTTTCTCTGTATCTCTCTCTCACTCACTCATTCACTCTCTCACTCACTACTACTACTAATAATAATAATATGTATATATATATATATATGTGTGTGTGTGTGTGTGTGTATATATATATGTCTCTCTCAGTCATTCAGTCACTCATCCCCCCATCTCTCTATGTATCTCTCTCACTCACTCACTTTCACTCACTTATCCTCATCTCTTTCTATCACTCACTCACTCACTCACTCACTCACTCACTCACTCTCTCTCTCTCTTTCTATCTCTCTGTCACTCAATTACTCTCTCATTCACCCCCACCCTCTCCCTCTGTCTCTCTCTCTCTCTGTATATCTCGCAAACTCACTCACTCACTCACTCACACACTCCCTCACTCACTCACTCACTCACTCACTCACTGTATCTTTCTCACTCCCTCATTCACACTCTCACTCAATACTAATAATAACAATATGTATTATATATATATATACATACATATATGTCTCTCTCAGTCATTCACTCACTCATCCCCCCTATCTCTCTCCATGTATCTCTCTCACTCACTCACTTTCACTCACTTATCCCCATCTCTTTCTGTATCTCTCACTCACTCGATCAATCACTCACTTACTCACTCACTCCCTGTATCTTTCTCACTCACTAATTCACTCTCTCTCACAACTACTACTACTAATAATAATAATGTGTAGTATATAAATATATATATGTCTCACTCACTCATTTTCTCACTCACCCCTTTTCTCTCTCTGTTCTCTCTCACTCACTCACATTCACTCATGGTGTAACATAATTTTTGCGTATCCACGAAGGCGTCGGGAAGGTCAAATGGACGAGTGACTACTTGTAAATGTAATTTGTGTGTGTCTGCGTTTGTGTGTGTGTAGTGCAACTTTCTTCTAGATCCAAATAAACAGGCTACCTGTCGACAAGAGCAACTGGAAGAGACACACTTCGTATATTTCTTTCTACAATATTTGTCCCTACGGGTACTAGTATATATACCATCCCTTGCCATGCCCCGATACCATCTGTATATTTTCAGTCACAAACAGCAACGCCCTCCCCCTCGCTAAGTGTCTTATCTCTCTTTCTCAGAATAGAGTCGCCCATGAACACCCTCTCTTTTCTCATTGTCCCTTGAATCACTGCCTCAGTGTAGCTCTTTCTCCGGTTTGCATATGTCTGGTTGTTGTCTTTTCCTCCCTACCGTCTTCTTTCCTGTCATATTCTCTTCCGTTCTATTCTTTCTTGTTCCCTTTTCTCTTGTCCCCTTTCGTCCTATCATCGCTCGTCTAGCACATTTACTCTCACTTCCTTTCGTACCTTCATATTTCCTCCCATCACATTTTCCTCTCTCCTCTACCGTCCCTTTTCCCTTCCTACCTACTTCTCTACGGTCACTTTCTCCCCTGTCACCTTCACGCCTCCTATCACGTATTCTGCCTTTTGGTGAACACTATGTCTTCTTCCATCTGTCTTCTTCTGAATCCTCTGTTTCACAGTCCCACTAACTGCCTATGTGGTATTTACCTCTTCACTACCTGTATCGCTGTCGCGTCTCTTCTCGTTCTCTACAGTCTGACCACCTGTTGATCTATCCCCTTTCTTTTCCTCTGCCGAACATTTTATTGCAAACGGGCAAATGCTGTTTGAGCTCTGCGCAAAACTACAACTCACCATTAAAATACTATATTCAAAGGACCGTCGGAAGGAAATGGCTGGAGTAACGGTGCAAGGCTGCGCAGGTTACACGTAGACACGCCGGAAGTGTACCCGTGAACACTCCTGGAGTGTTACCCGTGGACACTCCTGGTGTGTTACCCTTGACACAGGAACAGTTTTACTCTTATTTTATTGTTTCACCGATGGTTGTTTACCATATCCCACAATTCGCAAATAATAATTATTTCGTTGTTCGACCTTCCATAATCAAGCATTTCGATAATAATAATAATAAGATGAAGAACTTCTATTGCGCCCAAATCCTTGGAAACCAAGCTCAGCGGGAACCTTTTATCGATCCTTCATTGATGGTCAAAAGGTCTCCGCAGTGCATAGCGTTGATCTGCCAGATAGACCAACATGACCGTCGTCACAGAGAACGTTTTACATAATAATTTATGAAGTCTTTGTTTGAAATTGTATGCGAATACTGCGTTATCGTGGTGAACGGATGGCTAGTGATCGGTACGGTTGAAAAACATATTTAATAATTAGTTAGTACTCTATGGAGGATTGGCTTTCAGATTTATGAGATCGACGGTTACAAGCGGCTCTGTAGAATTAAAGCGGCAACAACAACAAAGCTGCAAGTTTGCCCCAATAAACGAGTCTGAGAATAAATGCTGACACAGAAATGGGAAGTCCACAGCTGTGACAGACGACGAAATGTGCAGTGCAGTGAAAATAACAAAAAGAACAAAACAGCTGTGCCAGTGGATTAATAAATGTTTTTGACGCCATTGTCCAAAATAAAATGTTGCGCCATCCTCATGACAAACACCATTACCAACATCATCACCACCACCATCACCACCATCACCAACACCATCACCTATACCACAATCTCGCGGACATCATTACGTCCACCAACATCATATCCTCCACCATCACCAAAAAAATCACCAGCATCATCACCGTCACAAACATTATCACCAACACCATCAACAACATGACCAATATCACCAACACCCCAATCACCATCACCATCATCTCCACCACTACCACCATTCCCACAACCATTTAACTACTACCAACACCACTACAACCACCTTCATTACCACCTCCACCACCACCACAACCAACTCCACGCCTCCACCACTAACTACACCACCTCTACGACTACATCCACCACCACCACCACAACAACCACCAACAATTACACATCACCACCGTCACCTCCTCCAACACCTCTGTTACCTCCATCACCAACCACTACCACCACCACCAAAACCACCATTATCACTACCAACACCATCTACACCGCCATCACCACCACAACAACCACCTCCACCACCATTACCACGTACACCTCCATCACTTTCACTTTAATTGGTCCAGCAGCATTATTGTTGGCCCAGTATTTTATTTCCAAATCCAACAATTCGGGAATATAATTTGCTTGATGTTTTTGTTATTCACTGTCGACCGTATTACTAATATAATATAATATAATACAATATAATATGCACATGAAAAGCGAGCGTTCGTTGGAAACTTTTAAGGATACTATGTGGAGACGTATGTCATGCAAATGGAAGTCTTTACTTTCTAGTGGTCTGATTGGCAGCCCCGAGTTCTGCTCCTCCGCCTATCGGTAACTTGTAACTCTACAATTCATTATGGGTCAAACGCAGTGGCACGGGAACGAAATTCTTTTTGGGGGGGCTAACGGAGCTTCAGCACCACTAAAATATTGTCGCCGCCGCATATCTTCACATCTTCTGTAACCTTGTGGCAGTCTTCTCTGTTGGCTCGACTGTGACCTGTGACATCGCAAGACGGGGTGCTGTTGGAATTATTTCGCCGCTGCACCACTGTCTGTATCTTCCACTTCTTCGCTGTATCGGCTGTGAAATCATGACATCCAAACACGGTGGGAATAGTGATGTTGATTTTTTTTACTTCGCGCCGCTGCTATCAATTTACCTTGTCCTGCTCCTCTCCGGTGTCTCGGTTGAAATGATTACATCCGAAGACTGAGAGGGGGAGAAAACCATATGTCTCCCCGCCTATTACTGGGAGGGGGGCTGAAAACAATACACATGTCCTCAAATTGCACAAGCCTTTCACAGTCGACAAAAATACACATTAATCGACTTATAAAATTTTCATTTCCACCCGCAATTGATGGTCGCAAAAAACAAACATTCACGCTCACATTTAATCGGGGAGCAGAACTGGAGAATGTCCAGGGTGCTGCCCCCTGCCCCCTTTTCCCGAGCCTATGATCAAACGTTCTACGCAGTGCAATATTTTGAACTGTCATTTCAGTCAGATAGATCTTCGCGATAGACAATTTCAATAATATATGAAATCTTTGTTTGATATTGTAGGCAAATACGGCTCTATCGTTGTGAACGTATAGACCCTTGTAATTAATTAAATTAAATTAGTTAGTACTCTACGGAGGATTCAGATTTCAGAGGTCCTGTTACAAGTGGCTACACACGGGGCACAGAACGAAGAGAAACAACTTAATTGTTGTCCAACAACGCCACTGCACCCGCCGCCGCTAGGCCCACCACCACCATCAGAACCACCAACAACAAAATTAAAACCACAACCACTACCCGAACTACCGCCACCAATAAAACCACCGCCACCTTCCGAAACACCGCCACCACCGGAATAACCGCAACCACTAAACCTAACCACTACCACTAGAACCAACATCACCTCAATCACCATCACCACCACCACCACCACCACCACTAGAACCAACATCACCACTAGAACTACTACCACCACCAGAACCACCACCGCCATCCCTAGAACCACCGCCACCACCCAAACACCGCCACCGCCAGTACCACAGCCAATACTAGAATCAACACCATCCGAACCAACGCCACAACTAGAATCAACACCACCGCGAGAACCACCGCCACCACTAGAACCACTGCCACTACTAGAACCATCGCCACCTCCAGAACCACCGCCACCACTAGCACAATCGCCACCACCGGAACCACCGAGAACCACAACCACTATTTACAAACAACAACTACGTCGCCAACACACATTCACCGTTAGAATGTGAATGGGAAAACCTGTTCATTGTCATGTTCTTATTGGCGGCGACGTTTATTCCATCCCACTAATGGCCCGTCTTGTTTGCTTCTTTATTGTGGGTCAAAGGTTCACCCTAGTGCAAATATCGAACTGTTATTCGGTATGACTGTCGATTCCTGGAAGACACTTTAAATAATACATATGACTTTTCGTTGAAAGTCTACATGAACTCGGCACACTTCAGGCAAACACTAGTGCTCGTTTGTGGCGGTTGCTAAATACATCATTAATAACTAGTTAATGCCTTACCGAGGACGGGAATGAAGAGAGAGAGAGAGAGAGAGAGAGAGAGAGAGAGAGAGAGAGAGAGAGAGAGAGTATGACGTCATATATATGCGGGAACAAACGCACGGAGGAATGTCAATAGGCCTTTAGCGTGGTTGATTTTGTTTGAGTGTATGGCATGGGATTGAACATTTCACACTAATGTCCGTCACATTTGCACTGAAGCTGCCAAGGGGGGGGGTTGTCTGTGTTATTCGCGGTACCGAGGAGGAGAGTGTTGGAGATTATTGCGGTGTCGATGGTGTAGTGTTGGTGATATTCGCAGTGTCGATGGGGGTAGTTTTGGAGATGTTCAGGGGGTGATTGGTAGTGTTTGAGACTCGTTGTATCGAGGGATAGTGTTGGAGGTGTTTGCGATATCGAGAGAATAGTGTTGGACATGTTTGCTGTGTTGAGGTGTAGTGTTGGAGGTGTACGGGTTTGTTAAGGGGTACAGTTGAGATGTCCGTTTTGTTGATAGGGTAGTGTTGGAGGTGTTCAATGTGTTAAGTGGTAGTGTTCGAGATCTTCTCGGTGTCGAGGGAAGTAGTTTTGGACATGTTCGCTGTTATAAGGGTTAGTGTTGGACATTTTCACGATGTTAACATGTGTATTGTTGGGGATTATTTTGGTGTCTATGGAGTAGTGTTGGAGACGTTCATGGTGCCGAGAGAGCAGTGTCTGAGTTGTTGACGATCTTGACGAGGTAGTATTGGGAATGTTCGCAGTGTCGTAAGGGTAGTGTTGTAACACTTTGGGGTGTTGATGGGTAGTGCTGCAGATAATCCCAGATGGGATAGTTGTGGAAGTAGTATAGGAGGTTAAGTACAGCGCAACTTGAGTTTGAGGTGTGGAAGTGGAAAGTACCCGGATGTAGGTCAAGTTCAAATGTCAAGGTCAAGTGCCCGGATGTAGGTCAAGGTCAAGTGTACAGATGTAGTTCAAGTGGCGCCGGTGGCGCCACCTGTCGGATATGTCAAGAACTAAAATAGCGCCAAGCTGGCGGATTTTCCCAAACTAAATTGGTTTAACCAGAAGCCACCTATCGGAATTTTCGTTAACTAACTACACCAGTGGTGCCACCTTTTGGACAAGTTGTAAACTAAAGGTTCGAGTACTGCCCAAATTCGTGCGTCTTGGTTTGACCATTAGCGCCACCAAGCGAATTTTTTTGTAAACTAAATGTCCCCTAGCGGATAGGTCATGAACTACAAGTGGTGTCACCTGGCGGATAACTTGTGAACTAAATGTAGGAGTACTGCCCAAATTCGTGTCTCTTGCACGCTTGCGTGCAATAGAGCCTCCTGACGGATACTTCATGAACCACAAACATCATCCCCTAGTGGGCAAGTGAGCGAACCCCGTGTTAAGCCATAGGGAATTTTCCCCATGGTAAAGCATAGGGATTTTCCCCATGTTAAGAGATAGGGAATTTTTACCATTTTAAAACATAGGGATTTTCCCCATGTTAAGAGATAGGGGATTTTTACCATGTTAAACATAGGGATTTTCCCCCATGTTAAAGCATAGGGATTGTCCCCATGTTAAAGCATAGGGAATTTTTACCATGTTAAGGCATACGGATTTCATCATCAACTGAAAGCACCCCTGTTAGATAAGTGGTGAACTAAATAACTACTCTGCAGTCCGCGCTTGTGTACATTCTACTCAGCAGTCCGTGCTCTTGAATTTTCTATAATCCGAGATCTTTCGGCACGCCCACGTGACTTTTCGGCACATTTACAAACTATATAAGCGCGGAGTTCTACCAGTCGAACCGTCATTCGTATCACGACGACGCCATGGCTAGCACCATGTTGAAAACACCGAACTACCACAAGCCTGCGGCCTTCAGCGACAGCGACGTAGACGAACCGTGTTGCCGACCGTTCGTGGCATCTGGCACCCGACCGCAGTCACTGGATGTCAACCGACCACCATCACCGTTGTACCACGATAGCACCAACCTCAAAACACCCAACTACCATGCCCCTGCAGCCTTCAGCGACAGCGACGTAGAAGAACCAAACTAGCCGACCGTTCGAAGCATCTACCAGCCGTCCACATTCAGCGTCTGTCAATCAACCAGTCGTTGCGTCAAGCCTCTACGCACCGGAACCGGAACCTCTACCCGAACCGGAGGTCGCTGTGAAACCGAAACGAGTTGAATTTTCAGGGGCCGACTCTCCCTTGTCAAACCTTTACCCACGCAGGGTCGAAGCATTCGGTCGGGTCTTTAATTCGGTCGAGCATGCTTATCAATACAGGAAGGCATTGTATCACGGCGACGTCGAATGCGCATGGCGCATCAAAACTGCGAAGCATGCACACTTGGCAAAACGAAAAAGCAAACAGATTGGAGAGACGAGATCTGGTTGGAACGATGTCCGTGTTCACTGGATGCGACATTTGCTCCTTTCAAAGTTCAAGGCGTCAAAGGATTTGCGAGCCGTATTGTTGGCAACCGGAAATGCTGAACTGGTGGAGCGTGTACCATCGAAAGAGGGCTTTTGGGGACTTGGTCGTGGCTACAAAAATGGTCGAAACACTCTCGGAAAACTATTGTGCAGTATCCGCGACAATTAAGACACTGCGTTGTATAATATATTAGTTCATTGCAAGACTCTGTGTCATAGCAGTGACAAAACAATGTTCAGTCTCTGGTTCTTGCAGTTATTGACTTGTTGACAAACATCTTGTGTCTTTTTTGTGTAATAGAGTCGACAGTTCATTGCAAGACTCTGTGTCAGTAGTAGTGACGAAACAATGTTCAGTCTTTGATTCTTGCAGTTATGGAGCGTGACATGTAAATACGTTTGTGTTGTAATAAAATGTGCAAACCTCATCTTTTGTCTTTTTTTAGTGTAATGCAATGCATAGTAAACTTACTCATTGTCTTAATCACGCATTCACTCACTCACTCACACACACAAGCCCTCACTCACTCACTCACTCACTCACTCACTTCGTGCGATCTGTTCACTCACCCTGCGATCTCACTCACTCACTCACTCACTCATTCAATCACACAAGCCCTCACTCACTTCGTCGCTTTTCTAGCATTTTATCTTTTCAACATGTTACACGGTAACATTTTCGTATTTTAGTGCGTTCAGTTCATCTCGCCATTCATTTCATTGCTTGCACTTTGAACCAGTAAACACCGTACATCATGAGCTTATGGACTAGTCTACCAGCTGCCAACAAGTCCACACCATCACCGTTCCAGTGCCCAAATTGCAAGAGACATTTCTCACGTCGGGAGAACTTGAAACGGCACATTGCCCCATTCACGGTGGACGATCGACAAACACCACGACACTGGATTCACTTGTCTCGGGTGCCCACTATGACACATGTACCTACGGTTCCTTCAACAAGCTCGACATTCCCGTCTCCATCTCAGGTGACCATGGAGTATACAAAGAAGATGGCCCTGGTCGATCCCCGTATTTTGGAAAACATTCAACCGCAACGTCCTTCGACTGCTAACCCTATCGAAAAGGTCTTGCAACGACTCGACAATGAAATGCTAGACATACTAGAACGAAACGATATACACGAGAGGGAAAAAGTTGTGTTGTATAACCAGGTGTTGAGTCGGTACAACGATCTTTCCGACAAACATATCCAAGAACCCCTGCGTGTGGCCATCGAAAAAATTCCCAGTGAAGAGAAAAACAAAGCACAATCTGCTAACAAAAATGAAATCATCGAAAAGGAGACCATCGAAAATGAAATCATCGACAGCTTTCCAAAAACTATGAAGCAGAAAGCACGACGACTACTCGATAAAATGAAAGGTGCCGTAACTTGGAACGACCGTGGCGAGATGATGTATAGAAAAAGGCGGTTCCCGGAAGTAATATCGTGGACCTTGTGAATGACGTGTTGAGAAAACGGAAGTCGTTTGAACCGGTGGGATGGGAAACCTTTGCTCGTGGTCTCAAGGACGTCAGCACACCAATGGATTTAGTTGGGAACTCAGATCGTTGGCTTTACATGCAGACAGCATCAGTGGACGATGACATATCAAAGGAAACCAGCATTCCGTTTGACAGTGGTCGTCGTCGGAATCGAAGACGACATGTATCGTCGCGGCGCCCAGTTTTGGTGGTAGTGGTGGTGGTGGTGTGTGTGTGTGTGTGTGTGTGTGTGTGTGTGTGTGTGTTTCCGCGAATGTTAGAACTGTAGAGTCAACTATCATCTCATTTACATAATCAATCAGACCGAACGTACATCACGTGACTTCCCTTAACACAAAAACTGTGCACGTTCATGAGAGAGGGAACATCCGACACCACTCAACGGATACCAATGTAATTAGTCAGAGTATCGCCATCTACCGGCCATGATAGGTCTCTATTCGTTGACACACTTCCGGAATATCGGAAGCATAGAGACCACCATGACAGTCAAGTAACATCCAGTGCGACGTCACTTCCGACGTAGCGTTCCTAGTAGAGGCTGCCATAACAAGCGAATTTGAAAACTGCCACGCTCGAAAACGACTATGTCAATAACATGTAAGGACAACCACCTGACAGGACTTCATTCAAAGAGGTGACCATCATGGTTTCCAACTCCACTCAACGGATACCAATGTAATTAGTCAGAGTATTACCACCTACCGACCATGACATATCTCTATTCATCGACACACTTCCGGAGATGGTGAAACCGTAGAGGCCTCCATGACAGGTCGTCATGACATTCAAATAACTTCCGGTATGACACCACATCTGACATAGCGACTCCTAGTGGATAATCTGAGTACTACCCCACACGATGGCGAAGGACAACTACCTGACAGGACTTCATTCAAAGAGGTGACCATCATGGTTCCCAACGTCACTCAACGGATACCAATGTAATTAGTCAGAGTATTGCCATCTACCGACCATGATAGATCTCTATTCGTCGACACACTTCCGGAAATGGTGAAACCGTAGAGGCCGCCATGACAGATCGTCATGACATTCAAGTAACTTCCGGTATGACATCACATCTGGCATAACGACTCCTAGTGGATAATCGGAGTACTACCCCGCACGATGGCGAAGGACAACCACCTGACAGGACTTCATTCAAAGAGCTGACCATCATGGTTCCCAACGTCACTCAACGGATACCAATGTAATTAGTCAGAGTATTGCCATCTACCGACAATGATAGATCTCTATTCGTCGACACACTTCCGGAAATGGTGAAACCGTAGAGGCCGCCATGACAGGTCGTCATGACATTCAAGTAACTTCCGGTATGACATCACATCTGGCATAGCGACTCCTAGTGGATAATTGGAGTACCACCCCACACGATGGCGAAGTTCAACCACCTGAGAGGACTTCATTCAAAGAGGTGACCATCATGGTTCCCAACGCCACTCAACGGACACCAATGTAATTAGTCAGAGTATTGCCATCTACCGACCATGATAGATCTCTACTCGTTGACGCACTTCCGGGAATATCGGAAGCATAGAGTCCGCCATGTCAGCCATGTCAGGTCGCCATGACATTCAAGTAACTTCCGGTGCGACGTCACTTCCGACGTACCGGAATTAGGTTATCAAGAGAACAAAAAGTTGGGGTTAACCTCGCGAAAATTTATACAACCATTTTGGTGGTTGTTTAAATTTTCGCGAGGTTAATCCCAACTTGTTTTTCTCTTGATAACCTAATTAGATAATTTTACCCGCTAGATGGCGCCATCATGTGACGTAGTACTCCGATTATCCACTAGGGGGCGTTACGCCGGAAGTGACGTCGTACCGGAAGTTACTTGACTGTCATGGCAGCCTCTACTAGGGACGGTACGTCGGAAGTGACGTCGCACCGGAAGTTACTTGAATGTCATGGCGACCTGACATGGCTGACATGGCGGACTCTATGCTTCCGATATTCCTGGAAGTGCGTCAACGAGTAGAGATCTATCATGGTCGGTAGATGGCAATACTCTGACTACTCTGACTAATTACATTGGTGTCCGTTGAGTGGCGTTGGGAACCATGATGGTCACCTCTTTGAATGAAGTCCTCTCAGGTGGTTGAACTTCGCCATCGTGTGGGGTGGTACTCCAATTATCCACTAGGAGTCGCTATGCCAGATGTGATGTCATACCGGAAGTTACTTGAATGTCATGACGACCTGTCATGGCGGCCTCTACGGTTTCACCATTTCCGGAAGTGTGTCGACGAATAGAGATCTATCATGGTCGGTAGATGGCAATACTCTGACTAATTATATTGGTATCCGTTGAGTGACGTTCGGAACCATGATGGTCACCTCTTTGAATGAAGTCCTGTCAGGTGGTTGTCCTTCGCCATCGTGCGGGGTAGTACTCCGATTATCCACTAGGAGTCGCTATGCCAGATGTGATGTCATACCGGAAGTTACTTGAATGTCATGACGATCTGTCATGGCGGCCTCTACGGTTTCACCATTTCCGGAAGTGTGTCGACGAATAGAGATCTATCATGGTCGGTAGATGGCAATACTCTGACTAATTACATTGGTATCCGTTGAGTGGCGTTGGGAACCATGATGGTCACCTCTTTGAATGAAGTCCTGTCAGGTAGTTGTCCTTCGCCATCGTGTGGGGTAGTACTCCGATTATCCACTAGGAGTCGCTATGTCAGGTGTGGTGTCATACCGGAAGTTACTTGAATGTCATGACGACCTGTCATGGAGGCCTCTACGGTTTCACCATCTCCGGAAGTGTGTCGACGAATAGAGATATGTCATGGTCGGTAGGTGGTAATACTCTGACTAATTACATTGGTATCCGTTGATTGGCGTTGGAAACCATGATGGTCACCTCTTTGAATGAAGTCCTGTCAGGTGGTTGTCCTTACATGTTATTGACATAGTCGTTTTCGAGCGTGGCAGTTTTCAAATTCGCTTGTTATGGCAGCCTCTACTAGGAACGCTACGTCGGAAATGACGTCGCAATGGCCGGTAGATGGCGATA
>CM034544.1:48300743-48331590 GCA_020002185.1 Paraescarpia echinospica | reverse complement strand
CACACACACACACACACACACACACACACACACAGACGCACACACACACACACACACACACACACACACACACACACACACACACACACACACACACACACACACACACACACACACACACACACACATACACACACACAGTCACACAAACACACGCACACACACACACACACACACACACACACACACATACACATACACATACACATACACGAACACGCAAACACACACATACACACAAACACACACACACACACACACACACACACACACACACACATATTGCTAAAGTGCACAACATGATGGTAGTAATGTCCACACACCTGGCTACAGTGCACATTCTTAAGGTAGCTATGCCAACACACGCGGCTACAGTGCACAACAGTGAAGGTAGCAACGTCAGCACACCAGGTTACAGTGCACAACCTGAAGGTAGCAACGTCAACAAACCTTGCTACAGCTGCTTCCTTGGCTTCAACTTTAACTCCCAAAAAAGTGGACATGCTCTGGATAGCGTATGGTGATCTTCAATATGCAGAGATACCAAACTAAACATATCTAGGACCACTGTTCTGTTCCACTGCTCCTCATATATGGTTGTGAATCATGGATTCTGACACAGCCACTTGACGGCTCATCACATCACAAACCAATGCCACGTAGTCGGTAAATAAATGTGTAATGTGTTATGCCTTATAGTAGGAATTATACTATTTATCCGTACCAAGGTTACTGATTGCCCAAATCGCGTCATGTGCAATATAAAATTTGACCTACATGACAGGTCTCCACCATGGGTAAACCACATATAATCAAATGACTGTCCGTGTCCAAGATATTAAAGATTGTTAATGCAGGGATATGAAAATACAGAATCTACCATATTTCTTTCGGTGTCAGTTTGTGTCATCGCCATCGTAAACGGGTGTTATACATTAAATTTGCCTGCTGTTTTCCGATCGCTGTCTTCATGCCATTTTTGATTCGCTTAATGGAAAGCACACATGTGGGGTTACTGATCAACGCCTCATTCATGTTCGAAGTGCCATGTGGGCAACGTAGATACGCAGACATTGATCCACTTATAATCTATCTAGCATATGTATGAAGGGAGGTTAAAAATAAACGTTTTCCTCTTAGACGGCTTGAACCTCGATCGAGAACCAAACTTTCATCGATTAATCTACGACCCCTAGAATAGGACGTAGGACCTGTATATTTTCAAAATGTTCCACTTATGTAAAGATTCCAACATTTTATGGGGTAAATCAGTTGTTCGGAATGTAACACGTAATGTGCGCGTAATACATAAAATGTAACGTAACAATCGCAGGAGCACGTGCGCACGGCAAATGTCTTCGGGAAAACGGCCATGGTGTTGGCCTGGACATGTACATGGAGTTCTTAGACGTTGACACAATATTCCTTATGTCTACGCACCCTCACGTTGGCCCAACATTGGCCTAATACAGTAAACTCGTAACAACTGTTATCTCGGATCATGATCAATGAAGATGGGGAACCAACCACTAATGTGAATTTGTCATTGCAGTTGCAAATGGTTAGTTTGTAGTAAATATATTAGGTGCATTAATTTTACACCAAACAATAAAAAAATTAATGCATTTTTATTTCCTTTTAAAGAACCGGAATGTGTAGAGGAGATATCTATCTCTTTCCTTGGTTGAATATGGACCGTCAAGTTATGACTGAAATACAAGTATTGCTTAGTTGACCGAACTTTCTTTAAAATAAATACACGGACGAGAAGCATGTTTCTTTGTATTCTTGGCCTAAGCAGAAGTCGGTCTCACAAATAAAATAAGAAAATGGTCATTCGGTTTTGATCACAAATTTAAGAAATATTTTTCTTTCATTTGTTTTAAATGTGTCTTGAATCTTGCAGACTTTATGAGTTTGATTTGAATTGCTCGAAAAAATATTATTGATTAATTGTATTCCTGAAATAAGATTAACTCTGACATATAATATAATTATTCTTGTGTGAACTACAAATGAAATTACATTTTTAATATAGCTTCAGATTGAAAGATGAGACGAATGCGGTCATTCAAAATGACAGCGTCCAGCTGGTGCCATGTGACAGTTATGTGTGACATCGTCACAGAGGAGAGGAAACTCCATCAGTGGAGACAAGTGACAGAAACTAAAGGTCATTTTCTGTGGGTATATTGCCAAGTGTAGACATGTGATATTGTAGCGTGGTGGACCATATAAATATTCATAACAAGTGAAACAATCAACATATAGATACAACGTATACATAAACAGACACCACCTCACACTACTGACATTAACTGTCAAAGGTATAACAAGTGAAACAATCAACATATAGATACAACGTGTGCATAAACAGACACCACCCTCACATTATTATCGCTGTCCATCAATGGTACAACAAGTGAAACAATTAGCATACAGATACAACATATACATAAACAAACACCCCCTCACACTACTGTCGCTGACCGTCAATGGTACAACGATGGGGAACCGCTTAACAACTGAAATGAATCGGCTACAAGTTGAACACAACTGAAACAAGTTCAAGTCGTCATTACTCTCTGCTTATTTGTAAACTATTAAAAGCACAAGAACTATTATATCAATATTATACATTAACTGAGACTGTTTGTGTAAGTTATTTTATCATTCGTATTGTATTGATCACGTGTTCAGTTCGAGATGGGCATAGCGCCTGATAAGTCGTATAATTCCAGCTGTGTCCCTTCAACAGCAGCAGCTCACTGTACTGTGTATACTCTGCTGCTGTTGTTGAATCAACTAAACTTTCTCTCTTTCATATACTCCCAAGGTGACCCGAGGGTTTGTTGTCCAAGTCATGACAAAATGTATTGTGATTGAGTAAATTAAATGGCACATTTCATATTATAAATATATGTTATGTAATGAGTAAACATTTTTTTGGGTGTTTTTAAGACTTAACGTTCAACGTTTATTTTAATACGTTATTTCAATATAAATGTTGGCTGCATCAATTGATATAGTTTCAAATAAATACAGAGATCATTGTTAACGTGTACTGTGTTGTTGTGACTGTTTGAGAGACATGTCATAGTTTCACATAAATAGTGAGATCGTTGTTAACGTGTACTGTGTTGTTGTGACTGTTTAAGAAACAAGTCTTAGTGTCACATTAATAGAGAGATCATTGTTAAGGTGTACTGTGTTGTTGAGACTGTTTGAGAGACACGTCATAGATTCACATGAATAGAGAGATCATTGTTAACGTGTACTGTGTTGTTGTGGCTGTTTGAGACACATGTCATAGTTTCACACCAATAGAGAGATCATTGTTATCGTGTACTGTGTTGTTGTGACTGTTTGAGAGACATGTCATTGTTTCACATGAATAGAGCGATCATTGTTAACGTGTACTGTGTTGTAGTGACTTTTTGAGAAACATGTCATAGTTTCACATAAACAGAGAGATCATTGTTAACGAGTACTGTGTTGTTGAGACTGTTTGAGAGACATGTCATAGTTTCACATAAATAGGGAGATCATTGTTAACGTGTACTGTGTTGTTGTGACTGTTTGAGAGACATGTCATAGTTTCACTCCTATAAAGAGATCATTGTTAACGTGTACTGTGTTGTTGTGACTGTTTGAGAGACATGTCACTGTTTCACATAAACAGAGAGATCATTGTTAACGTGTACTGTGTTGTTGTGACTGTTTGAGAGACATGTCATAGTTTCACATGAATAGAGAGATCATTGTTAACGTGTACTGTGTTGTTGTGACTGTTTGAGAGACGTGTCATTGTTTCACATGAATAGAGAGATCATTGTTAACGTGTACTGTGTTGTTGAGACTGTTTGAGAGACATGTCATAGTTTCACATGAATAGAGAGATCATTGTTAACGTGTACTGTTTTGTTGAGACTGTTTGAGAGACGTGTCATTGTTTCACATGAATAGAGAGATCATTGTTATCGTGTTCTGTGTTTTTGTGACTGTTTGAGAGACATGTCATAGTTTCACACCAATAGAGATCATTGTTAACGTGTACTGTTTTGTTGAGACTGTTTGAGAGACGTCTCATTGTTTCACATGAATAGAGAGATCGTTGTTATCGTGTACTGTGTTTTTGTGACTGTTTGAGAGACATGTCATAGTTTCACACCAATAGAGAGATCATTGTTATGGTGTACTGTGTTGTTGTGACTGTTTGAGAGACATGTCATAGTTTCACACCAATGGATAGATCATTGTTATCGTGTACTGTGTTGTTGTGACTGTTTGAGAGACATGTCATAGATTCACACCAATAGAGATCATTGTTAACGTGTACTGTGTTGTTGAGACTGTTTGAGAGAAGTGTCATTATTTCACATGAATAGAGAGATCATTGTTATAGTGTACTGTGTTTTTTTGTGACTGTTTGAGAGACATGTCATAGTTTCACGCCAATAGAGAGATCATTGTTAACGTGTACTGTGTTGTTGTGACTGTTTGAGAGACATGTCATAGTTTCACTCCAATAAAGAAATCATTGTTAACATGTACTGTGTTGTAGTGACTGTTTGAGAGACATGTCATAGTTTCACACCAATAGAGAGATCATTATTAACGTGTACTGTGTTGTTGAGACTGTTTGAGAGACGTGTCATTGTTTCACATGAATAGAGAGATCAATGTTAACGTGTACTGTGCTGTTTTGACTGTTTGAGAGACATGTCATTGTTTCACATAAATAGAGAGATCATTGTTAACGTGTACTGTGTTGTTGTGACTGTTTGAGAGACATGTCATAGTTTCACTCCAATAAAGAGATCATCGTTAACGTGTACTGTGTTGTTGTGACTGTTTGAGATACATGTCATAGTTTCACATAAATAGAGAGATCATTGTTAACGTGTACTGTGTTTTTGTGACTGTTTGAGAGACATGTCATAGTTTCACACCAATAAAGATCATTGTTAACGTGTACTGTGTTGTTGAGACTGTTTGAGAGACGTGTCATTGTTTCACATGAATAGAGAGATCATTGTTATCGTGTACTGTGTTTTTGTGACTGTTTGAGAGACATGTCATAGTTTCACACCAATAGAGAGATAATTGTTAAGGTGTACTGTGTTGTTGTGACTGTTTGAGAGACATGTCTTAGTTTCACACCAATGGAGAGATCATTGTTATCGTGTACTGTGTTATTGTGACTGATTGAGAGACATGTCATAGTTTCACACCAATAGAGATCATTGTTAACGTGTACTGTGTTGTTGAGACTGTTTGAGAGACGTGTCATTGTTTCACATGAATAGAGAGATCATTGTTATCGTGTACTGTGTTTTTGTGACTGTTTGAGAGACATGTCATAGTTTCACGCCAATAGAGAGATCATTGTTAAGGTGTACTGTGTTGTTGTGACTGTTTGCGAGACATGTCATAGATTCACACCAATGGAGAGATCATTGTTATCGTGTACTGTGTTGTTGTGACTGTCTGAGAGACATGTCATAGTTTCACACCAATAGAGATCATTGTTAACGTGTACTGTGTTGTTGAGACTGTTTGAAAGACGTGTCATTGTTTCACATGAATAGAGAGATCATTGTTATCGTGTACTGTGTTTTTGTGACTGTTTGAGAGACATGTCTTAGTTTCACACCAATAGAGAGATCATTGTTATGGTGTACTGTGTTGTTGTGACTGTTTGAGAGACATGTCATAGTTTCACACCAATGGAGAGATCATTGTTATCGTGTACTGTGTTGTTGTGACTGTTTGAGAGACATGTCATAGTTTCACACCAATAGAGATCATTGTTAACGTGTACTGTGTTGTTGAGACTGTTTGTGAGAAGTGTCATTGTTTCACATGAATAGAGAGATCATTGTTATAGTGTACTGTGTTTTTTTGTGACTGTTTGAGAGACATGTCATAGTTTCACGCCAATAGATAGATCATTGTTAACGTGTACTGTGTTGTTGTGACTGTTTGAGAGACATGTCATAGTTTCACTCCAATAAAGAAATCATTGTTAACATGTACTGTGTTGTAGTGACTGTTTGAGAGACATGTCATAGTTTCACACCAATAGAGAGTTCATTATTAACGTGTACTGTGTTGTTGAGACTGTTTGAGAGACGTGTCATTGTTTCACATGAATAGAGAGATCATTGTTAACGTGTACTGTGCTGTTTTGACTGTTTGAGAGACATGTCATTGTTTCACATAAATAGAGAGATCATTGTTAACGTGTACTGTGTTGTTGTGACTGTTTGAGAGACATGTCATAGTTTCACTCCAATAAAGAGATCATCGTTAACGTGTACTGTGTTGTTGTGACTGTTTGAGATACATGTCATAGTTTCACATAAATAGAGAGATCATTGTTAACGTGTACTGTGTTTTTGTGACTGTTTGAGAGACATGTCATAGTTTCACACCAATAAAGATCATTGTTAACGTGTACTGTGTTGTTGAGACTGTTTGAGAGACGTGTCATTGTTTCACATGAATAGAGAGGTCATTGTTATCGTGTACTGTGTTTTTGTGACTGTTTGAGAGACATGTCATAGTTTCACACCAATAGAGAGATAATTGTTAAGGTGTACTGTGTTGTTGTGACTGTTTGAGAGACATGTCATTGTTTCACATAAATATAGAGATCATTGTTAACGTGTACTGTGTTGTTGTGACTGTTTGAGAGACATGTCATAGTTTCACATAAATAGAGAGATCATCGTTAACGTGTACTGTGTTGTTGCGACTGTTTGAGAGAAATGTCATAGTTTCACACCAATAGAGAGATCATTGTTAAGGTGTACTGTGTTGTTGTTACTGTTTGAGAGACATGTCATAGTTTCACACCAATGGAGATAACATTGTTATCGTGTACTGTGTTGTTGTGACTGTTTGAGAGACATGTCATAGTTTCACACCAATAGAGATCATTGTTAACGTGTAGTGTGTTGTTGAGACTGTTTGAGAGAAGTGTCATTGTTTCACATGAATAGAGAGATCATTGTTATCGTGTACTGTGTTTTTGTGACTGTTTGAGAGACATGTCATAGTTTCACGCCAATAGAGAGATCATTGTTAACGTGTACTGTGTTTTTGTGACTGTTTGAGAGACATGTCATAGTTTCACTCCAATAAAGAAATCATTGTTAACGTGTACTGTGTTGTAGTGACTGTTTGAGAGACATGTCATAGTTTCACACCAATAGAGAGATCATTGTTAACGTGTACTGTGTTGTTGAGACTGTTTGAGAGACGTGTCATTGTTTCACATGAATAGAGAGATCATTGTTAACGTGTACTGTGCTGTTTTGACTGTTTGAGAGACATGTCATTGTTTCACATAAATAGAGAGAACATTGTTAACGTGTACTGTGTTGTTGTGACTGTTTGAGAGACATGTCATAGTTTCACTCCAATAAAGAGATCATCGTTAACGTGTACTGTGTTCTTGTGACTGTTTGAGATACATGTCATAGTTTCACATAAATAGAGAGATCATTGTTAATGTGTACTGTGTTTTTGTGACTGTTTGAGAGACATGTCATAGTTTCACACCAATAAAGATCATTGTTAACGTGTACTGTGTTGTTGAGACTGTTTGAGAGAAGTGTCATTGTTTCACATGAATAGAGAGATCATTGTTATAGTGTACTGTGTTTTTTTGTGACTGTTTGAGAGACATGTCATAGTTTCACGCCAATAGAGAGATCATTGTTAACGTGTACTGTGTTGTTGTGACTGTTTGAGAGACATGTCATAGTTTCACTACAATAAAGAAATCATTGTTAACATGTACTGTGTTGTAGTGACTGTTTGAGAGACATGTCATAGTTTCACACCAATAGAGAGATCATTGTTAACGTGTACTGTGTTGTTGAGACTGTTTGAGAGAAGTGTCATTGTTTCACATGAATAGAGAGATCATTGTTAACGTGTACTGTGCTGTTTTGACTGTTTGAGAGACATATCATTGTTTCACATAAATAGAGAGATCATTGTTAACGTGTACTGTGTTGTTGTGACTGTTTGAGAGACATGTCATAGTTTCACTCCAATAAAGAGATCATCGTTAACGTGAACTCTGTTGTTGTGACTGTTTGAGATACATTTCATAGTTTCACACCAATTAAGATAATTGTTAACGTGTACTGTGTTGTTGAGACTGTTTGAGAGACGTGTCATTGTTTCACATGAATAGAGAGGTCATTGTTATCGTGTACTGTGTTTTTGTGACTGTTTGAGAGACATGTCATAGTTTCACACCAATAGAGAGATAATTGTTAAGGTGTACTGTGTTGTTGTGACTGTTTGAGAGACATGTCTTAGTTTCACACCAATGGAGAGATCATTGTTATCGTGTACTGTGTTATTGTGACTGTTTGAGAGACATGTCATAGTTTCACACCAATAGAGATCATTGTTAACGTGTACTGTGTTGTTGAGACTGTTTGAGAGACGTGTCATTGTTTCACATGAATAGAGAGATCATTGTTATCGTGTACTGTGTTTTTGTGACTGTTTGAGAGACATGTCATAGTTTCACGCCAATAGAGAGATCATTGTTAAGGTGTACTGTGTTGTTGTGACTGTTTGAGAGACATGTCATAGTTTCACACCAATGGAGAGATCATTGTTATCGTGTACTGTGTTGTTGTGACTGTTTGAGAGACATGTCATAGTTTCACACCAATAGAGATCATTGTTAACGTGTACTGTGTTGTTGAGACTGTTTGAAAGACGTGTCATTGTTTCACATGAATAGAGAGATCATTGTTATCGTGTACTGTGTTTTTGTGACTGTTTGAGAGACATGTCATAGTTTCACGCCAATAGAGAGACCATTGTTAAGGTGTACTGTGTTGTTGTGACTGTTTGAGAGACATGTCATAGTTTCACATAAATAGAGAGATCATTGTTAACGTGTACTGTGTTGTTGCGACTGTTTGAGAGAAATGTCATAGTTTCACACCAATAGAGAGATCATTGTTAAGGTGTACTGTGTTGTTGTTACTGTTTGAGAGACATGTCATAGTTTCACACCAATGGAGATAACATTGTTAACGTGTACTGTGTTGTTGAGGCTGTTTGAGAGACATGTCATAGTTTCACTCCAATAAAGAAATCATTGTTAACATGTACTGTGTTGTAGTGACTGTTTGAGAGACATGTCATAGTTTCACACCAATAGAGAGATCATTATTAACGTGTACTGTGTTGTTGAGACTGTTTGAGAGACGTGTCATTGTTTCACATGAATAGAGAGATCATTGTTAACGTGTACTGTGCTGTTTTGACTGTTTGAGGGACATGTCATTGTTTCACATAAATAGAGAGATCATTGTTAACGTGTACTGTGTTGTTGTGACTGTTTGAGAGACATGTCATAGTTTCACTCCAATAAAGAGATCATCGTTAACGTGTACTGTGTTGTTGTGACTGTTTGAGATACATGTCATAGTTTCACATAAATAGAGAGATCATTGTTAACGTGTACTGTGTTTTTGTGACTGTTTGAGAGACATGTCATAGTTTCACACCAATAAAGATCATTGTTAACGTGTACTGTGTTGTTGAGACTGTTTGAGAGACGTGTCATTGTTTCACATGAATAGAGAGGTCATTGTTATCGTGTACTGTGTTTTTGTGACTGTTTGAGATACATGTCATAGTTTCACACCAATAGAGAGATAATTGTTAAGGTGTACTGTGTTGTTGTGACTGTTTGAGAGACATGTCTTAGTTTCACACCAATGGAGAGATCATTGTTATCGTGTACTGTGTTATTGTGACTGTTTGAGAGACATGTCATAGTTTCACACCAATAGAGATCATTGTTAACGTGTACTGTGTTGTTGAGACTGTTTGAGAGACGTGTCATTGTTTCACATGAATAGAGAGATCATTGTTATCGTGTACTGTGTTTTTGTGACTGTGTGAGAGACATGTCATAGTTTCACGCCAATAGAGAAATCATTGTTAAGGTGTACTGTGTTGTTGTGACTGTTTGAGAGACATGTCATAGTTTCACACCAATGGAGAGATCATTGTTATGGTGTACTGTGTTGTTGTGACTGTTTGAGAGACATGTCATAGTTTCACACCAATAGAGATCATTGTTAACGTGTACTGTGTTGTTGAGACTGTTTGAAAGACGTGTCATTGTTTCACATGAATAGAGAGATCATTGTTATCGTGTACTGTGTTTTTGTGACTGTTTGAGAGACATGTCTTAGTTTCACACCAATAGAGAGATCATTGTTATGGTGTACTGTGTTGTTGTGACTGTTTGAGAGACATGTCATAGTTTCACACCAATGGAGAGATCATTGTTATCGTGTACTGTGTTGGTGTGACTGTTTGAGAGACATGTCATAGTTTCACACCAATAGAGATCATTGTTAACGTGTACTGTGTTGTTGAGACTGTTTGAGAGAAGTGTCATTGTTTCACATAAATAGAGAGATCATTGTTATAGTGTACTGTGTTTTTTTGTGACTGTTTGAGAGACATGTCATAGTTTCACGCCAATAGAGAGATCATTGTTAACGTGTACTGTGTTGTTGTGACTGTTTGAGAGACATGTCATAGTTTCACTCCAATAAAGAAATCATTGTTAACATGTACTGTGTTGTAGTGACTGTTTGAGAGACATGTCATAGTTTCACACCAATAGAGAGATCATTATTAACGTGTACTGTGTTGTTGAGACTGTTTGAGAGACGTGTCATTGTTTCACATGAATAGAGAGATCATTGTTAACGTGTACTGTGCTGTTTTGACTGTTTGAGGGACATGTCGTTGTTTCACATAAATAGAGAGATCATTGTTAACGTGTACTGTGTTGTTGTGACTGTTTGAGAGACATGTCATAGTTTCACTCCAATAAAGAGATCATCTTTAACGTGTACTGTGTTGTTGTGACTGTTTGAGATACATGTCATAGTTTCACATAAATAGAGAGATCATTGTTAACGTGTACTGTGTTTTTGTGACTGTTTGAGAGACATGTTTTAGTTTCACACCAATAAAGATCATTGTTAACGTGTACTGTGTTGTTGAGACTGTTTGAGAGACGTGTCATTGTTTCACATGAATAGAGAGGTCATTGTTATTGTGTACTGTGTTTTTGTGACTGTTTGAGAGACATGTCATAGTTTCACACCAATAGAGAGATAATTGTTAAGGTGTACTGTGTTGTTGTGACTGTTTGAGAGACATGTCTTAGTTTCTCACCAATGGAGAGATCATTGTTATCGTGTACTGTGTTATTGTGACTGTTTGAGAGATATGTCATAGTTTCACACCAATAGAGATCATTGTTAACGTGTACTGTGTTGTTGAGACTGTTTGAGAGACGTGTCATTGTTTCACATGAATAGAGAGATCATTGTTATCGTGTACTGTGTTTTTGTGACTGTGTGAGAGACATGTCATAGTTTCACGCCAATAGAGAGATCATTGTTAAGGTGTACTGTGTTGTTGTGACTGTTTGAGAGACATGTCATAGTTTCACACCAATGGAGAGATCATTGTTATGGTGTACTGTGTTGTTGTGACTGTTTGAGAGACATGTCATAGTTTCACACCAATAGAGATCATTGTTAACGTGTACTGTGTTGTTGAGACTGTTTGAAAGACGTGTAATTGTTTCACATGAATAGAGAGATCATTGTTATCGTGTACTGTGTTTTTGTGACTGTTTGAGAGACATGTCATAGTTTCACGCCAATAGAGAGACCATTGTTAAGGTGTACTGTGTTGTTGTGACTGTTTGAGAGACATGTCATTGTTTCACATAAATAGAGAGATCATTGTTAACGTGTACTGTGTTGTTGTGACTGTTTGAGAGACATGTCATAGTTTCACATAAATAGAGAGATCATTGTTAACGTGTACTGTGTTGTTGCGACTGTTTGAGAGAAATGTCATAGTTTCACACCAATAGAGAGAACATTGTTAAGGTGTACTGTGTTGTTGTGACTGTTTGAGAGACATGTCATAGTTTCACACCAATAGAGATCATTGTTAACGTGTACTGTGTTGTTGAGACTGTTTGAGAGAAGTGTCATTGTTTCACATGAATAGAGAGATCATTGTTATCGTGTACTGTGTTTTTGTGACTGTTTGAGAGACATGTCATAGTTTCACGCCAATAGAGAGATCATTGTTAACGTGTACTGTGTTTTTGTGACTGTTTGAGAGACATGTCATAGTTTCACTCCAATAGAGAGATCATTGTTAACGTGTACTGTGTTGTTGAGACTGTTTGAGAGACGTGTCATTGTTTCACATGAATAGAGAGATCATTGTTAACGTGTACTGTGCTGTTTTGACTGTTTTAGAGACATGTCATTGTTTCACATAAATAGAGAGATCATTGTTAACGTGTACTGTGTTGTTGTGACTGTTTGAGAGACATGTCATAGTTTCACTCCAATAAAGAGATCATCGTTAACGTGTACTGTGTTGTTGTGACTGTTTGAGATACATGTCATAGTTTCACATAAATAGAGAGATCATTGTTAATGTGTACTGTGTTTTTGTGACTGTTTGAGAGACATGTCATAGTTTCACACCAATAAAGATCATTGTTAACGTGTACTGTGTTGTTGAGACTGTTTGAGAGAAGTGTCATTGTTTCACATGAATAGAGAGATCATTGTTATAGTGTACTGTGTTTTTTTGTGACTGTTTGAGAGACATGTCATAGTTTCACGCCAATAGAGAGATCATTGTTAACGTGTACTGTGTTGTTGTGACTGTTTGAGAGACATGTCATAGGTTCACTACAATAAAGAAATCATTGTTAACATGTACTGTGTTGTAGTGACTGTTTGAGAGACATGTCATAGTTTCACACCAATAGAGAGATCATTGTTAACGTGTACTGTGTTGTTGAGACTGTTTGAGAGAAGTGTCATTGTTTCACATCAATAGAGAGATCATTGTTAACGTGTACTGTGCTGTTTTGACTGTTTGAGAGACATGTCATTGTTTCACATAAATAGAGAGATCATTGTTAACGTGTACTGTGTTGTTGTGACTGTTTGAGAGACATGTCATAGTTTCACTCCAATAAAGAGATCATCGTTAACGTGTACTGTGTTGTTGTGACTGTTTGAGATACATGTCATAGTTTCACACCAATAAAGATCATTGTTAACGTGTACTGTGTTGTTGAGACTGTTTGAGAGACGTGTCATTGTTTCACATGAATAGAGAGGTCATTGTTATCGTGTACTGTGTTTTTGTGACTGTTTGAGAGACATGTCATAGTTTCACACCAATAGAGAGATAATTGTTAAGGTGTACTGTGTTGTTGTGACTGTTTGAGAGACATGTCTTAGTTTCACACCAATGGAGAGATCATTGTTATCGTGTACTGTGTTATTGTGACTGTTTGAGAGACATGTCATAGTTTCACACCAATAGAGATCATTGTTAACGTGTATTGTTTTGTTGAGACTGTTTGAGAGACGTGTCATTGTTTCACATGAATAGAGAGATCATTGTTATCGTGTACTGTGTTTTTGTGACTGTTTGAGAGACATGTCATAGTTTCACGCCAATAGAGAGATCATTGTTAAGGTGTACTGTGTTGTTGTGACTGTTTGAGAGACATGTCATAGTTTCACACCAATGGAGAGATCATTGTTATCGTGTACTGTGTTGTTGTGACTGTTTGAGAGACATGTCATAGCTTCACACCAATAGAGATCATTGTTAACGTGTACTGTGTTGTTGAGACTGTTTGAAAGACGTGTCATTGTTTCACATGAATAGAGAGATCATTGTTATCGTGTACTGTGTTTTTGTGACTGTTTGAGAGACATGTCATAGTTTCACGCCAATAGAGAGACCATTGTTAAGGTGTACTGTGTTGTTGTGACTGTTTGAGAGACATGTCATTGTTTCACATAAATAGAGAGATCATTGTTAACGTGTACTGTGTTGTTGTGACTGTTTGAGAGACATGTCATAGTTTCACATAAATAGAGAGATCATTGTTAACGTGTACTGTGTTGTTGCGACTGTTTGAGAGAAATGTCATAGTTTCACACCAATAGAGAGATCATTGTTAAGGTGTACTGTGTTGTTGTTACTGTTTGAGAGACATGTCATAGTTTCACACCAATGGAGATAACATTGTTATCGTGTACTGTGTTGTTGTGACTGTTTGAGAGACATGTCATAGTTTCACACCAATAGAGATCATTGTTAACGTGTACTATGTTGTTGAGACTGTTTGAGAGAAGTGTCATTGTTTCACATGAATAGAGAGATCATTGTTATCGTGTACTGTGTTTTTGTGTCTGTTTGAGAGACATGTCATAGTTTTACGCCAATAGAGAGATCACTGTTAACGTGTACTGTGTTTTTGTGACTGTTTGAGAGACATGTCATAGTTTCACTCCAATAAAGAAATCATTGTTAACGTGTACTGTGTTGTAGTGACTGTTTGAGAGACATGTCATAGTTTCACACCAATAGAGAGATCATTGTTAACGTGTACTGTGTTGTTGAGACTGTTTGAGAGACGTGTCATTGTTTCACATGAATAGAGAGATCATTGTTAACGTGTACTGTGCTGTTTTGACTGTTTGAGAGACATGTCATTGTTTCACATAAATAGAGAAATCATTGTTAACGTGTACTGTGTTGTTGTGACTGTTTGAGAGACATGTCATAGTTTCACTCCAATAAAGAGATCATCGTTAACGTGTACTGTGTTGTTGTGACTGTTTGAGATACATGTCATAGTTTCACATAAATAGAGAGATCATTGTTAATGTGTACTGTGTTTTTGTGACTGTTTGAGAGACATGTCATAGTTTCACACCAATAAAGATCATTGTTAACGTGTACTGTGTTGTTGAGACTGTTTGAGAGAAGTGTCATTGTTTCACATGAATAGAGAGATCATTGTTATAGTGTACTGTGTTTTTTTGTGACTGTTTGAGAGACATGTCATAGTTTCACGCCAATAGAGAGATCATTGTTAACGTGTACTGTGTTGTTGTGACTGTTTGAGAGACATGTCATAGTTTCACTACAATAAAGAAATCATTGTTAACATGTACTGTGTTGTAGTGACTGTTTGAGAGACATGTCATAGTTTCACACCAATAGAGAGATCATTGTTAACGTGTACTGTGTTGTTGAGACTGTTTGAGAGAAGTGTCATTGTTTCACATGAATAGAGAGATCATTGTTAACGTGTACTGTGCTGTTTTGACTGTTTGAGAGACATGTCATTGTTTCACATAAATAGAGAGATCATTGTTAACGTGTACTGTGTTGTTGTGACTGTTTGAGAGACATGTCATAGTTTCACTCCAATAAAGAGATCATCGTTAACGTGTACTGTGTTTTTGTGACTGTTTGAGAGACATGTCATAGTTTCACACCAATAAAGATCATTGTTAACGTATACTGTGTTGTTGAGACTGTTTGAGAGATGTGTCATTGTTTCACATGAATAGAGAGGTCAATGTTATCGTGTACTGTGTTTTTGTGACTGTTTGAGAGACATGTCATATTTTCACACCAATAGAGAGATAATTGTTAAGGTGTACTGTGTTGTTGTGACTGTTTGAGAGACATGTCTTAGTTTCACACCAATGGAGAGATCATTGTTATCGTGTACTGTGTTATTGTGACTGTTTTAGAGACATGTCATTGTTTCACACCAATAGAGATCATTGTTAACGTGTATTGTTTTGTTGAGACTGTTTGAGAGACGTGTCATTGTTTCACATGAATAGAGAGATCATTGTTATCGTGTACTGTGTTTTTGTGACTGTTTGAGAGACATGTCATAGTTTCACGCCAATAGAGAGATCATTGTTAAGGTGTACTGTGTTGTTGTGACTGTTTGAGAGACATGTCATAGTTTCACACCAATGGAGAGATCATTGTTATCGTGTACTGTGTTGTTGTGACTGTTTGAGAGACATGTCATAGTTTCACACCAATAGAGATCATTGTTAACGTGTACTGTGTTGTTGAGACTGTTTGAAAGACGTGTCATTGTTTCACATGAATAGAGAGATCATTGTTATCGTGTACTGTGTTTTTGTGACTGTTTGAGAGACATGTCATAGTTTCACGCCAATAGAGAGACCATTGTTAAGGTGTACTGTGTTGTTGTGACTGTTTGAGAGACATGTCATTGTTTCACATAAATAGAGAGATCATTGTTTACGTGTACTGTGTTGTTGTGACTGTTTGAGAGACATGTCATAGTTTCACATAAATAGAGAGATCATTGTTAACGTGTACTGTGTTGTTGCGACTGTTTGAGAGAAATGTCATAGTTTCACACCAATAGAGAGATCATTGTTAAGGTGTACTGTGTTGTTGTTACTGTTTGAGAGACATGTCATAGTTTCACACCAATGGAGATAACATTGTTATCGTGTACTGTGTTGTTGTGACTGTTTGAGAGACATGTCATAGTTTCACACCAATAGAGATCATTGTTAACGTGTACTGTGTTGTTGAGACTGTTTGAGAGAAGTGTCATTGTTTCACATGAATAGAGAGATCATTGTTATCGTGTACTGTGTTTTTGTGACTGTTTGAGAGACATGTCATAGTTTCACGCCAATAGAGAGATCATTGTTAACGTGTACTGTGTTTTTGTGACTGTTTGAGAGACATGTCATAGTTTCACTCCAATAAAGAGATCATCGTTAACGTGTACTGTGTTGTTGTGACTGTTTGAGATACATGTCATAGTTTCACATAAATAGAGAGATCATTGTTAACGTGTACTGTGTTTTTGTGACTGTTTGAGATACATGTCATAGTTTCACACCAATAAAGATCATTGTTAATGTGTACTGTGTTGTTGAGTCTGTTTGAGAGACGTGTCATTGTTTCACATGAATAGAGAGGTCATTGTTATCGTGTACTGTGTTTTTGTGACTGTTTGAGAGACATGTCATAGTTTCACACCAATAGAGAGATCATTGTTAAGGTGTACTGTGTTGTTGTGACTGTTTGAGAGACATGTCATAGTTTCACACCAATGGAGAGATCATTGTTATCGTGTACTGTGTTGTTGTGACTGTTTGAGAGACATGTCATAGTTTCACACCAATAGAGATCATTGTTAACGTGTACTGTGTTGTTGAGACTGTTTGAGAGACGTGTCATTGTTTCACATGAATAGAGAGATCATTGTTATCGTGTACTGTGTTTTTGTGACTGTTTGAGAGACATGTCATAGTTTCACGCCAATAGAGAGATCATTGTTAAGGTGTACTGTGTTGTTGTGACTGTTTGAGAGACATGTGTTTCACACCAATGGAGAGATCATTGTTATCGTGTACACTGTTTGAGAGACATGTCATAGTTTCAGAGATCATTGTTAACGTGTACTGTGTTGTTGAGACTGTTTGAGAGACGTGTCATTGTTTCACATGAATAGAGAGATCATTGTTATCGTGTACTGTGTTTTTGTGACTGTTTGAGAGACATGTCATAGTTTCACGCCAATAGAGAGATCATTGTTAACGTGTACTGTGTTGTTGTGACTGTTTGAGAGACATGTCATAGTTTCACATAATAGAGAGATCATTGTTAACGTGTACTGTGTTGTTGTGACTGTTTGAGAGACGTGTCACTGTCACATGTCATTGTTTCACATAATAGAGAGATCATTGTTAACGTGTACTGTGTTGTTGAGACTGTTTGAGAGACGTGTCATAGTTTCACATGAATAGAGAGATCATTGTTAACGTGTACTGTGTTGTTGTGGCTGTTTGAGACACATGTCATAGTTTCACACCAATAGAGAGATCATTGTTATCGTGTACTGTGTTGTTGTGACTGTTTGAGAGACATGTCATAGTTTCACTCCTATAAAGAGATCATTGTTAACGTGTACTGTGTTGTTGTGACTGTTTGAGAGACATGTCATTGTTTCACATAAATAGAGAGATCATTGTTATCGTGTACAGTGTTGTGTCTGTTTGAGAGACATGTCATAGTTTCACTCCAATAAAGAGATCATCGTTAACGTGTACTGTGTTGTTGTGACTGTTTGAGAGACATGTCATAGTTTCACACCAATAGAGAGATCATTATTAACGTGTACTGTGTTGTTGAGACTGTTTGAGAGACGTGTCATTGTTTCACATGAATAGAGAGGTCATTGTTATCGTGTACTGTGTTGTTGAGACTGTTTGAGAGACGTGTCATTGTTTCACATGAACAGAGAGATCATTGTTAACGTGTACTGTGTTTTTGTGACTTTTTGAGAGACATGTCACAGTTTCACACCAATAGAGATCATAGTTAACGTGTACTGTGTTGTTGAGACTGTTTGAGAGACGTGTCATTGTTTCACATGAATAGAGAGGTCATTGTTATTGTGTACTGTGTTGTTATGACTGTTTGAGAGACATGTCATAGTTTCACATCAATAGAGATCATTGTTAACGTGTACTGTGTTGTTGAGACTGTTTGAGAGATGTGTCATTGTTTCACATGAATAGAGAGATCATTGTTATCGTGTACTGTGTTGTTGTGACTGTTTGACAGACATGTCATAGTTTCACACCAATAGAGATATCATTGTTATCGTGTACTGTGTTGTTGTGACTGTTTGAGTGATATGTCATAGTTTCACATGAATAGAGAGATCATTGTTAACGTGTACTGTTTTGTTGAGACTGTTTGAGAGACATGTCATAGTTTCACTCCTATAAAGAGATCATTGTTAACGTGTACTGTGTTGTTGTGACTGTTTGAGAGACATGTCATTGTTTCACATAAATAGAGAGATCATTGTTATCGTGTACCGTGTTGTTGTGACTGTTTGAGAGACATGTCATAGTTTCACTCCTATAAAGAGATGACAGTTAACGTGTACTGTGTTGTTGTGACTGTTTGAGAGACATATCATTGTTTCACATAAATAGAGAGATCATTGTTATCGTGTACAGTGTTGTTGTGTCTGTTTGAGAGACATGTCATAGTTTCACTCCAATAAAGAGATCATCGTTAACGTGTACTGTGTTGTTGTGACTGTTTGAGAGACATGTCATAGTTTCACACCAATAGAGAGATCATTGTTAACGTGTACTGTGTTTTTGTGACTGTTTGAGATACATGTCATAGTTTCACACCAATAAAGATCATTGTTAATGTGTACTGTGTTGTTGAGTCTGTTTGAGAGACGTGTCATTGTTTCACATGAATAGAGAGGTCATTGTTATCGTGTACTGTGTTTTTGTGACTGTTTGAGAGACATGTCATAGTTTCACACCAATAGAGAGATAATTGTTAAGGTGTACTGTGTTGTTGTGACTGTTTGAGAGACATGTCTTAGTTTCACACCAATGGAGAGATCATTGTTATCGTGTACTGTGTTATTGTGACTGTTTGAGAGACATGTCATAGATTCACACCAATAGAGATCATTGTTAACGTGTACTGTGTTGTTGAGACTGTTTGAGAGACGTGTCATTGTTTCACATGAATAGAGAGATCATTGTTATCGTGTACTGTGTTTTTGTGACTGTTTGAGAGACATGTCATAGTTTCACGCCAATAGAGAGATCATTGTTAAGGTGTACTCTGTTGTTGTGACTGTTTGAGAGACGTGTCATAGTTTCACACCAATAGAGATCATTGTTAACGTGTACTGTGTTGTTGAGACTGTTTGAGAGACGTGTCATTGTTTCACATGAATAGAGAGATCAATGTTATCGTGTACTGTGTTTTTGTGACTGTTTGAGAGACATGTCATAGTTTCACGCCAATAGAGAGACCATTGTTAAGGTGTACTGTGTTGTTGTGACTGTTTGAGAGACATGTCATTGTTTCACATAAATAGAGAGATCATTGTTAACGTGTACTGTGTTGTTGTGACTGTTTGAGAGACATGTCATAGTTTCACATAAATAGAGAGATCATTGTTAACGTGTACTGTGTTGTTGTGACTGTTTGAGAGACGTGTCATTGTTTCACATGAATAGAGAGATCATTGTTAACGTGTACTGTGTTGTTGAGACTGTTTGAGAGACGTGTCATAGTTTCACATGAATAGAGAGATCATTGTTAACGTGTACTGTGTTGTTGTGGCTGTTTGAGACACATGTCATAGTTTCACACCAATAGAGAGATCATTGTTATCGTGTACTGTGTTGTTGTGACTGTTTGAGAGACATGTCATAGTTTCACTCCTATAAAGAGATCATTGTTAACGTGTACTGTGTTGTTGTGACTGTTTGAGAGACATGTCATTGTTTCACATAAATAGAGAGATCATTGTTATCGTGTACAGTGTTGTGTCTGTTTGAGAGACATGTCATAGTTTCACTCCAATAAAGAGATCATCGTTAACGTGTACTGTGTTGTTGTGACTGTTTGAGAGACATGTCATAGTTTCACACCAATAGAGATCATTGTTAACGTGTACTGTGTTGTTGAGACTGTTTGAGAGACGTGTCATTGTTTCACATGAATAGAGAGGTCATTGTTAACGTGTACTGTGTTGTTGTGACTGTTTGAGAGACATGTCATAGTTTCACACCAATAGAGATCATTGTTAACGTGTACTGTGTTGTTGTGACTGTTTGAGAGACATGTCACAGTTTCACACCAATAGAGAGATCATTGTTAACGTGTACTGTGTTGTTGAGACTGTTTGAGAGACGTGTCATTGTTTCACATGAATAGAGAGATCATTGTTATCGTGTACTGTGTTGTTGTGACTGTTTGAGAGACATGTCATAGTTTCACACCAATAGAGAGATCATTGTTATCGTGTACTGTGTTGTTGTGACTGTTTGAGAGACATGTCATAGTTTCACATCCAATAAAGAGATCATTGTTAACGTGTACTGTGTTGTTGTGACTGTTTGAGAGACATGTCATAGTTTCACATAATAGAGAGATCATTGTTAACGTGTACCGTGTTGTTGTGACTGTTTGAGAGACATGTCATAGTTTCACTCCTATAAAGAGATCATTGTTAACGTGTACTGTGTTGTTGTGACTGTTTGAGAGACATATCATTGTTTCACATAAATAGAGAGATCATTGTTATCGTGTACAGTGTTGTTGTGTCTGTTTGAGAGACATGTCATAGTTTCACTCCAATAAAGAGATCATCGTTAACGTGTACTGTGTTGTTGTGACTGTTTGAGAGACATGTCATAGTTTCACACCAATAGAGAGATCATTGTTAACGTGTACTGTGTTGTTGAGACTGTTTGAGAGACGTGTCATTGTTTCACATGAATAGAGAGGTCATTGTTATCGTGTACTGTGTTGTTGAGACTGTTTGAGAGACGTGTCATTGTTTCACATGAACAGAGAGATCATTGTTAACGTGTACTGTGTTTTTGTGACTTTTTGAGAGACATGTCACAGTTTCACACCAATAGAGATCATTGTTAACGTGTACTGTGTTGTTGAGACTGTTTGAGAGACGTGTCATTGTTTCACATGAATAGAGAGGTCATTGTTATTGTGTACTGTGTTTTTGTGACCGTTTGAGAGACATGTCATAGTTTCACACCAATGGAGAGATCATTGTTATCGTGTACTGTGTTGTTATGACTGTTTGAGAGACATGTCATAGTTTCACACCAATAGAGATCATTGTTAACGTGTACTGTGTTGTTGAGACTGTTTGAGAGATGTGTCATTGTTTCACATGAATAGAGAGATCATTGTTATCGTGTACTGTGTTTTTGTGACTGTTTGACAGACATGTCATAGTTTCACACCAATAGAGATATCATTGTTATCGTGTACTGTGTTGTTGTGACTGTTTG
Organism: Paraescarpia echinospica; assembly: GCA_020002185.1. Classification (NCBI taxonomy): domain Eukaryota; kingdom Metazoa; phylum Annelida; class Polychaeta; order Sabellida; family Siboglinidae; genus Paraescarpia; species Paraescarpia echinospica. The sequence continues at coordinate 48,309,781 of CM034544.1, read as the reverse complement.
AGTGATATGTCATAGTTTCACATAATAGAGATCATTGTTAACGTGTACTGTTTTGTTGAGACTGTTTGAGAGACGTGTCATTGTTTCACATAGAGAGATTTCGTGTACTCCTATCAAGAGATCATTGTTAACGTGTACTGTGTTGTTGTGACTGTTTGAGAGACATGTCATTGTTTCACATAAATAGAGAGATCATTGTTATCGTGTACCGTGTTGTTGTGACTGTTTGAGAGACATGTCATAGTTTCACATAAATAGAGAGATCATTGTTAACGTGTACTGTGCTGTTGTGACTGTTTGAGAGACATGTCACTGTTTCACATAAATAGGGAGATCATTGTTAACGTGTACTGTGTTGTTGTGACTGTTTGAGAGACATGTCATAGTTTCAGTGCAATAAAGAGATCATCGTTAACGTGTACTGTGTTGTTGTGACTGTTTGAGAGACATGTCATAGTTTCACACCAATAGAGAGATCATTGTTAACGTGTACTGTGTTGTTGTGACTGTTTGAGAGACATGTCATAGTTTCATGTCATAGTTTCACTCCAATAAAGAAATCAATGTTAACGTGTACTGTGTTGTTGTGACTGTTTGAGAGACATGTCATAGTTTCACACCAATAGAGAGATCATTGTTAACGTGTACTGTGTTGTTGAGACTGTTTGAAAGACGTGTCATTGTTTCATATGAATAGAGAGATCATTGTTAACGTGTACTGTGCTGTTGTGACTGTTTGAGAGACATGTCATTGTTTCACATAAATAGGGAGATCATTGTTAACGTGTACTGTGTTGTTGTGACTGTTTGAGAGACAGGTCATAGTTTCACTCCAATAAAGAGATCATCGTTAACGTGTACTGTGTTGTTGTGACTGTTTGAGAGACATGTCATTGTTTCACATAAATAGAGAGATCATTGTTATCGTGTACTGTGTTGTTGTGTCTGTTTGAGAGACATGTCATAGTTTCAGTCCAATAAAGAGATCATCGTTAACGTGTACTGTGTTGTTGAGACTGTTTGAGAGACATATCATAGTTTCACTCCTATAAAGAGATCATTGTTAACGTGTACTGTGTTGTTGTGACTGTTTGAGAGACATGTCATTGTTTCACATAAATAGAGAGATCATTGTTATCGTGTACCGTGTTGTTGTGACTGTTTGAGAGACATGTCATAGTTTCGCTCCTATAAAGAGATGATTGTTAACGTGTGCTGTGTTGTTGTGAATGTTTGAGAGACATATCATTGTTTCACATAAATAGAGAGATCATTGTTATCATGTACTGTGTTGTTGTGACTGTTTGAGAGACATGTCATAGTTTCAGTGCAATAAAGAGATCATCGTTAACGTGTACTGTGTTGTTGTGACTGTTTGAGAGACATGTCATAGTTTCACACCAATAGAGAGATCATTGTTAACGTGTACTGTGTTGTTGAGACTGTTTGAGAGACGTGTCATTGCTTCACATGAACAGAGAGATCATTGTTAACGTGTACTGTGTTGTTGTGACTGTTTGAGAGACATGTCATATTTTCACACCAATAGAGAGATCATTGTTAACGTCAGTGTTGTTGAGACTGTTTGAAAGACATTGTTTCATGAATAGAGAGATCATTGTTAACGTGTACTGTGTTGTTGTGACTGTTTGAGAGACATGTCATTGTTTCACATAAATGGGAGATCATTGTTAACGTGTACTGTGTTGTTGTGACTGTTTGAGAGACATGTCATAGTTTCACACCAATAGAGAGATCATTGTTAACGTGTACTGTGTTGTTGAGACTGTTTGAGAGACGTGTCATTGTTTCACATAATAGAGAGATCATTGTTAACGTGTACTGTGTTGTTGTGACTGTTTGAGAGACATGTCATAGTTTCACACCAATAAGAATCATTGTTATCGTGTACTGTGTTGTTGTGACTGTTTGAGTGATATGTCATAGTTTCACATGAATAGAGAGATCATTGTTAACGTGTACTGTGTTGTTGAGACTGTTTGAGAGACATGTCATAGTTTCAATAGAGAGATCATTGTTAACGTGTACTGTGTTGTTGTGACTGTTTGAGAGACATGTCATTGTTTCACATAAATAGGAGATCATTGTTAACGTGTACATGTGTTGAGATGACGACTGTTTGAGAGACATATCATTGTTTCACTAAATAGAGAGATCATTGTTATCATGTACTCTGTTTGAGAGACATGTCATAGTTTCAAATAAAGAGATCATCGTTAACGTGTACTGTGTTGTTGTGACTGTTTGAGAGACATGTCATAGTTTCACACCAATAGAGAGATCATTGTTAACGTGTACTGTGTTGTTGAGACTGTTTGAGAGACGTGTCATTGTTTCACATGAACAGAGAGATCATTGTTAACGTGTACTGTGTTGTTGTGACTGTTTGAGAGACATGTCATAGTTTCACTCCAATAAAGAAATCATTGTTAACGTGTACTGTGTTGTTGTGACTGTTTGAGAGACATGTCATAGTTTCACACCAATAGAGAGATCATTGTTAACGTGTACTGTGTTGTTGAGACTGTTTGAAAGACGTGTCATTGTTTCATATGAATAGAGAGATCATTGTTAACGTGTACTGTGCTGTTGTGACTGTTTGAGAGACATGTCATTGTTTCACATAAATAGGGAGATCATTGTTAACGTGTACTGTGTTGTTGTGACTGTTTGGGAGACATGTCATAGTTTCACTCCAATAAAGAGATCATCGTTAACGTGTACTGTGTTGTTGTTACTGTTTGAGAGACATGTCATAGTTTCACACCAATAGAGATCATTGTTAACGTGTACTGTGTTGTTGAGACTGTTTGAGAGACGTGTCATTGTTTCACATGAATAGAGAGATCTTTGTTAACGTGTACTGTGTTTTTGTGACTGTTTGAGAGACATGTCATAGTTTCACTCCTATAAAGAGATCATTGTTAACGTGTACTGTGTTGTTGTGACTGTTTGAGAGACATGTCATTGTTTCACATAAAAAGAGAGATCATTGTTATCGTGTACAGTGTTGTTGTGTCTGTTTGAGAGACATGTCATAGTTTCACTCCAATAAAGAGATCATCGTTAACGTGTACTGTGTTGTTGTGACTGTTTGAGAGACATGTCATAGTTTCACACCAATAGAGAGATCATTGTTAACGTGTACTGTGTTGTTGAGACTGTTTGATAGACGTGTCATTGTTTCACATCAATAGAGAAATTTTTGTTAACGTGTACTGTGTTGTTGTGTCTGCTTGAGAGACATGTCATAGTTTCACTCCAATAAAGAGATCATCGTTAATGTGTACTGTGTTGTTGTGACTGTTTAAGAGACATGTCATAGTTTCACACCAATAGAGAGACAATTGTTAACGTGTACTGTGTTGTTGAGACTGTTTTAGAGACGTGTCACTGTTTCACATGAATAGAGAGATCACTGTTAACGTGTACTGTGCTGTTGTGACTGTTTGAGAGACATGTCATTGTTTCACATAAATAGAGATATCATTGTTAACGTGTACTGTGTTGTTGTGACTGTTTGAGTGACATGTCATAGTTTCACTCCAATAAAGAGATCATCGTTAACGTGTACTGTGTTGTTGTGACTGTTTGAGAGACATGTCATAGTTTCACATAAATAGAGAGATCATTGTTAACGTGTACTGTGTTTTTGTGACTTTTTGAGAGACATGTCACAGTTTCACACCAATAGAGATCATTGTTAACGTGTACTGTGTTGTTGAGACTGTTTGAGAGACGTGTCATTGTTTCACATGAATAGAGAGGTCATTGTTATTGTGTACTGTGTTTTTGTGACCGTTTGAGAGACATGTCATAGTTTCACACCAATGGAGAGATCATTGTTATCGTGTACTGTGATGTTATGACTGTTTGAGAGACATGTCATAGTTTCACACCAATAGAGATCATTGTTAACGTGTACTGTGTTGTTGAGACTGTTTGAGAGTTGTGTCATTGTTTCACATGAATAGAGAGATCATTGTTATCGTGTACTGTGTTGTTGTGACTGTTTGACAGACATGTCATAGTTTCACACCAATAGAGATATCATTGTTATCGTGTACAGTGTTGTTGTGACTGTTTGAGTGATATGTCATAGTTTCACATGAATAGAGAGATCATTGTTAACGTGTACTGTTTTGTTGAGACTGTTTGAGAGACATGTCATAGTTTCACTCCTATAAAGAGATCATTGTTAACGTGTACTGTGTTGTTGTGACTGTTTGAGAGACATGTCATTGTTTCACATAAATAGAGAGATCATTGTTATCGTGTACCGTGTTGTTGTGACTGTTTGAGAGACATGTCATAGTTTCACTCCTATAAAGAGATCATTGTTAACGTGTACTGTGTTGTTGTGACTGTTTGAGAGACATGTCATTGTTTCACATAAATAGAGAGTTCATTGTTATCGTGTACTGTGTTGTTGTGACTGTTTGAGAGACATGTCATAGTTTCACTCCAATAAAGAGATAATCGTTAACGTGTACTGTGTTGTTGTGACTGTTTGAGAGACATGTCATAGTTTCACACCAATAGAGAGATCATTGTTAACGTGTACTGTGTTGTTGAGACTGTTTGAGAGACGTGTCATTGTTTCACATGAACAGAGAGATCATTGTTAACGTGTACTGTGTTGTTGTGACTGTTTGAGAGACATGTCATTGTTTCACTCCAATAAAGAAATCATTGTTAACGTGTACTGTGTTGTTGTGACTGTTTGAGAGACATGTCATAGTTTCACACCAATAGAGAGATCATTGTTAACGTGTACTGTGTTGTTGAGACTGTTTGAAAGACGTGTCATTTTTTCATATGAATAGAGAGATCATTGTTAACGTGTACTGTGCTGTTGTGACTGTTTGAGAGACATGTCATTGTTTCACATAAATAGGGAGATCATTGTTAACGTGTACTGTGTTGTTGTGACTGTTTGAGAGACATGTCATAGTTTCACTCCAATAAAGAGATCATCGTTAACGTGTACTGTGTTGTTGTGACTGTTTGAGAGACATGTCGTAGTTTCACACCAATAGAGACCATTGTTAACGTGTACTGTGTTGTTGAGACTGTTTGAGAGACGTGTCATTGTTTCACATGAATAGAGAGATCTTTGTTAACGTGTACTGTGTTTTTGTGACTGTTTGAGAAACATGTCATAGTTTCACTCCTATAAAGAGATCATTGTTAACGTGTACTGTGTTGTTGTGACTGTTTGAGAGACATGTCATAGTTTCACTCCAATAAAGAGATCATCGTTAACGTGTACTGTGTTGTTGTGACTGTTTGAGAGACATGTCATAGTTTCACACCAATAGAGAGATCATTGTTAACGTGTACTGTGTTGTTGAGACTGTTTGAGAGACGTGTCATTGTTTCACATCAATAGAGAAATTTTTGTTAACGTGTACTGTGTTGTTGTGTCTGTTTGAGAGACATGTCATAGTTTCACTCCAATAAAGAGATCATCGTTAATGTGTACTGTGTTGTTGTGACTGTTTAAGAGACATGTCATAGTTTCACACCAATAGAGAGACAACTGTTAACGTGTACTGTGTTGTTGAGACTGTTTTAGAGACGTGTCATTGTTTCACATGAATAGAGAGATCACTGTTAACGTGTACTGTGCTGTTGTGACTGTTTGAGAGACATGTCATTGTTTCACATAAATAGAGATATCATTGTTAACGTGTACTGTGTTGTTGTGACTGTTTGAGTGACATGTCATAGTTTCACTCCAATAAAGAGATCATCGTTAACGTGTACTGTGTTGTTGTGACTGTTTGAGAGACATGTCATAGTTTCACATAAATAGAGAGATCATTGTTAACGTGTACTGTGTTTTTGTGACTTTTTGAGAGACATGTCACAGTTTCACACCAATAGAGATCATTGTTAACGTGTACTGTGTTGTTGAGACTGTTTGAGAGACGTGTCATTGTTTCACATGAATAGAGAGTTCATTGTTATTGTGTACTGTGTTTTTGTGACCGTTTGAGAGACATGTCATAGTTTCACACCAATGGAGTGATCATTGTTATCGTGTACTGTGTTGTTATGACTGTTTGAGAGACATGTCATAGTTTCACACCAATAGAGATCATTGTTAACGTGTACTGTGTTGTTGAGACTGTTTGAGAGTTGTGTCATTGTTTCACATGAATAGAGAGATCATTGTTATCGTGTACTGTGTTGTTGTGACTGTTTGACAGACATGTCATAGTTTCACACCAATAGAGATATCATTGTTATCGTGTACTGTGTTGTTGTGACTGTTTGAGTGATATGTCATAGTTTCACATGAATAGAGAGATCATTGTTAACGTGTACTGTTTTGTTGAGACTGTTTGAGAGACATGTCATAGTTTCACTCCTATAAAGAGATCATTGTTAACGTGTACTGTGTTGTTGTGACTGTTTGAGAGACATGTCATTGTTTCACATAAATAGAGAGATCATTGTTATCGTGTACCGTGTTGTTGTGACTGTTTGAGAGACATGTCATAGTTTCACTCCTATAAAGAGATGATTGTTAACGTGTACTGTGTTGTTGTGACTGTTTGAGAGTTGTGTCATTGTTTCACATGAATAGAGAGATCTTTGTTATCGTGTACTGTGTTGTTGTGACTGTTTGACAGACATGTCATAGTTTCACACCAATAGAGAGATCATTGTTAACGTGTACTGTGTTGTTGAGACTGTTTGAGAGACGTGTCATTGTTTCACATGAACAGAGAGATCATTGTTAACGTGTACTGTGTTGTTGTGACTGTTTGAGAGACATGTCATAGTTTCACTCCAATATAGAAATCATTGTTAACGTGTACTGTGTTGTTGTGACTGTTTGAGAGACATGTCATAGTTTCACACCAATAGAGAGATCATTCTTAACGTGTACTGTGTTGTTGAGACTGTTTGAAAGACGTGTCATTGTTTCATATGAATAGAGAGATCATTGTTAACGTGTACTGTGCTGTTGTGACTGTTTGAGAGACATGTCATTGTTTCACATAAATAGGGAGATCATTGTTAACGTGTACTGTGTTGTTGTGACTGTTTGAGAGACATGTCATAGTTTCACTCCAATAAAGAGATCATCGTTAACATGTACTGTGTTGTTGTGACTGTTTGAGAGACATGTCATAGTTTCACACCAATAGAGATCATTGTTAACGTGTACTGTGTTGTTGAGACTGTTTGAGAGACGTGTCATTGTTTCACATGAATAGAGAGATCTTTGTTAACGTGTACTGTGTTTTTGTGACTGTTTGAGAGACATGTCATAGTTTCACTCCTATAAAGAGATCATTGTTAACGTGTACTGTGTTGTTGTGACTGTTTCAGAGACATGTCATTGTTTCACATAAAAAGAGAGATCATTGTTATCGTGTACAGTGTTGTTGTGTCTGTTTGAGAGACATGTCATAGTTTCACTCCAATAAAGAGATCATCGTTAACGTGTACTGTGTTGTTGTGACTGTTTGAGAGACATGTCATAGTTTCACACCAATAGAGAGATCATTGTTAACGTGTACTGTGTTGTTGAGACTGTTTGAGAGACGTGTCATTGTTTCACATGAATAGAGAGGTCATTGTTATCTTGTACTGTGTTGTTGAGACTGGTTGAGAGACGTGTCATTGTTTCACATGAACAGAGAGATCATTGTTAACGTTTACTGTGTTTTTGTGACTTTTTGAGAGACATGTCACAGTTTCACACCAATAGAGATCATTGTTAACGTGTACTGTGTTGTTGAGACTGTTTAAGAGACGTGTCATTGTTTCACATGAATAGAGAGGTCATTGTTATTGTGTACTGTGTTTTTGTGACCGTTTGAGAGACATGTCATAGTTTCACACCAATGTTGAGATCATTGTTATCGTGTACTGTGTTGTTATGACTGTTTGAGAGACATGTCATAGTTTCACACCAATAGAGATCAATGTTAACGTGTACTGTGTTGTTGAGACTGTTTGAGAGATGTGTCATTGTTTCACATGAATAGAGAGATCATTGTTATCGTGTACTGTGTTGTTGTGACTGTTTGACAGACATGTCATAGTTTCACACCAATAGAGATATCATTGTTATCGTGTACTGTGTTGTTGTGACTGTTTGAGTGATATGTCATAGTTTCACATAAATAGAGTGATCATTGTTAACGTGTACTGTTTTGTTGAGACTGTTTGAGAGACATGTCATAGTTTCACTCCTATCAAGAGATCATTGTTAACGTGTACTGTGTTGTTGTGACTGTTTGAGAGACATGTCATTGTTTCACATAAATAGAGAGATCATTGTTATCGTGTACCGTGTTGTTGTGACTGTTTGAGAGACATGTCATAGTTTCACTCCTATAAAGAGATGACTGTTAACGTGTACTGTGTTGTTGTGACTGTTTGAGAGACATATCATTGTTTCACATAAATAGAGAGATCATTGTTATCGTGTACAGTGTTGTTGTGTCTGTTTGAGAGACATGTCATAGTTTCACTCCAATAAAGAGATCATCGTTAACGTGTACTGTGTTGTTGTGACTGTTTGAGAGACATGTCATAGTTTCACACCAATAGAGAGATCATTGTTAACGTGTACTGTGTTGTTGAGACTGTTTGAGAGACGTGTCATTGTTTCACATGAATAGAGAGGTCATTGTTATCGTGTACTGTGTTGTTGAGACTGTTTGAGAGACGTGTCATTGTTTCACATGAACAGAGAGATCATTGTTAACGTGTACTGTGTTTTTGTGACTTTTTGAGAGACATGTCACAGTTTCACACCAATAGAGATCATTGTTAACGTGTACTGTGTTGTTGAGACTGTTTGAGAGACGTGTCATTGTTTCACATGAATAGAGAGGTCATTGTTATTGTGTACTGTGTTTTTGTGACCGTTTGAGAGACATGTCATAGTTTCACACCAATGTTGAGATCATTGTTATCGTGTACTGTGTTGTTATGACTGTTTGAGAGACATGTCATAGTTTCACACCAATAGAGATCAATGTTAACGT
>CM034544.1:47974146-48299743 GCA_020002185.1 Paraescarpia echinospica | reverse complement strand
CGCACAACGCACAACGCACACACACATATAAGTGTAATTCAGCTTCTGACACGAAGGGAATATGACACACCGATAAATGAGTCGGCGTATTCGTATATATGTCGAGCAAAACTAGAAACCTGACGATTCATAACCGACGTAACAGCTTTGCGTTTATTGGTCAAACATCTCCTCATGGGCAAGATGTCAACCACCAGCCTATTAGACATTTTATTCGAATTCATCACTTTGAGACCACCTTCTGAGTTAGCCACTGACCGCTACGTGAAACTATAAATTGTGGTTGCAAATCGTTGGTTTATATTTAACTCTTTCATGTGCATAACACCACAAAGTTGTATTTTGTTTCCCTTTAACACACTGCATGTTTTATGTTCAATCTAGTAGAGCGACCCGCGATGAACCCGATGACCATACATGGCGGACCAAGTACGCTGCTCCTGGACCGGATCAATCGCCAAGCACAGCTGTCGCCCACGACCACGTCCTGGAGTTAGACCAAGTGTCTTATGTAATCTTCTTCGTTAGTTAGGTTGTCTGTTCTTCGTGTTTAAAACACAACGTCCAAAACTAAAATATGTTAAAGTATACTGTCAAAATTGCGTCTAATAAACACGAAACATTGTTAATAAATAAATTTTTTGCCCGCGACATGTAAACGAAACACTCCGAATGTAGACCACTCTGTTGGTAGTTTAGCGGACGCATCGTTGCTTAACCACAACATTTGTAATGTTCATTGAGGTTGCCACATTGCAGACACGGAAGTAATTAATTGAGAAACGGAACAGACAACTTCTTCTTTTTAAACGGATGCCATATATAATCGGATGATAAACCGGATGTATTTAACCGGAGGTCATTTATAACTTGACTGTATTGATTATATCCACAGTTTGGCCATTACAGACCAATCGAGGCCAAAGTGGCAGAAGTGATTCACGCTTGTACTAATTTCAAGAATAAAACTAGTGAAAATGTTCATATACTGTTTTCCTACATACTGCGTATGTATCCGTGTGTGAGTGCGCGTGCGTAGGTAAATGTGCCCGGGTGTGCATGCATGAGTCAATGCGCGCGCACTCATGTGTGCCTTTATAATTATGTATGCGTGTCTGTTTGTGTGTGTGTGTGTGTGAGGTGTGTGTGTGTGTGTAAGTTTGTGTGTGTGTGTGTGTGTGTGTGTGTGTGTGTGTGTGTGTGTGTGTGTGTGTGTGTGTGTGTGTGTGTGTGTGTGTGTGTGTGTGTGTGTGTGTGTGTTGATGACATGCGCGCTGCACACACTGAGTCGTCCTCCATATAGCGTGATTTTCAGCGCTTAGAGTTTTCGCACATAACGTGTTACATCTTCGCCTGCATGTCATGTATAACGACATTCTTGTCGGTCTTTGCGCTGACGGCAGATGTGTGATGTGTGTATGTGTGTGTGTGTGTGTGTGTGTGTGTGTGTATGTGTGTGTGTGTGTGTGTGTGTGTGTGTGTGTGTGTGTGTGTGTGTGTGTGTGTGTATGCATGGGTTCATGTGCGTTGAGTGCAAACGCGTATGTTCCCTCTAATCACCACCGGCCATCCTCGCCCACCAGGGGACGCTGCTGATTACACCTGTCTCAATATACCTGTATACCTGCCAACTTTCTTTTTAATTCCGGGAGATTAATCAGTGGTTCAGCATGCTTCCCGTGTTGCGCTGTCTCGGATCTTGACATCGAAAAACAGGGGAGGGGGTGACAAGAACGGGACAAAATTAAACTGGTCGGGAAAACCTCACACGAACTGAGCTGGCTTAACAAACATATGGCTGGATGAAATGTGCTGACGCGTTACACAAGGTTCCATGCAATGGTGTATGAGATAACTACACAAGTAATTCAGAACAAAACTCCACTCTGACATAACCCTACTGGACAATACCACACTGGACAGTATCCCACTCGGACAGACTCACACACACTAATCACAGTTTTGGACAAAACCCCACTCTAGTAATATTTCTTCAGCAGAATAAACAAAATTGTTTTGTTACAAAAAGTAATATGTATTTCAGATTCAAGAGATTGGTCATGTGATGTGATGATTTCGAATGCACTTTAAATTGTTATTTTTTTAAATATTTGAATTGTTGACATTTATGAATAAAATGGAGGTTATGTCCGAGTGGGGTTATGTCCGGGTATGTTTATGTCCGAGTGGGATTATGTCCGAGTGGGTTTATGTCTGGGTGGTGTTTTGTCCGAGTGGGATTACGTCCGAGTGGGGTTTTATATATATATATATATATATATATATATAATAATAATAATAATAATGTGTAGTTGTGTGTGTTACTAAGAGAGATAGCTAGGCCAGCGTGAGCACTACATATTTTACCTAGGCATATTAATTTATAGCCATCTATTTGCAATTAGGTGGTATCAACTTCATCATCGAGCCACGTTTCTTGTAAACACAGAGCACTGATTTCACAACTATTTTTTAATATCTCTAGTTTGATTTTAATTTCGTCAGTTTTTGCTTTTAAACTCATCATCATCATCATCAAAATGTCCGGATACAACGCCACTCGGACATAACCCCACTCTAAATTAACCCCACCCGGACATATATATATATATATAATAATAATAATGTGTAGTTGTGTGTGTTACTAAGAGAGATAGCTAGGCCAGCGTGTGCACTACATATTTTACCTAGGCATATTTCAATAGAGCAATCACCCGCAATTATGATGTCACTTTTATATTTTTCTACATATGCTAATTTAGATGCAAATTCGTCTGTAAATGCTTGGTAGTCTGTATATATTTCCAAGAATAATAACTTTTTCTTCATAGAATAACGTGATATGTCATGAAATTCACCTTCCCAAATGTCAGAATTAGTATATATGTATATATATATATATATATATATATATATATATATATCACGTTATTCTATGAAGAAAAATTATTATTGGAAATATATACAGACTACCAAGCATTTACAGACGAATTTGCATCTAAATTAGCATATGTACAAAAATATAAAAGTGACATCATAATTGCGGGTGATTGCTCTATTGATTTGCTGAAAATTAACGAAAAACCCATAATATGTGCCTATTTCGATACAATAACTTCACATGGTTTCTACTCCCAAGACTGTCAGAATACAATGGAACACTTGTTGATAATTGTTTATGTAATCTGTCTGAAGGATTCTTCAAATCCTCAGCTGGTATTCTTATAGGCAATATTTCTGATCACTTCCTTATTTTCTTTGTTTGAACTATCTCGAAAGTTCTAATGGTATACCAAGATTTCTACAAATAAAGCAGCATATTCCTGACTCATTTAATAAATTTAAAGTTGAAATACAAAACTCAAATATTTATGATATGATATCCTTGATAACATTATTACTACTGGTATGGAAAAGATCTTGCCTATCGAATTATTACAATTTACTGAATATAAACATAAGAAAACACATTGGATTACTCAGGGCATTATTAGGTCAATTAAGTTTAGAAATAAATTGTATGCAAGACTAAAACAGACTCCGGTAATTACGGGTCAATACCGTAAACTCAAAACTAATTTGCATACTTATAATATCAATCATAAAAGAAATATTCGATTGGCTAAGCAATTGCAGCATTATCAGTCCAATTTTGAAAGGCTCGGGCTATTTGTCGAGCAGCTCGACAAATAACGCGAAGCCTGGCTGTTATTTGTCGAGCAGCTCGAGAAATAACGTGAGGCCTGGCTGTTCTTTGTCGAGCAGCTCCACAAATAACGCCGACTTTCATCGTTATTTATCGAGCAGATCTGGACGTGCATGCATTTGCACTTAGATATATTTTCAAGGGATCTACGTGGACATACAAATTGTTTGAAATAAATCCGACGCTGTATTTATATGTATGTACATAAATCGTACGTGTATTTATTTGTTTCAATGGGAAAAGTAAGACTTTTATTCGTCGAGCTGCTCGCGAAATAACGCCGACTTCGTTCGTTATTGAACGAGCAGATCTGGACGTGCATGCATGTGCACTTACATATTTTCATGGCATGTACGTGGACATAGTAATTTTCTTAAGTAAATCCGACGCTGTTGAATCGTTTCGTGCCTGTATTTGTCCGATCTGATGCGAAATGGAGACTTTTCTTATTCGTCGAGCTGCTCGAGAAATAACGCCGACTTCGTTCGTTATTTATCGAGCAGATATGGACGTGCATGCATGTGCACTTAGAAATATTTTAATGCATCTACGTGGACATAATTGTTTGAAGTAAATCCGACGCTGTTGAATCGTTTCGTGCCTGTATTTGTCCGTTCTGGTGGGAAATGAAGACTTTTCTTATTCGTCCAGCTTCTCGAGAAATACGCCGACTTCGTTCGTTATTTATCGAGCAGATCTAGACATGCATGCATGTGCACTAAGACATATTTCCATGGCATATATACGTGGACATATAAATTTGCTGAAGTAAATCTGACGCTTTGAAATTGTTTCGTGCCTGTATTTGTCCGTTCTGGTGTGAAATAGAGACTTTTCTTATTCGTCCAGCTTCTCGAGAAATACGCCGACTTCGTTCGTTATTTATCGGGTAGATCTGGAGGTGCGTGCATATGCACTTAGACATATTTTCATGGCATATACGTGGACATACTAATTGTCTGAAGTAAATCCGACGCTGTTGAATTGTTTTGTGCCTGTATTTGTTCGTCTTGATGGGAAAATGAAGACTTCTTAATCGTCTAGCTGCTCGAGAAATAACATATAGTTCATACTTTGAGTGCCATTTTATCAGTTTTCACCATTTCTGATATAAAAATGTAATATATTACAAAATGAATTACATCATAGTCAAAATATAAGCAACATACCGAATTACGCGCGCATGCACACATAGCTAGATTAAAAATGTACAAAACAAAAACATTATAAAACAGACAACTAGGCTGAAACGTGTCATTTTACAATGACAAAATCAACTGAGAAAGTACTTGTAAAGATTTTGGCATGTCTCCACATTTCTACATCCAATGTTATGTTTGTGTGCATAAGTTTAATGATTATTCAAAACACTTATTTTCATGAGAAAGTTCAACCTGCAACTGCATCATTTGCCGTGTACCTTTGATCACAAAATTACCGTCATATGGATGTATAAATTTCTTCCACTCTTTTTATTGACGTTTGTAATCCCGGCTGAAGTAAACTGTAATTTACGCAGAGGACGTCATGGCCTGCTGTTTGACTGTGTATACATGTTAACATATATGTCATGCATATCGTTTGTTTAGAAATACACTGCTAACTTACCTCCAATCATATATAGTTGTACATATGACGTAATGGCAAATAATTTGATTAATAATATTATCATACAGGTGTAACCTTGCTTTTAAGTGGACTGTACACACAATAGAATGAATCGTACGTTGTCACATACCAAAACAAACAACAAGGCAATAAATTCTTTTAACAAATTTATAAACATCCACAATCAAAATGATAGAATAACAATTGTTTATACGCTATCATTTTTTTAATTATTTCCATTGTCATCAGTACAAAAAGCAATAACATACCACTACAGTACATATCACACGAAAATAAAAAAGATTGTTCATGTCAAAATTGCATGTGATATTGGGCTTGAATTCATTGCAGGATGCTGAAGCGTTGACAAATGGCGTATCTACTGCCATCATGGGTCAAGCCCAAGCCACAAAATACAGAAACTACGTTTGGAGCCGGTTCGTGGATGAAAGGGGAAATTAAGATGACTTGTGCAAGTCCGACCTGTCATCCAACGAAAAGAGTACAGAACTGAATTAACTGCGAGAACTGTATGGCCTGGTGGCACTGCAGCTGTGCAAGGGTTACAAAAAAGCCACGTAATTTTTACTGCAGTGAATGCACAAGGCGCCTGCGAAACAACTAATGTGTACAGTTTTAGGCTTGAGGTGATGCCAAGCGATGAAAGGTGTAGGGCCTACAGGTGTAGGTTTGAGGTGATGACAAGCGATGAAACATATATGAATTGTAATTTACTGCAATTAAAGATATCATCTGTCGTTCAGAATAGTCTTGAATTTCTTTTTCAAATAGCCTTGAATTCCACATTTCCAGTAGTGTACGCGGACACTGGAATAAGAAACATCTTCATTTCCCACCAGAACGGAGTAATACACGCACAAAACGATTAAACAGTGTCGGATTTACTTCAGACAATTAGAACGTCAACGTAGATGCCTTGAAAATATTTATAAGTGCAAATGCACGCACCTCCAGATCTGCTCGATAAATAACAAACGAAGTCGGCGTATTTTACGAGCAGCTCGATGAATAAGAAAAGTCTTCATTTCCCATCAAAACGGACAGATACAGGCATGAAACGAGTCAACAGCGTCGGATTTACTTCAAACAATTAGTATGTCCACGTAGATGCCTTGAAAATATTTCTAAGTGCACATGCATGCATGTCCAGACCTGCTCGATAAATAACGAACGAAGTCGGCGTTATTTCTCGAGCAGTTCGACGAATAAGAAAAGTCTTAATTTCCCATCAGAACGGACAAATACAGGCACGAAGCGATTCAACAGCGTCGGATTTACTTCAAACAATTAGTATGTCGACGTAGATGCCTTGAAAATATTTCTAAGTGCACATGCATTCACGTCCAGATCTGCTCGATAAATAACGAACGAAGTTGGCGTTATTTCTCGAGCAGCTCGACAAATAAGAAGTCTTCATTTCCCATCAGAACGGACAAATACAGGCATGAAACGATCAGATTGCATCGGATTTACTTTAAACAATTAGTAAGTCCACGTCGATGCCTTGAACATATTTCTAAGTGCACATCACGTCCAGATCTGCTCCATAAATAACTAACGAAGTCGGCGTTATTTATCGAGCAGCTCGACGAATAAGCAATCTGAAAAGGTAGAGAAGGTACTGGGGCATGGCAAGGGAGGGTCTATACTAGTACATGTAGGGACAAATAACGCAGAGAGGGAGGGAACAACTGGGATAGTTCAGAAGTACAGACAGTTAGTGAAGAAGTTAAAGAAGACAAGAGTAGAACAGATTATCCTCTCAGGAATTTTGCCAGTAATGGGAGGAAGGGGGCCGACATATAGAAACTGCAAGAGGATGGCGATCAACGCACTAGTTGAGCAGATGTGTAAAGAAGAGGGGGTGGGATTCGTAGATTTATGGGGATACTTTGTTGGGAGGGAAGATATGTACATGAGAGATGGCCTACATCTAAGTGGAAAGGGGGCAGCAGTTTTCTCAGAGAACTTGCTGCAATCTGTTGACAGTGGGACAGGCTGCATCTATTTAAACTAGATTCGCAGGGGGGATTCACAGAGAAGCCTGAAACTGGAGGCATAGATAAAGACAGCAGAAATAAATCGGCAAAGAACAGCCTGGAAAACTGTTCTGAATCAGGATATAAATGCATTTGTTTAAATGCAAGGAGCATAGTAAACAAAAGAAGTGAACTAAACATTATGGTAGAAGATATTGACCCTCACATAATAGGTATAACCGAATCGTGGGCCACCACTGATATATCAGATGCCGAATTGGGACTAACAGGATATGTAATGTTTAGGAAAGATAGAATAGGAAGAAAGGGAGGTGGAGTTATTTTATATATTAAAGAATCTATCCAGGCTTATGAAATAAAATTAGAAAGAGAAGCAGATTGCGAAGAAGCTGTTTGGTGTAACATAGTTACAGGAAACTCAACGTTAACAGTTGGGTTAGTTTATCGAAGTCCAAACATAAGCATAGAAGAGAATGAAAAAATACAAAACGCTATAAGGGAAGTAAGCAAACGGAACTGTATTATTATGGGGGACTTTAACCATGGGCATATACAATGGAAATCTCTACAGAGTATGGGGAGTGAGGACCACAAGTTTTTAGTTTTAGTACAAGATAGTTTCCTTTCTCAACATGTGCTAGAACCAACCAGGGGAGAGAATGTGTTAGACTTAGTTTTGTCCTCACAGAAAGAATTAGTTGACAATGTCAAGATATGTGAGCCACTGGGGAGTAGTGATCACAACCAGATACATTTTACCATCAAAGTAAAATCAGAAAGGAATAGTAAAAAGCAGTATAGGAGAAATTTCCACAAAGGAAGGTATAAGGACATGAGGAAATATTTAGCAAAGATAGACTGGAATAACACACTGAAGAATAAGACAGCAACCGAATGCTGGAATATCTTAAATAGTGAAATTAAGTGCATAGTCGATAAATTTGTACCTTTCAAAAAACAAGGGAAACGGTCTAAAAAGAAACACTTATCGAAAGAAGCCATTAGAAAAATTAAGTATAAACAAATGATGTGGAAGTCATATAGATGTACTGGAAATGATGAAGACTACAACATTTATAAAGAAGCACTTAATCAAGCTACAGCTGAAATTAGAAATTCAAAGAGAAGCTATGAAAAAAAATTAGCTAGTAATATAAAACATGACAGTAAGAGTTTTTATGCGTATATTCGAAGCAAACAGAAAGTTCAGGATAAGGTCGGTCCTCTAGAAGATAGTGCTGGAAATACAATATCAGAGGGATTCTTAATGGCAGAAGACCTGAATGAGTATTTTAGTTCAGTGTTTACCAGGGAAGATATTAGTTCACTGCCAGTACCAGAGGCTAAGTTCAAGGGGGCAGATTCTGACTATTTAGGACAGTTAGTTGTAACCTCGGAAATGGTAGCTAAGAAAATAAGGGCTATGAAGGATAATAAATCACCTGGAGTGGACGGGATTCCGCCCAAACTACTAATGGAAATTGTAGAACAAATTAGCGTACCGCTTGCAACAGTTTTCAATTTGTCATTAGAAGAGGGAGTGGTTCCTTTAGAATGGAAAGAGGCAAACATTATACCGTTATTTAAAAAAGGTTCGAGAAACAAGTCAGAGAACTATAGACCAGTGAGTTTAACATCAGTGATTTGCAAATTATTAGAAAGACTAATTAAAGATCACATGGTGGATTTTCTTGTTAAACATAACTTGATAAACCCATCTCAACATGGGTTTTTAAAAGCGAGGTCATGCTTAACAAATATGTTATGTTTTTTGGAAGACATCACTAGGTGGGTAGATGAGGGATCACCAGTAGATATCATCTATTTAGATTTTCAAAAAGCTTTCGACAAAGTACCACATCAAAGATTACTCCTTAAGCTAAAGGCCCATGGCATAGGAAATGGTATAATAAACTGGATAGAAAAATGGCTGAATGACAGAAGACAACGTGTAGTAGTTGATGGGGAGGCTTCAAACTGGAAATCGGTATTGAGTGGGGTACCACAGGGATCAGTACTAGGACCTATATTATTCTTAATATATATCAACGATTTGGACGATGATATAACAAGCAAGGTGTTAAAATTTGCGGATGATACAAAAGTGTTTAGAAGGATTAAAAGTGATGGAGACAGACAGCATTTACAAGATGATCTTGATAGGTTGATCAATTGGTCTGAAAAGTGGCAAATGCTGTTCAATTTTGGGAAATGTAAATGCCTCCACACAGGTCATGGGAATGAAGAGGTAAAATATAAAATGGGGGGTACTGTTCTAAGTACTACTGTAAAAGAAAAGGACTTGGGGTTAACCATTAGTGCTGATATGAAGGTTTCAGAGCAGTGCGGAATTGCAGCGTCAAAGGGAAATCAAATCCTTGGATTAATTAGGCGAAATATAGCGTATAAGAAAAAAGAATTAATAGTACCGCTGTACAAAACAATAGTGAGGCCTCATTTAGAATATTGTATACAAGCATGGAGGCCATATCGCAAGAAGGACATAGATATGCTAGAAAGAGTACAGAGGAGAGCGACTAAAATGATACCAAATCTGAGGGATCTTAGTTACGAAATACGCCTAAAAGAATGTGGTTTAACAACATTAGAGACCAGGAGATTGAGAGGAGATCACATAGAAGTGTTTAAAATATTGAATGGTTATGAAAATATTGATAGAAACATTTTTTTCTCAGTTAAGAAAAATAGAAGGACCAGAGGACATGAAGCTACATTAGTAAAGGAGCAGTGTAGATTAGATATAAGAAAGTTCTCATTCTCACAAAGGACTGTAAATGAATGGAACAGATTATCTCCTGATTGTGTTGGTGCTAGTAGCGTGAATATGTTTAAAAATAAAATCGACACACACCTTAAAAAGGCGGGATACATGTAGATAAAAAGTATTGGACTCTTGATAAGCCAAAAGGCTTCCTTGTCCACCTGCCATCCAGAGTAATTTTCTGATTGGTCATTACAACTTCCGGTCTGCTCGATAAATAACGCGAAGTCTGGCCGTTATTTGTCGAGCTGTTCGAGAAATAGCCGATTTTGAAAAGCACAAACACGATATTAAAAAGACGTGGTGCTAAATTAAAGACATTATTTAAAAAAAAAAAAAAATAATTACCGAATACTTTCAAAGTCGACGGATAAATGGTTAGCGAGAAATGCATTATTGCAAATCCAGTGAACTCGTTTGTTTTTACAAATATTGGTCTAACTCTAGCCTCAAAGTGAACTACAATTGATGGTAAATCCTATAAAGATTATTTCAAAAACCCAACACTTCACATCTTCAGTTTTAACCAAATTGATGTAGATACTACTGTCAGTATAATTGATCACTTACCTCCAAAATCAAGTTGCGGAATAAATGGTATATCAGCCATAATATTAAAACTTATAAAACATGATATTAGCATAGCAGTCACCCTAATTATCAATCAGTCAATCCATAATGACTGGTATATTTCCAAAGAAAAAAAAATTGTTCCCCTTTTAAAAAAGTGATAATTCTAACCTTGACAATGATCGTCCAATTTCAATATTGCCAGCTATTTCAAAGATGTTTGAAATGATAACGTTTAATGAAACACATGAATATTTCCATTCCAACATGTTATACTATAATAGCCAATACGGTTTTAGAAAGAAACATTCTACTGAATTTGCGACACTCGAAATTATGGATAGAATTGTACAAGAGCTTGATAAATCAGCTACACCAATTAATATATACCTTGATTTATTAAAATCGTTTGGCACAACAGGTCATAATATATTGCTACATCAATTAAATTACTATGGACTAAATGATACAACATTTGATCTTTGTAGGAGTTATTTATACAATTCTAAACAATATGAATAAATTGAAAATGTTAAGTCTAAAGAAACAGTTATCACCACTGGCGTTACACAAGGTTCAATTTTAGAACCACTCTTGTTTATTATATACCTTAATGACATAGCGTATTCGAGTGACCTTTTAAATTCGTAACTTATGCAGGTTACACTACCCTTAAGGTCATTTAAAGTTGCAGAAGGCCAAACGCAAAGTGAAAATATTAATAAAGAAGAACTCATAAAGGTTAGCGATTGGTTGAAAGCAAATAAACTTTCACTAAATACCCAAAATACTAAATTGATGATTTTTCATATGCCTCAAAAGGAAGCAGAGTACCCTCTATAAGAAATAGGTGGGACAAACATTGAAGGTGTAAATAATTTTCACTTTTTTAGGCATTACCATAAATAAACATTTAAACTGGCACACAAACAAAATAGCAAATAAAACAACCAAAATAATAGGAATTATAAATAAACTTAAACACTTTTTACCACTTCAAACATTATATATTATGTATACTTCTCTTATTCTCCCTCATATTAATTATGGTATCCTCTTATGGGGTTATCAGGCACATCGAATTTTCAAATTACATAAAAAAGCAATGCGAATAATATCCCTAAGTAAACACAATGCTCACACAAGTCTTGTTTATAAAACACTTCAATTACTAAAGTTGGATGACATTTATAGACTACATCAACTAAAATTAAACTACAAATTAATTAACAACCAATTACCCGAATATTTAAAAGTTATCCCTTGCATACACAACTATGACATTCATCAACACAACACACGTAAAAAAAATAATCTGCGTATGACTAGAGTCAAACATGAATTTTCTATAAAAAAATGCATTAGATATCGCGTAATTGAGACAGTTAATAATACACCAGACATTATCATTCAGAAAATTTATACACACAGTTTACATGGTTTCTCGAGTTACATCAACAATTACATTATTCTAAATTATGAATCATGCTATTTCATCCATTTTTTATCCTGTTATATCCTTGCCGTTTTATCCATATTTTTATTTTTTAAGCAATGATTATAATTTACTAATCTGATCATGCTATGTATATGTTGTTATTGTTTACATTTTGTTGGATGGCTCCCGTGCTAGCGACAATATATGTCTTAACGAGAGTCTCCCCGACCTTACATATTATTCATGTTACAAATGTATTAATGCATATAATGTGTATGTGGACAAGGTCAAATAAATTTAATCTTGTGGTATTATGCCCGTGTGGGGTTATGTCCTAGTGGGGTTATGTCCGGAAGGGGTTATGTCCGAGTGGGGTTATGTCCGGGTGGGGTTATGTCCGAGTGGGGTTATGTCCGAGTGGGGTTATGTCCGGGTAAGGTTATGTCCGAGTGAGGTTACAAATAACAAAGTACATTTAAAATGTGGTGTAGCACTCAAATATCTGTGTAGTTCTGGCTTTACGTGATTTTGGCTGAGAGGTATGTCTGGTTTTGGCTGAGAGGCATGTCTGGTGTTGGCTGAGAGGCATGTCTGGTGTTGGCTGAGAGGCATGTCTGGTGTTGGCTGAGAGGCATGTCTGGTGTTGGCTGAGAGGCATGTCTGGTGTTGCAAGCAAATACATAACTTCATCAGGAAATCATTCAAAGTAACTATCTCTCTGTTTTTAATGCACTTCGAATAAGCGAACGAAAAGTGAAAGAGGCGATTGTATCTTAGCGTCTGGAATTCTGTACACTTACAATGTCCCAAAAAATAGCCAGTACTTAAAAGTAAAGTAAAAGTAAAGGTAAGTTCTTATATAGCGCAGTATCCAGTCCTCGGGACTGCTCAAAGCGCTTTACCCTTTACTCTCTGGCAGACCTGTTCAATCGAACATCATCACGACTTCTCAGTGAAGCATTCAGCCACGCTGCAATTAATGCGCGAAGACTATTCGTACACAAATATCCACCACTGTCTCTAGCCAGGTACTCATTCAAACAACTGAGTGAACTGAAGCAATGTAGAGTAAACGAACTCGACCAATCTTCGAAACCGCAGCACAGGATTCGAACCAGCGTTCTCTCAGTCGAGTGCCCGGAGCTCTTATTGCTGCGCTGCTGCGCTCCACTATTTTATTACATATGGTAAGTTTATTTCAACGTGTAGGTGTTCATCAGAGTGGACATAACCACTAAACCCGTACATTGTACATAAATCGTTTATCATTATGGTAGCATGTATCTGGTGTAGCTTTGAATTGGTTGGCATCATGTTTAACTGATAGACATCAGAGAGTTAAGGTTCAGGGCAGTCATTCATCAGCACTGCCAAGTTCAAGTGGTGTCCCTCAAAGTTCTCTCCTTGGACCGTTACTCTTCATTCTACACACAACGCCACTGAGCTCGGTTATTAACAGTCATTATTTGAGCCACCACCTATATGAAGAAGATACACAAAAATTTATATTTCGTTGTCTACTCCTGATATTAATTGCTTGTTAAATCAGCTTAGAAATTGTCGTAAAGTCATTTTCAATTGGACGATTGAGGATACACTGAAGTTAAATGCTGATAAAACTGGGTTTCTTACCATTGGTACACAGAGGCAGCGTTAAACCAATTAAAGGGATTCTTTGAGAATTTTAATATCTTTGTAATGTACACAATTATTAGGTAACGTGTTAATATGATTATTTCATGTAGTTCTATGCCTTTATTTCATTATAATTATGTTTTATTACTCACTAATGACCCTGACAATTTAGCGTACGCGGAGTTTCTTTGGGCTGCCCACCTTCACGATCCGTACAAGACATGCTCATGAATATTCGAGACTAATAAATGCAAGAAATATAGTCTTCAACATGTGTGTATATGGATTAGCCACCGCCATGCGAATGAGTCATGACCGATAAAATTATCAAAATGAAACGTGGACCAGCTACTGTTTATGTCACAGATTCAGCAAAGAAAAGAAGGAAAATATATGGAATAAACTGAGAATGAACATAGCGACAGTTCATGACAGACGGATTAATTTAAAAGAAAAAACACCAACTGTCCATGCACGAAACCGCCGATGGCGACGCCGATGTCATGTTGAATGAATAGCATTGGTTTTGTTGGAATATAAAAACTATGGTACTATCATGTTCCTTTTTCATTAGGTACATCTGGCTATACATTTTGAAGTGAAGTTTTAATTAAACGTTTAGATAACAGAAACTTACTGAAGCCGAGAAACATTCAATAATGAAACCATTTTGTTTGCACCATAAATCCAGCTGCTAATTCCATAAGCAGTATAAATACATTATACATAACTAAACTAATTTACGGTATTAAAGTAGGTTAGGTGGTTTCGTATTTTCCTATCTACATAAGGTTTAATTTTAGTTTGAAAAATGTAGATCTATTAAGAGCATAACATTGTTGTCGACAAAATATTATTTATGTCAGGTGACCCATTGTCCAAGTAATGGCACTGTTGAGTAGAGCTCTTTCCATCAGCTCAGCTATTTCCAATATTCCTGCAAATAAACAAAATTGAAATTAGGAAACTGAGCCTAAATATGGGTTACCTAACTCAACACTGTGCAGATTAATTCAGTTTAGATATTGGATTGTGGGACTTATCACCAAGTGTACAGCTCCGTAAGCAAAGGGAAAGCTGGGATACAATGGAAGAAGCCTGGAAGGACGTGGAGGAATGGCGAGTTGGATGACTGGCAAGTGGAAAGACTGGCAAGTGAACGAGCCGTCTACAAACGATCCATCAAGGCTGCAATGTCCGGAAATTGATAAGCAAATCCGTGCAAGAGCAGTTCACTGAAATCTGACACAATGATTGATCATCTCGTGTGTCACAAAGACAATCCACGTTCCCGCAGTGACAATTGGGTGTTTAAGCTGTCACGTTTGACGCCGCAATTCATCCTAGTTACACAATGGTTTATTCACTTCTGAGTCAAACCTTTCAAATATCCTGATACTGCACAAAGTCCACGTTTTGGTCAATTAAAACAAACTTCCTAAAAAGCCCCCCGCTTTTGTCCTGTTTGATTTAATGTGTTTTATTTATATTACTGGACAAGTTGGTAATAAAAAATGCATTAATACATAAAACTGCTTCCGTTTTAAAGTTTCACTTTTTTCACGACCAAGGCTGGAATAAGAAACAGATCAGAACTACTGCGTAACTCGGAAAATAGACGTTCCGTAAATGACGCTATCAAAAACACAACAAATAAACTCATGTTATGAAGACCGATGACACTATTTGCTGTGCCCCTCCCTACGGCCTACACAGTCCACACTCTTGCACTTAAATGCAGCACGTCTAGGCCACGACCTTTTACTCCACGTAGTCGGTGGCCTTCTATTTCACGCTATCCACCGACTTCTGTGTGCCTTATCGCTGTTCGAACTCGATATATTTCTTGAAGAAAAATGTCATCTTCTTCGCTGATACCTTCAGTTTTATTACCCTTTCAAACAGTTGCCTGAAACAGAAAAATAAATTTAGTCGTCATCACGAAGTGTCACCCTATATCTCCAAGGGTACATGTGACAAACAAAGTGGGTATCCGCGCCGATTTTTCACCCATCTCGACAAATATGTGCCACATGACAACGATTCAGACGTTAATCTACATTTTGGCAGTATGGAGGTAAGAGCATTATGACAAAGGGCGACATGTCAAGTTTGCAATGCTGCCAACCGCATCAGTGTTCGTCGACCTAATGCGAAATTAAGTGCGGATGAATTGACCCATACGAACAATTCAAGTTTTCACACAGACAACATCATAACTAGGCATAGGCGCCGGAAGTGGATGGCTAGGAGGGCGGAGCCCCCAAACATTTTTTTGTGGAGGGGCTGAACATAGGATTAGTCCGCCCCCCAACATTTAGGGAAGGGGTGTGCATGGTGTGCATTTTAGAATGGACATTGTTTGGTGGGGGGCTGGATATAGGATTAGCCACCCTCCCAATATTTATGGACGTGGGTGCATTTTATGGATGGAATGTTTTTTTTTTAGCAGCCTGGAAGGGATTTTGGCGTGTCTCGAGGGGGTGCAAATCGATGTTTTTTGAGAGCCTGTGAATGTTTTGGCGAGCCTCAAGGGGGTGCAAATCGAGGTGTTTGGTGGGCTTCCAACATTATGAACGTCGCCGCGAAAAACCTTCAACTGTAATTGAATTATTGTATCTGCTAGAAATAAAAAAAAGGATTCTTTCACTTCTGAGAATATATTTTGAATTTCCTTAGCTTACCAGTCTGGTCCATTGCGGTCTGTCACAAATTTGCACGATTTTCCACTTAGCTACTTCTCACCCAAACATGATTGTTATATCATGTCTAATCATGATGACATCACATTTAAAACTAATGTTCGGTTTCAATGTGGATGTTCAAGGAGCTCAAACTCGTCTGAGTTGATGTTACTATATGTGGACGAAACCGACGTTACTATCATATTACAATAGTGGCTTAAATACACCAAACCATGCACGGTGCAACAAAGCAAGGGGGTCAATCAGATATCACAATTACAGTATTTTTATTTTAAACTTCACTGTGGCGCCAGCTGGAGAATAGTTAATAACTGTACAGTTTCCATGTTACTCCGATAGGTGATAAAGCAAATATGAAATATCGGAAGTAAAACAATCTCGAAAATGACTACCGTCGTGTCTTTAACACTTCTCCAGTTGTTAGCTCAGAGGGCAATGGTCCGAGGTAGCAAATGATTATAGAAAGACGAGTCTATACCTCGCCGCCAGGGAGGAGTTACATTTACAATACACCACATGAACTTATCAACTATATCGTAGCGCATGCCAAGGAAGTATTTGCCACGTACTTACCTTTAAGCATGCGCGACGGGGGCCTTGTACGAATTCATGTTGTGACTGCTTGACTCGGAAGACTCGGATCTACCCGATGTCGTTAGTTCAAAGTTGTGCGTCACAGTGCGGAACGATCGGCGGGCATATGACTTCGCAGCGCCCATGGCTTGAGGGTGGTATAAATTGGCTAGCTGCCACACTGTTCACCCTTATGTTTTTGCCTTAGTGTCCGCCACTCTCTTCTCTCCTTTTAGATGTTCGAGTTATTATCGCCTCCCTCAATCCTTTGGAGGGCACGTAAGAGTGCCAGTTAAGTATTGGTTGTGATTGTTGTTCAGTCGATGTATGTCGTGTCGGCATTTATACAGTTGTGGTAGACATGATCACCTTCTATGTTGTCCTGTCGATGTATGTCTTGTTGACATTTATATAGTTGAGGTCGACATGACCATATTCTACTGTCCTGACGACGTATGCCTTGTCGACATGTTTATAGATGTGGTGGATGGCCACCTTCTGATGTTCTGTCTTTGTAAGTCTTTTCGACATTTTCATAGTTGTGGTGGATGGCCACCTTCTAATGTTATGTCTATGTATGTCTTGTTGACATATTTATAGTTGTGGTGGACATTACACCTTCTGTTGTGTCGTCAATATATGCTATGTCGACATTCGAACAGACTGTTGTTATGGTTGATATGGCCACTGACTAACGTCAGTGACCATATCAACCATGTTCGTGTATGTCCTGTCGGCAGTCAAACAGTTGCAGTCGATATGACAACCTTCTAATGTCCTGTTGGTGTATGTCTCGCCGGCAGTCATGCAATTGTGATTTTATCCTGTCAGCAGGCATATAGTGGTTGTCGATAGTTGACTTCGAGGCTATATATGGCGGAGATAGATCGTAGAAATTGGTGGTGCAGAAACGTTGATAAACAAGTGGAATTACTGATTGATAAGTATTATTCTTGCCTTAATATAATTCATAAAGTTGCAGTAAACATATATTGAGTAGAAGTTGTGCTTATAGTTAGTTAGTTAAAGTATTTTAGAACACTGTAATATAGTGAGTGATAATAGGATTAGCTTAGCCTTCGATAAGTTGTAAACAAGATTTAACAAACCTGATTATGTGGTAGAATATATAAGATATAAAGTAACAACCATAAAATTACTTACATAAGATAATATTTGTGTATGCCAGTACTTGTTAGATATTTTGATTTGGTAGCATTGTTGTTAAAATTAAGCAAGGGCAATAGTCGGGCGAACTCCAGATTGTATTTAAACTAGGTCACTACCGCCGTATCGGTAATGTTGGCGTTCAGCTGGGTAGATTTTGCATTGTCCGGCTTTGGGAAGTCATGGGCAGAAACCATGGAGGAGGGATTCACCTTTCAGTGCATTGGGTGTTGGAAGGTGGAGTGTCTGCAGAAGGAGATAGTTAGGTTGACAGATATTGTGAAAGGGATGGAGATGTGAATTAGCAAGGAGACAGGTGGAAGGGAGAGAGACGACAGGGAGAGAGATGGGAATACTGCACGACTGAAGGAGAATAGCAGTGGCAAGAAGACTGTGGAAAGGATAATGAGAGGAGGGAAGGTGATTGGAGGGGAAGAAATTGGAAAATCGACGACAGAAAACGTGATAAGCGTGAAGGTGACAGGGGAGAAAGTGACCATAGAGAAGGAGGGAGGGAAAATGGGACGGGAGAAAAGAGAAGAAAATGAGATGGGAGGAAAGATGAAGGGACGAAAAGAAGTGAGAGCAAATGTGAGTGAAGAGAAGTCGATAAAAGGGACGATGACAGGAGGAAAGGAGACAAGAGAAAAAACGACAGGAAAGAACGGATCGGAAGAGAATGTGACAGGAGAGAAGACGGCAGGGGGAAAAGAGCTACTTTGAGGCAGTGATTGAGGGGGCAATGAGGAGAGAGAGGGTATTTATGGGCGACTCCATTATGAGAAAGACGGACAAGACACTAAGCGAGGGAAAAGGCATCGTTGTTTGTCTACCGGGGGCTAGGATAGAACATGTGACTGAAAGGGTAGAGAAGGTATTGGGGCATGGCAGGGGAGGGTCTATACTAGTACACGTAGGAACAAATAATGCAGACAGGGAGGGAACAACTGGGATAGTGCAGAATTATAGACAGTTAGTGAGGAAGCTAAAGAAGACAAGAGTTGAACAGATTATTCTCTTAGGAATTTTGCAAGTAATGGGACAAGGGGGCGACGTATAGAAACTGCACGGGGATGGCGATCAACGCACTAATTGAGCAGATGTGTGAAGAAGAGGGGGTGGGATTCACAGATTTATGGGGATACTTTGTTGGGAGGGAAGATATGTACATGAGAGATGGCCTCCATCTTAGTGGAAAAGGGCAGCAGTTTTCTCAGAGAATCTGCTGTGATCTGTTGATAGTGGGACAGGTTGCATCTGGAGGCACAGATAAAGACAGCACAAATAAATCAGCAAAGAACAATCTGGAAAACTCTTCTGAAGCTGGATATAAATGTGTTTGTTTAAATGCAAGGAGTATAGTAAACAAAAGAAATGAACTAAACATTATGGTAGAAGATATTGACCCTCATATAATAGGTATAACCGAATCCTGGACCACCACCGATATATCAGATGCTGAATTGGGACTGACAGGATATGTAATGTTTAGAAAAGATAGAATAGGAAGAAAGGGAGGTGGAGTTATTTTATATATTAAAGAATCTATTCAGGCTTATGAAATAAAATTAGAAAGAGAAGCAGATTGCGAAGAAGCTGTTTGGTGTAACATATTTACAGGAAACTCAACGTTAACAGTTGGGTTAGTTTATGGAAGTCCAAACATAAGCATAGAAGAGAATAAAAAAATTAAAACGCTATAAGGGAAGTAAGCAAACGGGACTGTACTATCATGGGGGATTTTAACCATGGGTATATACAATGGAAATCTCTACAGAGTATCGGGAGTGAGGACCACAAGTTTTTAGTTTTAGTACCAGAGGTGAGAATGTGTTAGACATAGTTTTGTCCTCATAGAATTAATTATTTTACAATGTCAAGATATGTGAGCCACTGGGGAGTAGTGATCACAACCATGTACATTTTACCATCAATGTAAAATCAGAAAGGAATAGTAAAAAGCAGCATAGGAGAAATTTCCACAAAGGAAGGTATAAGGACATGAGGAAATATTTAGCAAAGATAGACTGGAATAACACACTGAATAATAAGACAACAACAGAATGCTGGAACATATTAAAGAGTAAAATTAAATGCACTGTCGATAAATTTGTACCCTTCAAAAACAAGGGAAACGGTCCAAAAAGAAACACTTATCGAAAGAAGCCATTAGAAAAATTAAGTATAAACAAATGATGTGGAAGTCATATAAATGTACTGGAAATGATGAACACTACAACATTGATAACGAAGCACTTAACCAAGCTACAGCTGAATTTAGAAATTCAAAGAGAAGCTATGAAAAAAAATTAGCAAGTAAGATAAAACATGACAGCAAGAGTTTGTATGCGTTTGTTCGAAGCAAACATAAAGTTCAGGATAAGGTCGGTCCTCTAGAAGATAGTGCTGAAAATATAATATCAGAGGGATTCTTAATGGCAGAAGATCTGAATGAGTATTTTAGTTCAGTGTTTACCAGGGAAGATATTAGTTCACTGCCAAGTACCCGAGGCTAAGTTCAAGGTGGCAGATTTAGACTATTTAGGACACTTAATTGTAACCCCGGAAATGGTAGCTAAGAAAATAAGGGCTATGAAGGATAATAAATCACCTGGAGTGGATGGGATTCCGCCCAAACTACTATTGGAAATAGTAGAACAAATTAGCGTATCGCTTGCAACAGTTTTAAATTTGTCATTAGAAGAGTGAATGGTTCCTTTAGAGTGGAAAGAGGCAAACATTACACCGTTATTTAAAAAAGGTACGAGAAACAAGTCAAAGAACTATAGACCAGTGAGTTTAATATCAGTGATTTCAAATTATTAGAAAGACTAATCAAAGATCACGTGGTGGATTTTCTTGTTAAACATAACTTGATAAACCCATCTCAACATGGATTTTTAAAGCGAGGTCATGCTTAACAAATATGTTATGTTTTTAGAAGACATCACTAAGTGGGTAGATGAGGAACCAGCAGTAGATATCGTCTACTTAGATTTTTAAAAACCTTTCGACAAAGTACCACATCAAACATTACTTCTCAAACTAAAGGTCCATGGCATAGGAAATGGTATAATAAACTGGATAGAAAAATGGCAGATTGACAGAAGACAACGTGTAGTAGTTGATGGGGAGGCTTCAAACTAGAAATCGGTTTTGAGTGGGGTACCACAGGGATCAGTACTAGGACCTATATTATTCTTAATATATCTCAACGATTTGGATGATGAAATAACAAGCAATGTGTTGACATTTGCGGATGATACAAAAGTGTTTAGAAAGATTAAACGTGATGGAGATAGACAACATTTACAAGATGATCTTTGATAGGTTGATCAAATGGTCTGAATAGTGGCAAATGCTTTTCAAAGTATGTACACGTAGGGACACGTAATTCAGAGAGGAGAAAACAACTGGAATAGTACAGAAGTACAGACAGTTAGTGAGCAAGTTAAAAATACAAGTGTTGAATAGATTATTATCTCAGGAATTTTACCAGTAATGGGAGGAAGGGGGGCAACATATAGAAACTGCAAGGGGATGGCGATCAACGCACTAGTTAGGCAGATGTGTGGAGAAGAAGGGGTGGGATTCATAGATTTATGGAGATACTTTGTTTGGAGGGAAGATATGTACATGACAGATGGCCTCCATATAAGTGGAAAGGGGGCAGCAATTTTCTCAGAGAACCTGCTGCGATCAGTTGACAGTGGGACAGGTTATTTAAACTAGATGCGCAGTGGGAATTCTCAGAGAAACCTCAAACTGGAGGCACAAATAAAGACAGCACAAATAAATCAGCACAAAAGTGCATGGAAAACTGTTCGAAGCTGGATATAAATGCGTTTGTTTAGATGCAATAAGCAAAAGAAGTGAACTAAACATTATACTAGAATTATTGTAGAGATGTTGACCCTCACATAATAGATATAACCGAATCATGGGCCACCACTGATACATCAGATACCGAACTGGGACTGACAGGCTATGTAATGTTTAGGAAAGGTAGAATAGGAAGAAGGGGATGTGGAGTTATTTTATATATTAAAGAATCTATCCAGGTTTATGAAATAAAACTTGAAAGAGAAGCAGATTGCGAAGAAGCTGTTTGTTACTAAATAGTTACATGAAACCCAACGTTAACGGTTGGTTTAGTTTATCGAAATCCAAACATCAACATAAAAATAATACAAAAATGTACAGAAGGCAAGGGAAGGTAAATAGTAATGATGGATGGAAGGAAGGATAGCGGACGAAATGAAAGGAGAAAGGAACGGGGGAAGGTAAGAAGGGATGAAGGAAGGAAGAAAGGAAGGTATATAGGAAGGAAAGAGGCGCATAGAAAAGGAAAGTTCAGAAGGAAGGGAGGTAGGTGTGAAAGAAGTAGGAAATAAAGACGGAAGGAAGGAAGGAAAGAAGTAACAAATGGACGAACGACCGAACGGACTGAGACAAATATCACGACACGCGTGGCTTGTTCCTCTATTGGGATGGCCTGCTGCTTCACTGCCTCCTGCCTCCGCTCTCTTTGGAAGTCGACCTGCCTCCAACCGCATTTAGGGTTCCGCCCATATCGTCTGGTGTCTTTTCTATTCTTTCCGCCAAGCGCAACAGGATTGCAGTTTCTTCTCTCAGGTCACTGATCCCCGGCCAACCAACCGCTTTCCTCATGTAATTATCTGGTTGAATTATCCTAACAAATATGCATCCTGTGTTGCTGTTGCTCTGTTGGTCAGCTTCGCCATCTCAATAGTAGTCAATATCATACATGCCGTTAATAATGCAATCCAACTGATTATTCGACTTACATCAATTTTTTATCTACTA
The DNA here is from genome assembly GCA_020002185.1 of Paraescarpia echinospica. NCBI lineage: Eukaryota > Metazoa > Annelida > Polychaeta > Sabellida > Siboglinidae > Paraescarpia > Paraescarpia echinospica. Next base: position 48,276,711 of record CM034544.1, on the reverse strand, counting down.
AGTCCACATCCAAAGTAATACAATTTTCTTATTGTAACAATCTTTGTGTCTACATTACATGTCAATATCGTTTAAAGTTTCTTGACAAACACACCGTGCGTGCTAAAAAGAAAAAATAGCAGAAACCGCTATTTATTTTACTCAGCTGAAACATACAGTCACTTGTATCATGTGTCACTTGTACAAAAATCATGTTTTTACAGTTCATTAATTCACTAAGGAAATCCGCTGGGTAGAGATGATACAGGGGTGGCCGCAGAAGTGTGCACAGTTCCCAAAATATACAGCAATACCCACTACTGTTTGATCATATGATCTTCCCAAAATAAATCTCTCCTGTGGCGCAGCGTGATGAATAAAACATGTACTATAATGCACAATACCGCTGGTGTTGATATTAGAACAGGGCAGCATGTGTGGTAGTGTATTGATCTTAATTATTATGGTGAGTGGATGGGGGGGAGACGGAGAGGGAGAAGTAGAGAGACAGTAGGGACAGGGACAGGGTGAAGGAAAGGAAAAGGAAGAGAGCAAGAGAGAGAGAGAGAGAGAGATGAGAAAGAGATAGAGGGAGAAGAGAGATAGATGGGTTGAACGAAACGCTGTGTTTGTTTTACTTGAACAAAGAATGAGACCTCCTGTTAGAACGATACATGTTTTATGACAAACGCAAATATTCAACAGAACAAGCCGGCTTGACAAGATGTATGTAACGATCGATCAAACGAAACGAACAAACGACCAAACGCACAGGTCATAGAAATGCGTAATGATTGTGAATATTGTAGGGGGAAGAAGCACATTGTAACCGAATACACGCCACAGCATGGTAAGCATAAGTAGTGCAATGGGTCATTGTACAATGACAGATTATACTACTAGCATAGCAAGTGAGCATCAAACTTACAAAACAGCATTGCTTTAAGAATGCTCAGTGGTTTACATAGACTTTGTTGCATGTAATATATATATATATATATATATATGTATATATATATATATATATATATATATATATATATATATATATATATATACATATATATATATATATATATATATATATATATGTATATATATACTGTATATATACTGTACTACTGCACGAGACGACAGTCAGCTGAAACACTGTTTACGAAGCTCGAAATAATGTTATAACATTTGTGTGATTGTATGACATTTTCTACCAACTGGTTTGACCCCATTTTTCGCGACCACGTTGCCAGGGAAATCAAAGCAGGATATGCGCATAAAGACGTGTACCTCATGCATGAAACATTATTTCACATACATTTCTTAATTATAATTTATCTTTGTGACATACCACAACAACCTGGTGCTGCTGGTTTTACATGACAACGAAATAGAGAAAGAGAACAATGTAACCGTGAAATGTGTAACGAGGATCACGTCATATCCGCCAGAACATTTCTGTCTTTGCGTTTGGGCCAACAGAAACAGGTGTTGTCAAAATACAGCAAATCTTGGTCAAAACGTATGCATGCAACGATTCATCTAGAAGCATCATGCGGAACGCCACTCACATCAGAATGATTGCTATTTAGGCAATTATGTTTGGCTGAATGTTGTCACGTAAACAGATCCGTGCTGCTAATGTAGACCTATCTCTAATCGTCGGATGTTTACCGCGGCTTCTTCAGCCAACAAGGGTTATTACGGTTTTACAACAAGGGAGACGGACCTAATTAAGAGAGGGTCAAATAGAAGTTATTAAATAAAATGAATCGTTATGAAAATAGCGATTTTCTCTTACGGAAAGCTGTAGAACTAATGCACACCAAGTCGTGTTATTGATACTGACGGTTAGTGTAGATTAGGTATCAAGAAGTGTGTTCTTTCTCGGAGAGGACAATACCTGAGTGAAACAAAGTGTCTGCTATTGCTAGCAGCGCGAATGAGCTAAAAATAAGTAACTCAGAAGAGTAAATATGAATAATGATCGTTGGATTATATTTAAAAAAATTCGTATCTAGCGAAGTTTTCTGAATTGTTTTAAATTAAACTTTGCTTTTGCCTACCGACATTGCATAAGTGTGGCTACGTAGTGTAGTGGATCAAGTGAAAAACGAGTTCATCGTGAAATCTTTTCAAAGTATCAGCGACGACATTTTGCAAGGATATGTAGTGATATACATGATGGAGGGCGAACATGTGCGCTCGTAGCTTGCCTTTGGGTGGTGTACAGCCTATCTCAAGACATTTAGTCAAGGTTGCCTAGTACTAACGATGCACGGTGGAGATTTTTATCAGACTTTGCAAGATCATCACGATGGCCGTCCTTAGGAATATAGTTTATCTGTAAGAATGTCGTAACTATTATCTCAGGTCTAGACCCGACTTGACCACAATTCAGTAGCTGCAGCATGTTGATTAGATAAACCATCGGTGGGAGTTATTAATAATCGATTGGTAAGGTCCAGTTCAATTTAGATTGCGGTATATGCAACGATCGGCATAATTATCCTTAAGAGATAGCATCCTCTTTTGATAGACGTCTGACCGCTACCACATAGGCCGTAATCTACTGTGTGATGTTAAATGTTACTAAATTGAGTATATTCATTTTAAATGTAAACGCAATCTCGAGCACAATGTCCACGTGATCATGTGACAATGAACTGGACATATTTGCGATAATCTACTGACCAATAGACCGTGATTTATCAGATAAAAAGTAACATTCAACATCACACATATCTGACTATAACAACCATTTCAAACCGTGTGAACCACACTAATTTGTTTGCTTATATAAGTCGCATTAAAGATAGCACAGACGATATGTGTCCGATCAAAACGTTACTGTACTTTATGTAAATTGCTTCCGGACTTGGTTACATTCATAGTTTTGAAAATATGGCACGTTACCTTTCCGAGTCCTATGTTGCTCTGAACGGAGCTTTCGACGACAGCGTTGTTCATGATACAGATACATGAATACCACATGGAGGGTTTCACTGTACATCTCAGCAGCAGAGACCCCAACATCAAATTCACCACGGAACCGGAACGAGAAGGCCAACTTTCTTTCCTGGACACTTGTGTACACGTGAACGACGACGGCAGCACACGGGTCACGGTCTACAGAAAACCAACACACACGGACCAATACTTGAACTTCAGCTCCAATCACCACATCGCGCACAAGCGATCAGTGGTTAGAACATTGATACACAGAGCAGACCAACTCATAACCACAGATGAAGACAAAGCCACCGAAACAGCACATGTCAGAGCAGCGCTCAGAGCTAACAACTACACAGAGTAGATGTTCAACATCACCAAGAAAAAGAGAAAGACACCAACTGCAGAAAAACAGACCAGCCAAATACCGAACATCCCTTTACCATACGTGCGCAATCTGTCAGAGAAATTGACCCCCATTTTTCGGGAGCATGGAGTGGGGACGTACCACAAACACCATAAAATCCGTCGTAGTGAACCCCAAAGACAAAACCCCCAAGAACAACATGTGTGGGGTAATATATGAGATAGGATGTCCGGACTGTCATCAGATCTACGTAGGCGAAACCAGCAGAACACTAGGGGCCCGACTCAAAGAACACATAAACACAAGGGACCCACTCACAGCAGCAGGTAAACACAGAGTGAATAAGGGCCACATCATCTCGGCCAAAGACGCAAAGGTGCTCTCCAGAGAAAACAACTTCTGGAGAAGGAATATGAGAGAGGCGATCGAGAGAGGCGACCAGAAATCAACATATATTCCGGATACAACCTTCCCGCGATCTTCCTGGAAGTGTTGTCATGTGATTGTTCCAACACAGTCACATGACGATCGAGAGTGGCGCAGACCAACGCTGATGAAGACGTCGTGAAGACGTCGAAAGCTTCGTTCAGAAAGGTAACTTGCCATATTTTAAGTCTCTGTATTTGTTAGACAGTAGACAGTATACAATATTCTGTCGGAGATATGTAAGATAACTGACCGTGTGAAGTACCATTTGTTGTCAGTTGTCCCTTCTGGCTTTGTCGCGTCACGATGCGTGTCGTCAATGTCCGCGATAGCAGAACTTCCCCTGTATCCTAAATGTAATAATCACACCGGAAATCAAAGAACGTGTTTGAAGTCATGTTAAAGATATAATGTTGTATCACAAAATAGTGAGATTTATAGACACGAACATCAAACACATTCAAAGATAAAGATAATATAAAACATGTGTTATTAACAACTCAGCTGAGTTGGATTCACTTTATATATGGTCAATAAAAGAATACAATTAATACAGTGAAACGTTACACATTAGTAATACAATCTTTTTTTTAATCATTTAATGGTTATTGTCAATTGCATAATCCCCATGGTATTAAACAGTTACGATATATGTTCGTTCGGGTTCTTAGCAATGGGTACATATTACTCCCTCTTATATCATAATCGGTCTGTCTTTTTCAGGTAGCAAATGATTTAATTTGTGTATGCCAATTTTCATCTTGTTGAAATATTTGTTTCACACAGACAGTCTCGACATTCTTTCAATGTCTGTAGGCCAACATGACTAAGTATCTCAGAATAACTTGTACCAGGGAAAACGCATTTTAGTGCTCGTTTCTGTATCATTTCAATATTGTCTGACAAGTATTGATGTAAATTAGTATGCAACACGGGGCATGCATTTTCAAGTACCGCACTCACAACGCTGACATATCAGTCACCAGGTCATTCTGGTTAATTCCAGCTCGTTTTAATTGTATTGTATAATCGTTTCCCAGCCGTTTTCACAATATTTTCCACATGTTTATTCCATGTAAGATTATGTGAAATTGTAACGCCTAGAAATTTGGTATGGTCTACTTAATCTCCCATTGATCTTTATTTTTGGTATGGTATTTCAAAAATTACCATCTTGTGCAAAACTTATGATAATCTCTTTTTGATTTTACTGAATAAATTTTCATGTAATTCTGTTTTGTTCACCTGGCGGCAATGTCAACAGATTATTGCGTAGCAGATGCACCTTCTTTTCTTTCGCATACTTCGAATAATGTACTGTTTTCTATATACTTATGTAAAAGAAAAGGCGTTTCTAAATCGTTTATGTAGACTAGGAAACATTTAGGTCAAGATATGCATCCCTCTGGTACTCCCCCATTTGGGTGACCAGAAAGCGAATGTACATTTCCTATTTTCACTTGTTGAGATCTGTCTAGCAAACATATTGTCATCCATCTTATAATGTGTGGGGGAAAATCATACAGTTGTAGCTTTTCAAATAACAAAATGATGATTAATGAGGTCAAACCCTTTGCTAAAATCTATGATAATTCGGACATAAGAATCCAGTTTATTAGACACCTCATACCACATGTGTACCATTTCGACGAAAACGTCTGTTGTAGATGTTCCACCAACTCCACCAAATTGTCTAAAATAAATTGTTCCTTCATATTGTTCATCCACCCATTTCATTACGATTGAATCAAAAACCTTAGCAGCTATTGGAGTTAGTGATATTGGTCTAATGTCCTTTTCAATCGATATTTACGGTTTATTTTTGGCAACGGTATTACGTTCACCATTTTCCATTCCATAGGAAGTCCTCCTTCTTGCAGTGATTTATTAAAAATAGCAGTTAATGGAGGAGCGAGGACGTCTGCGTGATTTCTTAACACCCAAGTAGGAATGCTACCAGGCCCTGTAGCGTTGTTCACCTTGACATTCTGTAATGCTTTGAGAGTTGTCATAACACTGATGACATACTTGTTTGGCAATTCCTCAGTTACTGTGAATAATTCACTGTCCTTATTTAAACGAGGTAAATGTTCACATACAGATACAAAAAACTCTTTCATTTTGTTGGCTAGTACACCACAATCACCGTACCTTGTTTTGTTAGCGAGGCCTTGCATGCACGAATTGTCATTTATGTTAAGTCCCATTATTTGTTTCGTATGTTTCCACCAATCGTGGGATCCTTCTTCATTCATTGCTGCAATTTGTGTTTGGTGAAAGTCGTGCTTAAGTCTCGAAGCGGCGCTGTTAACCTTATTACGCAACATTTTGGCTAGGATCAAATAACCGCTCATGTGAGCGCGCTTTCTTTTGCGTACTAGTGTTCCAAACCATTCTGTAACCTATGGCTTGTCAGCCGTATGACGCGTCACGACTTTAGTATGAAAACATATTTCCACGAGGTTGCTAATTACCGTTTGATAATACACACACTCTTCTTCACATATTTTAAGTCTAAATAGGTGTTCCAATTTAATAGGTGACAGAGCCATGTCAAAAGCGGCTTTTTCATTGAAACTCATACACCGTACAGTCAAACGTGTCACACACCCTGTACCAATTAACCGATTATTTATTGGCTACAGCAATACCATATTATGATCTGAAGTTCCTAGTTCAGAAATAGTAACAGGTGGGGTATATAACACATATTCGTCCATATTTTATCCAGTATCGCCTGTCCACGTGTTACTACAGTTACAACCTAAACGAATTGACACTGTGTTCTCAGAAAATTATCATGTAACTGATTAATATATCCAGTTATGATAATACCGCATTCTGGATGTCTGCGTAACATACAGTCAACGCTCGTGATTATATGGTCACGTATTTTTTTAATACTTCATGTTTGAGGTGTAATATATACATGCTACCAATGTACATGACAATTTTCGATAACACCTTTAAACCATGAGCCTCCATATCGATCAACCTCATATATCTTATATCATTTCGAATATAACACGCTACACCGCCGACTCGTCTGTGACCTCTGTCTTTCCGCTCTAAACAAAACCCTTACATAGTAAGGCTACTATTGTCCATATATTACTAAAACCAAGTTTCGCTAACACATGTAAACTGTGTGAAACATCGTGTTCTGCAATATATATTTATAGTTCGTTTATTTTTTCACTGTTAACGACGTGGCGTTTACATTAATCAGGGAAGGCAAGCACCATCTGTGTTTCTTTTGCCCCCTGAAAGTCCAGAGCGCAGGACGGTGTAGCATATGAGTCCGCCGTTTGAGCGTTCAATGAATATTCAACAGCCACATCGTTCAGGCTAATTTCCTACTCACGGGTATGATGCTTCTCTGTGTGGCTCTGTTCCCCGCACTGACGGCACTGCACTTTCTCCACGTGTTTTGCATCCTTATTCTAGTTGTGTTAATGTGATGACGTCATCACTTATATATCTCAGATGCTTAGGTGCAGTACCGTGGCCTCATTTCCTGCTTGTCGACATAAAGTGCTATAGTTGAAAAACGTAGCTGATTAATTGTAACACACATATGTTATTAACGCATAAACGTGTTCATAAGTATACCTGTGCATATCATAAAGCATAACCACATTCATGGATAACAAAATAAGCAACAATTAAAGGTTAAAACATATATAGGATATCCCGTCTGCGAACAAGTAATGTTATTACTGTTGGTTTGTGCAGGTTAATCGTTCTCTCAAAAACGCGCTGATGGTTACAACTTTTCTGTTGAGACACAAAGCGTTAATGAACCAACTTTATAAATTTGTGCGTTCCACATGTTAGTGAGGGGTTTTGTCTTCCAGTGTCGGCAAATCCGTGAATAATTCCTGTAGTCGCATTCATTCATTGTTTGTGCAGATAACCCAACGTATGTATCGTATCATTTCTGCATATGCACGTTTTTTCCGTGTCGGATGTCGGAGTTATTTATTTCTGGGTTCTTTTGAGCATAAGTGGATGAGTATACCTGTCGTATCATTGTCACGCAAAGAAACAATGTTAACAAAAAACATATAAGTGTACACACAAAAAACGAACTTCTACAAAGCACAGCTGTGAAACAAATCGCTGACTGAGAGGTTCGTTCTCTGTTCTATCAAAGCTGCTCAAAAAGGGAAGATGTAGTCTGTATGATATTAAGTCAGGTTTGCACTCGCACTACAATGTTTTTCTACGACTGGAGTCACGACGTGAACTTTGTTCAAAGTAAAGTTTGCATTAAAAATTGCAGACACACAGCTACAGTGTTATTTATATGCCATTAGTGTAGCCACCTCCGCCGTTGCCATGGCCGCTGCTGCTGCTGCTGCTGCTGCTGCTGCTGCTACCGCTACGGTTACTGCTACTACTACTACTACTGCCACTGCCACTTCCACTGCCACTGCCACTGCCATTGCCACTGCCACTGCCACTACCACTACCATCATCGTCACCAACACCACTTCTATAACCATCACCTCATATTGCTACTTTTATGTGTTTTATTAGCCTACTTACCACTGCAACACCCCCTCTTTTTGAGAAAAGTCGTTAAAAAACTAACCTCTCGCTCCGTATGATTCGTACCCTTGATATATTTGCCACGCAGTGAAACACGCATTTAACAATACAGCATATCAGTGTACATACTGTAAAAACGTGGAACAAAGACCCAACACCCACAGCGCACTGCTGTGACTCAGATCGCGGACAATCTACCAATGATACTAAAAAGATGATGTTGCTATACCAAATTGGCTAATAAGCCAGTTTTGCATTCAAGCGCTATGCAATTTTTCTACGAGCGCTATTAAGGTCTACCATGAGCTGCGAAACTAAGACTTGGAGCATCATGACATTACCACCGTCACAGAGAAAAGCACCTAAGAAAAGTAGTATTCTGATGGAGTAACTGAATCACGAAACATGATATTCGTGCAACTCCTTAAAGAGGATACAGAGCTAGATAATGTGTGAAACAAAAGCAACAGAAGAGCAAGAGATTTTGGCAAGAAATTTCGTGAAGGAGAGAACGATTAGAAGAAGGAGACCGAATAAAAATGTAATGTGGAGGACACAGCCGCTATGATGATTACATGGCGTGTAATTAGTGACGAACCCAAATCCAACCCGTAAATGATTCTACAACACGGACTGGTTACTTTTTCCAAGATACAACATAAAACAGTTCAACGCAGTCAGTGGAAGACCGATCCTGTTTGACGGACGTGATCCAAACACCAGACAGTCAGTATTGCCAATGATTAAGGTGTAAATAAAAATCACCGACATGATCAAACGCCATTCTCGAATTCACCCACGAACATCGATGAGCTCACACCATATGGGAATATCGAAGAGAATAACTGAAATTAAAACACGGCATTTCAAATGATGTGTATGTATCTGTGGCAAGACGCTATATTTGAAAGATGAGCGATATAAGGTATCGATTCTGTGTTCAGTTTTGCCAATGCGATAATCACAATGGTCACATAAAACGTGTAACTCCTTTGGTGTGGCAACGCGCTGATGTCCATTTGTTTGGCTACGAGCTGTAGTGAGGTGTGTTGTCGGTATGCTGTTGTTAGGTGTGTTGTCTGCGTGCTGTTGCGAATTGTGTTGTCTGTACGCTCTATTGGGGTGTGTTATCTGCGTGGTGTAGCGATATGTGTTGTATGTGGGCAATAGCGAAATGGGTTGCCTGTATATTCTAGTGTGGAGTGTTGTCTGTTCGCTATAGTGAGCTGTGTTTTCTGCGTTCTACAGCGAGGTGTGCTGTTTGAGTGCAGTATCGCAGTGTGTTGTATAAGCGCTTTAGCAAGCTTTGTTTTCTGTGTACAGTAGTGATGTGTGTTGTCTGCATGCTGTAACGAAGTGTGTTGTCTGCGTGCTGTAGCGAGGTGTTTAGTTTGTGCACTATAGTGAGGTGTGATGTATGTGCGCTGTAGCGAGGTACGTCATCGATGCTGTAGTGAGGTGTGTTGTATGTGTGCTGTAGTGAGGCGTCTTTTCTGTGTTGTAGTGAGGTGTGGTGACTGTGTGCGGTATCGATGTGTGTTATATGCGTGCTGTAGCGCGGTGTGTTGTCTCTGCGCTGAGGCAAGGTGTGTTGTTTGTGTACTCTAGCGGGGTGTATTGTTTGTACAATCTTGTGAGGTTTGCTCTCTGCGTGCTGTAGCGAGGTATGTTGTATGTGTGCTGTGGTGGGGTATGTTGTATGTGTGTTGTAGTGAGGAGTTTTGTGTGTGCGCTGAGTTGAGTTGTGTTGTCTGTACAATGTAATGAGGTGTTTTGTGTGCATGCTGTAGCGAGGTGTGTTGTCTGAGCACTGAAGTGAGGTGTGTTGTTTATGAGCTGTAGTGAGATGTCTTGTCGGTACTATGCAATGAGGTGTGTTGTCTGTGTGCTGTAGCGAAGTGTGTTGTAACTGTGCTGTAGCGAGGTGGGTTTTATGTACGTTTTAGTGAGGTGTGTTGTGTGTACGCTGTAGTGAGGTGTGATGTACGCTGTGGTGACTTGTGTTGTCTGCACATTGTTGTGTATGCATGCTGTAGAGAGGTTTGTTGTCTTTGCACTGTAGTGAGGTGTGTTGTCTATGAGCTGCAGTGAGGTGTGTTGTTTATGAGCTGTATTGAGTTGCGTTGTCGGTACGCTGTAGTGAGGTGTGTTGTCTACGTGCCGTAGCTAGGGGTGTTGTCTGTACACTCTAGTGAGGGGCGTTGTTTGCGTGCTGTAGCGAAGTGTGTTTTGTGTACGCTGTAGTTAGGTGTGTTTTATATACGCTGTGGTGAGTTGTGTTGTCTGTACGCTCTAGGGAGGTGTGTTGTCTGCGAGCTGTAGCGAAGTGTGTTGTAACTGTACTGTAGCAAGGTGTGATGTCTCTGTGCTGTAGCCAGGTGTGTTGTATGTGTGCTGTTGTGAGGTGTGTTGTTGCAGCAGCAGTACTGGCAACGATGCTCTAGTTCTTCCAGACTCTGCTCGCCACCAAGACTCGGCTACAAGCATCTACTTCTGGTGATTCATTCACTCAGTATCAGTAGCTCATAAACACTAATATAACACCATCGCGACAGTTTAGACAATAACAACATATTAAAATATTTTTCATTAAATATTCCTCACTAGAAAACACATTACGGGATATGACCTAATCTAAATCATTGACCTGTAAGTGTACATCATGCGTTTATCTGATGTCTCTGTTGAGCTGTGGAATTCATGGTTGTGATGTTTCAGTATTGTGTGTGGCAAGTTCAAAACCTTGATGGTGTTCGACTGTTCACAGTATCCAAACACTACTGGTTGTGCACATACACCGATTACATAAGCAGAAGTTCAGCTGTTTTGTGAGCTACTATTGATAAATGTGGAACAAATTAGCATACCACATGAATCAATTTCCAACTTGTTTCCTTTTGAAAGAAAAATAGTATGTTTGTGAATAATGCAATCGAAACATTTGACATCCTATTGCCTGACACACGTCTACCTTCCCACTGTGTATCCACACGTGTTAATGCAGCAAACACCAGATAGTGTGAACATGAATAAGGTTAATTTCTGATATTTATTACAGAGCAGTTAATCCAGTAGAGATTTATCAAAAGAAAACAATATTTACAAACAAATGTGACCCATTGAGGCCCAGGTACGTCATACCATTTATTAAACAATACATTCTAAAAACACGATACGTAATATTATATAATATGAACAATTGCATATTTAAATAATGGTAGGACAAGAAACAATAAAACTCTAAAACATACATAAGACAATCTCCACTAAACAGTATAAAATGAATACCAATGAACACATTACACAGAGAGGTTGTGCCGTTTCGCCATAAATAAATATTCATAACCTAATTACCGCACCAAAAACCCTGTATACACTATTGACAATTCCGCGAATAGGAAAAGCTTAAGGCAAAACCTCGTGTACATATTTGAAACAGGGAAAAGCGTCAAAATATATCACTCTCTCTATCGTGATTGTTTAATAATGAATCCACTGTGTGCTATTAAAATACAACTAACCCACGGGACAGTCAACCAGTCACATACATGACATGATGCACGACACATTTGAGAGTTTCTCTAGTGGCAGTAGAGATGTAGTCGACACATCTTTGTCATGCTTTAAAGTGAGGCTGTCTTTTCCGTTTCCCGTAGTCAATCTGGGTTGGTAATTATTAAGAGGAAGTTCACTAAATGAATGACCTTAATGTAGGAACCAGTTAAGTCAGGGTTGGTAATTATTAACATGAAGTTCGCCGAACGAGTGATTCTAATGTAGGAACCAGTTAAGACTGGATTATTAACAGGAAGTTCACTGAATGGGTGACCTCGATGTAGGAACCAGTTAAGTCTGGGTTGGTAATTATTAACAGGAAGTTCCCTAAATGAGTGACTTTAATGTAGGAACCAGCTAAGTGTGCCAAATGCCAAAGGACACAGAGGTTAATCCAGCCCAGCGACACAATACTGCCAAATAGAGGGTTGTATGAATGGTTTGTTTAAAGTTTGAACATTTCACCGTTGAAATATTTAAATTTAAAACAATTTTCTTCCGCTTTATTATATCAAATTTGGTGGTTAATATAGCTTCACGATATATTATAATATTAAGAAAATTATAATAAAGACTAGGAAAAGACAGCCTCGGATTAAACAACACATAACGTTTGAAGACGTGCAATAATTGTTGTCACACGATAATTACCCTAGTGTTGCTAATTTACATACTGGTCCTTGCTAAAACACACACTTTCCCGAACCACAACCAAGGGCTGCTTCTAAAAATAGTGTTCGTTGAGAAGATCTTGTAGTATTCGTTGAGTGGATATTGTAGTGTTCGTTGACCGGATCTTGTAGTCTGGTTGACCGGATCATGTAGTATTAGTTGAGAGGATCTCGTAGTCTGCGTTGAGAGGATCTTATAGTGTTCGTTGAGAGGATCTTGTAGTTTGCGTTGATACCATGTTGTAAACTGCTTTTAGAGGATCTTGTAATGTGGATTGACCGGATGATCTGTTGTTCGTTGAGAGGATCTTGTAGCCTGTGATGAGAGGATCTTATCATCTGCGTTGGGAACATCTTGTAGTCTGGTTGACAGGATCTTGTCATCTGTGTTGAGACCATCTTGTAGTCTTTGTTGAGAAGATCAACTGGAACAGTGTAACAGTCACTTCACTATAGAATTATGTTATTGGCTAGTTTATACGTGGGTTGTTTCAGATTGGAACTACATATGGATATAATTTGGAAACATGTGTGGTGATCACTGTATTGGAAGAAATTTGCCAGTTTATATATGAACTACAAACGAAACAATGCAATCCTAAATCAGTAACATTAATGGAAAATAAACTATCGACATACAACATTGTTATTAGTTTTATATTTGTTATCGTTCATAAAACATATACAATTAACAGCAGAATGTGCACCCTCGTATATAATATTACTCAGCTATGTTACGGCATCTAATTTTACTTGCATTCATGGAAGTCTCTAATGTGACTTACTGTATCAACATGAATTACTATGTCAACACATGAATTACTGTGTCAACATGATTTCATGTATCAACAAGAATGCCTATGTCAACATGACTTACTGTATCAACATGAATTACTGTGTGAATATGAATTACTGTGTCAACATGACTTACTGTGTCAACAAGAATGACTGTGTCAACGTGACTTACAGTATCACCGTGAGTTACTGTGTCAACATGAATTACAGTGTCAATGCGACCTACTGTATCAACATGACTTAATGTGTCAACATGATTTCCTGTGTGAACACGACTCACTGTGTCAACATCACTGATATTGTAATTAAGAGTTATTCTGTCAACATGTCTTATTATGTCAACACGACTTCCTGTGTCAACACAATGTGCCATGTCTACATGAGTGTCACCATGAAGTACTGTGTCACCATGAGTCATGGTGTCAGCAAAACACTTACGTTTATCTTCAGTTGTCCTGTGGTTTATGCCAACTGGGGACGTTGTTTTCGGTGGATCAAGGATCTTCTATTTTTCCTTCCCGTCTGTGATCTCCAGGAGAACTTGTCTTGGCCCTGTCCGACAGACCCAACAACATGATATCATTCACAATGTTACAACTAGACAAATCTGCACTGAATGTTTAGCATATATAATAAGCATCCATGTCATCCTGTTTCAAACTATATTCAGTTTGAATACATTAGTGTGATGCTTTAATGTATTCGACTTGATTCAAGGTGATATTGATGAAACTAAAACATGTGACTCTCATTACTGTATAAGCTGTTGGGTCATATGCATTTACCTAACTATTAAAGGTGCAGGTCATTCTATTTCCAATCTAAAATAAATTGTTAAAAATCAACATACTCAATTGTTGCTGATGCAAATATTTTTTGTCTAAATAATAGAGAAATGTATGACCTCATTGCTTGTTTACAATTATAACGGTTCCATACCAACAAGGATACAGAAAGAATCGAAGCACGATGTTTCCTAGTTCTTGTGTTCGTCACACAACGTCAAATTAACTAACTAGTTGGTACGCGTGTTCAGGTTATGAGAACATTATGTTGTTGTAAATTCTGATTCAATTAGTATATCCTTTCCAGGACGTCACACCAACTGAACATTCTGTGTTCTCTCTGGGTGTGGTCATTGCTAAGGTGTAATTCGTCCATGGCTTTTATTCCACGTCCCAAATTAACGTATTTCTCAAGATAATATTCAGGTGCCTGTACTACAAGTGTGTGACCACAGGAACTCATTCTGCCTGCTGTGACACAAGGATATTCCACTGGCCTGTATCACTGTCTGTGTCCACTGGAACTTTTTCTGCTTGCTGTGGTACGAGGTTCTTCAACTGATCTGATGGCCTGTGGTTGCGAAGATCTCCAAGTAGAAGTCTCGATCCACATCGCGTCTCTCAAACTGTCAGAACAACACAGTACACGATAACAATGATCTCTCTATTTATGTGAAACTATGACATGTTAATTGACGCAGCCAACATTTACATTGAAATAACGCATTAAAACAAACGTTGAAAGTTAAGTCTTAAAAACAACAAAAAAACTAAATATGCTTACTCATTACACAACATATATTTAAGGTATGAAATGCGCCATTTAATTTACTCAATCACAGTACTTTTTGTCATGGCTTGGACAACAAACCCTCGGGTCACCTTGGCAGTATCCGAAAGTTAGAAAGTTTAGCTTATTCAACAACAACAGCATAATACACTTGCACAGTATGGTGTGCTGCTGCTGTTGAAGAGACATATTTGAAATCATACAACTTATGAGGCACTATGCTCATCTCGAACTGAAACACGTGATCAATATTACGAATTATAAGATAACGTACAAAAACAGTCACAATTAATATATAATCTTGTTACAATAGTTATTGTGCTTTTTAATACTTTACAAACATGCAGAAAGTAATGACGACTTGAACGTGTTTCAATTGTGTTAAACTTCGTAGCCGAGTCATTTGAGTTGTTCAATGGTTCCCATTGTTATACCTTTGACAGTCAGTGACAGCAGTGTGAGGTGGTGTCTGTTTATGTATACGTTGTATCTATATGTTGATTGTTTCACTTGTTGTACCTTTGACAGTCAGTGACAGTAGTGTGAGGGGGAGTCTGTTTATGTACACGTTGTATCTATATGTTGATTGTTTCACTTGTTGTACCTTTTGACAGTCAGTGACAGAAGTGTGAGGTGGTGTCTGTTTATGTATACGTTGTATCTATATGTTGATTGTTTCACTTGTTGTACCTTTGACAGTCAGTGACAGTAGTGTGAGGGGGAGTCTGTTTATGTACACGTTGTATCTATATGTTGATTGTTTCACTTGTTGTACCTTTTGACAGTCAGTGACAGAAGTGTGAGGTGGTGTCTGTTTATGTATACGTTGTATCTATATGTTGATTGTTTCACTTGTTGTACCTTTGACAGTCAGTGACAGTAGTGCGAGGTGGTGTCTGTTTATGTACACGTTGTATCTATATGTTGATTGTTTCATTTGTTATACCTTTGACAGTCAGTGACAGTGGTGCGAGGTGGTGTCTGTTTATGTACATGTTGTATCTATATGTTGATTGTTTCACTTGTTTTACCTTTGACAGTCAGTGACAGTAGTGTGAGGGGGGGTCTGTTTATGTATACGTTGTATCTATATGTTGACTGTTTCACTTGTTATGGATATTTATCTGGTGCACCACGTTACAATATCACAACATGTTTACACATGAAAATGTACCCACAGAGAATAGCCTTTAGTGTATGTCACGTGTCTCCACTGATGGAGCATCTTCACCCCTGTGACGATGTCACACATAACTGTCATATGGCTCCAGTTGGACGCTGTTGTTTTGAATGATCGCATCCGTCTCATCTTTCATTCTGAAGCTATATTCAAACGTAATTTCAGTTGCATTTCACACAAGAATAATTCGATTATATTTCATTGGTAATCTTATTTCAGGAATACAATCAATCAGTAACGTTTCTTCGAGCATTTCAAATCAAACTCATAAAGTTTCCAGGATTCAAGACAAACTTAAAACAAATGAAAGAAGCTACATTGAAGTGGAACTACTTGATGGTGTCTTGATACTCCTCACTCCCCTCCACTCATGTCGTCCATTGGGGTCGAACATTAGTGGCTTCAATCATACGTCTCCAAATCCCTCTGTCTGCAATTGCCGTCTTCAGCTCCTTCTTCCCTAGACCCACATCTTCCTTCAAGCTGTCGATGTAAGTCAGCTGGTCTTCCTGCCTTGGTTTTTCCAAGTGTCGATTGCCACAAGATGGTCTTAGATGCCATGTTATCCTTATGTCTGTAGTATTGTGCTGCAAATCCCAGGCGTCTTCTTCTTACTTTTTCAGTGACTTTACACATATCCCTATAGTTCTACGTTTATTAAATGTTGTTGCCAGTCAATGTTAAATGCTGCTCGAAGCATTTTTTATAACATCCGTCTAGTTGTTTATCAAGTTCTTTTGCAATTGTCCATGTTTCGCATCCGTAGAGTAGCACAAACTCTACTGTTGCAATAAACAGTTGCTGCTTGATTTTGAGTGGCAGTGTAGAGTTCCATATTAGGTTTAGTTGGCTGAGTGCTAACCACGCCAATGCATTCCCGGTTTTGATGTCTTTGTCTGTTGTGCAGATCCAGGAGCCAAGATATTTGTGGTCTTCAACCTTCTCTAAAACAGCTCCTTCCCTGGCAACGATGGTGTTGTTTCCTAATTGGAAGAATGCGATAGATTTGGTTTTTCCAGGAATGATCTTTAAAACAATCCTTACACATGATGTTTCCACTCGTGTTAAAAGCTCCTGTGCCTGATTGATCACATCTGATAGTAGCGTAATATCATCGGCAAATTCGAAATCGGTGATCACCTCAGGTTTAACACGTTTACTCTTCCTTCTTTTTATCTGGAATCCAATTTCCTCTTCTCTTCCGTCGATAGCTCGCCGCAGTGCATAGATAAGGACTATCACGAAGAGGTATGGCACTGGTGTGTCACCCTGTAGCACACCCGCCGGGATATCAAAATGCTCAGTTTCTCCATCAGGTGATACTTTGACACGTATGTTCCTGTACATGTTGGAAATAGCTGTTACTATCTGTTTGGGGACACCATAGGTCTCAAGATTTTTCATCATATTGCCACGATGAACAATATTAAATGCTTTTCGGAAGTGTACGAATGCCACAATTGCAGAAAGATGTTCTGCTCTAACTCCTTCTATAAACCTTCTCAGTGTTACCATATGACATACTGTTGTCTTCCCTGTCTGGAATCCATTCTGATTGTCTCTTAGGTGGTGGCCAATTTCAGGACGTATTCTGTTAAATATAATTTTGTTGAATGTCTTTGCCACAATGGAGCTCAGGACGATGTCTCTGTAATTCCCTGTCATGTTTAAATCGTCATTCTTAGGTATTGGAATAATGTTCAGAACTGTCCACTGTAGAGGTATTTTCCATTCAATCAAAGCTTTGTTGCAAAAGTCTAGTATGATACTGTCCAGATCGCACTGTTTTAGCATTTCAGGTGATATACCCTCATCTCCGCAGCTCTTTCCATCATTCAGCCAACCGGTCATTTCTCGCAAAATCTACCAGATAGATTTAGCGAATATTTGGTACATACAACACACCGGGTAATCGGCGTATACTGTTAGTTCCATCTATGAGTGTACTTTGTGTCCTTTCTAGAGACACACTACACAACAATAAGTGAATATATTAAAATATTATATAATATCATTATTCTGAATAGAAATTATATATTGATCAAATAATGTATTTCATTAATATGAGAATAGCATTGCGTGTCCTTACCACAAAGACTATGTGTCGACGTCTCACGTCCTCACAATCAACTGGTGGCCTTATCTCGTCGGTACGTATGTGACCCTATCTTCTGTGAGTGACGCCACTGAGCTGACTTATCAATTCATATCACACGGGAGAGGTTGGTTGTCTCGTGTTGCGTCGTGTCACGGATGAGAGGCCGGGTGTCTCGTGTTGTGATGTGTCACGCAGAAGAGGCCGGGTGTCTCGTGTTGTGATGTGTCACCCAGGAGAGGTTGAGTCTCTCGTGTTGTGACGTGTCACGCAGAAGAGGTCGGGTGTCTCCTGAGGTGATGTGTCACCCAGAAGAGGTTGAGTATCTCGTGTTGTGACGTGTCAGCCAGGAGAGGCTGGGTGTCGTCGGTTGGTGTTGACAGTGATCTGGTTTCTGCTAAGACTGTTTAATGTGTGAAGTATCTGCGGGTTATATGTGGATTACAACGCGTGATAGAGAGCGCCATGTTAAAGTAGGTAGAGTCGAGGCAGAACACAGTAGGGTGAAGGGAGGGAAGAGTAAACGGAATACAAACTACAAACGGTCAAACATATTGCATGGCAAACACAGAAAACATTCACGCGTTTGTACAAATATATAATGAAGACATTTGACAAATAACCGAGTGGAACTGTTCCACACTCTATTCCCTCATACCAGTTGTAGTAGGCGAGTGATCTCTGTGTAGTATTGCAATGTCAAAGAATCTCTTCGTGGCGTAAGTGCCCGTGTTCAGAATGGTTTGAGTTCCTACTTTCAGTTCGACTGAAGAAACACTGCAAGAAAACAAAATAATTTACTAGTTTTATTAACTGTGGTCTTCTGACTCTACTCTATCCTTTGGATATGCCCCCAAGCACCCGAGAGTGGTTTGGAGCCGGACGTCTATTGATACACAGTATTTTTTCAGTACTCGGTCAACAGTCTCTAAGAATCGCACCATGAATGGCTTTTGTAGTCTTTTAATATTTGATTTTTTTTCTTGTTACTATTCATTATCCATTTTCAAGGCGCAACATGGATATACCCACAACCACAGGTGCCCCGTCATGTGACAAAAGTGAACGCAAGGACGTCTATGTCCTAATGAGAGATTGGACACGAGTAGATATAAGGACTTGAATATCCCAAAGAGGGATTATCCTCAAGTGGATATAAAACACTATTTGTCCAAGTGAGAGACCAGCAGCAAGTGAACATGAAGTTGTTTTGTTGTGAAACTGGACACAAATATACATAAATAATTTGATGTACCAGTGAGAGATTGGATTCAAGTGTACATCAAGACTTATATGTTCTAGCACCAAAGGTGACATTTAAAATATATCAATCTTTGATATGGGAAAACCATCCAGATTTTTTTTTAAATAGAAAGACAGACATACATATTTATTTTGGCCTTAACTACATACATACAAGAACAAATTGAAATAATGTACATAGACATGAAGGTCAAGGAGACTCCCATTAGGACACGGCATGTCACTGACATGGGAACCCCCTTTTAACAAAGTAAATTTAATAATAGTAAATATTAATAATAATCATATAATTCGGTGTTAACAAATGAGTAAAAAAAACTAAATTAATATATATCAATCAAAATGTATTAACCCTATCATCGATTTTGTTGATCCACGATACAAGCCGCCGCATTACCGTCTCGCTTGAAAAAAAGCTATTATAAATTTAGTATAAGCAAAGCAAAATGAACGCATCTTGTTGAAATAAACACAAATGTCAGATAGGTACATACGTGTGGTGAAATAAACAGTATGTGATTAAGAATGAACCAACTGTGTTTACTTATCAGGTAATGTTAGTATTTTGCCGTACATAACGCGAATAATTGTGATCAATTGTTTTCGCGCCAATGCAGTTTCACATTTTGTTTAATGTAAGTACTTTACACAAAGCAACTTGTCAAAACAATTTGTTTGCGCTCAATTGATTAGTGAAATGGTACATATTTAGACTATGGATATCCTATGGAAGAGTTTGTTCAGGTTTTTGTTGAAACGATTTTTTCTATAGCGTCAGCAAAATTTGGAAGCACTATTAAATATTGAAGTCTAAACAGTTTCTACCAACGTAAATCGAATATGCTGTTTTCTCAAAAAACAAAGACACATTTTATCGCATGGAACCAATATTCTAAAGTGGTTTTTGTTAAATAAGATTATTGTTTTGAAATTATTAGTTGATGGTTCGGTGCAGCACAATCAAAGTTTTCTGTAACATCCCATGGACTAATTGTCGACTTCTCACGCTGCATAATCCTAGCAGTGGGTATTCGATGTATTGCTACTAGTAATAACGCAAGTGAAGCTACAAAATACGTTACCTGCTTGGTATGATTGTTGTGTAGTAAGCCACACCATCTTGAATTGCTATTCCCTTCGGAACGCCAGATGTGTTGTAGACTATTTGTCTGTCACCACCCGAATAGTTGGAACATTCCACGTGGAGCAGATCTGTAACACAAACAATTGACAATCATAAATCTGACGTGAGCAAGTGTAGGAAATGCATATCAGATAAATGGACTACTTTACTATAAAAATATCCCTTTGCATGTTAAAGGTACGGCTAATGGCGTTGGTCCAGGTGACTAATGTCAGTTGTAGATTTGTTTCTCTGATTTGTGAAGCATTGTTGGTGTATAGACAAATCAGCATTACAAATACTTAGATAATAATAAGAGAAATACAAATGATACAATAAATTACAACAATAACGACCAGTTTTAGTGTAACAAAATGAAGGCTAAAGTAAATGCCATAGGATAAATAGATTTATGTTCATGAACAATTACTGATCAGGCGCACTTTGTTTTGAATCAGTGTTATATCGGATCACCCAAGTCTCTGGTCAAACCACTGTTGTTCAGTTTTGTACTTGGAAATGCTGAATCACGTTAGCAGAGCAAATTTAGTCGAAGTAGACTAACTTGACGTGTTTGTTTCATTGATGATTTCATGGAGTTACGTTAAGGAAGTACTTGAATTTATTTTCGATTCGTTAGATTTATAAACGTAGCTTCTGCAACCTACTTCAATGCATGTTAATTCTGATTTTACTGGTCTATTGTTTGTATTTTGGACCAGTGTGACATATTGTTTTGGTTTTCAACTGATACTCTTTCTCAATGTTAGTTTTTAGTAAGGCAGTCAGTTGGATGATGTGAATTTGTTTAGCATGGTTGATGGTTGAAGAGCACATCAGAACAATCAGAAGTGATCAACACCCCAAGAAGGATGGTATGACCACAAAGATATTTACTTGTGAAATAATTAATAACATGAGCACATCAGAACAATCAGAAGTGATCAACACTCCAAGAAGTATGGTATGACCACAAAGATATTTACTTGTGAAATAATTAATAACATGAGCACATCAGAACAATCAGAAGTTATCAACACCCCAAGAAGTATGGTATGACCACAAAGATATTTACTTGTGAAATAATTAATAACATGAGCACATCAGAACAATCAGAAGTTATCAACACCCCAAGAAGTATGGTATGACCACAAAGATATTTACTTGTGAAATAATTAATAACATGAGCACATCAGAACAATCAGAAGTTATCAACACCCCAAGAAGTATGGTATGACCACAAAGATATTTACTTGTGAAATAATTAATAACATGAGCACATCAGAACAATCAGAAGTTATCAACACCCCAAGAAGTATGGTATGACCACAAAGATATTTACTTGTGAAATAATTAATAACATGAGCACATCAGAACAATCAGAAGTGATCAACACCCCAAGAAGGATGGTATGACCACAAAAATATTTATTTGGGAAATAACTAATAACATGAACATCAGGCATGTGTTCACAGAGGAAATCTCCGAGATGGGTCAGAGCACAGTTATGTTTCCAGGTATAGCAGGTCGGTTCTAACATGGCCTGACGACCAGATAAAACTTGAAGGAGAGTTTGGCTGTCGCCACACAAGTTGGATTTGACTGATTTATGTTCAAGAGTTTCAAATCTCGGAAGAGTGTCTATTATTGCATTTATTGCAACGCTTTGGCATGGCATGGGATACGATAGGTGCAACTACGCCATGTGAGATCCAAATATTTGAGATGTACAAAACTGTAGGCCATCTTGTACAACTAGGTTTTGTTAGATGGCTTACCAACATTTTGGATTGATCGGTGTTAATAATGTTTTTTTTACGTGATGGATGCATTTCCACCGGCGGAAACCGTCATACACTTTTTCACCAGTGAGTGAGTTTCCGTCTGCAGAACACGGCGGAATCCGACATAAAGCACCAAAGACTTTTCAAATAAGCCATACAAATCTACGTATAATCGAGCTAGCGCAGGTATGAATGTTAATATTTCTCTTTCAGATCGACGGCTTGAACTTCGAGTGCCAAACTTTCAGGGATTAATCTACGATTCGTAGAAAAGGACAGACTTATATACATTTAAAAAAAAACCATACGTGTCAAGATTCTCACCTTTTATCAGTTCATTCCTTATCTGTTCGGAACTTCAAAAGTAATGTGTACGTAATATATGAAACGTAATCTAACAATCGCAGGAACCATGCGCGCGCAGCAACAACTTCGGAAAACGGCCCTTGAGTCAAAAGACTTCGCAACATGGAATAATTCGTATGTGTACCCTCATGCAAATAACATAGCAATACAAATTGTATTTGATAATTCTACACTATCACGACTAAGGCATATCGATGGAGGTGAACGTCACATTCTCCCCGACCTTCGTCATTTCGAATAAACACTGATTATCTGTGAACGCGTTATAGTGTTTATGAAATAATGCTGTGTGTTTTTGGTAAATATTACTTTCACGACTGTCATCTAGCAAGACATCCCGTCAAATCACAAACATTGTTGGTAGTGTAAGGCAATGCACTTAAAATGAAAGATACAGGCCTAATCGAGCTAAGGAGATATTTACATAAGAGAGTATGTGTACATCGATATTCTTGAGTCCCACGAATTGTTGTGAGGAAACATATCCAAATGTGCGACAAACAATAATAGGTGTACAATACAGCTATGTGCAGCCACCAACAAACTATCCAGGTGTGATCTGAGCTTTGTTATATAATAGGTTTATCAATGTAGCGATGCACTCAGTTGGACAAATAGTAACGCCAGTCACGGTAATGTCAGTCATGCGCCCTTCTATGCGTTTTCACCTTTGATTTCCATTGTAGTAGTTTTCAATTAATTTAATAGGAAATCATAACAATTAATGTCATATCTGTAACCCATAAATACGTCATTTGATGTTCAATGTTAAATTTGAGGCGACTGTTCTAAAAAATCAACAAAATATTTATGTTTTGTTGTGTGACGTTAGTCACGTTTATTTATGCATCTGTCATTAATTGCTGATAAAAGCTGTAGACTAATAATGCATATTTTCAATACAGCACTTCGTCTAAGCTTGCTACATACTCAATTTGATTCATTTGAAATAATATGTTGAAGAAAATATAAATTGTTTTACACAAACATGCCCAACGTGTAACTTTAGTCACTGAGGAATTTCCAATTACATTACTTGTGCCGCATATGCTAAGTCGATTTTTTCCCGCTAAAACATTTTTGAAGAATTAATCATTCAAATAATGTTATGCGTGACATACTCAACAGTTTGTTAATACATATATATATTGTTCTGCGACGTTAATAGTATGTAACAGGATCTCCACTACAGACGTTTGTGCATGATCTTTAATGAATGAGTAGCATACATCTTACTTTTATTATTATGTGCGTTGTGCCCGCGGGCTGATTGATCTATTTAATTGTTCAATTATGATAATTGTTTCTGTCACACTGGATACGTAGTGTTGCCGAATGCTTAAAAGAAAATATCAATTGTGGAGAATAATTCCTAGATGAATCTGATGTGTCGTCCGTCACTAACACCACCGAGTGGGAAGGTGTCTGCCCGTTACCCAGAATCAGCCAGGGTTGTACTTATTAATAATAACCACGTTGACTTGGTTAATTCAGCCCGCCTTGGCAAGGTTGCCAGGATGGTATGTTTAGAATTTAAATGCACTGTTTACAATTTGATTTGCGTTAGACGTGATCACTATACCTGGAAACAGAATACAGACAAGTATATGTAGAACGCTCCAACACTGCCTGATGCGGAGATTGAGCAACTCAACAGAGACTGTAAACACCATCTACAGTCGGTGGTGGTTTAATAAAGACAGTTCAGCACCTACCCTCGTCACCCCAACAGATCCTGTTGGTGCTGTAGTCGATATCTAGTCCGTTGACAATAGTCAGACCTTTTGACACAATCTGTGTGGGTTCACTGCCGTCCAGCGTGGCCTTGTAGATACCATTTGGGTCGCTTGTCGATTTTGGGTCATTTCTCGCAAAATCTACCAGATAGATTTAGCGAATATTTGGTACATACAACACACCGGGTAATCGGCGTATATGGTTAGTTCCATCTATTAATGTACTTTGTGTCCTTTCTAGAGACACACTGTACAACAATAAGTGAATATATTAAAATATGATATAGTATCATTATTCTGAATAATGTATTTCATAAATATGAGAATAGCATTGCGTGTCCTTACCACAAAGACTGTGTGTCGACGTCTCACGTCCTCACAATCAACTGATGGCCTTATCACGTCGGTACTTATGTGACGCCTTCCTCTGTGAGTGACGCCACTGAGCTGACTTATCAGTTCATGTCACACAGGAGAGGTTGGTTGTCTCGTGTTGTGATGTGTCACCCAGAAGAGGTTGAGTCTCTCGTGTTGTGACATGTCACCCAGGAGAGGCTGGGTGTCGTCGGTTGGTGTTGACAGTGATCTATTTTGTGCTAAGACTGTTTAATGTGTGAAGTATCTGCGGGTTATATGTGGATTACAAAGCGTGGTAGAGAGCGCCATGTTAAAGTATGTAGAGTCGAGGCAGAACACAGTAGGGTGAAGGGAGGGAAGAGTAAGCGGAATACAAACGTACAAACAGTCAAACATATTGCATCATGCAGGGCAAACACACAAAACATTCACGCGTTTCTACAAATATATAATGAAGACATTTCACAAGTAACCGAGTGGAACTGTTTCACACTCTATTCCCTCATACCAGTTGTAGTAGGCGAGTAATCTCTGTGTAGTATTGCAATGTCAAAGAATCTCTTCGTGGCGTAAGTGCCCGTGTTCAGAATGGTTTCAGTTCCTACTTTCAGTTCGACTGAAGAAACACTGCAAGAAAACAAAATAATTTACTAGTTTTATTAACTGTGGTCTTTTGACTCTACTCTATCCTTTGGATATGCCCCCAAGCACCCGAGAGTGGTTTGGGGAAGGACATATGTTGCTACACAATATTTTTTCAGTATTCGGTCAACTGTCTCTAAGAATCGCACCATGAATGGCTTTTGTATTCTTTTAATATTTGATTTGTTTTCTTGTTACTATTCGTTATCCATTTTCAAAGCGCAATATGGATATACCCACAACCACAGGTGCCCCGTCATGTGACACAAGTGAACCCAAGGACGTCTATGTCCTAATTGGATTGGACACGAGTAGATATAAGGACTTGTATGTCCCATAGAGGGATTATCCTCAAGTGGATATAAAACTCTATTTGTCCAAGTGAGAGACCAGATGCAAGTGAACATGAAGTTGTTTTGTTATGAAACTGGACACAAATATACATAAATACTTTGATGTACCAGTGAGAGACTGGATTCAAGTGTACATCAAGACTCATATGTTCTAGCACCAAAGGTGACATTTAAAATATATAAATCTTTGATATAAAAAAACCATCCAGATGTTTGGAAAATAGAAAGACAGACATACATATTTATTTTGGCCATAACTACATACATACATGTACAAATTGAAATAATGTACATATACATGAAGGTCAAGGAGACTCCCATTAGGGCACGGCAAGTCACTGACATGGGAACCCCCTTTTAACAAAATAAATTTAATAATAGTAAATATTAATAATAATCATAATTCGGTGTTAGCAAATGAGTACACAAAATACTAAATTAATACTTATCTATCAAAATGTATTAACCCTATCATCGATTTTATTGATCCACGATACAAGCCGCCGCATTACCGTCTCGCTTGAAAAAAAGCTATTATAAATTTAGCATCTTGTTGAAATAAACACAAATGTCAGATCGGTACATACGTGTGGTGAAATAAACAGTATGTGATTAAGAATGAACCAACTGTGTTTACTTATCAGGTAATGTTAGTATGTTGCCGTACATAATGCGAATAATTGTGAGCCATTGTTTTCGCGGCAATGCAGTTTCAATTTTTTTTAATGTAAGTACTTTACACAAAGCAACTTGTCAAAACAATTTTTTTGTACTCAATTGATTAGTTAAATGGTACATATTTAGACTGTGGATATCCTATGGAAGATTTTGTTCAGGTTTTTGTTGAAACGAATTTTTCTATAGCGTCAGCAAAATTTGGAAGCACTATTAAGTATTGAGGTCTAATCAGTTTCTACCAACATAAATCGAATATGCTGTTTTCTAAAAAAAACAAAGACACATTTTATCGCACGGAATCAATATTCTACATTTTTTTGTTATATATGACTATTGTTTTGAAATTATTAGTTGATGGTTCGGTGCAACACAATTAAAGTTTTCCATAACATCACATGGACTAATTGTCGACTTCTCACGCAGCATAATCCTAGCATGGGTATTCGATGTATTGCTACTAGTAATAAACGCAAGTAAAGCTACAAAAGACGTTACCTGCTTGGTATGATTGTTGTGTAATAAGCCACACCATCTTGAATTGCTATTCCCTTCGGAACGCCAGATGTGTTGTAGACTATTTGTCTGTCACCACCCGAATAGTTGGAACATTCCACGTGGCGCAGATCTGTAACACAAACAGTTGACAATCATAAATCTGACGTGAGCAAGTGTAGAAAATGCATATCAGGTAAATGGACTACTTTACTATAAAAATATCCGTATGCATGTTCAAGGTACGGCTAATTGCGTTGGCCCAGGTGACTAACGTCAGTTGTAGATTTGTTTCTCTGATTTGTGAAGCATTGTTGGTGTATAGTCAAATCAGAATTACAAATACTTAGATAATAATAAGAGAAATACAAATGATACAATAAATTACAACATTAACGACCAGTTTTAGTGTAAAAAGATGGAGGTTAAAGTAAATGACACAGGATGAATAGAGTAATGTTCAAGAACAATTACTGATCAGGGACACTTTGTTTTGAATCAGTGAAATATCGGATCACCCAAGTCTCGGGTCAAACCACTGTAGTTCAGTTTTGTATTTGGAAATGCTGAATCACGTTAGCAGAGCAAATTTAATCGAAGTAGACTAACTTGATGTGTTTGTTTCACTGATGGTTTTATGCAGTTACGTTAAGGAAGTACTTGAATTTATTTTCGATTCGTTAGATTTAAAAACGTAGCTTCTGCAACCTACTTCAATGCATGTTAATTCTGATTTTACTGGTCTGTTGCTTGTATCTTGGACAAGTGTGACATATTGTTTTGGTTTTCAACAGATACTCTTTCTCAATGTTAGTTTTTAGTAAGGCAGTCAGTTGGGTGATGTGAATTTGTTTAGCAGGTTGATGGTTGAAGAGCACATCAGAACAATTAGAAGTTATCAACACCCTAAGAAGTATGGTATGACCACAAAGATATTTACTTGTGAAATAATTAATAACATGAGCACATCAGAACAATAAGAAGTTATCAACACCCCAAGAAGTATGGTATGACCACAAAGATATTTACTTGTGAAATAATTAATAACATGAGCACATCAGAACAATCAGAAGTTAATAACACCCCAAGAAGTATGGTATGACCACAAAGATATTTACTTGTGAAATAATTAATAACATGAGCACATCAGAACAATCAGAAGTTATCAACACCCCAAGAAGTATGGTATGACCACAAATATATTTACTTGTGAAATAATTAATAACATGAGCACATCAGAACAATCAGAAGTTATCAACACCCCAAGAAGTATGGTATGACCACAAAGATATTTACTTGTGAAATAATTAATAACATGAGCACATCAGAACAATCAGAAGTTATCAACACCCCAAGAAGTATGGTATGACCACAAAGATATTTACTTGTGAAATAATTAATAACATGAGCACATCAGAACAATCAGGAGTTATCAACACCCCAAGAAGTATGGTATGACCACAAAGATATTTACTTGTGAAATAATTAATAACATGAGCACATCAGAACAATCAGAAGTTATCAACACACCAAGAAGTATGGTATGACCACAAAGATATTTACTTGTGAAATAATTAATAACATGAGCACATCAGAACAATCAGAAGTTATCAACACCCTAAGAAGTATGGTAAGACCACAAAGATATTTACTTGTGAAATAATTAATAACATGAGCACATCAGAACAATCAGAAGTTATCAACACCCCAAGAAGTATGGTATGACCACAAAGATATTTACTTGTGAAATAATTAATAACATCAGCACATCAGAACAATCAGAAGTTATCAACACCCTAAGAAGTATGGTAAGACCACAAAGATATTTACTTGTGAAATAATTAATAACATGAGCACATCAGAACAATCAGAAGTTATCAACACCCCAAGAAGTATGGTATGACCACAAAGATATTTACTTGTGAAATAATTAATAACATGAGCACATCAGAACAATCAGAAGTTATCAACACCCAAAGAGTATGGTATGACCACAAAGATATTTACTTGTGAAATAATTAATAACATGAGCACATCAGAACAATCAGAGTTATCAACACCCCAAGAAGTATGGTATATGACCACAAAGATATTTACTTGTGAAATAATTAATAACATGAGCACATCAGAACAATCAGAGTTATCAACACACACCCAAGAGTATGGTATGACACAAAGATATTTACTTGTGAAATAATTAATAACATGAGCACATCAGAACAATCCAGAGTTATCAACACCTAAGAAGTATGGTATGACCACAAATATATTTACTTGTGAAATAATTAATAACATGAGCACATCAGAACAATCAGAAGTTATCAACACCCCAAGAAGTATGGTATGAAAACAAAGATATTTACTTGTGAAATAATTAATAACATGAGCACATCAGAACAATCAGAAGTTATCAACACCCCAAGAAGTATGGTATGACCACAAAGATATTTACTTGTGAAATAATTAATAACATGAGCACATCAGAACAATCAGAAGTTATCAACACCCCGAGAAGTATGGTATGACCACAAAGATATTTACTTGTGAAATAATTAATAACATGAGCACATCAGAACAATCAGAAGTTATCAACACCCCAAGAAGTATGGTATGACCACAAAGATATTTACTTGTGAAATAATTAATAACATGAGCACATCAGAACAATCAGAAGTTATCAACACCCCAAGAAGTATGGTATGACCACAAAGATATTTACTTGTGAAATAATTAATAACATGAGCACATCAGAACAATCAGAAGTTATCAACACCCCAAGAAGTATGGTATGACCACAAAGATATTTACTTGTGAAATAATTAATAACATGAGCACATCAGAACAATCAGGAGTTATCAACACCCCAAGAAGTATGGTATGACCACAAAGATATTTACTTGTGAAATAATTAATAACATGAGCACATCAGAACAATCAGAAGTTATCAACACCCAAGAAGTATGGTATGACCACAAAGATATTTACTTGTGAAATAATTAATAACATGAGCACATCAGAACAATCAGAAGTTATCAACACCCCAAGAAGTATGGTATGACCACAAAGATATTTACTTGTGAAATAATTAATAACATGAGCACATCAGAACAATCAGAAGTTATCAACACCCCAAGAAGTATGGTATGACCACAAAGATATTTACTTGTGAAATAATTAATAACATGAGCACATCAGAACAATCAGAAGTTATCAACACCCCAAGAAGTATGGTATGACCACAAAGATATTTACTTGTGAAATAATTAATAACATGAGCACATCAGAACAATCAGAAGTTATCAACACCCCAAGAAGTATGGTATGACCACAAAGATATTTACTTGTGAAATAATTAATAACATGAGCACATCAGAACAATCAGAAGTTATCAACACCCCAAGAAGTATGGTATGACCACAAAGATATTTACTTGTGAAATAATTAATAACATGAGCACATCAGAACAATCAGAAGTTATCAACACCCCAAGAAGTATGGTATGACCACAAAGATATTTACTTGTGAAATAATTAATAACATGAGCACATCAGAACAATCAGAAGTTATCAACACCCTAAGAAGTATGGTATGACCACAAAGATATTTACTTGTGAAATAATTAATAACATGAGCACATCAGAACAATCAGAAGTTATCAACACCCCAAGAAGTATGGTATGACCACAAAGATATTTACTTGTGAAATAATTAATAACATGAGCACATCAGAACAATCAGAAGTTATCAACACCCCAATAAGTATGGTATGACCACAAAGATATTTACTTGTGAAATAATTAATAACATGAGCACATCAGAACAATCAGAAGTTATCAACACCCTAAGAAGTATGGTATGACCACAAAGATATTTACTTGTGACATAATTAATAACATGAGCACATCAGAACAATCAGAAGTTATCAACACCCCAAGAAGTATGGTATGACCACAAATATATTTACTTGTGAAATAATTAATAACATGAGCACATCAGAACAATCAGAAGTTATCAACACCCTAAGAAGTATGGTATGACCACAAAGATATTTACTTGTGAAATAATTAATAACATGAGCACATCAGAACAATCAGAAGTTATCAACACCCCAAGAAGTATGGTATGACCACAAAGATATTTACTTGTGAAATAATTAATAACATGAGCACATCAGAATAATCAGAAGTTATCAACACCCCAAGAAGTATGGTATGACCACAAAGATATTTACTTGTGAAATAATTAATAACATGAACATCAGACATGTGCTCACAGAGGAAATCTCCGAGATGGGTCAGAACACATTTATGTTTCCAAGTATAGCAGGTCGGTTCTAACATGGCCTGACAATCAGATAAAACTTGAAGGAGAGTTTGGCTGTCGCCACACAAGTTGGATTTGACTGATTTATGTTCAAGAGTTTCAAATCTCGGAAGAGTGTCTATTATTGCATTTATTGCAACGCTTTGGCATGGCATGGGATACGATAGGTGCAACTACGCCATGTGAGATCCAAATATTTGAGATGTACAAAACTGTAGGCCATCTTGTACAACTAGGTTTTGTTAGATGGCTTACCAACATTTTGGATTGATCGGTGTTAATAATGTTTTTTTTACGTGATGGATGCATTTCCACCGGCGGAAACCGTCATACACTTTTTCACCAGTGAGTGAGTTTCCGTCTGCAGAACACGGCGGAATCCGACATAAAGCACCAAAGACTTTTCAAATAAGCCATACAAATCTACGTATAATCGAGCTAGCGCAGGTATGAATGTTAATATTTCTCTTTCAGATCGACGGCTTGAACTTCGAGTGCCAAACTTTCAGGGATTAATCTACGATTCGTAGAAAAGGACAGACTTATATACATTTAAAAAAAAACCATACGTGTCAAGATTCTCACCTTTTATCAGTTCATTCCTTATCTGTTCGGAACTTCAAAAGTAATGAGTACGTAATATATGAAACGTAATCTAACAATCGCAGGAACCATGCGCGCGCAGCAACAACTTCGGAAAACGGCCCTTGAGTCAAAAGACTACGCAACATGGAATAATTCGTATGTGTACCCTCATGCAAATAACATAGCAATACAAATTGTATTTGATAATTCTACACTATCACGACTAAGGCATATCGATGGAGGTGAACGTCACATTCTCCCCGACCTTCGTCATTTCGAATAAACACTGATTATCTGTGAACGCGTTATAGTGTTTATGAAATAATGCTGTGTGTTTTTGGTAAATATTACTTTCACGACTGTCATCTAGCAAGACATCCCGTCAAATCACAAACATTGTTGGTAGTGTAAGGCAATGCACTTAAAATGAAAGATACAGGCCTAATCGAGCTAAGGAGATATTTACATAAGAGAGTATGTGTACATCGATATTATTGAGTCCCACGAATTGTTGTGAGGAAACATATCCAAATGTGCGACAAACAATAATAGGTGTACAATACAGCTATGTGCAGCCACCAACAAACTATCCAGGTGTGATCTGAGCTTTGTTATATAATAGGTTTATCAATGTAGCGATGCACTCAGTTGGACAAATAGTAACGCCAGTCACGGTAATGTCAGTCACGCGCCCTTCTATGCGTTTTCACCTTTGATTTCCATTGTAGTAGTTTTCAATTAATTTAATACGAAATCATAACAATTAATGTCATATC
The DNA here is from genome assembly GCA_020002185.1 of Paraescarpia echinospica. Taxonomy (NCBI): domain Eukaryota; kingdom Metazoa; phylum Annelida; class Polychaeta; order Sabellida; family Siboglinidae; genus Paraescarpia; species Paraescarpia echinospica. Next base: position 48,244,090 of record CM034544.1, on the reverse strand, counting down.
TGTAACCCATAAATACGTCATTTGATGTTCAATGTTAAATTTGAGGCGACTGTTCTAAAAAATCAACAAAATATTTATGTTTTGTTGTGTGACGTTAGTCACGTTTATTTATGCATCTGTCATTAATTGCTGATAAAAGCTGTAGACTAATAATGCATATTTTCAATACAGCACTTTATCTAAGCTTGCTACATACTCAATTTGATTCATTTGAAATAATATGTTGAAGAAAATATAAATTGTTTTACACAAACATGCCCAACGTGTAACTTTAGTCACTGAGGAATTTCCCATTACATTACTTGTGCCGCATATGCTAAGTCGATTTTTTCCCGCTAAAACATTTTTGAAGAATTAATCATTCAAATAATGTTATGCGTGACATACTCAACAGTTTGTTAATACATATATATATTGTTCTGCGACGTTAATAGTATGTAACAGGATCTCCACTACAGACGTTTGTGCATGATCTTTAATGAATGAGTAGCATACATCTTACTTTTATTATTATGTGCGTTGTGCCCGCGGGCTGATTAATCTATTTAATTGTTCAATTATGATAATTGTTTCTGTCACACTGGATACGTAGTGTTGCCGAATGCTTAAAAGAAAATATCAATTGTGGAGAATAATTCCTAGATGAATCTGATGTGTCGTCCGTCACTAACACCACCGAGTGGGAAGGTGTCTGCCCGTTACCCAGAATCAGCCAGGGTTGTACTTATTAATAATAACCTCGTTGACTTGGTTAATTCAGCCCGCCTTGGCAAGGTTGCCAGGATGGTATGTTTAGAATTTAAATGCACTGTTTACAATTTGATTTGCGTTAGACGTGATCACTATACCTGGAAACAGAATACAGACAAGTATATGTAGAACGCTCCAACACTGCCTGATGCGGAGATTGAGCAACTCAACAGAGACTGTAAACACCATCTACAGTCGGTGGTGGTTTAATAAAGACAGTTCAGCACCTACCCTCGTCACCCCAACAGATCCTGTTGGTGCTGTAGTCGATATCTAGTCCGTTGACAATAGTCAGACCTTTTGACACAATCTGTGTGGGTTCACTGCCGTCCAGCGTGGCCTTGTAGATACCATTTGGGTCGCTTGTCGAAAAAAACAGCAACCTAAAACGTCATAGCAGTACGATTCATCACAACAATCTTCAATGTTGTGAAGTGACAATTCTAAATATGAAACTACTATATAAAACATATCATAATAAATCATACTAAATATTTACTAAGCAATGCAGACTTCACCATTAACACAATAAATACAGTCGTTACATTATTAAACATTACACATAATTATTCAAGTTTAGTTAAAACGACGTCCGTGGGCAAGAGGGTAAATTGCCTTTAACATACACATCAGACATTACGCCAATGCCAGACTGTGAAACAATGTGCACACAGTGCTGCATATCTAAAAACCTATGTCTTTTACATTGTAGCAATGCAAAAAATGTTACCTATTTTTGAGATCCACAGTCACACCTAGTGGTGTACCTATACAGTTAACGAGCGTACTTCCCCCACTGCCGTTCAAACTGGTCACGAGTATATTTCTGCCTTCTATGGGTAATATGTACAGTTTGTCTCCTTCTGCATCAACAGCAAGTCCGTATACCCGTTTACCTGCAGAGAATGGAACACACAGTTGACAAATTGGTGATAAATTAATCACATACGTGGATGTTGTAAAATATGTCAATTTGGTAGCAGTGTTACGTGGGTGACGCTCAAAACATAAAATTATGATGGGCACATCCGTTATTGTCCAAACTTTGTGAAGTTTTAGAGATATGCTAATACGTGGCATTATCCTAAATTGGGATATATATAGTCTGCGCAAAAAAAATCGTTGCTACTGCATAATATATTCAGTTCAGATACGCAACGATTTTATTTGCGTTTCGACCATAACGCGAGCGAAACTTTTGCCGCGTCTTGCATCCTGCAGCTAAATATAGCACAGTGGGCAGACGGCGCCAGCTGATTCAAATCAGTGCGTCTTTAGCCAACGGTAAGGGAAATGTTTTGAGTTCCTTCCTACCCCAAATGTGTGGCTATGTCAGTGCCCTACGAATTTTATTAATAAAACAATCAATTGTCATCGTAATGGGTCGAACGAAGTTGGATATCGCAGAGAAGGCGCGTATCTTCGCTCTTGTGAACGAAGGGTTGAGCAACCGCGACATTGCCATGCGTTCGGGCCGCAGTATGTAGGCCATCCGTATGCTCAAAAAGGCGGCGGCTGGGCTCCCCCCGAACGCCATTCCCAAGAGGAAGGAGGGCTCTGGTCGGCCTAGGAAGACGTCGATGAGGACAGATTCGATGTTGAAAAGAGAGGTGGTGTCCTGCCCGACCGTTACTGCAGGCGAATTGTAGGCAAACCATCCGAACGTTTTGGCGGGAGTGTCGACGCGAACCATCCAACATCGACTCCAAAAACATATGAAGATGCCGTGTCGCAAGGCGGCGAAGAAACCTCTCATCACGGCCCGAATGAGAAAGCAGCGACTTGATTTCTGCAGTAAATACAAAAACTGGACTGTAGAGCAATGGAGACATGTGATGTGGAGTGATGAGAGCACTTTTAGGTGCATCCGGAGTACAGCAGCACGTGTGAGGCGACCCATTGGCACGAGCCAACACGACCCCAAGTACACCCAGAAGACCGTCAAACACCCGGATGGAGTGATGGTTTGGGGGTGTTTCAGTGGACAGAAGGGCCGGGGAGGCCTATACTTCCTTCCGAAGAACGTGACGATGAATGGAGTTCGTTATGTGGATGTCTTGGAATCTCATCTGACGAATGCCTACTACATCCATGAGTGCACCCACTTCATGCAAAACAGTGCCCCCTGCCACAAGGCCAAAAGTGTGTCAACATGGTTCAAGAAGGAGAAAATTTAGGTGCTGCAGTGCCCAGGAAACTCCCCGGACCTTAATCCGATTGAAAACGCCTGGAATCAGATGAAGAGAACATTTTCCTGCAACAACACGAGCATTGTTTCCCATCTGTGCGAGGAGATCAAGAAGCTGTGGATTCTGAACATGCACCTTGACTACTTCCAGAAATTGAGTGACAGCATGCCCATACGCATCCAAAAGGTCATCCAAGTCAAGGGCAATGTCGCTAAATACTTAATAAAGAAAGTGAATGTCTTTTGTGTGTTTCTTGCACCTCTGTACCTAAATATGTATATAAAATACTAATAAAATAGCTGTTCTCGTCACAGCAACGATTTTTTTGCCCTTACTGTATATATATATATATATATATATATATATATATAAACAACGTATGCACGTATGACTGTGATTTTCATACAAATATAAATATAATATTACATGTGCAATATACTTTTGTTACGTGTGTGACGCTTGTGAAGTTTACTTAATTCATGCTATAACATCACAACATATCTAGGTAAGCTACTTTTCGAGGGCAAACATGGATAAACTTTATAATAACACGCATATCTTTGATTGGGAAATTATAACATCCATAAATAATTGTCAAACAGTATTCTATAAACTACTACTTCGAGAATATAACGATTGTTTTCTATTTAAAACAGTCAAGCTTAATTACAAGAATAAGAAACCATGGCTAACTACTAGTTTAAGAACTCAATAAAAGAGAAGAATAGACTATATATTAAATATAAAAGACAAAATGCAAGATATAATGAAACTAAATATAAAGATTACAAAAGTATATTGAATGGCTTACTACAAAAATTTGAACGTGAACATTATGCAACTGTCTTTGAAGATAATAAACATTTTGGATGATATAACTAACAAAATTAATTTTGTGAACTAAACAAAACAATAATTTGGCTAAATGCCAACGAATTATCTTTAACCATTGATATAGAACACCGAGCAGAAAACACAGCAAACCAGCAACACTCACAATTAATAATAATGTTATTAAACTAGTATCTTCTACAACATTTCTTGGTGTGACTATTGATAGCAAACTCATCTGGGCTGAACACATCAACTAAGTTAAATGTAAAATTTCGAAAGGTGTTGGCATTCTCAACAAAGCCAAACGATTATTAACTAGATCATGATTAGGTCACCTTATATTACTAATTTTTATATCCTCACTTGACCTACTGTATTGAAGGATGGGAGGTGCATTTGACTCATGTTGTTCAAGTATTGTTAAGATTAAAAGAAAGCAGTGAGAATGCTTGTCATATTTGCTCATACAAAACCTATCTTTAAATTACTAAATATCTTAACTTTCAGACAATTGTATGTATATTCAATATAGACATATGTGTATGTATAAATACAAGATGGGTCTTTTGCCAACAATCTTTGAAAATATGTTTAGACTTAATCGAGATTTTCTTAGTTATAATACAAGACAATCTGCACAAATGCATAAATTCAAGGCAACATTAAAAATAAGACTTCGTTCAATAAGCAATAAGGAGCTATCATTTGGAATTATTTCAGCACAAGACTTGAGTTCACAACTAATTCAGTAATTAATAACAAATGTATACATAGGCAATTCATTTTACATAATGATGTTAACATATAATACATATTTTAATCACGATTAACTTCTACACCTGCACGCTGTTTTTGTTTTTAATATAATGATATTTACATTGAAATATACAATAGGGAGTATAACATTATATTATGTTCTTCCCTTGTTGTTCTTATTATGTTATTGTATATGATTTTTTGTAATTTGATTTGAATTTGTATGTATTGTAATGAGTTACAATAAATTTGATTTGAACCTAATTGTGATAAAGCAATAAATTATGTGACATATCTATGAGACTAGAGGAATAGTGATTTATTTTAGGACGAACCCAAGAAAATCAGACATTAATAAATGAGAATCGGTGTACATTTCCCTATGGGAATCATGCACTGTCAACTATAAGTGAACTGACGTGGTTTTGCCCCAATGTAATACATTAGCAATTAAATTACATTTATTAATATATATGTTTAATACATTATGTCACGATATACATAGGTATTCGATGTGACACAGGTAACGTAGCGTTACGTGTGTTACACACACACACATATTCCAAATGTTACATAGTTAAACATTTGTGCATGTCTTTTACATTTTGATATTATATAAGTATTCGTATGTTGATTTACAAACCAATTGGAAATTAAAAACACAAATTAGTTTGTGGAAAAAAATTAAGTTTTTTTGTAAATTTGTGTTACACGTGTGACATGAAAACTTGCTTTTTTATTTATATATAACTTTTAACAAAATATTGTTGTGGTCTAAATTTAATTACATTGTTACCTAGTGACATCTAAATATACTATATACTATTTTTAAATGTACAATACGATGTGGTGTTACTTGAATTGTTTTAATTACTATTATAATAAATTACATAACAAAATATGTACTGTAAGGAAAATGGCAATTACTTTCCGTAACTTTTTTTATAAAATCATATATTTTACTTGTTTCACAGCAAGGAGATGTAGGATTACTAAATGGGTCAAGATTGTTTTCTACCCTAGGACAATTATAGAAAATCACCATTCAGGCTTTTTTTCCATGGAATCGCCCTATGCCAGCATGGCCGCATGTAGGAACAGGTACAAACCACAGTAACACGGCCAGTTGCCCATAACCCTGGCTAAGATGTGTCTTTTGTGACAATAATGTGTTGCAGATTTTGGGAGTTTCTAATGGGGTATATGTGTGTAGACACATGTGAATATACTAGTAAAACATATAATGATTGCGTATATTTAGGACTAGTATTTCACGAAGCACGTTCCACATAAGTATTCAGGTAATATCAGATATAAATACTGATGCATTTTATCTGATACAACGCCAGATCCAATTTAAATTGTTCGTGGCGCAGGATACATGAAAAATACTGGTTATGGCATTACAAAAAATAAACCTACATTATTTTAAAATGGCATATGTAAAGCTACGTTATGTAAGACTATAAAATATTATGTATCTAGTGTAATAAACGTATGATATATTTTATATATGCAAGTGTTTTTTTTTAAACTAGGCTTGGGCAGGGATTTTTCACTGAAATTGCCCGTAATTCTGACTGTTCTCCCAACATTGGTGAAACATGTGTTGGAATAGAAATTTACATTTCAACAAACATCATTATACGGTCTGTTCGTGTGTCAAATTGCTTTTTGCGACTTTTTCCGGAAAATCGACGCTTAGCGCGACTTTGTTAGCTCGCTACGCGTACCATTTGATGAGTTGTTGATGTTTTATTCTAAGCGTATGTAAGCTATTTCGCCATATTATGGTATTTAATTGCAAACAAATACGATCAACATAACATATCATATTGTATTGATCTAAGGTAGCGATTTGAATATTTTTAATTACTGAACATTCTTCAGGATAGTTTTTTTGAGATCAAAAACTTTCTTATTCTGGTGATGTTTTGATTTAGTGCCAGTTGAAATGCACTTTGTGGTGGCCTACAGCACCACCAGGTTGTCAACCATATATGACACTTTGCTTGTACAGGTGTATAGCAGTTTTATGTCGTAGCATCAACATTTTTCTGATCAGTTGAAACGAAAAATGTTCAACATGTATGTAAAATTGCAATATACTCACAATTAAATATATTGCTCAATTAAATACATTAACACGTTTAGTAAAATTAATGAATTAATTGAAGTTGACTTTCTGCAAATATTAATTCATTAAATTAACAGAAAATAGTTAATTTCACTATGCTATGCAGATAGTAGGCAACTTAGTTAATACGTTTAACAATCAGCATCACACAACAGGCCAAATACAATTAATTAATTAGTTAATCAAACTGTTCTATTACGTTAAGTTTAATTGAACTAACAATACTTATTACGTTATGTGTAAAATTGCAGATTACATTAAAATTTGATTATTTTGTTTAAGAAACAGGAGGAAATACCTGTACGTAACACGGACATGAAATACTCATTAGCAGCCGATTTTAAATAACCACATATTTGTAGTAAAGTTAATTAAACTACTTTCTGGAAATATTTATTTATTTATTAACTTAAGTGCATTAATTAGCAAATAAACAATTAACAACATAGAGGTTTAAATAAACCCACACTGATTCAAAGAAAGTGTATAATAAAGTTGTTAAAATACCTTGTAGCTATCTGCTAGTAATTCAATTGATTTCCTGAGTAATCGTAAGTTTACAGAAAAATATAATAGCATTGAAACCTGTAGCAACGTGTGTAAAACATTGATCTTAGTTTGAAATCACTACAATATGCTATAAAATGATTACAAATTATTGATTTGTGAGAGATAGTTCACCACTAATCATACACTGGAGGAAAACTAGCTTTTTCAGGTTTAGTCCAGACTAAACCTGGGATTAAAGTTAATCCACATTCTGGCCTGCGTATTAAATTTAGTCAACTTTCTGGCAGACGGACTAACTTAGTCCTATGTCTAAACCCAGGATTAAAAATTAGTCCTGCTTCTGGCATACGGGCCTAAATGACTGGGGGTGAAAATAATGGACTCACCCAAGAAAATTGCTGAATCCAACCAAAGATGTACATCTACCAAATTAGCCTAAGGAAACAGAGAAAAACGTTTGCTCATTTCAACCAGACTCTACCCATGTCCGGTTGCGAAATGTAGTAAAGCTGCAGATATCGATTGGTGAGGGCAAATTATGGACCCACCCAAAAATGTCTGATTCCGACTGGAAGTTGAATATATTAATCTTTGAATACTGTGGAAATAGTGTGGTACTTTTACGGGGTCTGTCACAATACGCCAAACATATATCACTACGCTGCCTGTTGGCAATGCTACCGCGTGTATTGTTATAGAACACTCCACAACAGGTGATCGTTAATACACCGCTCAAGATACCTGCTTGGTAGATGTCCGTCATGTTGGAGCCGTTGAGTGTCGCCCGTCTCACTGTTTTATCGTCACTCCAGTACACAAAGCCATGAACTTCGTCCGCTGTGACAGCTCTCATAACTACAATCACGTAAATAATAATAATAATGAACTTTATTTAGACACTGGTATCCAGAGTAAGACCCTGTTCGATAGTATTTACATAGTCTGCAATAAAAACTGGCTACAGTAAAACAATATGTGTACACATACATAAGATTTAGTGATGTAAACGTAAATTCAGTCTGAAAGAACCTTTAAATAGCATCGGCTAAAAGAAAACATTATAGCTATAACTCTTGTGTAATAATAAAAATGTGACAGCCCATATCTTACCTACAATCACGTAAAATAATAATAATAATGAACTTTATTTAGACACTGGTATCCAGCGTAAGACCCTGCTCAATAGTGTTTACACAGTCTACAATAAAAACTGGCTACAGTAACACAATATATGTACATATACGTAATATTTAGTGATGTAAACGTAAATTCAGTGTGAAAGAACCTTTAAATAGCATCGGCTAAAATAAAACATTATAGCTATAACTCTTGTATAATAATAAAAATGTGACAGCCCATATCTTACCTACAATCACATACAATAATAATAATAGTGAATTTTATTTAGACACTGGTATCCAGAATAAGACCCTGTTCAATAGGGTTTACACAGTCTGCAATAAAAACTGGCTACAGTAACACAATATATGCACACATACGTAGGATTTAGTGATGTAAACGTGAATTCAGTCTGAAAGAACTTTTAAATAGCGTCGGTTAAATAAAACATTATAGTTATAACTCTTGTATAGTAATAAAAATGAGACTACGTATTTAAAATTAATATGTAGACAAGTAAAATTTTAAACCAGATTAAACTAAATTAAATCAGATTAATATATACAGTAAGTATTAAAAAAATAACTATCTATCAAATAATATACTAGTATAATAGTAAACAATAGAAATAATAGCAATAATAAATACTATCATATGATGATGGGGAATTGACATTAAAACAACCGGGTAGACATAAAAAGCAAGTTGAAGGTAATATACCAGGTCGTAATTGCCAAGTGTTCAGTGTACGATGATATATCAGGTTCATAGCAGTAGTCTTTCTCACAACAAATGTTGCAGCAATGAAAGTGTCCTCTTATGTAACGTAGTAACAGAGCGTGTCATGATTCATATCCCCTGGTAGTAACCAGAATTACTGATTGTGTGATAACTATGCTATAAAACAGAGTTTGTGACTGCATAGGATGCTGATTTCATTTTATTATATCTCTTTAAAAATTGCAAAGGCAGCTATTATGCATGTGTCTTTTGAATTAAGCATTCTCTCAGAATTTCCTATTTTGGATTTATGTAAATTGGTAAATTATCCAGTATAAAGGATAGTGTTTTAAAACAAATTGTAATCTTTCGAAACACCCTATTTAACGTGCTATTTAAGTGTCACAAAGTGGTAGACGTGGAATTATAACATTATTTGATATCATATTTGACCTTGACTACATATTCATCTTAATCATTTTAATCGGGAAACCTCCTCCTGAAACTGTGTATGGTCGCAAGGTACAAGTTTGCCAAATTTGGTGCTTGACATTTGAACTTCAGCGACTCTCTACAGGGGAGACCAGGGCACCAGGGCCACTGGGGCACCATGGCCATTTGATTGTTTGGCCACTTGGACAGTAAAGTATGACATTATGTGTCACCTTATGTATGCTCCAGGCACACAATATTAAGCTGAGGTTACACAACGTTGTTTTTGAATGACGTATTGCCTGGGCACAAGGGCCGGGGCACCACGGCCGGGGCACCACGGCCGGGGCACCACGGCCGGGGCAGCCATGTACACATGAGTGAAGTCACAAAACAAACAACACTTTCATCTTCGAAACTTAAGACCTTTGCTATTCAGTTATTAAAAATGGATATCCCATTTTCATTTTATTAGGGATAAAACATGGTCTTGTTTATCAGGAAAAACAATGTTAACAAGTTTCATCAAGATTTGCCTCTTCTGTAACTATTTGAAGAACTAAAAATTTAGGTATGTCGGTATAAAAACGCAAAAACGTTTGATGACAACATTTTAAAGCTAAAAACAAATAAATACAAGAATCTATATCAATGGGCCCGCTAGATCGCACACAACATTTATGCACCATACATGCAAAGCTGACAGAGATATGGGTCCACAGATAGACATGCATACAGAGAACCGTGTTGTTTTATAACATCAGTAATACTATACTAATGACTTATTTAGCACAAATAGCCCCGGAAACACTGAACTCAATGGTGCGACAAAAAGCAAAGGAAAAATTGTTCACCATTATTTTGGTTTCGTGTCTGCCAGCTAGGTAAGATGAACACCAGCACAGAACTGCGCCAGATATGCCGTACCACATTGATAAGCACTTAGAAAATATGTTGTGGGCAATGGTATCAGAGGCGGCAAAGAGATCCAGCGAGGAGAGTGTTGTTACTTTGCCTTTGTCAATGATTAGGATAACATCATTGTGTAATTTTTAAACAAAAGTTTAAGCAGAATGAAATTCCTTGTGAGCTGATTGTGACACATTGGATAAGCAATTTGCACAGACGTGAATTCTTCGACAACTTGCTATGATTTGTGTTCTAATATTTTGAAAATAAAGCTGAGTTTGAAATATGTATGTAATGGCATGTCCACTTTTTTGACTAGCGTGACACTATTTTATAAACTTGAAATTTAATGGTATCTACAAATTTATATAGGACGCGCACATCGGCCCTGCCTGTGGTGACGTCAGCAACATCTGACGGGCTGGTTGCTTTGTGAAGTTTGTGACACGCAAATGACCACGTTTGAGCGGGCTTAGTAACATGAGTTCATGTAGGTTCACAGCTGGTACATTACATGACAAGAGTATTAATTTTAAGTATACGAAGCTTAAAATATAATTAAAATGTCATTTCACTTAGTCTTTAAGGTAGGATAAGATTAGGACCCATGATCATGGGGAGCTTCGAGCCAACCCCTGTAACTTTGTTAACACTTATGGTATGTTTAATTTGTCGGGTTCTGTTGAAGCAGGTCATGTTTTGTTTCACTTCGTAGCCATTTGAATGATTGTGAATGAATAACAGTGCGCAAAATCACGTTTTTTAACGATAAAATATTTTAAAGTAAATATTTTGTTGTTTGTTTTCTTTATCCAACTACCATAAGCAGTCCTGGATTCAATTCTTAATTGATTTGGAATTGAATTGATCAAAACAATTTATGAATATGAACTGAATTAGAACTGAATAAAACTAAAACAGATTGAATTGGAATTGAATTGGAAATGAATGACATAAAGTAAGATTAACTCAATGAATTGATCGAAACAGAAAATAAATTTACGACGTTTTTCTATATAAACTGACACGTATTATCTACAAAATATATGTTAAATTGTAACATTTTCGGATGTGTCTTGTTGGTCGAAGACCAAAGGCCAGTATTTATTTGCACAAAAGGATCTAAATATTCAAAGGAAATAAGTGTGACAGAATTGTTAAAAGACTTAAATTGGACATAATTAATGATGAATTGTCAAATCAAATTTTCAGACTTTGGTGTGCAAAAGGTTAATAGTTACACGGGCAGAATCATCGATAGGTCAAGATGGGAATATTTTATTTAATCATAAATTAAGTAGACCTAGTTGTAATAAAACCACTTGGTCTAAATCTGTAATTTTAAGAACTATACCATATTGGAATAAATTATCCAGCAATATTCTTGCGGCCTGCTCCAGTACATCATTTCGGAGCAGGCTGGAGGCGCTACCCTGAAGGTATTGCCTCTCATCTATCATCCATGTGTTGTCTTTTCTGGGAATTTATGTATTATTTTTCAAGATTAAAATTGAGATCTGCCATCAAACAACACTTGGGCTGCAATTCTTTGTGTGACGATGTTACGGTAGATAGAACTGATCGTTTAAATACGCGTCACCGAAACCGCGCGAGTTCCCGCGCTGTGTATGCTGACCTGCCACGCCAGTGAAGTTGTTTGTTATTTTACGTAGAATGTTATCTTCTTTTCTCGGCCAAGTCGTAACATTTCTCTGGCGACGAGGATACAAAATCATGTATCCAACAACAGCACAAAGAGCGGAGACCCTGTCAATATGTCATAGTGACATTTAAGCGAGTCAAAGATAAGTTTATGTGGTGGAGTTGTCGCGGTGATTTGGCTGACGTCAGCGGCAAGCCAAACTCCGAACTCATTGGGACGTTAGGAAAGTTCGACCGTCACTTAGAGACAATTCCGTGTTACGAGGAAAGGTTGCATTTGTTCTTAACTACAAATAACATAGCAGGAGACGATGCGGAGCGGCGTAAACCATTACTTCTTACCGAAGTGGGAAGGGACATTTATGAAGTGCTGTCTGATTTGTTTAGGTGGGAAAAATCGGCTCACACACCTTAGAGCAACTCTTACAAAAGTTGAAAGATCACTTTGAACCGGTGCCCAACGAACTGTCAGATTCGTTCACATTTTGGACGAGGGATCAAAAGGAGGGTGAAAGCATCGCGGTGCACAGCTTGGCGATAAAAAAGTTAACTGTACATGCACATTTCCCGGACCATGGTCGTTGGTTGAGAGACGGGTTCGTCACAGGCTTAAATCGTAGTCATGCAATCGTACAACTGAACTGAGTAAAACGACGAAGTTAATGTTCGAAAAAACTGTGATAACTGCTGTAAACTTGGCACTAGTCAATTCCAAGGCAAGGCAATTCCATTCACCAGGCGGCACCACTGTCAACACAACATCCAGTGAGCGCCAATCGTGTGAGATTCATCATGTGGCGCTACGGTCGGCACAACAAGTGAGCGTCAATGCAATTTTTAATTCAATTCAAGTACCTTTAGTGTCCCTCATGGGGAAATTATCTTGTGGTGTTTGCTATTAAGGAAGCAATGAAAAAGCATGTGTAACTGTGAACACTGACCACACAGACCCACACCACCGATCTATATATATAAATACTCATGGTATAGTATAGTTGTAAAAGAGTACGATAAAAACAAATACTAAGAATCACCAATCAGTATACGTCAATTGCGTGAGCTACGCCACAAAACCAAGTGAAGGGAGGTACCCTAAACGGGTTAACACAAACGGTAAGCAGCATCAACATATATTAGGACAACAATACTGGCGTTGTTGTGGCAAACATGCTCCGGAAACATATAAGTTTAAGGTAGAGGGTTCCTTCCGTTGTAGCAAAACGGGCCATGTAACAAAATCGAAAGAGTGTAAAGGCAAGTCACGTGTCCGTTCCGTGACTGAGGAAGCATCTAAGGTACAAGTAGACGACTTCGCAGTGTGCAGGGCGTACGCAGTGGATGCAAAAAAAGTGCGGTAGCATCAGGGTGCCCGTGTGCATTGGCGGTATCAAGTTTGACATGCAACTAAACACAGCAGCAGATGTATCATTGCTGCCAGAGAGCTTGTATCGCAAGTATATGAGTCACGTGCCAGACATTTGAATTGGCTGGTGAGATCATGGTAACGGTGCAATATGAAGATCAACAGATACATCACTTGCCGTTGATCATCACAAGAGGCTCAGACAAGGCTGCATTGTTTGGTCTACAGTGGCTAGAGCACAACAAGTTGGACTGGCATAAAGTATGCAGCATGTGAGGATGTTTATCGGGGGTGTTGATAAACATACCGACGTTTTCGCACTGTGAAGATCTACATTGACAGCAACCAACCACCAAAGTTTTTTCAAACCGAGGTCAGTTCCGTACGCACTGATGCAGAAGGTGGAGGAGGAACTGGACAGACGAACTTCATTCAGCCAGTGCATTACCTTGATTGGGCTACCCGGATAGTCCCAGTTCTCAAAAAAGTAGATGGCAAGGTTCGGGTGTGTGGAGATTACAAACTGACTGTGAACAGAGTGGCACATCTTGAACAGTACCCGATTCCAACACAGGATGACTTGTATGAGAAACTGACAGGTGGTAAACAATTCAACAAGCTGGACCTAAGCTACGCCTATTCTCAACTTCACTGGATGAGTCAAAGGAGTATATCACGTTGAATTCTCATAGAGGTTTGTTTCGTTACAATCGACTGCCGTGTGGCATCAGTTCGGCACCAGCTATTTCTCAGCGGACAATGGACAATATTGTTCAAGGCATACCGCGAGTCGCTGTGTACCTGGATGACATCATCCTGAGTGGCGCGACAAAGGCGCACCACCTTGAAACGCTTGATTTGGTCTTGGGAAGACTAGAAGAAGTAGGGTTCAGGCTCAAGAGAGGAAAGTGTACATTCCTGGCAAACGAAGTTGAGTACTTGGGTCATACGATTGACCAACATGGTTGCATCAAGTAGAACACAAACTGGAGGACATTCAGAAGGCGAGAGCTCCAGAGAATGTGTTGGAATTACATGCATTCCTGGGTCTGCTAAATTACTACGATATGTTTCTGTGCAACCTGTCGACCTTGCTAACGCCATTGCACAAGTTGCTATGCAAGGGACATAGGTGGTTCTGGGGACCACAAGAGCAGCGGTGTTTCCAGAGATCCAAAGAACTCATCCTGTCAGCTAAAGTATTGGCGCACTATGATCCAACGAAGCCAATACTACTCCATTGCGACGCGTCGAACTACGAACTCGGCGCGGTGCTCTCGCACGTCATGGAAGATGGTGCCGAGCGCCCAGAGGGATTTGCATCACGGACACTTAACCATTTCAGTACTACAGCCCTGATCAGCTGTGACCACTGAATACTGCATACCCAGTGAATATGCAAGACAATGGACTACCTCATTTCAAGTCAAGATTTGAACAACTAAAAAGCGTTTTATAAATGTTATACATTTTCGGAAAGTAGGATAATCAGCGAGTAAAATTAGCGATACCATTTTACATTCCGGCGTCATGGTAACCAGCAATCCAAGATGGCCACCACAATTTCAACTCTTTAGTTGTCACCGTCACTTTCGTCTCCGACTCTGTCGCTAAATTCGCCGACATAGCCATTGTGTTGATCGTCGACATCCGACAAAGATTCTTAATTAAAACTGTCTAATAATCTGCCCAAAACATACGATGGTAAATCGCTAGTTGAAGTAATGTCGTCGGCCATTGTGGCTACCGCAGATTTGATAATCCATCATTTAAAACTGCGAACATTTCCGTAAGCTATTATTGAGCGATAATCCACAATGAGCACAGCTGAATAGGTAATTTATTCGCCATGACAATCGTACACAATAAATGGCTCCACGTAGTGGATAATTATGAGTAAAAACGATTTGAATAGCGGACATCGTCAATGCCGCCACACCGGCCTGTCGTTCTGAAGCGTCACTCTCAGCACGGCCGGTGTAGCAGCCAGCCGTACTGAAATGGTTAACGCGGCAGAAAGAAATTACTCGCAGCTCCACAAGGAGGGAGCTGCAATAATGTTCGCTTTGAAAAAAATCCACATGCAGCTCTATGGATTGTGTTTTGTGATCGTGACAGATCACAAGCCGGAGAACTGAGGCAAGTTCCGATCACGGCATCACCACGAATACAACGGTGGGCTATCACTCTGCGTGGATACGAGTACAAGATCTAGTAGAAGTCATGGCAATGCTGACTGTCCCAGTGAGTTGCCTTTACCAGTAGCGGTGAAGGATGAATCAGAAGAACGCGTCTTGTTGATATAGGAGCTAGACTCATCACCAGCGAGCGCAGGACAGATCAGTCACTGTGCTGGCCGTGATCCTACACTGGCGCATGTCAGGGAATACCTGATGCGTGGCTGGCCTGACGGAAAGGTCGACATCAAGATAGCACGATACCATAGTAGACGAGAGGAGTTAAGTGTGCAAGACGGTTGTGTCTTGTGGGATGCCAGATTGGTGATTCCAACGCAGTGCCAACAAGAAGTGTCGCATGAGTTACATCTTGCACATCCAGGAATCAGCAGAAATATTATGGACAACAATCCACTTTGCGCGAAACAAAACCATATACTTTGCATCCTTTTACCGACCCCCCAATAATCATCTCCAATCTCTCGAAGCTCGCCATGACTCTTTGACGAACATATACACATCATAAAAACTCCGACTAACGTAGTTGTAGCAGGATATTTTAACCTTCCTGATATCAACTGGAGCAACGAACAAACCACAAGTAATATAACTGCCAGCAAGCACAACAAACTATTTTTGGAAATTGTGTTGTTGGAAAGTTTTTGCGGCTGCGCCGCTGTAACTTCAGCTTCTCCGCTGTCTCCGTTGTGAACTCATCATATCCGAACACGGGGGTACAGTGCTATTGAGAATTTTATTTTTACGTCGCGCCACTACTTTCAATTTACCTTTTCCAGCTTCTCTCCGCTGTCCCGGCTGAAATGAATACATCCGAAGACGGGAGAGGGGGAAGAAAACCATATATCTGCGCCGCCTGTTCCTGGGAAGGTTGGCAGAAAACGATATGTCTACCCTCCAATTGCACAAACCTTTCACAGTCCGCAAACATACACATTAAGCGTCTCATCAAATTTACATTTCCACCAGCCATTGACGCTCGCCAAAAAAACAAACATTCATGCTCATATTTAACAGGGGCAGAACCATATGTCTGCTCCCCTAAAGAAATTTCATGGGTGCAGCTGCCCCCCCCCCCCCCGTTCCACCGCCTATGCATGGAGTCCAATTCATAAGACATCAACTGGGTCTTTTTTCGGACACAACTTGCCACACTGATCAACTATACCATCCCTAGTCGCACCACCAAAGAAAAAATCCACCTCCCTTGATAACACGGAAAATAATAAAGATGCAACGAAAATGCAACAAAAGCAAAAAAGCAAAGCAAACTGGACTTAATAGCGAATGGGAAAACCCTAAACAATTCTGGTCATTCATCGAGAAAACATTGGCATCCCTACACTACAATAAATGAACAACAAATCATCAACGATCATGACAAAGCAAATGCACTTAACAACCTATTTAGTTCTGTGTTCACCCAATACATCTACCATATCCCCCAACAAGCACATTCCTCTTACCTTAATATGCCCACTCTTGAAATTGGGATAGCTGGAGTAATCAATCAACTGAAAAATCTAAACCAAAACTAAGCCACTGGCCCAGATGAACTAACCACCAGAATTCTTTAAGAAACTGCAGAGGAAATAGCTGCCATTATCACACACATCTTCCAACAGTCATACAACACATGCGAACTCCTCGATGTACAGGTCAAGTACTAGTAACTCCAATGCACACAAAAACACGAATCTGACCCGGCAAACTAAACACCAATATCACTAACGCGCATCAACTGTAAAGTCTGGGAACACATAATTCTAAGTAACATGTGGAAACACCTGAACAAACACATCATCCTCCACTTTCAACACGGATTCCAGTCAGGACTGTCTTGTGAATCTCAACTCATCGAGACAATCCATGACTGGATGACTGCTATGGACAACAAGACACAAATATATGCAATTCCGCTTGATGTTGCCAAAGCTTTTGACGAAGTGCCCCTCAAATGCCTCCTATCCAAACTAGCCTCACACGGAATAACTGGAAACACATAAAACTGGATAAAATCATTAATTTCTGTCAAACCGTAAACAGAGAGTCTCAGTAAATGGAGTTCTGTCGGACACAACATATGTATGGTGTTCCACAGAAGTCAGTCCTTGTACCAGTCTTCTTACTACTCTATATAAATTACATAAACGAAAACATCCCATACGCCTCTTTGCAGACGACAGCATTGTATATTGTAAAATCACTTCCAAAACCGACCATGACCTTTTTCAAACTGTCCTGATCCAACTCCAAACATGGTCTTGGAAATGTAATTTAACAGTTCTAAATATGTCCGCCTCCCAATAACAAATAAATATAAACTCAGACTATACAAATTCACTTTCTTTTCAGTATGCCACTCGCTACGGTATCCAATCATCTGTATCTCGGAGTAAAATTAGATTCACACTTAACCTGGGCAAGTCACATCACCAACCTAGTTTCCAAATCCTCAAAAAGTACTAGGCATGATTAAACTAACCCTTGGCCCATACAAACCCGAAGTCAAAGAAATAGTTTAAAACATGCTAATCCGATAAAATTTGGAGTATGCATCTCCTATATTGAACCTACACCAAAATTAAGCACCTTGACAAAAATACTACAGTACGCTGCCATATTTGTTAACAATGATCATAGAAGACAAACCAACTCAGCAGACCTAGTAACCACCCTTGGATGGCCAACTCTTGAACAGTGACGCATTATCAAACAAGTCGTGACATTTTATAACATTTAAAAAATAACATGATCAAGATCAATCCCCAGCAGGCCTCCTAACACCGTAAAGAAACCGTGGCCACTATGCAGCCCCTAGGTGCCGCATTGATACAGCTGTTTTCACCTACTCCAGAGAAATGAGACTTTATCTGAACACAAATCACTAAATTAGAAAGCCCCAATACTTTTCAAACAGCCATCATGAACCTTCCATTTGGCATACCCAATCACCTTAACTGCCTATAAATAATTTATTAAGTTAAGCAACCCACAGCGCATGTGCACAAACACCACAAACTTCTGCGCTAGCCCAAGATTGGTCTGTTTGGAGTATCTGACCTAAAACGACCAAACCAGTTAAAAGAGAACATTAACTAAAAGGTTCCTGTAAACATGGAACGTGAAACATCACTTAGAAATATCTAAGCGAAATAATCACTAAATAGACTGTAGGGTAACACACAATACAATTCAGTTTTACGCAACATAAATGTTCCTCGATGCATATTTTCCTCAATTAGAGTAATAATGCATAACATGCAGGTGTTGTAAAGTCTGAATATCATATCTTAATTTCAGTTATGATGAATAAATCGCAGCACACATACCAGTTGTTTATTGTAATAAAAATCACATAGTTAAACTCACTGATCTATTTTTAATGTAAAAATGTAGTTGTGGCCCAAGGGACCCCACGTGGTGGCTCAAGGGACCCCACGATTTGGGTCCTTTGAGCCACTTGACATGCCTCCACGAGTTTGTATATGGGCAAACATTGTTTGGCAAACTGCACAAATAAAACACAAAAATAAAAAATGTTGTTTAACTCTCTAAAATTTTTTTTTTTTTTTGATAGCCTACATGGAACTCATACTTGTTTTAACACTTTTGATTATGTTTATTACGACACCCGCCACCTTTGGTAACAAAGCACACTGTTTTGTTATGGAAATACAAATACATATCGTCTCGCGTTACGACAAAAGGAAACACATGAATGTACCTTTCTTCATGTCAAATTTATCCTAAAAGTATAAATGATAATAGTAATAATAAGATAACTTCTACTGCGCCTAAATCCTTGGAAACCAAGTCCAGAGGCGCATCAAAACAAAAGGATTAATCATTCTCAAAATCCCTAAACACAATTCTAGTTGTCAACAGATGGGTCAAGGCGCTAGGAAGCTATGGTGGATAAGCAAGGTTGTAAAAACATGTTTTTAAATGAAGACGGATTTTTTTTTTTCAACTGATTTAACAATAACAGGGAACACCTTCCAGAGTTGGTGCAGCAATAGAAAAAGCCCTAATTTCAATGTTAGTGTTGATTCTACGAACAAAACGTAGGTCAGAACTAGGTGATCGAAGGTGGATAGGTTTTCTAACAGGAGTAAGTATTGAAAGCAAATAATATGGTTGCTTACTGTATAGCGCCTGGTATTTAATGGTACATATCTTAAATATTATAAGATATCGTACAGTAAGCCAAAGCAAAGACTTGAAAAGTTAGACGAAAAACGGGGAGATCTTGTAGCGAAATTATAAAGGAGAGAATTGCAATAGTCAAATCTCCTGCTAACACACGCTGTTGCAGTAGTTCTAGCAACATAAAATGACATAGACTGGCAAATACGGCGACGATCACGAATAAGATAGAAAACAGCAGCGACACGTGTGAGATATGTGTTGTCGGAAATTAGAGTTACTATCAAAGATCACTCCTAGATTCCGCACAGAGGTTGTTAGCGTGATACCCTGATTCAAAATACGCATAGGGGAAACATAAAGTTTACTACGCTGTATTAGAGTACCAATAATGATCAACTCAGTTTTATTTGCATTTAATTTCAACTTGCTGTCCAGTGGAAGATATCTTGGAGGCACTCACTGAGTTGGTTTAAGGGAGTGATGTATATCCGGCGTAGCCAACGAAATGTAGATCTGATTATCATCAGCATAAAGATGATGATCCAAGTTATTTGTTTGTATAACAGAGTTTAGTGCCGTGATGTAAAGAGTAAAAAGCAAAGGCCCAAGAACAGAACCCTGGGGAATGCCAAACAAAGTTAGCAATGCAGCCGAAAAGCAGTTAGGTATGAAGAAAACCAGCTTAGAGCTGTGCCGGATATGGCGTACAGTTTTAATAAGCGTTCAATGAGAATGTTGTGACCAATTGTGTCAAAAGTGGCAGAGAGATCTGGTAAAGTAAATGCAGTCAATTTACCATTAATAATGTTCAAGTTAATGACATTGTGAACCTGCAAGAAGGCAGCATCCATTGAATGAAACTGTCTAAATGCTGATCGGGACATAGTAGTTAAGATATGTGTGTTAATGAGAGACTTTAGACGACTTGCTACAAAGTGATCTAGTATTTTGGAAATTAAGCTGAACTTATATATATATATATATAACTGCTTAGGTCTTGTTTAGGCAGAGATGACTTCTTAAGAAGTGATGTGACATGGGCATATTTGAAATAATCACGAAAACAGCCAGAGCAATGGGATGCATTTATAATAATTGTTATTGGTCCAATTAATGTATCAAGACATGCTTTTAGTGGTATTGTTGGAAATGGATCAAGTTCACCAAATTTATTTGGTGAGAACATAATTAGTTTCATAACTTCATCAACTGTTGCAGATTCAAATGACACAAGTAGATAATTTATTTGTGGAAAGTCCACAGAGACATTACTTAAAGTATAACCTGGGAAAACGGAACGAATAATACTGATTGTATTCTTAAAGTGACTAGAGAACGAGTCAGATACAGACTTAGTTTATTTGTGATCAGGTAGCGATGAAACAGGCCTTCTATGTATAATGTTACTGATGCAGTTTCATAACTAGCACAGTTGTTTATCAGCCTTATTTATGACCATATTTGTATAATAATCTGATTTTGCGTTGGCCATTTGTCTGTTATACAGGTGACATTGCTTAGAATAGCGAGATATGTCTAAAGACGAAGGTACTTTGCGCCTTGCACGCTCTAAATAACGATGACGTATTTTAGATAGTATATTTTCGGAAGTCATCCATGGAGCCGGTGGCTTTTCTGACACACATTTGGATATTATAGGTGCATGTTTGTTAAGTAATGCATTGAGTACTTTCTTTTGGATCTGTGATTAGGTCAGATTTAAGGATACTCTGTAATGTCTATCCTGTGAATGGTTCTGTAAGACACATTGTGTTTCGAATGTAAAGGAGTTTTAGAAACGCCAACATTAGCAATGGCAGTATATTGGTCTGATCACCCATATGAAACAATATATGTTTTGATAGTATTACAAGTTGATCCGGTTATCAAGAGGCCAAGCCAATCTCCATATTATATGTGTAAAAAAGGCAACATGTTGTTTCAAATCAAAGGATGCCAGAATATGATCAAACGTAGTTGTATTTATAGAAGGTATATCCAAATGAAAACTAAAATCACCACAAACACAAAATTCTGAAAGATTGGTTGCCAGATTTTCTAACAGATCCTGACATTTGCTGGATGGGCGACACACATAAAACAAAGTATGCGGAGAAAGAAGAATCTGAAAGGTCAACACATAGGGACTAAAAACTGAAGTATTCAGGGTTGGAATGTAATTTAACTTTAAATTGCTGTGATTCTAGAAAGCCAACAACAAAACTAGGTCCGACTAAACGTGGTTAATGGTGAAAGGTGTAACCAGAAGGAGAAACGTCAGCAATGCGTGCAGCTGTATCATGTTGTCTGAGCCAGGTGTCAGTTTCAGCAAAGATGTATATTTTCTTTGAAATTAATCAATCACAAAGTCATGCTGTCTTATCTCGAACAAATCGAACGTTTGTAGTGGCCACCCGTGTGTTTTGTCTAAAAGCTGGCCCAGGATTCAGACATACATATCGTGCTAGTAGTATAATTATTGCTAATTTTTTAATGGCGAATAAATAATATTGTTTTATTGTACCACATTCGCTAAAATGCCTGTCATGCGGTCTACTTAGCCAAAAGTGTCTCATCAATGTCCACATATTTTCAGTCATACTTTCAAGGCTGTGGATGTTATATAGGGTATCCCTACTTAACAAAATGTATCTAAATGATACATTGACTCAAGTCGATGTGTGTCATTCACATAGACAAATTAAAACAAACAAATTTAAATTGCAGAATTACACCACAAATGTTTATGCACCTGATCTGACACGTCAACATAAACAAGACAAATAGTTAATTGGAAGTATGACGTTACTTTTCTGAATCCTTGTTGTCTCTTACGAAGCTTTCGGTGTCCTCACTACACCCTCGGTAGCGTTGAACTGCTAATTATCGGTCGTCGAGTGACTTCGTTGTTGGTCATCACATGACAGCAGTTCCCTGAAGATCGCGGGAAGGTTGTACCCTGTGTCTCTGTTGATGGCTGGTCACCTCTCTTTGGTCATCTCTCTATATTACTTCACTGAGTTTCCTTCGCCAGAAGTTGTTTTCTCTGGCGAGCATTGTTGCGTCTTTGGCTGTGATGTTGTGGCCCTCATTCACTCAATGTTCGCCTACTGTTGTGGGTGGGGACCTGGTGTTGTCCTGTCCTTTAAGTCGGGCTCCCAGAGCTCTACTGGATTCACCTTCGTAGGTCTGCTGACAGTCCGAACATGCTATTATATATATCACTCCACAGATGCTATTCTTAGGGGTCTTGTCCTTGGGGTTCTCCACTATAGATCTTATAGTATTGAAGGGCTTATGGTACTGTCAGCTTCATGTTCTCGGAAGTAGTAGAGTTTCTCTGATAGGTTGCTTACGTACGGTAAAGGGATGTTCGGTGTGTGGCTGGTCTGTTTTTCTGCACTTGGTGTCTTTCTCTTTTTCATAGTGATGTTGAACATCCACTCTCTGTAGTTATTGGCTTTGATTGCTGCCCTGACATGTGCTGTTTCTTTGGCTTTATCTTCGTATGTGGCCATGAGTTGGTCTGTTCTGTTCATCAGTGTTCTGACCACTGATCGATTGTGTTCCAGGTGGTGATTGAGCTGAAGTTGAAATATTGGTATATGTGTGTTGGTTTGCTGTAGACTGTGATCCGCGCGCTGCCGTCATCGTTTACATGTACACACGTGTCCAGGAATGGCAGTTGGCCTTTTCCTTCCGTTTCTGTGGTGAACTGGAGGTTTGGGTCAATGCTGTTGAGATGTGCAGTGAAGCCTTCCACGTGGTATTCATGTATCTGGACGAAAGTGTAGTATATATGTTGACGACACTTTCGTGCACACTATACAGTACTATATATAGACAACATGTGTGGAGTGATATATGGAATAGTATGTCCGGACTGTCAGCAAACATACGTAGGTAAAACCTGCAGAGCGCTGGGAGCTCGATTTAAAGAACATTGCAACACCAGGGCCCCACACACAGCAGTAGGCAAATATAGAGTGAATGAGGGCCACAACATCACGGCCAAAGACGCAACAGTGCTCGCCAGAGAAAACAACTTCTGGCGAAGAAAAACCAATAGCAATAAAGATCAGAGAGAGGCGACCAGCCATCAACAGAGACAGCGGATAGAACCTTCCCGCTATCTTCCTGGAACTGCTGTCATGTGTCGACCACCAACGATGTCACATGACGACCGAGAGTTAGGAGTCCAACGCTGACGAGGGTGTCGTGAGGACACCGAAAGCTTCGTAAGAAACAACAAGGACTCGGAAAGTTAAATTCATACTTTCAACTATGAGCATAACTGAATCCGGTAACAACATACATTCTGACAAGATAAATAGTTGTTTCAATGTGTATATTTTTTATTTACGCTCAAATGTTAACTTTATTTATATATATTACAAATTTCACATTGTCTCAGATTAGAGTATAGCATATACGTTAAAGTCAACGTAAACAGGAACTCATCAATTTTGTACAATTGTATATGATTTGCTGGGCATATCAAAATGCTACTAGCCTTACTGCGTATTATAATATTTTGTGAATTAATTTTGTACATACAATGGAAGAGGGTTTGTCCAAACAGGATTAATTTATTTGCATTTCGTATTTCCTAAAAATACTGATACACAGCTCTCTTTTTATGTGCTGGACAAGTATAGCTATAACAAATATGGCCACTTTCAATGGCCACTTTTCAGAGGGATTAGTTACTGTACAAGAAGCCACTTGTGGTTATTTATATAACTTAAGAGACATTTTTTCCTAAAGTAAACCACAATAGTTCTTGGCTACAAAAGTAAGGAATTGAGTAATGATCTGCATATTGCCCCCTAAAAGAAGATAAGTGTATTCACAACGGTTTCTCATGTGTTGTTCAACATATGACAGGGTTGTGTCATGCAGAACGCTATACATGTTCTCCCTCTTTCCTTGTCCAGTCTGAAGTTGACCTTCACTGGCTATTTTATTTAAAATAAAATACTTATGTAGTACACTAGCAGAACATCCCTTGAAAAACTTCTCTTTCACATTTCCATGTATGACATACATTTTAAAGAAACATTCGTAAAAGTCTGGGTATATTCCTCTCATGTACTGCTAGTAAGCAGTGGCAACAGCATATTTTTTTAATTTACTAGCTGAGTTACCCGGCGTTGCCCGGGGAAAAAAGGCAGTCATGTGTACCAGACCCCCCAAACCCATCCCAAATGTTTCCAGCCTACCCGCATTAACACATAGTAACCGGCCACTGGCCTAGTTGTTAGGACCACCTTTTGCCAGAAATCTCAATCACTCACCCGTAACCAGGAACAGCGGATGCTTGGTTAAAAGCCCGATACATGCAAAATTAACGGATGTGTGGGTGCACAAACAAACAGAGAACGAACTTTTTATATATTTATAATATAGATATGTAGTATTCCTAGTTATCCAACATAAGTTTTGACACTCACTTTTTATAATACACTAACTTGACGGGCGATAATTTTGACGCTAAATGACAAAATGACACATAGCTCCATATATAGGAAATATATGGAATGCGAAAGAGGGCGCTACTTGTGAGCCTGCGGACGTGACCAACGACAGGTAGACCTGGTGCATGTGAAGCGCTGAGGATTTTCAAACGTGAATAACTTAAAAACTATTCAAAACTTGTTAATATATCCAGCGACATATTTGTAGATGCCACAGTTATATTTACGATGGTATAGAAAACATTAAATTCCGCGGCTGGAACTCCACGTACAGCTTTTTGAAATATTGATACCCAAGTTATTCAACCCCTTCCCGGAAGAATTTCGAAAATATCTCAATCTATGAAATATCTCAATAGGTCCGCTAGATCACATACAAAATGTCAGCTCGATACATGCAAAACTGACGGAGATCTGGGTGCACAAACAGAGAACGAACTGTTTTATAATATAGAAACCACTAAAGGTAGAATTGGAACAAATCAGGATACATGCCTGGAATAGGTTATTCAAAATCAAAGTTATTTTATGTTTGTCCCATACGTAACACCACAACTATGGGAGTCATGTATGGGGCAATGGATTTCCACTAATTGTTAGTCATAGCTTACAAAAGCTGCACTGGATCACAATAATTTTTGAACTTTTATTCCATTCCTATGGTATGGTGCAACACATAAATGTAATTACATTTTGCCAGAAAGCTTTGGTCATTAATTAAGATGCCGTTATGTATGGGACATTTAGACTTTTCATAAAACAGAGCACCACCGTCTGGATACAAGTAACTTCAAGCAAATACATTTGATATAATAGAGATAACTCTTTACAAAACTGAAAATATAGGTATTTAGCTGTGTTGGTAACAAATACAGTTGATATAATAGAGATAACTCTTTACACAACTGAAAATATAGGTATATAGCTGTGTTGGTAACAAATACAGTTGATATAATAGAGATAACTCTTTACACAACTGAAAATATACGTATCTAGCTGTGTTGGTAACAAATACAGTTGATATAATAGAGATAACTCTTTACACAACTGAAAATATACGTATCTAGCTGTGTTGGTAACAACTTACGTACATGGTTATTCAAAGAATATAGCTTTAGGGATCAGATCAATTTGATCATTTTCAGAATTGTAGCGTTATGCTTGGGACATTTAGGCCAACTTGAGTAGACGAACTCAACAGAAGAAAACAGTTTTATCCGTGATCTTGTGGATACTTTCAAATGAAACAGGGGTTGCATAGCAATTATTTTAAATGTGACACATTTGCCAACTTCCAATTTTAAAGCAATAGCAAGTAAGCATTATCATAGGAAAATGTGCGTTATGCATGGGACAAACCCCTTTCACAAATTAATTTGGCAATTATGCTGATTTCGGGAGTTTACACACCCATGTTTCTTGTTGTTTCAACGTAGACACACCTAAGAAGATTCCAGCACTATTGAAAGCAATACATATGTGATAAATAAATAGTCAAATTAGAAGGATGAAAAAACTGAGAAAATTGTTACGAAAACACATGAATTTAAATTTTAATATACAATATATGGAAATATAACAAAGAAATTAAAGTTACAGTGAATCAGATGTAGGCTATTTCTTATGAAAGATAGTAGAAGTTTAATTCTTTCCTCTTATTTTATTTTTAAATACCCTGTTGAAATTGTGTAATACCTGCCAGTTTACACAACACTGCTAAAAAGGCGTTGTGCATAGGACACATCTGTACAGTTTATTTGAAAACAATGCATCTTCTGGAATCAGATTTTCAGTGACGCACATTCTAAGGAATGACCAGGAAGGAAGAAAATGCAAACACTGTAACAATAAATGGTCACAATTATTTGAGGGTTACCTGTTTCAGGTCCTTAATTTGAAATATCATGTAATTTTGAAACACCCCTTACAAAAGGTAGACTTACCATGTCAATTCCATTGGTGAATACTTGTGAAAACATTGATTTGTATCTTCCATTAGGCAATTTATTATCTAAATATTTTCAGACACGTACACACTGGGTACATACTGGTGAGTTTGCTTTGCACCTGTACTGCATCTTGAACATGTCGGAGACAACACCAACTTCTTCACGATTTCTGTCACCATTGCTTAAGTCACCCTATGCAAGCTACTAAATCCCGTAAATTTTGAAGAACGAAGTTTGTGACACTCCCATTGGCGAGATGTGCATTTCTCTTGGTGGCTACACTGATACTGCCTTTCACTGCAGCTCAGACAACATGGTAGTGGTCCTTCCTAAAACCTACATCAAACAACCGCCAGAACTACTTCAGCCCGAAAGACAGAGCGTCATGCAGCACTGGAACCTCCTGCATACATACTTAAATTATTCCATTTTATTAATAAAACTTGTAATAAAACTCAACGGTTGGTCTCTCTGTTTTAAAAAGTAAAATTCATGTTGATAGTTAGCCGTTTTCATTCCCAAGAGAAACGTTCACTTGTTCCTCTCATTGAACAACAAAACCGTATTCTGCAAATAGGAAAAATTGTACAAATAATAAAGTATATATCGTTAAATTCCAATATTTTATTTTTTAAATTAGCTAATACGATGTCGCACATAGGCTGAAGATACCATGGAAACCACTTCAACCATTTATGTTGCAAACATTTTCATGACATATTTGCATTACTTTCACAAATGTTTATTATGACATCCGTATTTAGATGCATGTTACTACGGGACCACATGCCAATATTCTAAATGTATGTTGTATGCTGGTTGAGCAATGCCTCATGTAGCAGTCCATCCATCATTTCATTGTTTATGACTGTCACATTTTTACCAGATCTGGTCACATGCAGTGTTCGAAAGTAAGGCCTTTGATTTGGCGGCCACTGATTCAATATCCGTCCTGCCAATTCAATTCGCCAAAATGTTCAAGTCCGGTTTATCTCGGCGGACACGGCTAGGCTGCATCAGATGCATAGCTTGTTAGAATTGTTATAGGAGACGGTAAACGAAACTTTGGTAATAATTCAACAATAGTTCGTCAAAACTGAACTCTTTTCACGCGAACGGTTGCATTCAATAGCAAAGCCAACGAACGAACTTTCCACAAATTAATTTATACCAACTAATTTTATTAAATATGGGATCTATCCTTTGTAACTCTACATGGCATGGTCCATATGTATATAAAACTACATTATATCACTGCCAAACAAATTGTCATTGCATCTTGTTACTTACATTCACCACCTATGATTGATCTTGGTAAAGACGAGTCCGGTTCCATTGCGAGCATGTGGGTGTCTTTAAGAACAATCAGAGTTCCACGACTGAGGCCACCAGCAGCTGATACAGAAAGAAACAACAGTTATAGTTCGAATAATGTGTTATCAGTTTGAGGCTTAGTAAAGATAATCTTCTCGTGTGTCCAGGGTGGGGCCAATTATTTATACTCGGACAAGTGTTGTTATAGTATTCGTGTGGATCTCACTGTATGAAATTATAATAAGGCATGATAGAGTCGACAGTTCTGCTTTCGAACTCAACTCTGAAATGCACACTTCACGGGGAAGGTCATCTACATTTAATGTTTTTGCAGGGTTAGGCGTTCAGGATTTTCAAACGTCCATAACATAAAACCTAATCACATTTTATGCATACATACAGCTACATCTTTGTACATGGCATTATTACCTTTATGATAACGTAAGCAACAGAATAAACGATAACCTACTGTTTTAAAATAGAGACGTGTGATGTGAACTCGATGGACACACCAGGATTTTTAACCTACATCCATGTAAACCAAAGACCGCTGTTCCCGTTGTTCAGTACGTCAACAGAGCGGTTAGTCCGCCATTCTGGAGGCGCGCCAAGCCATAACAGATGCTCAGGCGCACGTGCCAGCCTCCCAAATGGCGGACAAAAACTTGCATTGTAGACTGCCACGATCTCGCTTAGTGACCCCTCCTGTCTAAATGTAGGCTCCTTGAGAAAACCCGAGCTCATCCATCATAAATTATGACTGCTCCCTTAGGATTGGTTTATTATCTTTGCTAAGTTCAAAAACACCCAAAAGTAACTATATATATTTTGTGGACGTTGCGAATGTGAACTTACACAGCCGCATGATGAAATCGATGACAAGTTACTTATAAGGATTAAAAGTATATAATTTCAATACTTACATGTTAGATTTGATTTGATCTGATATTTAATTCCATTTCAAGTACACAATATATATTGTACAGACATGCATTTAAACATGACGACACGGTCACTTACGTAACTGTCATCAACCAAGTCAACATCGGAAGTGACCACACAATGGTAATGAGCAACATCAAAATGGAAGTAAAAGCTGAAAGGAAGAAGTTAATAAACAAGAGCCCACAAAGTGTAGATACCAAACAAATAGGAAAAAACAGATCGAATTTCAAATCGATTCGAGACACTATAAGAACTGAACGACATCAACGCCAAAGCAATCAGCAGGCATGTAAAGACGAGAATATGGCCACCGACACGAGCACTGATGAAGAAACGACGAGAAATGGTGGATAATGGCGACCGTAAAAAACAGAAACTTAATGTCACTGTAATTATAAGTGTTCTAATGAGTGTTATATTAATAACACCCAATTAATTATAAGTAGCGTGCACTTCTTAAACATTTAAAACACATGCAACAATGATTAGCCGTTATTTTAATAACATTCAAATGTAGCTAATAATAATTGTGAACTATAATGTCAAATGTTCTGAAACATCTGATAAACTGGCCAATTAAATCGGAATTACTGTCCAATGAATCAATGACACTTAGACAATCAAATGTACGATTAGTTTTCATTGGTAAGTACATTCACTTTTGCACTGTAAAGTACATTAATTTCTGCGCGTTGTCCGCCAGATGCGCAGGTTTTCTCGTCTGTCTGTTTAATCGCCTAAATATCACTGGTTTAGGGTTGATCACCGTCTCGTCCAGGATTGTGCTAGTTGTCGCGACAAGAACAGCTGCATAGTGATGCAGGTTATATGACAGGACTGACACAGGTGGCACTGTCGTTTCTGTCTATTGTGTTCTTCGTAGATGCACCTGATTTCGCCTGTATGTGCCCTTCAGTGTATCCACCTCATACGAACGCTCATCCAGTCGTCTTTGCACCACAGGCTTTTCCACTCCTTTTGTTCGTCACGAAACGGCTACATTCGGACCACATCCCCTTCTTCCAAGACAGGTAGAACTTTGGCGGTCTTGTTGTAGTGTTTCGCCTGATTACGTTGCAGATCGTTGAGACGAATTCTATCTTGTTTCAGAAACTCTCCCCTTCGCGGTGCTAGAAGCTTGCTGGACATCGGCAGTAATGTCCGAGTTTGTCGGTTCAGTAACCTTTTGTGCCGTGCTGCTTCCCAGTCCTTGTGTGCGTTTCCGATCTCTAACATAGCAAGGTATGAGTCCGTGTGCGATTTCTTGCATTTGCTGAACATTAGCTTTATAGCTTCTGCCTTCCCATTGGCATTTTGGTGCTCTGGTGCGCTTGTTTGATGCTCAAAATCCCATTTCGTAGCGAATGTCTGGAATTCTTCCTAAACATACTAAGGTCCTTTATCCCTCACGACAACTGACGGTATGCATTTTATAACGAAGTGTGATTTCAACTGCTTAATCACGCTTGTTGTGGTCGTTGAGGTAATTCTGTCGACTTCCCAGAAGTTGCTTGTATAGTCGACTATCACTTGAAAGTATCGTCCTTCCTATCTGAATAGGTCTACACCACAGTTCTCCCGTTGTAGTGTTGGTGTTTCGTGCGGCATGAGGGTTTCTTTCTGTTGCGACCTCTCATATGATCGGCACGCATCGCAGTTCTCAACGACTTGTCTGATATCTGCGGCCATGTTCGGCCAGTAGAGACACGTGTCTCTACTGGCCGAACATGGCCGCAGATAGGAGAGCAGGAGAGTACTCTCCTGCTCTTCGTAGAACACTTTCCACGCCTATGTGTGATCTGTGGAGACATTCTTTTGTGAATTTCAGCATTCCCTCGGGAACAACAACTTCATATCTCGTCGCTGGCCAACCTCGCTGTCTCACGTGTTTCAACCATTTGCATTGTCTCATCCTTGTCCGTGCAAGTCTTGAGCATTTACATGCGTTCTGTGCTGATTGGTAGATGCTTCACTGCATTCACGGCACCAAAGTTCTCCATTGTGTGGCAGGTATGACCTTGAGAGTGTATCAGCAATGTCCATATCTTTCCCTTTGTGATATACGACGTCAGTGTCGTACTGCAGCATAAGAAGGAAAATTCCTAGCAATTTCCTTGGGGCATTGTGTAGCAGTTTCTTGACAATAATATCCAACGGCTTATGATCACTGTGAACGCTTGTTCTTCTCCCAAAGGTATACTGGTGGAAACGTTCCAATGCGAGCACAATGGCCAGACATTCTTTTTCGATGTGAGCGTATCGAATGTCCGTGCTGGTGAGCGCACGACTTGCATACCCAATGGGTTTCCCGTTCTGAAGGAGCTCCCAGTCCTGTTTCACTTGCGCCACATACTACGACTAATTCACTCTTTAGGGTATACTATGCAAGAATGTGACTCTCTGTCGTCAGCTTCTTCACTTTCACCGTTGATTTGTCTTGTTCATTGTCACTGCCATGGCTCAATCAGGTTGAGTTAGGGGGGCCAGGTAGGAACTTTGATAACTATCCTACAGTTCCTTGCAACCTTTGAATTCCCTTCACATCTGTCGAATTTTCCATCTTGATGATTGCCTCTATCTTCCTGTCATCAGGTTTCAAACCTTCATTGGTGACGCGGTGTACCATTAAGTTGATTTCTCCCAGCCTGAACTCACATTTCTTCATGTTTAGCTTCATGCCTGTTTTGCGACAACTTTGGAGTAACTGTCTCAACTTCTTGTCATGATCTTTTTTCATCACACCCGAACACCACTTTGTCGCCGGCGACACAGACGATTCCATCAAATCCCTCCAGCGTTTAGTTTAATTTTCTCTGGAAGACTTCTGCACGGACATTCATTCCGAATGGCAGACGTTTCCATCTTTATCTACCCAGCGGCGTTATGATGGTGGTGAACAGACTGCTCTCTTGATCTAGTTCACAGTGCCAGTACCCCGACTGTAGGTCTACCTTTGACAGGACTTTTGCTGTTGACATCTCAAGTAACACCTCATCCATTGTCGGTAATGCGTACAGTTTACGTTGCAGAATTTTGTTGAGAACTTTTAGCGACATATCCTTCTTCTTGTGGATTGAGATTTGATTGCACCATTCCGTAAGCTCGACGGTAGTATGTATTACTCCCATCTCAACCATGCGATCTAGTTCTCTTTTCAGCTTCGACTTGAGTGAAACTGGAATTTCCCTGGCAAGACACTCCAAAGGTCTTGCACCCTCTTCCATGTGAAGGTGTACTTTCCCCGGTAGAGTTCATAACCCTCCATTGAATACAATCATCCTACGTGTTTGTTAACACTACTATGAGATTAACAGATACAAGAACTGGAGGAAGAACGTAGGGAAACTAGGTTGGTATGGGATGTGATCGGGATAGGAGAAGTAAGAAGAAGAGAGGAATGCTTCACTACCTTACAAAGCGGCCATCTTTTACATCATTCCACGGCGAAAAATGTCCAAGCAGGAGTAGGCTTTCTCATCAACAGGAAATTTAAAAACAATATAATGAGGGTTAACAGCATCAGCCCCAAAGTAGCAGAACTTGCAGTTTTATGCATAACAAAGCGCTGCTAACTGAAGATAGTACATCATACTCAGAAGAAGACACAAACAACGTCTACAACGACGTGGATAAGACTTTAGAAAAGCCAACCCACTACACGATAGTTATGGGAGACTTTAATGCGCAAATAGGGAAACTAACAAACATTTCGTAAACGGCAAGAGACGAATATGGCTTAGGTGTGAGAAATGAAAGAAGCGACACCTTGGTAGAATGATGGTGATGATGACATGTTTGTTGTCGTTACTTCGTGTAACAATTTGAAACTGTCATAATTGACTGTTATCATTTCCATCATATCTGCTGCTTGTCGTCCAAGAAGAGGTGTGAAGTTTCTTTCACAACTTAAAACCATCCGGAATAATTGTTTTTCGTGACCGGGTTTGCCAACGTTACCAAACTATTACTGATAACAACTCTTGTGGTCTTGTTCTACATGTGTAGATTGCCACGAAGTGGTTTCAGTAGAATTAGTCTGGCTCAAAACTAAAGGGTTCAACTAGGCAGGAACTTCATTGTATGGTGCTGTCATCACTCCGGCGCTTGAAAATAAAATGTTACACTACGGCCATCTTGCTACCAAAGCGCAAATCATTTAGTTGGCTGGTTAACAAATGCTATTTGATTAGTTATTATATTAATTGTACGACTAGGAACGTCAAATTTGGTAGGAATAAAAAGGTTTAACCTAATTGATAAGGTGGTGTTATTGTAAGTCATTATCATTAACTTTTGAAGAAGTTAGTTGTGTGGATTACGAAGGTTGTTTATTCGCGCCGGGCAAGTGCGAGAAAATATTTCACACCTCGTGTCTGAATAGAATATTTGTTTTACTAACATAGCATATTAATAAATAAAGTGTGATCGAGGTAATTTCAGGATTGTCAAGAACTGACGATTCGGTGTTTATTATGCAACAATGTTTATTGTAAACCGAACGAGTTGAATAGAGTCTCACGTAGTTTCTTGAGATTCGGGAGTGCAGTTTCTGGGATGGTTTAGATTAAGTTTTGCTATTAGCTAGTTAGACATTAGAGTATTTAAGAGAATTACGGCCAATTTAAAGTCAGACGACTGTTGAAGCATGGCTGTTAGCGTGCATGATCTTGTCTCCATGACATGAGAACTGTATCGTTGTTTTGTCGCCCGTGTCTTAAAATTGTAACTTCATCAATATTGTAGATAACCTTGTACTATGGTTGTGTTGGGTTACTTGGAAGAATCGCTAGTGTCAATCGACATGGCACCACAATGTTGAAACACGCACTAGTTCTTCAATTATCGTTCAACAACAAGATTGATTGTTACGGCTGATACAACATATTTCGGCCTATCACTGTGTGTGTAGCTGTGTTTCCCTGTCACTGAGTGTGTATCCGTGTTTCCCTGTCACAGTGTGTGTAGCCGTGTTCCCTGTCAATGTGTGTATCCGTGTTTCCCTGTCACTGTGTGTGTATCCGTGTTTCCCTGTCGCTGTGTGTCTAGCCGTGTTCCCTGTCAATGTGTGTGTATCCGTGTTTCCCTGGCACTGTGTGTGTATCCGTGTTTCCCTGTCACAGTGTGTGTAGCTGTGTTTCTCTGTCACAGTGTGTGTATCCGTGTTTCCCTGTCACTGTGTGTGTAGCTGAGTTTCCCTGTCAATGTGTGTGTAGCTGTGTTTCCATTTCACTATGTGTGTATCCGTGTTTCCCTGTCACAGTGTGTGTATCCGTGTTCCCTGTCAATGTGTGTGTATCCGTGTTTCCCTGTCACTGTGTGTGTATCCGTGTTTCCCTGTCACTCTGTATGTAGCCGTGTTCCCTGTCAATGTGTGTGAATCCGTGTTTCCCTGTCACTGTGTGTGTATCCGTGTTTCCCTGTCACTGTGTGTGTAGCTGTGTTTCCCTGTCACTGTGTGTGTATCCGTGTTTCCCTGTCACTGTGTGTGTATCCGTGTTTCCCTGTCACTGTGTGTGTAGCGTGTTTCCCTGTCAATGTGTGTGTATCCGTGTTTTCCTGCCACTGAGTGTGTAGCCGTGTTCCCTGTCAATGTGTGTAGCCGTGTTCCCTGTCACTGAGTTTGGTGCTGTGTTTCCCTGTCACAGTGTGTGTAGCCGTGTTCCCTGTCAATGTGTGTGTATCCATGTTTCCCTGTCACTGTGTATGTATCCGTGTTTCCCTGTCACTGTGTGTGTAGCCGTGTTCCCTGTCAATGTGTGTGTATCCGTGTTTCCCTGTCACTGTGTGTGTATCCGTGTTTCCCTGTCACTGTGTGTGTATCCGTGTTTCCCTGTCAATGTGTGTGTATCCATGTTTCCCTGTCACTGTGTGTGTAGCCGTGTTCCCTGTCAATGTGTGTGTATCCGTGTTTCCCTGTCACAGTGTGTGTAGCCGTGTTCCCTGCCAATGTGTGTGTATCCGTGTTTCCCTGTCACTGTGTATGTATCCGTGTTTCCCTGTCACTGAGTGTGTAACCGTGTTTCCTGTCACTGTGTGTGTATCCGTGTTTCCCTGTCATTGTGTGTGTATCCGTGTTTCCCTATGAATGTGTGTGTAACCGTGTTTCCCTGTCACTGTGAGTGTAGCCGTGTTTCTCTGTCACTGTGTGTGTAGCTGTGTTTCTCTGTCACCGTGAGTGTAGCCGTGTTTCTCTGTCACTGTGTGTGTATCCGTGTTTCCCTGTCACTCTGTGTGTATCCGTGTTCCCTGTCAACGTGTGTGTCCGTGTTTCCCTGTCAATGTGTGTGTATCCGTGTTTTCCTGCCACTGAGTATGTAGCCGTGTTCCCTGTCACTGTGTGTAGCCGTGTTCCCTGTCACTGAGTGTGGTGCTGTGTTTCCCTGCCACAGTGTGTGTAGCCGTGTTCCCTGTCAATGTGTGTGTATCCGTGTTTCCCTGTCACTGTGTGTGTATCCGTGTTCCCTGTCACTGAGTGTGTAACCGTGTTCCCTGTCACTGTGTGTGTATACGTGTTTCCCTATCACTGTGTGTGTATCCGTGTTTCCCTGTCACTCTGTGTGTATCCGTGTTCCCTGTCAATGTGTGTGTCCGTGTTTCCCTGTCAATGTGTGTGTATCCGTGTTTTCCTGCCACTGAGTATGTAGCCGTGTTCCCTGTCACTGTGTGTAGCCGTGTTCCCTGTCACTGAGTGAGGTGCTGTGTTTCCCTGCCACAGTGTGTGTAGCCGTGTTCCCTGTCAATGTGTGTGTATCCGTGTTTCCCTGTCACTGTGTATGTATCCGTGTTCCCTGTCACTGAGTGTGTAACCGTGTTCCCTGTCACTGTGTGTGTATACGTGTTTCCCTGTCACTGTGTGTGTAGCCGTGTTTCCCTGTCACTGTGTGTGTAGCTGTGTTTCCCTGTCACTGTGTGTGTAGCTGTGTTTCCCTGTCACTGTGTGTGTAGCTGTGTTTCCCTGTCACTGTGTGTGTAGCTGTGTTTCCCTGTCACTTTGTGTGTAGCTGTGTTTCCCTGTCACTGTGTGTGTAGCTGTGTTTCCCTATCACTTTGTGTGTAGCTGTGTTTCCCTGTCACTTTGTGTGTAGCTGTGTTTCCCTGTCACTGTGTGTGTAGCTGTGTTTCCCTGTCACTGTGTGTGTAGCTGTGTTTCCCTGTCACTTTGTGTGTAGCTGTGTTTCCCTGTCACTGTGTGTGTAGCTGTGTTTCCCTATCACTTTGTGTGTAGCTGTGTTTCCCTGTCACTGTGTGTGTAGCTGTGTTTCCCTATCACTTTGTGTGTAGCCGTGTTTCTCTGTCACTGTGTGTGTATACGTGTTTCCCTGTCACTGTGAGTGTAGCCGTGTTTCTCTGTCACTGTGTGTGTAGCCGTGTTTCCCTATCACTGTGTGTGTAGCCGTGTTTCTCTGACACTGTGTGTGTAGCCGTGTTTCCCTGTCACTGTGTGTGTAGCTGTGTTTCCCTGTCATTGTGTGTGTATCCGTGTTTCCCTATCACTGTGTGTGTAGCTGTGTTTCCCTGTCACTGTGAGTGTAGCTGTGTTTCCCTGTCACTGTGTGTGTAGCTGTGTTTCCCTGTCACTGTGTGTGTAGCTGTGTTTCCCTGTCACTTTGTGTGTAGCTGTGTTTCCCTGTCACTGTGTGTGTAGCTGTGTTTCCCTATCACTTTGTGTGTAGCTGTGTTTCCCTGTCACTTTGTGTGTAGCTGTGTTTCCCTGTCACTGTGTGTAGCTGTGTTTCCCTTCACTTGTGTGTAGCTGTGTTTCCCTGTCACTTTGTGTGTAGCGTGTTTCCCTGTCACTGTGTGTTGGCTGTCGTTTCCTGTCACGCTGGTGTGTGGCTGTGTTTCCCTGTCACTTTTAATGATGGCTGTGTTCCTATCCTTTAATGTGTGGCTGTGTTTCCTGTCATGTGGGGTGTAGCCGTATTTCCCACAATCACTGTGGAGTGTAGTAGTGTTCCCTGCCATATTGGTAATGTGTTTCCACTGCCACTGTGTGGCCGTATTTCCCTGCCCACTGTGGTGTGTAATACGTGTTCCTGCCACGCTGTGGTATTGGTAATTTCCTAATCTTGTGTGTGTGGCTGTGGTTTTGTCCTGTGGTGTGGCTGTGTTCCCTGTCATAATCGGTGTAAACAATGTTTCCTAATCTTTCAATGATGGCCGTGTTTTCCTGCCACTTATTGGTGATGTGGCCGTGTGTTCCGCTGTGTGTGTGTAAACCATTTCCTGTCATGGCGGGATGTGGCTGTGTTTCCTGTCGCTGTGAGGTGTGGCAATGTTTCCTATCCGCTGTGGTATTGTTGGCTGTGTTCCTATCTGCTGTGAGTGTAGCCGTATTTCCCTGCCACTGTGTGTGTAGCCGTATTTCCCTGCCACTGTGTGTGTAGCCGTATTTCCCTGCCACTGTGTGTGTAGCCGTATTTCCCTGCCACTGTGTGTGTAGCCGTATTTCCCTATCACTGTGTGTGTAGCTGTGTTTCCCTGTCACTGTGAGTGTAGCTGTGTTTCCCTGTCACTGTCAGTGTAGCTGTGTTTCCCTGTCACTGTGTGTGTAGCCGTATTTCCCTGCCACTGTGTGTGTAGCCGTATTTCCCTGCCACTGTGTGTGTAGCCGTATTTCCCTGTCACTGTGAGTGTAGCTGTGTTTCCCTGTCACTGTGAGTGTAGCTGTGTTTCCCTATCACTGTGTGTGTAGCTGTGTTTCCCTGTCACTGTGAGTGTAGCTGTGTTTCTCTGTCACCGTGAGTGTAGCCGTGTTTCTCTGTCACTGTGTGTATCCGTGTTTCCCTGTCACTGTGTGTGTATCCGTGTTCCCTGTCAATGTGTGTGTCCGTGTTTCCCTGTCAATGTGTGTGTATCCTTGTTTTCCTGCCACTGAGTATGTAGCCGTGTTCCCTGTCACTGTGTGTAGCCGTGTTCCCTGTCACTGAGTGTGGTGCTGTGTTTCCCTGTCACAGTGTGTGTAGTCGTGTTCCCTGTCAATGTGTGTGTATCCGTGTTTTCCTGTCACTGTGTATGTATCCGTGTTCCCTGTCACTGAGTGTGTAACCGTGTTCCCTGTCACTGTGTGTGTATACGTGTTTCCCTGTCATTGTGTGTGTATCCGTGTTTCCCTGTCATTGTGAGTGTATCCGTGTTTCCCTATCACTGTGTGTGTAGCCGTATTTCCCTGCCACTGTGTGTGTAGCCGTATTTCCCTGCCACTGTGTGTGTAGCCGTATTTCCCTGCCACTGTGTGTGTAGCCGTATTTCCCTGTCACTGTGAGTGTAGCCACGTTTCTCTGTCACTGTGTGTGTAGCCGTATTTCCCTGTCACTGTGAGTGTAGCCATGTTTCTCTGTCACAGAGTGTGTAGCTGTGTTTCTCTGTCACAGCGAGTGTAGCCGTATTCCTATGTCACTGTGAGTGTACCCGTGTTTCTCTGTCACTGTGTGTGTAGCTGTGTTTCTCTGTCACAGCGAGTGTAGCCGTATTTCTATGTCACTGTGAGTGTATCCGTGTTTCTCTGTCAATGTGTGTGTAGCTGTGTTTCTCTGTCACAGCGAGTGTAGCCGTATTTCCATGTCACTGTGAGTGTATCCGTGTTTCTCTGTCACTGTGTGTGTAGCTGTGTTTCCCTGTCACTGTGAGTGTAGCCGTTTTTCTCTGTCACTGTGTGTGTAGCCGTTTTTCTCTGTCACTGTGTGTGTAGCCGTTTTTCTCTGTCACTGTGTGTGTAGCCGTTTTTCTCTGTCACTGTGTGAGTAGCCGTATTTCCCTGTCACTGTGAGTGTAGCCGTATTTCCCTCTCACTCTGAGTGTAGCCGTATTTCCTTGTTATTGTGTGTGTCGCCGTGTTTCCCTGTCACTCTGAGTGTAGCTGTGTTTCCCTGTCACTGTGAGCGTAGCCGTGTTTCCTTGTCACTGTGTGTGTAGCCGTATTTCCCTGCCACTCTGAGTGTAGCCGTGTTTCCCTGTCACTGTGTGTGTAGCCGTGTTTCCCTGTCACTGTGAATGTAGCTGTGCTTCCCTGCCACTGTGAGTGTTGCCGTGTTTCCCTGTCACTATGTGTGTAGCCGTATTTCCCTGTCACTCTGATTGTAGGTGTGTTTCCCTGTCACTGTGTGTGTAGTCGTATTTTCCTGTCACTGTGAGTGTAGCCGTGTTTCCCTGTCACTGTGAGTGTAGCCGTTTTCCCTGTCACTGTGTGTGCAGCCGTGTTCCCTGTCACTGAGTGTGTAGCCGTGTTCCTTGTCACTGTGTGTGTGGCCGTGTTTCCCTGTCACTGTGAATGTAGCTGTGCTTCCCTGTCACTGTGTGTGTAGCCGTGTTTCCCTGTCACTGTGTGTGTAGTCGTATTTCCCTGTCACTGTGAGTGTAGCCTTGTTTCCCTGTCACTGTGTGTGTAGTCGTATTTCCCTGTCACTGTGAGTGTATCCGTGTTTCTCTGTCACTGTGTGTGTAGCTGTGTTTCTCTGTCACCGTGAGTGTAGCCGTGTTTCTCTGTCACTGTGTGTATCCGTGTTTCCCTGTCACTGTGTGTGTGTATTCGTGTTCCCTGTCAATGTGTGTGTCCGTGTTTCCCTGTCAATGTGTGTGTATCCGTGTTTTCCTGCCACTGAGTATGTAGCCGTGTTCCCTGTCACTGTGTGTAGCCGTGTTCCCTGTCACTGAGTGTGGTGCTGTGTTTCCCTGCCACAGTGTGTGTAGCCGTGTTCCCTGTCAATGTGTGTGTATCCGTGTTTCCCTGTCACTGTGTATGTATCCGTGTTCCCTGTCACTGAGTGTGTAACCGTGTTCCCTGTCATTGTCTGTGTATACGTGTTTCCCTGCCACTGTGTGTGTAGCCGTGTTTCTCTGTCACTGTGTGTGTATACGTGTTTCCCTGTCACTGTGAGTGTAGCCGTGTTTCTCTGTCACTGTGTGTGTAGCCGTGTTTCCCTATCACTGTGTGTGTAGCTGTGTTTCCCTGTCACTGTGAGTGTAGCTGTGTTTCCCTATCACTGTGTGTGTAGCTGTGTTTCCCTGTCACTGTGTGTGTAGCCTTATTTCCCTGTCACTGTGTGTGTAGCCGTATTTCCCTGCCACTGTGTGTGTAGCCGTATTTCCCTGCCACTGTGTGTGTAGCCGTATTTCCCTGCCACTGTGTGTGTAGCCGTATTTCCCTGTCACTGTGAGTGTAGCTGTGTTTCCCTGTCACTGTGAGTGTAGCTGTGTTTCCCTATCACTGTGTGTGTAGCTGTGTTTCCCTGTCACTGTGAGTGTAGCCGTATTTCCCTGTCACTGTGTGTGTAGCCGTGTTTCTCTGTCACTGTGTGTATCCGTGTTTCCCTGTCACTGTGTGTGTATCCGTGTTCCCTGTCAATGTGTGTGTCCGTGTTTCCCTGTCAAAGTGTGTGTATCCTTGTTTTCCTGCCACTGAGTATGTAGCCGTGTTCCCTGTCACTGTGTGTAGCCGTGTTCCCTGTCACTGAGTGTGGTGCTGTGTTTCCCTGTCACAGTGTGTGTAGCCGTGTTCCCTGTCAATGTGTGTGTATCCGTGTTTCCCTGTCACTGTGTATGTATCCGTGTTCCCTGTCACTGAGTGTGTAACCGTGTTCCCTGTCACTGTGTGTGTATACGTGTTTCCCTGTCATTGTGTGTGTATCCGTGTTTCCCTGTCATTGTGAGTGTATCCGTGTTTCCCTATCACTGTGTGTGTAGCCGTATTTCCCTGCCACTGTGTGTGTAGCCGTATTTCCCTGCCACTGTGTGTGTAGCCGTATTTCCCTGCCACTGTGTGTGTAGCCGTATTTCCCTGTCACTGTGAATGTAGCCATGTTTCTCTGTCACTGTGTGTGTAGCCGTATTTCCCTGTCACTGTGAGTGTAGCCATGTTTCTCTGTCACTGTGTGTGTAGCTGTGTTTCTCTGTCACAGCGAGTGTAGCCGTATTCCTATGGCACTGTGAGTGTATCCGTGTTTCTTTGTCACTGCGTGTGTAGCTGTGTTTCTCTGTCACAGCGAGTGTAGCCGTATTTCTATGTCACTGTGAGTGTATCCGTGTTTCTCTGTCACTGTGTGTGTAGCTGTGTTTCTCTGTCACAGCGAGTGTAGCCGTATTTCTATGTCACTGTGAGTGTATCCATGTTTCTCTGTCACTGTGTGTGTAGCTGTGTTTCTCTGTCACAGCGAGTGTAGCCGTATTTCCATGTCACTGTGAGTGTATCCTTGTTTCTCTGTCACTGTGTGTGTAGCTGTGTTTCCCTGTCACTGTGAGTGTAGCCGTTTTTCTCTGTCACTGTGTGTGTAGCCGTTTTTCTCTGTCACTGTGTGTGTAGCCGTTTTTCTCTGTCACTGTGTGTGTAGCCGTTTTTCTCTGTCACTGTGTGAGTAGCCGTATTTCCCTGTCACTGTGAGTGTAGCCGTATTTCCCTCTCACTCTGAGTGTAGCCGTATTTCCTTGTTATTGTGTGTGTAGCCGTGTTTCCCTGTCACTCTGAGTGTAGCTGTGTTTCCCTGTCACTGTGAGTGTAGCCGTGTTTCCCTGTCACTGTGTGTGTAGCCGTGTTTCCCTGTCACTGTGTGTGTAGCCGTGTTTCCCTGTCACTGTGAATGTAGCTGTGCTTCCCTGCCACTGTGAGTGTTGCCGTGTTTCCCTGTCACTATGTGTGTAGCCGTATTTCCCTGTCACTCTGATTGTAGGTGTGTTTCCCTGTCACTGTGTGTGTAGTCGTATTTTCCTGTCACTGTGAGTGTAGCCGTGTTTCCCTGTCACTGTGAGTGTAGCCGTTTTCCCTGTCACTGTGTGCAGCCGTGTTCCCTGTCACTGAGTGTGTAGCCGTGTTCCTTGTCACTGTGTGTGTGGCCGTGTTTCCCTGTCACTGTGAATGTAGCTGTGCTTCCCTGTCACTGTGTGTGTAGCCGTGTTTCCCTGTCACTGTGTGTGTAGTCGTATTTCCCTGTCACTGTGAGTGTAGCCTTGTTTCCCTGTCACTGTGTGTGTAGTCGTATTTCCCTGTCACTGTGAGTGTATCCGTGTTTCTCTGTCACTGTGTGTGTAGCTGTGTTTCTCTGTCACCGTGAGTGTAGCCGTGTTTCTCTGTCACTGTGTGTATCCGTGTTTCCCTGTCACTGTGTGTGTGTATCCGTGTTCCCTGTCAATGTGTGTGTCCGTGTTTCCCTGTCAATGTGTGTGTATCCTTGTTTTCCTGCCACTGAGTATGTAGCCGTGTTCCCTGTCACTGTGTGTAGCCGTGTTCCCTGTCACTGAGTGTGGTGCTGTGTTTCCCTGTCACAGTATGTGTAGCCGTGTTCCCTGTCAATGTGTGTGTGTCCGTGTTTTCCTGTCACTGTGTATGTATCCGTGTTCCCTGTCACTGAGTGTGTAACCGTGTTCCCTGTCACTGTGTGTGTATACGTGTTTCCCTGTCATTGTGTGTGTATCCGTGTTTCCCTACCACTGTGTGTGTAGCTGTGTTTCCCTGCCACTGTGTGTGTAGCCGTATTTCCCTGTCACTGTGAGTGTAGCCGTATTTCCCTATCACTGTGAGTGTAGCCGTGTTTCTCTGTCACTGTGTGTGTAGCTGTGTTTCTCTGTCACAGCGAGTTTAGCCGTATTTCCATGTCACTGTGAGTGTATCCGTGTTTCTCTGTCACTGTGTGTGTAGTTGTGTTTCCCTGTCACTGTGAGTGTAGCCGTTTTTCCCTGTCACTGTGTGTATAGCCGCATTTCTCTGTCACTGTGTGTGTAGCCGTATTTCCCTGTTTCTGTGTGTGTAGCCGTATTTCCATGTCACTGTGAGTGTATCCGTGTTTCCCTGTCACTGTGAGTGTAGCCGTATTTCCATGTCACTGTGACTGTATCCGTGTTTCCCTGTCACTGTGAGTGTAGCTGTGTTTCCCTGTCACTGTGAGTGTAGCCGCGTTTCCCTATCACTGTGTGTGTAGCCGTATTTCCCTGTTATTGTGTGTGTAGCCGTGTTTCCTTGTCACTCTGAGTGTAGCTGTGTTTCCCTGTCACTGTGAGCGTAGCCGTGTTTCCCTGTCACTGTGTGTGTAGCCGTATTTCCCTGCCACTCTGAGTGTAGCCGTGTTTCCCTGTCACTGTGTGTGTAGCCGTGTTTCCCTGTCACTGTGAATGTAGCTGTGCTTCCCTGCCACTGTGAGTGTTGCCGTGTTTCCCTGTCACTATGTGTGTAGCCGTATTTCCCTGTCACTCTGATTGTAGGTGTGTTTGCCTGTCACTGTGTGTGTAGTCGTATTTTCCTGTCACTGTGAGTGTAGCCGTGTTTCCCTGTCACTGTGTGTGTAGCTGTGTTACCCTGTCACTTTGAGTGTAGCCGTTTTCCCTGTCACTGTGTGTGCAGCCGTGTTCCCTGTCACTGAGTGTGTAGCCGTGTTCCTTGTCACTGCGTGTGTAGCCGTGCTTCCTTGTCACTGTGTGTGTGTCCGTGTTTCCCTGTCACTGTGTGTGTGTAGCCGTGTTTCCCTGTCACTGTGAATGTAGCTGTGCTTCCCTGCCACTGTGAGTGTTGCCGTGTTTCCCTGTCACTATGTGTGTAGCCGTATTTCCCTGTCACTCTGATTGTTGGTGTGTTTCCCTGTCACTGTGTGTGTAGTCGTATTTTCCTGTCATTGTGAGTGTAGCCGTGTTTCCCTGTCACTGTGTGTGTAGCTGTGTTACCCTGTCACTTTGAGTGTAGCCGTTTTCCCTGTCACTGTGTGTGCAGCCGTGTTCCCTGTCACTGAGTGTGTAGCCGTGTTCCTTGTCACTGCGTGTGTAGCCGTGCTTCCTTGTCACTGTGTGTGTGTCCGTGTTTCCCTGTCACTGTGAATGTAGCTGTGCTTCCCTGTCACTGTGTGTGTAGCCGTGTTTCCCTGTCACTGTGTGTGTAGTCGTATTTCCCTGTCACTGTGAGTGTAGCCTTGTTTCCCTGTCACTGTGCGTGTAGCTGTGTTTCCCTGTCACTGTGAGTGTAGCCGTTTTCCCTTCACTGTGTGTGCAGCCGTGTTCCCTGTCGCTGTGTGTGTAGCCGTGTTTCCTTGTCACTGTGTGTGTACCCATGTTTCCATGTCGGTTTTGGTCTGGCAGCATCACGAGAGGATGATTTCTTGACTTTGTTTATTTGGTCAGCAGAGTCATCCGTGGACTTCATTTAGGTAGTTGCTGCCTCGTCTGAACGGCATATATTCACGGCTGGTTGTCGGGCCAATTGCCGTTTTTATAGGTGCTTTCTTGTTACTGCTTTGCGTATGTCCAATACAATCCTATGTCTCATCAGTGAATCACGCAATCACAGAAGTTGCACAACTTTGCAAGACTTCGTACCTCTGACAAATATGAATCAATGGTTTCGTCTGTACCTTGATCTTTTCTGTTAAAAACGTACCGCTCGTACGTTTCGTTTATTTCGCCTTGGATTACGGCATCCAGGTTCGTGATGATCAAAGCAATGGCGTCCTTGTCTTCCTGTGCGGAAAACGTCAGGTCG
The DNA here is from genome assembly GCA_020002185.1 of Paraescarpia echinospica. NCBI lineage: Eukaryota > Metazoa > Annelida > Polychaeta > Sabellida > Siboglinidae > Paraescarpia > Paraescarpia echinospica. The sequence continues at coordinate 48,199,226 of CM034544.1, read as the reverse complement.
TGGTACATTCGGACACCTACAGGTCCCATTGCGTTTAGTATGACTGCTAACTGGTACGGCTTCTCCTGTCGAACTGTGTTGGTACATTAACATTCATGAACGGCACCGCAGCTATCGGTTCTGATAATGCCATTGTGATTGCGTTTTTGGAAGTGACTATAGGCGTCTAGCGCACGTGCGTTTAGCTGCTTGCCGCTCTTGCCGCACTTCATACTCTCTCAAGAGCGTTAACAGTTCGTTTAAAACTTCAATTTCGTGTCACTGACTGTCTGTCGTTGTCTTTCACTCCGCTTGTATATCATTCTGGTGTTTAGGTTCACCTTAACACCGCTGCCACCATGTTTCGATATGCTGTTGTGTTGCACTATTGAAATGTTTATTCGGAATATTACATACAACTGTTTGCATTCACGCCATGTTCTTTTCAGGGAAGCAGCGACTGGTGTGCATGTTCATACAGCTACAGTCTTTTGCACAAGTCACATATTAACACACTAAGGTTTGATTCTATTAAAATGGCGGCATGGTCACCTACGCCAGGTATAACTTTCACATGTTTCACAACTGATTGATTGTATGTAAAGAATATGTCTAGGATATGATGTATGTCCTCAATTGTCCTAGTAGGCTCTCTAACAATTTGATGTAAGAATTGTTTTTTAACAATTGTTAAAAACTGCTGGGAATAACAATAAATACGCGAGTTAGGTTTCACGCTTTCGCTTTCCCAGTCAATATTTCGTAAATTAAAATCTCCACCTAACAAAAAATGTGAATTAACAACAATATATTACATACTTGTTTGTAATTCATTACGGTATTCTGGATCAGTTTCGTCTGGGGTTACAACAGAACGAACCTTTATATATATATATATATATATATATATATATATATATATATATCGAATCCATAGAAGTTCGTATCTTGTTTTTACTTTAAGTTCTTGTGGCTCATCACTTAAAAAATCATTCAAAACAAGTATAAATACCCTACCGTGGGAGACATATGATGGCTATGAGTGATTCAGTGAGTGAGTGAGTGAGTGTGTTTTATTCTGTGATGTGTGTGTGTGTGTGTGTGTGTGTGTGTGTGTGTGTGTGTGTGTGTGTGTGTGTGTGTGTGTGTGTGTGTGTGTGTGTGTGTGTGTGTGTGTGTATGTGTTTATGTGTACTTGTGTGTGTGTGCGTGTGTCTTTGTTTTTTGTGTTTATGTGCATTCATACGTGTCTGCCTGTGTGTGTTTGTGTGTGTGTGTGTGTGTGTGTGAGTGTGTGTGTGTGTGTGTGTGTGTGTGTGTGTGTGTGTGTGTGTGTGTGTGTGTGTGTGTGTGTGTGTGTGTGTGTGTGTGTGTGTGTGTGTGTGTGAGTGTTTGTGTGTGTATGTGTCTGTGCTTATCTGTGAATGTGCGTGTGTGTGCGGGAGTGTGTATGTGTTTGTATGTGTGTGCGTGTTCTTGTGTATGTATTCTCATGTGTGTCTGTGTGTTCGTGTGTATTTGTATGTGCTGCAGCGTAATGTGTGTGCGTTCGTTCGTGTGTGTGTGTGTGCGTGTGTGTGTGTGCGTACATTGAGTATGCGCGTGTGTTTACGCGTGCGTATATGTATGTGTGATGTGTGTATCTGTGTGAGTGTGTGAGGGGGCGGGTGTGTTTGTGAGAGTGAAGGTGTATGTGTGTTTAAGCGTGTGTGCGTGTGTACCTGTTGGTGTTGATGTAAATGTTCGTGCTGCAAGTGAATGTGCGTGTGCTTGTGTGAGTGTATGTTTGTGTGTGTATGTGTGTGAGTGTGTGTGTGTGTGCTTAGTGAGAGTTTGTTTTGTGTGTGTGTATGTGTGCGTGTGTGTATGTACTGCATGTTAATTGGTGTGCGTGTGTGCATGCGTGCGTGTATGTGTGCGAGCGTTTGTATTTGGGTGTGTGTGTTATTGTGTGTGCGCGTAGTTGGGTGCACGTGAACGTTAATATGCACATGAGTGATTGAGTGAGTGAGTGTGTTTTTGTGAGTTGCGTGCGTATTTCTTGTGTGTGTGTCTGTGTGTGTGTTGAAATGTGTGTGTCGGTGTGGTGTGTGTGTGTGTGTGTGTGTGTGTGTGTGTGTGTGTGTGTGTGTGTGTGTGTGTGTGTGTGTGTGTGTGTGTGTGTGTGTGTGTGTGTGTGTGTGTGTGTGTGTGTGTGTGTGTGTGTGTGTGAGTGTATGTATGTGTGTGCGTGTATGTATGGGTGTGCGTGAGGGTGTGTGTGCGTGTTTTATGCGTGTTTGTTCTATGTGTATGTGTGTGTATGTGTATGTGCTGCAGGTGAATACATGTGTGTGAGTGTGTGTGTGGGGGGTGCGAATGAGTGTGATTGTGCATATGTGTGTGCGTGTGTGTGCGCGCGTACGTTAGTATGAGTGCGTGCGAATGCGTGTAACGTTGTGCGTGTGTGTGTGCGCGTGTGTTTGCGCGTGTACATATGTTGTTTTGAGTGTAACTTTGTTTTAGTGTGTTATGTTATTTTTTTGTGTTTGGTTAAGTGTGTGTGTGGATTTGTGTGTCTGAGTGTTTATTTGTTATTCTGATGAAAATATGAGTGTGGGTGCTTGCGCGAGCGTGCGTGTGTGTATGTGTGCGTGTGTGCGTGTGTATGTGTGTGTGTGTATGTGTGTGTGTGTGTGTGTGTGTGTGTGTGTGTGTGTGTGTGTGTGTGTGTGTGTGTGTGTGTGTGTGTGTGTGTGTGTGTGTGTGTGTGTGTGTGTGTGTGTGTGTGTGTGTGTGTGTGTGTGTGTGTGTGTGTGTGTGTGTCGGTGCGTGTGTCTATCTTCTTGTGTATCTGTTTGTTGTGTGTGTGTAAGTATGTTCATGTATCTGTGTGTGCGTTTCTGTGTGTGTGTGAGTATATGTGTGTGTGTTTGTTTGTGTGTGTGTGTGTGTGTGTGTGTGTGTGTGTGTGTGTGTGTGTGTGTGTGTGTGTGTGTGTGTGTGTGATGCGTGTGTGTGTGTTCGTATGTTCGTGTGTATGTGTGTGTGTATGTGCTACATTGGAATGTGTGTGTGCCTTCGTGATTGTGTGTATGTGTGTGTGTGTGTGTGTGTGTATGTGCGCGCGCGTTCGTGTGGTTATGTGTGTGTATGTTCGTGAGTGTAATATGTATGTCAGTGGTTGTGCGAGTGAGAGTGTTGTGTGCGTGTTACTTTGGTGTGTGTTGGTGTGCGTGCGCACCCGTGTATGGGTGTGCGGATGTGTGTTGTATGTGTGCGTGCGGGATTGTGTTTGTTTTCATTTGTGTTTGTGTGTGTTGGTGTGTTCTTGCGTATGTGTTTTTTTTTGCTGCAAGCAAATGTGCCTTTGTGCTGTTGGTGAATGTTTGCGCGTATATGTGTTTGTGTGCGTGCGCACCCGTTTGTTGGGCGCGCACGTGTGTGTGTGTATGTGCTGCTGATGAATGTGTGTGCGTGTGTGTATGTGTGTGAGGGCGCGCGCGCGTGTGCTGTGCATATGTGTGTATGTGTGTGCGGGTATGTGTGCGTGTATTTGGGCGTGGGTTCATATGTGTGTCTGTGTGTTGGTGTGTATGTATCTGTGTGTTGAAAGTGAATGTTTGTGCTAGTGTGGTTGTGTGTGCGTGTGTTTGTGCATACGGTGTGTATGTGTGTGTGCTTGTGCGCGTGTGTTTATAAGTGCGTGTGTGCACTTGCGTTTGTGTTGGTGAGGATGTATGTGTGCTTATGTGTGTGTGTTCGTGTGTATGTTTGTGCTGCAGGTGAAAGTGTGTGCGTGCGCGCGTGTATGTGTGTGTGTGTGTGCTAGTGTTGGTGTTGGTGTACTGGTTAAAGTAAGCGTATGCGTGAGTAAAGATGGAAAAGAACGGTTATATCGCATGAAGGCTGTGTTACAAATGAAAGAGATCGGCAAATTTAGATAGTGCGCACAATACAGATTCATTTCAATTAATTTATTTGCTTCGATATTGATTAAGTAGCTAAAGGTGTTCTTGTACAAACGTGTTTTCCCGACGCACTTTACGTTCGAATAGGTTGGCATTGCACCTGCGCAGTTTATCCTGTAGGTGCGCAACCGCTTTGCTGCACTAGAGGAAATAGATGACGAAATAAACACAGAGGAAGGAAACAACATAACAGTGGAGCAGATCTGGAAAGATGTCGTACAGACATACACTGAATCCAATCGTGTGGTGCTAGGACACAAATAGTACAAGCACACGGAGTGGCTCAGTGAAGACACATGGAAAGCAATCAAGGAGAGAAAGCATGCAAAAGCCCAGTGGATGAAAGCCAAGTCCCAGAGTTTGAAAGAAAGGCGTGGCGCCCTCTATGGTGAAGCAAATAAGCTGGTTAAGAGGTCTGTAAATATAGACAGGAGACTCGTGGGCAACCCAGCAGCACAAGCAGAATGAGCTGCAGAACACAAACCACGCGTCGTCTTCAGGATCACCAGATTTGCGGAGGGTAATACAGTAACAACACATTTCTAAGAGACAAGCAAGGAAATATGTTGACGTCAGACAAAGAACAAGAGAAAGATGGGCAGAACATTTTGAGGAAGTGCTAAACAGAGACGGTCCACCAGATCTACCACACATCCAAGAAGCCCCCGAAGAAGTGGAAATCGACGTTGATGACTGGAATATAAAGAAAACAACAGAAGGACCAACAAAAGAGATGCGATAGACAATGTTCTTATTTCTCGATGATATCGACTTCGCTGATAATGTAGCACTCCTGTCTTATACGCGACATGACATGCAGGAAAAGACAAACGCTCTCAAGGACATCAGCCAAACATTAGGACTAAAAATATTTTTTTTAAATCCACGGTGATAGGAATAAATCAAATACATCCGGTATTGATGTATCTCGATCATGAAGAACTGCAAACCACAGACACCTTCACCGATCGGGGAAGCATAGTCTGCAAAAATGGAAGGGTCGATATTGACATCAAGAATAGCATGAACAAGGTCAGAGGTACTTTCTTCAGACTGAAACATGTTTGGAGATCAACAATATATTATAGAAGAACTAAGCCGAAACTATGCCACTCTTCTATATGGCTCAGAATGCTGGCGTATAACAGAACGTGACCTTCAACACTTTTCTACCTTCCACACAAAATGCCTTCTAAATATAATGAAAATATTCTGGCCACAAAAAATCTGCTCAGGATTACCAGACAAAACAATATGAAAAACATACTCGCCACAAGAAGGTGGAGCTGGATTGGCCATATCCTGAGAAAGAAAGACGACAGCATCTCCCATATAGCACTTAGAAGGACACCTGAAGGGAAAAGGAAACGGTGACGATCAAAACAAACGTGGAGGAAAAGGAACTCAAAGAACTACATCTAAGCTGGGGCCAAGTCGCAAAGGAAAGAGAAGAGGTGGAGGACCCTTGTTTCCGCCCTATGTGTCAGTGGGCATGAAGAGGAGTAAGTAAGTACGTAAGCACCTGCGCAGAGATAACCATCACGGTAAACGATTGGAAGATCTCCAAAAGATGTCCACTGTGATTACACTAGTGTAATTATTTACTGCTTCATTTTATGGGATTTTTGTACACCTGCTTATGTTTGGTGATACGTGTTCTATGTCCAAATATATATATATATATATATATGTATATATATATATATATATGTATGTATGTATCTACAGATTAAGCCAACAAATCAAATTTGCAGAAGGATATGGCATTGCGGGAACGGTGTTGTTTATGCATAGGCTTGGGAACAAGGGCTGGGGGCAGCTACCCCTGAAATTCGCTGGGGGGCAGACCTATGGTTCTCCCCCAGTAAATGTGAACGTTAATGTTTGTTTTGGCGAGCTTCAAAGTCGGATGCAAGTCAAGGTTTTCTGATAGGATTAAGGTATGTTTTGCGATCGTGAAAGGGGGGTAACAATTGGAGGGCAGACATGTGGTTCCAGCTCCCCTCCCAGTAATAAGTTTCGCGGCGGCGAACAATTTTCAACAGCACTGAAGCTCCTGCAGCCCCCAAAAATTAATTTCGTTCTCGCGCCATTAAGTTAACGCCTACATTTTACGAGGCATGTTTGGTAAAATGTACTGCCTGGCACAAGTATTTTTCTAATGAATATAGCGAGAAATAGCATATAAAACGGGCAAACTTAACAAAGCGTCCAGTGAAAACATAATTAAAGTTCAACGCTATTTATTGGCCTGTGTTTTATTATAGTCATATGTGTTTTGTATATATCGAACATGTAACATGTTTTAATTAATGGCCGAATATTGTGTTTTTCGAAAACAAGACAATCGATCTTCTTGCACACTCGCTTCGAGCGTTTGCTAACGTAGTGCAACCAAGTAATCAGATAAAGTAAATGGTAAGACCATTTTGATGATATATTAAGCAAAACATTCATCGTCAACCTTAATTCATTATGTGAAAATAATACGACGCAGCATCTCCCGGTGATTACTCCAATGACATATGGTTGAATATTACAGGCTAAACAAATAGCTATTATTATTTATGTGACATTGCCTGTTTTGTTGACACAATGAATTGTCATAACTCAATAGTCTGAACTGTAATGCATGTTAAAATGCGTTATTATGTGTGACAACTTTGTGGTAATTTTTCTTCTGAAGATGCATGGTGAGACGATAAATGTGGGGCATATTATTTAGATGATTGTTTTGTATATTTGGCAATCTCTTATTTTGAATTGTCACAGCTTGACAGTTTCAACAGTATCTCCAAACTTATGTTATTATATATGACATACCACTGTCTCGTGACTGTAATTATGAAAATAATATAACGACGTTCTTATCGTTTATAATAGTAACTCGTACGTTTTGTACGGACATCTGCTTATCAAAGAAAAGGTTACAAATACTAATACATCCAGTGTTGCAATCATTCATGCAGTCAATCAATGGCAATCGTTATAGATACTAATACATCCAGTGTTGCAATCATTCATGCAGTCAATCAATGGCAATCGTTATAAATACTAATACATTCAGTTATAATACAAACATTTGACAATAACAAATCAGCAGTCGCATTTTGTAAATGCAAAATGCGTCCTTACCTTCTGTGTTGGTAGCCCAGAAAAAGATAATTGCCAAGATTACATCTCGAAACAGCGGCCAGACTGGGACAGACGGCTGAGGTCGGGTCAACTTGTTAATACGTCGAGGCGCCATGTAGGTTTTTCTCAACTTTATCAAAGTCTAAAAAAATTACCGAACAACTCCTGATTCGTCAAGACAATCGCTGGGCAATTTGTCTGTCGACTGATGCGTTGTCCCTGCCGACGCTAAGATATAGCGCAGTTTGACATTCAACAATCAATAATCTGCCTGGCTTTCTGTGATTGGCCGCTCGTCCCTACTGACGACGGTAGTAGATGATGTTACCATTGTGTTGTTCGTGCGTTGCTACAGCTGACGTTGTAACGTAATGTTTGCGTATCCACGAAGACGTCGGGAAGGTCAACTGGACGAGTGACTACAAGTAAACGTGGGCGTAATGCAACTTTCTAGATTGTATAGAACGGCCAAATAAACAGGCTTCCTGTCGACAAGAGCAATCTGAAGATACACACTTCGTATATGTCTTATACCATATATACCACACACGAACGAAGATGAAGAATATACAAGGGAGGTTCTGTATTAAGTACTACTGTAAAAGGACTTAGGGTTAACCATTAGTGATGATATGGAGATTTCAGAGCAGTGCGGTATTGCCGCTTCAAATGGAAATCAAATCCTTGGATTAATTAGGCGAAACATAACGTATCAGGAAAAAGAGCTAATAATACCGCTGTACAAAATAATAGTTAGGCTTCATTTACAATATTGTATTCAAGCGTGGATGCCATATCGCAGCAAGGACATACATATGCTAGAAAGAGTACAGAGGAGAGCAACTAAAATGACACCAAAACTGAGGGAACTTAGATACGAAATACGCCTAAAAGAATGTGGTTTAACAACACTAGAGACCAGTAGATTGAGAGGAGATCACATAAAAGTGTATAAAGTACTGAATGGTTATGAAAATATTGATAGAAATATTTTTTCTCAGTTAACAAAGATAGATTGACCAGAGGACATGAAGTTACATTAATAAAGGATAAGTGTAGATTAAATATAAGAAAGTTCTCATTCTCACAAAGGACTGTAAAAGAATGGAACATACTGTCTCCTGAATGTTTTAGTGCTAGTAGCGTGACTATGTTTAAAAATAAAATCGACACATAACTTAAAAGGGCTGGATAAAATGTATTGGACTCTCGATAAGCCAAAAGGCTTCCTTGTCCACCTGCCATCTAGAGTTAATTTTCTGGATAGCAATCTTGTCAAGTCTTGTTAAATCTTGTTACTACTACTACTACTATTAATAATAATAATATGTATTATATCTCCCGCCCCCCCTCCTTCTCTCTCTGTTGCATCTCTCTCACTCACTCATTCCCTCGCTCACTTACTCACTCACTCATTTAATCACTCTCTCCCTCTCTGCTTCTCTGTAACTCTCTCTCTCTCTCTCTCTCTCTCTCTCTCTCTCTCTCTCTCTCTCTCTCTCTCTCTCTCTCTCTCTCTCTCTCTCTCTCTCTCTCTCTCTGTCTCATTCACCCCTCTCTCTCAGTCACCCCCCTCTCTCTCAATTTGTATCTCTCTCACTCTCTGTCTCTCTCTCTCTCTCCTTCACTCACTCACTTTATCACTATCACTCACTCATTCACTCACTCACTCACTTTATCACTCTCACTCACTCATTCACTGTCTCACTCACTACTACTACTACCCCCGTACTACTACTAATAATAAATATATGTAGTATATATGTATATACATATATATATATATATATGTCTCACTCACTCATTCACTCACTCACTCACCCGCCTCTCTCTCTCTGTATATCTCACTCACTCACTCACTCACTCACTCTCTCTCTCTCTCTCTCTCTCTCTCTCTCTCTCACTCACTCACTCACTCACTCACTTTCCTTCTCTCTTTCATTTTTCGTTCTTTCTCTCTCGTCCTCTCTGTCCCACCCTCCCTCACCATCTCCCCATTTCCCTCCGTCTCCCTCACTCTCCTTTCTCCCTCCCTCTCTTTCTCCCTTCCTCTCTCTTTCTCTCTCTCTTTCCATGTCTCTCTCTCTTCCACCCACCTCTCTCTTTCTCTCTCCCTGTCCTTCTTTCTATCTCTTCTCGATGTATATATATATATATATATATATCCATATATATATATAATATTATACATAAATCAACATAATTCTATATAATGTACATACCACCTTCTATTTACATATAAATATAACATTATATAGCATTCTATAGTAAAACAAAACAAAAATCCACAAACATATGTCTTTCAAAATTATTGCTGGTAGTTTTTTATATCAAATCCCCCGAACGACCTCGGGACATCCCCCGAATGCACCCACACTCACCCCCTAGCCCCCCCAACGGAACACCAGTTCGATCAGCCCTTCAGCCAAATGAATACAAACTGCACCATCACTGTAAACAGAGCGGTCGGTGGAGTGTTTGCAATAATTGATCAGTTTCATCGTGTTCATGTAAACAGCTTCAACTCAATTATATGCATCTATGAATACTGTGCTTTCACGGAACACTCCGGCGGTCGCTAAAAACATAATTAATAATTATTAGTATCCTAATGATCTGGTCGTCCCTGTGGACGAGTCGAGTTCCACGCACATCGATCACGACGTTTGTCCATTCGTGTTTGTGTTCAGTACCGTGTTTGAATCAATTGTTCGAGATAAATAGTTATTGATTAAACTAGCAGGACCGCGGTAGATCTGTATGTATTGTAGGTTAGAGTCGATCCTCCTAAAAATCTCATGTCACTCTTCTGGGTTCTTATTCATTTCACATCAACGACATGATAATTCGTGTGTACTTTGCACATACATAATTTCATTCATTCATTATAATTAATTAATTAATTAATTGATTCACTATCTCACTCACTTACACATATACATACATACATCATACAAAAATACATACATACATACATAAATACATATATACATACATACATACATACATACATGGAGCGAAGTGGCGCAGTTAGAGAACATGAAACGAGAGAACCCGGGTCTGAATCCTGTGCTACCGTTTGAAATCTTGGGAAAGTTCAATTACTCCACGTTTCTCCAATTCATTCTGCTGACTAAGTGAGTATCTATCTATAGACAGTTGGAGATATACAATTATGTACGAATGATTTTCGCGCATTAATTGCAGCGTGGTTGAATGCTTCCCATTGAAGTCGAGATGGTGTTGGACTGAACATGTCTGCGAGGGAGTTAAGTGTAATGTGCTTTGAGAATTCATTTGGACTGGATACTGCGCGATATAAGACCAGTTTTACATACATAGATAGATACATAGATAGATACGTACATACATACGCACATACATACATACATACATACATACTTACACACAGACAGACAAATAAATATACATACCCAGAAAGGAGAGAGAGAGAGAGAGAGAGAGAGAGAGAGAGAGAGAGAGAGAGAGAGAGAGAGAGAGAGAGAGAGAGAGAGAGAGAGAGAGAGAGAGAGAGAGAGAGGGAGAGAGAGTGAGAGAGAGCGAGATAGAGCGAGAGAGCGAGAGAGAGAGAGACAGACAGACAGACAGACAGACACAGTGAGAGACGAAACAGACATAGGAACTTGGAGACGAAGGAAACAGATCTATAAAGGTAAACACGCGGACATGCAGACATGCAGACATGAGTGTTGTATTAATTTGTAGGCCATATTCCCACATCAATTCACAAATAAATATCGAGCTATTGAGCACAGAGTCACTTGCAAAACACTATGTACTGACAACATTGTTTAAACTGTAATACACGACAACACGACATCCGAACAAACAGGCAAAACCACACTGTACCTATGTGTTTGTTTTACCAGGCTAGACATCTACAGCCGTTTTGAAAGTGCAAGTATTTGAGTTGCGTACCCCATGTGTAATATGTGTTATACTAATATCGTGTAAACATGGTGAAACAGCTATCAAAATCTAATTGTTTCTATAGTGTAATTATAATAACAATAACAATAAAGTAAAGGTAAGTTCTTATATAGCGCATTACCCAGTCCTCAGGACTGTTCAAAAGCGCTATACACTTTAATCCATGGCAGACCTGTTCAATCGAACACCATCTCGACGTATCTGGAAAGTATTTAGCCACGCTGTAATTAATGCGCAAAAATTATTCGTACAAAAATATCCACTACTGTCTATAGCAAGGTACTCATTCATAGAACTGAAGCAATGTAGAGTAAACGAATTTGCCCAAGGTTCGACACCGCCGCACAAGATTCGAACTCGCGTTCTCTCAGTCGAGAGTCCGGTGCTCTTACCACTGCGCTACTGCGCATCACAACAATAGTAATAACAATCAACTTTTATAACTTCGATACACTGATAAATCTGAGCTCAGAGGCGCAACATACAAGAATCATTAGAGGTAATCCTGAACCGGGACTCGCAATTGTATTAACTGGAGCAAGGTACCTTCGAAGGTATACGGCGGGAATGCGATTTCAAACAAATAAGTCTTGAATTTTTCACGAAAGGTAGCTTTACTTTCAGATGAATTTACGGTGACTGGGAGATCATTCCAAATATTGGATACAGCTACAGAAAAATACGTTTGCCATTGGTAAGCTTAGTTTTCGGGATAACGAATTGTTGTGAAACAGTTGAACTTAGGTTCCTAAAGATGTAAAAAAACGCAAGAAACTAACCAAATAAGGTGTGTGTTGTGTCGAAAGAGCACACCATGTAACGGCGGCTAACTTGAATTTTATTAAATACGCAACCGCCTGTCCGTCAGCCGGTTTTTTCCAACCAAAATGTGTGGAGTCCAATAAGCTTTCTTATTATCACCCATTGACAATGCGGCTAATGTGTTTACAAGTAATCATTGTATATGCATGGTTACAAAACAGTAAAGTTGATGATTCCGACAGTAATACCACAAATGTAGATGTTAAATGAAACCTAAACAACGATAAAAACAGAACAATTTGATTTGATATGGGTGTATACCCCGACATACCCTAGCTATGGTGAGAAACGAGCGGCTTTGAGATCCACACGTGATAAACCATTTTGTACACATCATAGCATTCTTGTATTGTCTAACAGCCACATACGTAGGCGTTATTCTCAAATCGGGGCATTGTCGTTGATTCAGCAATTTTGTTCTGTAGTAGAGCAGATTAGGGCTCATTTTTAGATAAATCATTCAAATGGCCATACAAGCATGACACATGGCATGTATATTCCCAGTGGGACATTCTTAAAATCCAGTGGACGAGCCAATTGAAAATTCAAGATGGCGTCCATTAAAAAAATGGCCGACTTTTTTTCAAATATTTTGTGGAGATATAAATGTTAAAAAAATATTGTCAAGCTGGCCAGTTTAAAGTCTAGTTTTTACTCTACACATGAACATCAAAGAAGGTTGCAATATTTAAAAAATGGTCGCCATATTAACATTACTGTATATTTTCAGTTTTCGAAGTGTCTCATCATGGAATAGTCTCCATTGCATTCACATATGTGAATGTATATTTGACACTTTATAGGTTTCCTGAATATGTCCTTATACGTACACGTGTTATTCCTGATACATACTGCTATGTAGTGCTACACAGGCGATTATACAACAAAACCATTTTAAATCTTCGATTTTATTATAGTCCGGTAGCAGGACCCCATATTTTTAGAAAACCTTTCAATGTCTGTTTACAATACGTTTTTGGTATTTTTCGATCGTACTTGGCGTCTACATGACATTTTGTCTGGGTGGCCACTTGCCACACACTTGGCTTTTTCAGAATCCAAGGTGGCCGCCGCGCACAACCAAAATGTATATTTCGCCATAAGTTCTGTTCTAAATACAGTAGAATGATGATGTTGGCCTCTATAAGTAGGTTTTGTCGAGAGCGAGAAATACGAATATTATGTGATTTTAATATTTGACGGCCATATTTATAACGTAATTACTAAATGGCCGTCAAAATAACCTTAAAACCCCTATAACCGGTTGTAATTTCGCATGTTTCCTATACGAATTGGTGTGCAATGGAGTGGACACGTCTTTACACTCGGCGTCGCACCCACTTATCACTTTCACAAACGGTCTAAGGACTTCGCTGTCACCGTCCCAGCTCCCTGGGCCATGACAAACGACCTTTAACTAAAGGGTGAAATCAGTCAGCGTAAACAGTACTCCACCTAAACCTCCACTGCTCTGGCTTGAAAGAAACGTTCACGTCAAATAAACCCGAACAGACTGAACAATGAGTCGACTCAGTGCAATTTGTTGTCTGATTATGACCTGGAGATGACGTCATCACCCGGCAACACCCTGAGCGACCAAGCAGCTTAAATAAAGCTCAGAAGCATGCATAGGAAACAAGGGATGCTCGGGACCGCAACATCATTTAATATAGACAAATGCTGTTTGAGCTCTGCGCAGAACTACAACTCACCATACCAAATACTATCTCCAGCAAAAGGCCCGTCGGAAGGAAGTAGCTGGAGTAACGGTGTTACCCGAAAACACACCGGGAAAGATATCCGTGAACACACCAGGAGATTTACCCGTGAGCACACCGGGAGTGTTACCCGTGAACACATCGGGAGTGTTAACAGTGGACACACCTGGAGTGTTACCCGTGAACACACCGGGAGTGTTACCCGTGAACACATCGGGAGTGTTCCACGTGGACACTCCAGAAATATTACCCGTTAACACACCGGGAGTATTACTCGTGGACATCCCTATTTTATTGTTGGAAAGATATTTTGTAAAGATATCCCATAACTCGCAATTAAAAATTGACTCGTTCTGCTGTTGTTCGAGTTCACGCATTTCGCTAATATATAATGTAATGTAATATAATATTTAAAATTGAATTGCAATTCTTTATATTCCGAGGGTCTCATTGGCAGCGCCGAGTTCTGCCCATTACGGAAATTAAGCAAATTGCGGAAGATGTGATGTGCCTGCATGCGAGTGTGTGTATGTGTGTGTGTGTGTGTGTGTGTGTGTGTGTGTGTGTGTGTGTGTGTGTGTGTGTGTGTGTGTGTGTGTGTGTGTGTGTGTGTGTGTGTGTGTGTGTGTGTCTGTGTGAGTGAGTGTGTGTGTGTGTGTGTGTGTGTGTGTGTGTGTGTGTGTGTGTGTGTGTGTGTGTGTGTGTGTGTGTGTGTGTGTGTGTGTGTGTGTGTGTGTGTGTGTGTGTGTGTGTGTGTGTGTGTGTGTGTGTGTGTGTGTGTGTGTGTGTGTGTGTGACAGAGAGAGAGAGAGCGAGATATGGAGAGAGAGACGGGGGGAGAGAGAAGGAGAGAGATGGGGGGAGAGAGAGAGAGAGAGAGAGAGAGAGAGAGAGAGAGAGAGGGAGTAAGGGAGAGAGTGAGGGAGAGGGAGTCAAGGTAAGAGGGAGAGACAGATAGATTGTGAGAGAGAAAGACAGAGGGCGACTGTCAGACAGCAGGCAGCCGTTAAACAAGATTTAACAAGATAGCCACCCAGAGAATTAATTGTAGATGGCAGGTGCACAAGGAAGCCCTTTGGCTTATCGAGAGTCCAACCCTTTAATCTACATGTATCCCGCCCTTCTGAGGTATGTGTCGATTATATGTTTAAACATATTCACACTACTAGCACCCACACAATCAGGAGATAATCTGTTCCATTCATTTACAGTCCTTTGTGAGAACGGGAACTTTCTTATATAAAATCTACACTGCTCCTTTACTAATGTAACGTCATGTCCTCTAGTCTTTCTATCTTTCTTAACTGACAAAAATACTGCTATCAATATTTTCATAACCATTCAATATTTATGCACTTCTATCTGATCTCCTCTCCTGGTCTTTGGTGTTGTTAAACCACATTCTTTTAGGCGTTTTTCATATCTAACATCCCTCAATTTTGGTATAATTTTAGTCGCTCTTCTCTGTAATGTTTCTAGAATATCTATGTCCTTTTTTGTGGTATGGCCTCCCCGCTTATAAACAATATTCTAAATGAGGCCTATCTATTGTTTTGTACAGCGGTATTATAAGTTGTTTTCCTTATACGCTATTTTTCGCCTAATTAATCAGTGTGAAGCTGCAATTCCGCACTGCTCTGAAACCTTCATATCAGCACTATGATTAACCCCAAGTCCTTATCTTTTACAATAATATTTAGAACAGTACCCCCCCCCCATTGTATATTTTACATCTTCGTTCCCATGTCCTGTGTGGAGACATTTACATTTCCCAAAAGTAAACAACATTTGCCATTTTTCAGACCATTTGATCAACCTGTCAAGATCATCTTGTAACTGCTGTCTATATCCATCAATTGTAATCACTGTAAACACTTTTGTATAATCTGCAAAGTTCAACACCTTGCTTATTGTACTATCGTCCAAATCGTTTATATATATTAAGAATAATATAGGTCCCAGCACTGATTCCTGTGGTACCCTACTCAAAACTGATTTCCAGTTTGAAGCCACCCCATCAACAACTACCCGTTGTATTCTGTCAATCAGCCATTTTTCTATCCAGTAAATTATTTCCTATGCCATGTTCCTTTGTTTTAAGCTTTAATCTTTGATGTGGCACTTTGTCGAAAACTTTAAAAAAATCTAAGTTGAGGATATCTACTGATGATCCCTCGTCTACCCAATTAGTGATATCTTCCAATAAACATAACATGTTTGTTAAGCATGACCTCGCTTTTAGAAACCAGTGTTGAGATTAATTAATGAAGTTATGTTTAACCAGAAAATCCACCATGTGATCTTTAATTAGTCTTTCTAAACATTTGCAAATCACTTATGTTAAACTCACTGGTCTATAGTTCTCTTCTAATGAACACTTGAAAACTGTTGCAAGCGGTGTGCTAATTGTTCTACAATTTCCAATACTACTAGTAATAGTCCACTCCAGATGATTTAATATCTTTCATATAACTTATGTTCTTAGCTGCCATTTCCGGGATTACAATTAACTGTCCTAAATAGTATGATTCTGTCCTCTTGAACTTAGCCTCTGGTACTGGCAGTGAACTAATATCTTCTCTGGTAAACACCGAACTAAAATACTCGTTCAGGTCTTCTGACATTAGGAATCCTTCTGATGTTATATTTCTTCTAGAGGACCAACTTTATTCTGACTTCCTGTTTGCTTCGATCATACGCATAAAAAATTTCATGTTTTATATTAAAAGCAATTTTTTTCATAGCTTCTCTTTGAATTTCTAAGTTTAGCTGTAGCTTGGTTTAGTGCTTCTTTATAAATGTCGTTGTCTTCATCATTCCCAGCACGTCTATATGATTTTCACATCATTTGTTTGTACTTAATTTTTGTAATGGCTTCTTTCGATAAGTGTTTCTTTTTGGACCGTTTCTTTTGTTTTTTCAAGGGAACACATTTATTGATGATGCATTCAATTTTACTCTAAGATATTCCAGCATGTTGTTGCTGTCTTATTCTTCAGTGTCTTTTGCCAGTCTACCTTTGCTAAATATTTCCTCACGTCCTTACATGTTCCGTTGTGGAAATTTCTTCTGTACTGCTTTTTACTATTCCTTTCTTATTTTAATTTGATGGTAAAATGTATCTGGTTTTGATCACTACTCCCCAGTGGTCATATATGACATTGTCAACTAATTAATTATGTAAGGACAAAACTATGTCTAACACATTCTCAACCCTGTTTGGTTCTAGGAGATGTTAAGAATGGAAATGATCTTGTACTAAAACTAAAAACTTGTGGTCCTCACTACCCATACTCTGTAGAGATTTCCATTGTATATGCCCATGGTTAAAATCCCCCATGATAAAACAGTCCCGTTTGCTCACTTGCCTTATAGCGTTTTGTACTTTTTTCATTCTCTTCTATGCTTATGTTTGGACTTCGATAAACTAACCCAACTGTTAACGTAGAGTTTCCTGTAACTATGTTACACCGAACAGCTTCTTTGAAATCTGCTTCTCTCTCTAATTGTATTTAATAATCCTGAATAAATTCTTTAATATATAAAATAACTCCACCTCCCCTTCTTCATATTCTATCTTTCATAACCATTACATTTCCTGTCAGTCCCAATTCGGCATCTGATATATCGGTAGTGGTCCAGGATTCGGTTATACCTATTATGTGATGGTCGATATCTTCTACCATAATGTTTAGTTCATTTCTTTTGTTTACTCTACTTCTTGCATTTAAACAAACACATTTATATCCAGCTTCAGAACAGTTTTCCAGACTGTTCTTTGCTGATTTATTTGTGCGGTCTTTATCTATGCATCCAGTTCCATGCCTATGTGAGGTCCTCCCCCTCTCTTAGTGTCTTTTCTGTCTTTATCACAATGGAATCGCCCATGAACTCTTTTTTCAGTGCTCCCTCAATCACTGCCTCGGAGTAGCTCCTTCTCCGGTTTGCATCTGTCTGGTTGTTGCCTTTTCCCCTGCCGTCTTCTGTCCTGTCTCATTCTCTCCCGTTCCGTTCTTTCCTGTCGCTTTTTCTCTTGTTCCCTTTCCTCTTGTCGTCTTCTCGTCGAGCACATTTACTCTCACTTCCTTTAATCCCTTCATCTTTCCTCCCATCATATTTTCTTGTCTCCTCTCCCGTCCCTTTCCTCCTCCTACCTCCTTCTCTATGGTCACTTTCTCCCCTGTCACCTTTACGCCTGTCACGTTTTCTGTCTTTTGATGAACACTCTGTCTTCTTCCACCTGTCTTCTTCTCATTCTTCTGTTTCACAGTCCTACCAACTGCCTCTCTGGTATCTAGTGCTTCACCACTTGCATCGCTATCGCGACTCTCTTCGTTCTCTGTAGTCTGACCCCCCTGTTGATCTATCCCCTCTGATCCGTTTTCTTTTCCTCTGCCGAACATATTTCCTCCGATCCTCTGTCTTCTTCTCATTTCCTTGTTCCTTCACCTGTCACCTTCCCTCCTCTCAGTCTCCTTCTTCAGTTTCCTTGTCACAACTGTGCTCCTTCTGTCTCGTAGTATTTTTGACTCTCCCCGTTTCATCCCTCTCTGTTCCAACTATTTTTATGTTGAGTCTCACCTGCATCTCCTTCACTATATCCGTCATCTTACACACCTCCTTCATTAGACATTCCACCCTCAAACACACCAAAAAGTGAATCCATCTTCTTTGGTCTCTGCTAATGATTTTGGACAGCCAGACAATGCAAAACCAACCCAACTGTGGCAGTTGTTACAAACTAAGTGTCTTTTGCCCTGAGTTGCCGTTTGCAAGGTGCCATATCAGAATTTATTTATATTCAAAATAGTTTTTATATAGTCTTTAAAAAGACTTTTCTGTGTACAATTTACACCAGATTGTTTAGGTTATAGTTAGTTATATTTGTTAATAGACAGTGACACACCGGGTCATACGATGACGATGTAATCAAGTTGGGCTTAGATAGAAGGAAGTCTTTACAAAGACTGTTTCCTGTGTACTTATATACACTTGATAAGTTTGTTATTTCTGGTTTTAATTACTCTTCTAACATCGACTATCTCAACTAACCCTTTTCTATTGTCGTTCAAGTTACGTTAAGTTCGCCAGTGACCTACTTTGTGAACAACGTTCCGATTACTTTAACGTCCCCAATTATCGCTCGCTAACCGTCTATTTTTAAACTACCCCAGATTACCCCCTGTAGCTAACTTTTAACAAAAACATCTTGCTTAATATGTATCTACAACTACGTTATGTATGATATACACTCAACAACATCACTTAGCTTGATCAAATATCCTTATATTCTCGCAAATCAAATTTGCTACACCAAATTCAATTCACCACCGGAAGTTCCCGCCACACACCATGTACATACACGGACAAGATGACACGACTGTTCATGTAAGTCCAACTAACCGGTATCATAAATATGTCTTTGCAAAAAGGCAACAATTCAACAAATTCCGAAGTAAAACTTAAAAATTTTAAGCGCACTGGCGGAGACACTATAGACCGCGTCCTATGCAACTAATTAATATTTCACTTTCATAAACGGTCATAACATAACATAACATAACATAACGTTTATTTGACCCCATGTAGGTACACAATTAATTGGTTTCTGAACATCACTTATGCAGTAAAAACAACAAATATAAACATTATGCAGGCATACATATACGTATATCATTATAATGTTCAACATACTATTTGGAAAATACATACAAACGCATGTACAGCTATTATGGTATTGATGTACCATAGACATTAATCATATAGCTTATTCAATCGGGGTCGGTGGCTCCTATGACTTCGCTGTTTCCGCCTTAGCTCCCTGAGCCATAGCAGACGACGTAAAGGGTGGGATAACTCAAGAGAAACTGCACTCCCCCAACACTTCGACTGGGTAGGCATGAAGGAAAGGTCCGCGTCAAATAAACCCGAATTTAGTTAACAACAAGTTTTGTAGCGATGTGAAAGAGGCGAAACGTTAGATGGAAGCCACAGTCCTAATCCGACATGCAGAACGCTCAGCGAATGTGATCGTCTGATGATGATCTGGAGATGACACCATCACCGGGCAGGACCCTGAGCGAAGCTCGGGACGGCAAAATCATTTAATACGGGCAAATCCTGTTTGACCTCTGCGCAGAACTACAACTCACCATTACAAATACTATCTTCAGCAAAATACCTTCGACGGAAGGAAGTGGCTGCAGTAACGGTGCAAGGCGGCGCGAGTTACACGTGGACACACCGATGGATTTACAGATTAACACAACGGAAGTGTTACCCGTGGACACAGCACAGTTTTACCCGTATGTTATTGTTGCACCGATATTAATGTTTGTTGGAATATCCCACATTTCGTTAATTGTAATATCACTTTGAAAATTTATTGGAAACTCTTTACATTATGATGGTCTTATTGTCGGAGCCGAGTTATGCCCATCCACCCCATGCTATTTTACTGCTGAACTCTTATTTTATTTATCTACCCAGGAATGCATATATATATATATATATATATGCATATATATATATATATAAATATCATAGTTATTTTTATTCTATATATACATAAAGTATGTTATATATTTTTATATTTTTTTAATAGCAGCTTTTTATATTTATTTATATATTATTTTGTGTGAATTAAATTGTTCTGTTTTTTTATTATTATAGTAAATTAGTGTTTTATATCTATTGTGCTCATACCTGCTAAATTTAAAGTTTTATGCTGTTAGATTCTTGTACAGCGCTTTGAGCATTTTATTGGAAATTGTGAGGGGTGGTGCCGGGTGATGGTGTCATCTCCAGATCATCATCAGACGATTACTTTCGCTGAGCCAACTGCAGGTCGGATTAGGACTGTGGCTTCCAGTAGCATCCTCTAGCTAACGTTTCGTCTCTATCACATTGCTACAGAACTTGTTCTTCACTCAATTCGGGTTTATTTGAGTCGGTTTACGTCATGCCTGTCCAGTCGAGGTATAGGTAGGTGGAGTGCAGTTTCCCCTGAGTGACCCCATCCTTTACGTCGTATGCCATGCAGTCGAACAAGGCCGAGTAGTTGTGCTGGAGATGCTTGACGTGACCGCAGCTTTCGGCACCATTGACCTCGCCATTCTGCTGAGTATATTGATTCGTAGATTTGGTGTGATGGGCGCTGCTGTTAAGTCGTTTACATCGTACTTGTCCGGACGGCAGTAGCTCGTGCGTATAGAAAGTGACAAATCTCCACCAACACCTGTGCCGTTTGGCGTGCCGCAAGGCTCTGTGCTGGGGGCGTTTAATTTTTACGGCATATATCTCACCGCTCGGCGACATCATCAAGAAATTCAGGGTGGATTATCATTGTTATGCAGACGACACGAAACTTTACGTCGCCCTTTGTCCCGGCGGAGACGACCAGGTGAATTCAATAGACAATCTGTGTAATTGCCTAGAGGATATTGGGGAATGGTTGTGGGCCAATTCACTGAAGCAAAACAACCAGAAGACGGATGTTGTGGTGTTCGACACCAAGCACATGTGGCACTAATGAAACACATCAACGTAACCATTGGTGATGCAACTCTGAGCGCATCATCTCATGTTCGTAACGTTGGCGTCATATTCGACTCATCCCTTGGCATGGCAATCCATGTCAGTGCCACCTACCGAACAGCCTACATGCACCTACACAACATTAGCCGTATCAGGCGTTACCTTACCATAGATGTGACTAAATCATTAGTCCACGCCTTCGTCATGTCCAGATTGGATTACGGGAATGCGCTGCTTGAACATTTGAATAAACTCCAACGCTTTGAAAACATGGCAGCAAGAATCATTACTTTTACACCTCGCCGAGATCACATTACCCCAATCCTGATAGAACTGCACTGGCTATCTGTGAAATGACTAACTGTGAAATTCAAGATTCTTATGCATGTTTCGATGTCTGTATAGCACCGCACCACTGTATCTGGAGAACATGCTGAAGGGACAGTGCTCTGCAGGGCGCAAACGTTCGTCCCAACAATATCTGCTACAAGTGCCGCGAATGAGCTTGTTAGTTTTGGTGATCATGCATTCGAAGTGATCGGACCTCGATCATACAATCCGCTGCCGTTTCACATAAAATGTAGTGGAATCCTATCACTGTTCAAACGGACTCTGAAGACGCACATGTTCAAAGCGGAATATTCTGTCGACATTTTACTTTCTTTGATATTTTAGTGCAGTACTAAACTCTTATTTTATTTATCTACCCAGGAATGCATATATATATATATATATATATAAATATCATAGTTATTTTTATTCTATATATACATACAGTATGTTATATATTTTAATAATGTTTAAATAGCAGCTTTTTAATTTTTTTTCATCTATTTTTGGTGAATTGAATTGTTCTGTTTTTATAATTATTATATTAAATTTGTGTTTTATATCTATTGTGCTCATACCTTTGCTAAATTTAAAGTTTTATGCTGTTAGATTCTTGTACAGCGCTTTTAGCATTTTATTGGAAATTTAGCTGTGTAAAATAAATATTATTATTACTATTACTCCATCAAAGCCGCAACAATCTACAACACTTCCCATATATATATACTGCAAACATGTCCAGCATTAACCCCTCGATACTGCGATAATCTCCAAGATTACTGTTCGACAGTGCGAACATCACCAACACTTCCCCATCGACACCGCTAACACTCCAACACTACCCCTCGTCACCGGGAAGATCTCCAACACTACCCATCTCAAAACCGCTAACTCCTCCAACACTACAATCACCACACCGCGAATATCTTTAAAACTACACCCTCGACACTGCAAAGGTCTCCAAAACTATCCGTCAACACCGCGAACATCTCCACCACTATCCACTCGATATTGCGAACATATCCAACATTACCTTCTCGACACCACGAATATCTCCAACATTACCTTCTCGACACCAATGACATTTACAGCACTAACCCTTGATACGGTGAACATCTCCAACACTGCTCTCTTGACAAAGAAAACATATCCGTGACTACACCATCGATACAGCGAATCTTGACCATTACACATCTTCAATACTGCGATAACCTCTATCACTAACCCCCCGGCATTGCGAAAATATCCAACAGTAGCCATCAACCGACCGACATCTCAAGCACTAGCTTTATCTACACCCCGAATATTACAAACAATCCTCCATCAACGCCGCAACTATCTCCAACATTACTCAATGATACCATAATCATATCCAGCACTACCGCCCCCCCCCCCCCCCGACACCATGAGCGTCTCCAAAACAACCCATCGACACCGGGAACAACTTCAGCATGACCCCATCCAAACCGCGAAATTCTCCAACACTAATCCTCAAAACCCCGAACATTTCCAGCACTAACCCCTATGACACTGTGGAATCTCCACCACTAGCCCCTCGATACAGCGATAATCTCCAACACAACCCTAATGTCACCGGGAACATCTCCTACATTACCATATCAACACTGGACCATCTCCAAAACAACCCCATCGACACTGTCAATACCTCCAACGCTATCCATCTCCACTTTGCGAACATCTCCAACATTATCTTCTCAAAAAATGTACTACAAACATACACCCAACATCTCCAACACTATCTTCATCGACACTGCGAATATAACAAACACTACTCCATCCACGCCACGACAATTTCCAACATTACCATTCGTCACCGGGAACATCTCCAACACTATCCCTCGATACCGTAAATATCTCCAACACTACCCCTTAAACTTCGAACACCTCCAACACTATCCTATCGACAAAACGAACAATCTACAACACAACCCATTAAAAACTCGCACACATCCAACAGTACATGTCATCACTGCAAACATATCCAACACTATCGTCTCGATACCGCGAACATTTCCAACACTATCCCTCGGTACAGCGAGTCTCCAACATTTCCAGTCAACCCCCCCCAACCTCTCCAACACTACCTTCATCGACACTGAGAATATCACCAACACTACCCCCGCGACACACCGATGATCTCCAATACGATTACCTCCAATACTGTGAACATCTCCAACACTACCCCCATGATACTGTAAAAGTCTCCAAAAGTAACTCTTACACCGCGAACATATCCAACATTACCCCTCAATACCGCAAATATCTCCAACACTATCCTCTCGATAAGATGAACATCTCCAACACTATCCTCTCGATACAGCGAGTCTCCTACACCACAAATCAAGCCACGAACCTCTCTACACTACCCTCATCGACACTGCGATAATTTCCAACACAGTCCCCTTGAACACCCTGAACATCTACAACACTACCCCTCAACACCACGAACATTTCCAACATTATCCCCACGATACCGCGAATGTCTCCAACACTTCCACGTTAACGCCATAAACATCTCAAATTCTACCCCCTCGACACCGCAACAATCTGACCATTGGTGTCGAGAAGGTAATGATGGATATATTCGAGGTGTCGAGAAGGTAGTGCTGGAGATGTTCGCAATATCGAGTGGATAGTGGTGGAGATATTCACGGTGTTGACGGGTAGTGTTGGAAATGTTGGCGGTGTTGAAGGGTAGTTTTGGAGACCTTTCAGTGTCGAGGGTGTAGTTTTTAAGATACTCGCGGTGTTGTGATGGTAGTGTTGGAGGAGTTAGCGGTTTTGAGATGGGTAGTGTTGGAGATCTTCCCGGTGACGAGGGGTAGTGTTGGGGTGTTAGCGGTGTCGATGGGGAAGTGTTGGTGATGTTCGCACTGTCGAACAGTAAACTTGGAGATTATCGCAGTATCGAGGGGTTAGTGCTGTATATGTTTGATGTATATATATGGGTAGTGTTGTAGATTGTTGCTTTGATGGAGTACTAGTAATAATAATATTTATTTTACATAGCTAAATTTCCAATAAAAAGCTCAAACTGCTGTACAAGAATCTAACAGCATAAAACTTTAAATTTAGCAAAGGTATGAGCACAATATATATAAAACACAAATTTAATATAATAATTATAAAAACAGAACAATTTAATTCACCAAAATATATAAATTAATATAAAAAGCTACTATTTAAACATTATTAAAATATATAACATACTTTATGTATATACAGAATAAAAATAACTATGATATATATATATATATATATATGCATTCCTGGGTAGATAAATAAAATAAGAGTTTAGCAGTAAAATATCAAAGAAAGTAAAATGTCAACAGAATATTCCGCTTTGAACATGTGCGTCTTCAGAGTCCATTTGAACAGTGATAGGATTCGACAACATTTTATGTGAAACGGCAGCGGATTGCATGATCGAGGTCCGATCACTTCGAATGCACGATCACCAAAACTAACAAGCTTCGAATATGACTTCAAGATTACGAACACTAGATGATGTTCTCAGAGTTGCATCACCAATGGTTATGCGGATGACCTTCATCAGAGCCACTTATGCTTGGTGCCGAACACCACAACGTCCGTCTTCTGGTCGTTTAGCTTCAGTGAATTGGCCCGTAACCATTCCCTTATATCCTCAAGGCAATTACACAGATTGTCTATTGAATTCACCTGGTCGTCTCCGCCGGGACAAAACGAGACGTAAAGTTGCGTGTCGTCAGCATAATAATGATAGTCCACCCTGAATTTCTTGATGATGTCGCCGACCGGTCAGATATATGCCGTAAAAAGTAAAGGCCCCAGCACAGAGCTTTGCGGCACGCCAAACGGCACAGATGTTGGTGGAGATTTGTCACTGCCTATACGCACGACCTACTGCCGTCCGAAAAAGTACGATCTAAACCACCCGAGCTCAACGCCTGCCAAACCAAATCTACGAGTCAATCTACCCGGCAGAATGGCGTGGTCAATAGAGCCGAACGCTGCGGTCAAGTCAAGCATGTCTAGCACGTCAACGCGGCCTAGGTCGACTGCACATTACGCGTTCAAGCTCGTTCGAGACAAATGCCAGATTTGAGACAGATCGATAGTTTTGCACCAAATTTGGATTTAGTCAAGTGTTCTTTATTAATGGCGATATGCAACTGGTCTTGTATTCACCAGGAACGACTGACGATTCCAGTGATTGCACAATTATGCGTGACACGATCGGATTTTGGTGGTACGTCCATGACTGATTTGTTTATACATTCTGTTGTTGGCATGGAGAACAATAACAGTTCGCATGAGCCGTGGTTGTCCAGCGCTCGATCGTTGTGGTTGTGACGCAGTAGTACTCGGCAACTCACTGCGGATATGGCTTTACTACTCGGCGAAGAACGCTGCGAATTGGAAGCTCTGTGTCTTTATTTCTGTGAAGAAGAATGTTCGTAGCTGCAAACAACTGTTTCTGATCATTTCCAATGTCCCGGATTTCTAGGGAATAGAAAGTAGTCTTGGCATGCAGCAGCGTATTATTTACCAGCTTGCATTGTTCACGAAACATTTGCAGATGAACTTCCAGTTTGGATTTCCGCCATGTTCGTTCTCGCCGCCTTCTCTCTTGTTTGGCGTCGCGTAGATCATTGCTATACCAGGCTGTATCTGGTCCCAGGTGGACGCGTTTTTTTTAAAGCAAATGAGCATTTGCATCAATAACATTAATAAGAGTAGCGTCGTATTGGCTGATCTATTCATCAACACATAGTCACTCGAGATTTTCTGGTCGAAACACGGAAATGTTTTGTCGATAGATATTCGCATTTATTGCGCGTAACGTCTGATACTTTTTTCGTCAGAGCTGCACGATTTCGAGCAGAACTGGTGGTGAAGTTAATAGCAGAGTGGTCAGAGAGTCCCATGTCTGCGAAAACGACTTTGCGAATGAGGTGTTCTTCCGTGCAGCGAGTCAGTAGCATGTTCACCGCATGTCTCTTCCTACGGGTGGATCCATGCACGTGCATTGTCACACCTGTCAACTGGGGAGAACTTGTGAGTCGTTTTGCGTCTGGATCCGTTTTATCATCCAGTTGAAATCTCCAGTGACAATTAATGGACCCGATTGTAATAAGTATCGGTGGATGATTGAGTGAGGCCATTTTTTTCGAAGATGGAGGCGGGCGGTACACGTCGACAATGCGCAGACATGACTTACAGGTTTTCAGTGTACATTCAAAATGTTCGAAAGTCCGTTTTCGTACGTTTTGTCCGGATTTGTGGGTGATAGCAACACTGCCAACTTTACAAACAGGACGTGGCGTGTGTTTAATGGTGTATACAGTTGGTGTTAGATTGTTTTCGAGAATATGGTCAGAGGTAGCCAATATCTTATTTCGACATGATTGAGCGTTTATATAACATATGTCGACGCCAGGTTCACGATGATCCGGCGATGATGACGATATCAGTGGTACACGTGTAATGTTTCCATAATTGACACTGTTGGTGCCAGAGAGTATAGCTATATCAAAGTTCCTGCCGAATGTAGTTACTGTCGGAATCAATCAATAGTGGTTAATCCCCGCTGTTGTTCCTCGGTGGGTTTTAGCCACGGAACAAATCTTTAATGACCGAAACGTTTGTAGAGTCTTCAGCGGTATCATTTGTTTGGCCCTCATTGCAATGACCTCGATAGCAGGCAGTTCTTGACCAGTGAAAGCCACCATATCTACATACAGTATGTTAAGTATCAACACTGATTTAACAATGGGAATTAATACAAGGTTAGTCATGCAGCAAATTGTCACATTGCACAACATGGTAAAAATACTGGTGTATCGGCAGAACCTTTGTAAAGAACTTTTTTCGTCAGAGCGGCACGATTTCGAGCAGAACTGGTGGTGAAGTTAATAGCAGAGTGGTCAGAGAGTCCCATGTCTGCGAAAACGACTTTGCGAATGAGGTGTTCTTCCGTGCAGCGAGTCAGTAGCATGTTCACCGCATGTCTCTTCCTACGGGTGGATCCATGCACGTGCATTGTCACACCTGTCAACTGGGGAGAACTTGTGAGTCGTTTTGCGTCTGGATCCGTTTTATCATCCAGTTGAAATCTCCAGTGACAATTAATGGACCCGATTGTAATAAGTATCGGTGGATGATTGAGTGAGGCCATTTTTTTCGAAGATGGAGGCGGGCGGTACACGTCGACAATGCGCAGACATGACTTACAGGTTTTCAGTGTACATTCAAAATGTTCGAAAGTCCGTTTTCGTACGTTTTGTCCGGATTTGTGGGTGATAGCAACACTGCCAACTTTACAAACAGGACGTGGCGTGTGTTTAATGGTGTATACAGTTGGTGTTAGATTGTTTTCGAGAATATGGTCAGAGGTAGCCAATATCTTATTTCGACATGATTGAGCGTTTATATAACATATGTCGACGCCAGGTTCACGATGATCCGGCGATGATGACGATATCAGTGGTACACGTGTAATGTTTCCATAATTGACACTGTTGGTGCCAGAGAGTATAGCTATATCAAAGTTCCTGCCGAATGTAGTTACTGTCGGAATCAATCAATAGTGGTTAATCCCCGCTGTTGTTCCTCGGTGGGTTTTAGCCACGGAACAAATCTTTAATGACCGAAACGTTCGTAGAGTCTTCAGCGGTATCATTTGTTTGGCCCTCATTGCAATGACCTCGATAGCACGCAGTTCTTGACCAGTGAAAGCCACCATATCTACATACAGTATGTTAAGTATCAACACTGATTTAACAATGGGAATTAATACAAGGTTAGTCATGCAGCAAATTGTCACATTGCACAACATGGTAAAAATACTGGTGTATCGGCAGAACCTTTGTAAAGAACGCGCAACGACGACGTAAACGTGTTTGGTGACCGGCATCGGCGCTTGGCAGGCGTGTCATATACACAGCGTCACGGTTGAATAGATAGAAGCACGGCAGCTTAAAAACAATAAAATCGCACAAAATAAGTAAAATCGATGTAATATCGATGAACCATCGTACCAACTAAGAATTCACGTGTAACATGGATCTAAAATCACAACGCACGTATAAGAATAATATTATATAATTATGTAAAGACACAAGACGATCTGTATGGCGGCAGCACAGAGCACACACCCACAAGTTGACCCGAATAGTGTGAAGTGTTCGTGATATTCGCGGTGTCGATAAGGGTAGTGTTGAGATGTTCGTTGGGTTGATGGGTAGTATTGGAGACTTTCGGAATGTCGAATGGGTAGTGTTCGTGATGTTTGCGGTGTAGAGCGGGTAGTGCTTGGGATATTCGCAATATCAAGGGATTGTGATGGAGATGGACGCAATATTGAGAGGGTAATGTTGGATATGTACGCGGTATCGAGCTTGAGATGTTCGTGGTGTCGAGGGGATAGTTTTGGAGATGTTCGGGGTGTCGGGGGGGGGTAGTGTTGGAGATAGAAAGCCTTATAAAGGCGGACTCAATAACTGGTCGCACGATGGAGGCGTGTGTATCATCAGCCCAATTCTGGTGTCAATTGGAGCATGACGAGACTGCATTGACACGATTGTCGGAGCAGCTCAATGACGCGCTTCTCGGTGAGAAAAGTAACAACTGGGAACTAAGAAACAAGCCAGAATTATCGGAAGAAACTGAAGACGATGACAGCGGTGACAACAACACCGACAAGGCGCAAGTTGCTGACATCGACGAGTTTCTGCGGAACGACAGGTTGACCCATTGGCCAGTTGAAATGCACGAGTACTATGCATCTCAAACGTTTGTTAGGGAGGAGAGTTGGTGTAGTGGTCAGGATGCTAAATCTACAAGGGAGAGGAGACGTTGTTGTGACCACATCACTTGTATCACCAGGGTTGATACAGGCACGGGTAATGTGTCCATGGTATACATCGACAACGACGACTTCTGTGTGCAGTTGCTACCTACGGAGTCCGCCACATTGCCAATTGAAGCACTGGCATGTCGATTCGACCGAGTTGACGCGGAGATGACTGACGTCACCAAATATGACTCAAATGCCGCAAAGATGACTGACGTCATTGGCGGGCCAGTGCCTCATCAAAAGATGGGTACTACTCGGTTGACAGTTGCCATCAACAGGTGTGAGAGAAAGACCGACGATTGTAGTCTCTATGACAAAGAGTCGGATGTTGTCAGGTACAAAGGTACACCATTAAAGCTAAGTGAGACGCACGAAGTCCATGTGTCCTCACCCGTATCGCCACACAACTTCTGGTGCCTACAAACAAGACTTCCAATGATGGAACTTCCCCTACTGATGGAAAAAATCGCTAACGATGACAATTGCGGAGCACTGAATAGAATGCCTTGCAAAACGCAGTTCCCTTATGACGAGAAATGGTGCACGGCAGCGATGGTGACCATGACTGTTGTAAGTAGCAGCAGCGTTGCTGTCTGCTTTGTCGGTTACGACAAAATGGAGAATGTACGCAGTTCAAGGGTCAGGATGATCCGTCAGTCTTGTTCCACCGAAGGCTGCCCATGCAGGCATTCGTGGAATATGATGACTGAGTAATTCATGTTCAACTAGCCGTAGGATATTCTGACACGCATACACACACGCACAGACACAATCTAGTAGCCTAGGACGCTTGTCGGCGTCCGGGTTCTAGAACATACATATTTCCGTGTATATATACTCACGTTAGTATAAGATGCCTGAGGCACTCGTCGGTGCTCGGGACGTACTCACGTAGTATATGATGCATGAGACACCTGTCGGTGTCCAGGGTCTGGGGTCTACATATAATTTGTCTATATAGTTTTGTGTATGGAGTCTTATAATGATTGGGAGTGAAGTTTCATTTTCAATAAGTTCGTTTTGCTTTATTACACAAGTGTGTGGTTGGGTTGAATTAAATGTATGTATAATGAAATACCCAAAATATTTAAATATTACGTCGGTGTTCGGGTTTACGTAAATGGTTTAATTAAATATAGAAGGGAAATAACCTAAATATCAAATATTGAGACTTGAGTGAAGCCTTTGCCTGAGATGCTAGTCGGCGTTCGGGTCGGGTTTTTATTAACCGGTGACATTTAGTGTATATATTTTCTTTTGTAATTATCCATGGTTCACGATTATTTGCAAAAATACCGCATACATATTCATCGTAATATATCCCGTTCTTATTATGATTGGAGGGAATGTAGTGCGGAGCTACACTGTAAATAGCTCGCACACCCAAGATAAGTACGCACATCCGCATTACACCCTAACAATACACCCACACACACACACCCTATAAATACCATTGCTACACAATAGCCAGCAGTCCGTATTGCCGCCGCCGCCGTGAAGCAGAGCCCCTAGTCGAGGAAACGCTCCAATCGGCCTTCGGCCTCCGCTGCGGGCTAGGCTAACATTGTGCCTGTCCAAGTAAGGGCTGCGCACAATATAATATTACTTCCACGTCAGCGAAGAACTCTAGGCATAGACCTGTTGACCCACTGGCATTTCCGCTGTTCAGTCGTTTGACCGCCGTTGCCATTTCTTTTTCAGTGAAGTTTCTTGTCAGATTCAAGTCGGCACTTGTTTTCTGTAATGCCAGTACTTCAATATGCACTTTTATTCTGAAGTTGCGTTTCATGTTTGGTGGTTTTCCATTTGCATGAGTTGCGACGCGAAGGCACTAGCTATGACTGGACACTTAGTCTGCCACTGAGGCGGTTGACAGTCTAACATGCCTTTCGAGAAAAGTGGGTAACGCCGATTGACTTCACAGTTTCTGTCCAGCGTGTCGTATAGTGTTTCGTCCAAGCACAGTGAACGATGAGTTGAACTCGTAAAATATTTGTGTAACTGGAAACGTGATATCACTTCTAGAGCGCGGTGTCCGAGTCTTCTCCACGTCCACTATCTTCATCCAGGTAAGTGGCACAACAAATATACCTGACCCCCGGAAGACATAACAATAAACCCTAACTATGCGCCCCTATCAATCCCCGGAATATATAACTATAGGCCCCAACTAGGCGTCCCTAGCAATCCACGGAAGAGAAACAATAGGCCCTAACTAGGTTACCTAATCATCCCCGGAAGAAATAAATATAGGCCCTAACTAGACTCCACACACTTTCACCGGGAGAGATCACTGTTTGCCTTAAAAAAACGTTCCTGACCATCCCCGGAAGAAATAATGATTGGCCCTACTTACGCTCCCCTAACCATCCCCACTAAAAATAACCACAGGCTCCAACTACGCATCCCTAACCACACTCCGAAAAGTAGCAATCTAAGCCCTAACTGGGCTCGCCTAACCATTCCCCGGAAAAAAAAACAATTTGGCGCCCCTAACCGTCCCCGGAATAAATATATATAAGCCCTAACTAGGCGCCCCTAACAATCCCCGGAAGAAATATCTATAGGCCCTAACTAGGCGCCTCAAACTATCCCCGGAAGAAATAGCTATAGGCCTCTTAATGATCAGTGTAAGAAATGATTACAGGCCCTAACTAGGCAACTCTAATAATCCATTAGAAGAAATTACTGCAGGCCCTAACTACGCGCCCCTGTCCATCCCCGGAAAACATACCAATAGGCCCTAATTAGGGGCCCCTAAACATCCCCGGAAGACATAAATGTAGGCCCTAAGTAGGGATGCCTAAGCATCCCCCGAAAATGATAACCATAGGCTTTAACCAGACTCCCCTAGCCTTCCCCCAAACAAAATTAACCGCCACCAGAACTACCACCAACACAATAATTACCACCACCACTAGAATTACCAACACAACTAGAACCACCACCACCACTAGAACTACACCACCAGTAGAACGACCATCACCACTAGTATTACCACCACCACAAGAACTACCACCTCCACCCGAACTACCACCGCCACCAGAACTTCCATCACCACTACAACTACCACCACCACTAGAACTACAACCACCACTAGAACTACCACCACCACTGGAACTACCACCACCACTAGAACTATCACCAGAACTTCCACCACCAATACAACTATCACCACCACTAGAACCACTAGAACCACTAGAACCACCGCAACCACTATAACTACCACCATCACCACAACTACCACCACCAATAGAACTGCCACCACCAATAGAACTACCACCACCACTAGAACTACCACCACAACCAGAACTACCGCCAACACTACATCTACCACCACCGCCAGAACTACTACAACCACCCGAACTACCACCACCACCACTAAAACCTCCGCCACCACCTGAACCACCGCCACCACCAGAACCACCGCCACCAGAACCACCGCCAACTCTAGAACTAACACCACCACTAGAATTACCACAAACACTTGAACTACCACAACCAATAAAACTACCACCACCAGATCCACCATCACAACCCGAACTAGAACTACCACAACCATCCGAACTATCACCATCACTAGAACCACCGCCACCACCTGAACCACCGCCATCGCGGCCACCATAGGAAACACCGCCACCACCCGAGCCACCGCCACATTCACTGCCACAACCGGAATCACCGCCACCATCCGAACCACCGGCAACACCTGAACCACCGCCACCACTAGAACTACCACAACCAATAAAACCACCGCCACCACAGGAACCACCGCCACCAATAAAATCACCGCCACCACAAGATCCACCGCCACCACCACTAGAACTACCGCCATTACCGGAATCACCGCTACCATCCGAACCACCAGCAACATCTGAACCACCGCCACCATCGCCACAACTAGAACCACCCCAACCACCCCAACCACCGCCAACACTACAACCACCGCCACCACTATAACCTTCGTCATAATTAGAACCACAGCTACCACTAGAACAACCGCCACCACTAAAACCACCGCCACCACTAGAACCACAACCACCACCCGAATCACCGCCACCACCCGAAGCACCGTCACTACTAGAACCACCGCCACCATTAGAACCACCGCCACCATTAGAACAACCGCCACCACTAGAACCACCACAACCACCAGAAACACCGCCACCACCCGAACCACCCGAACCACCCGAACCACCCGAACCACCCGAACCACCCGAACCACCCGAACCACCCGAACCACCCGAACCACCACCACTACTCGAGCAACCTCGACCACCGCCACCACCTGAAACTCCGTCACTACCCGAGCCACCCCCACCAACTGAACCACCGCCACCACCCAAACCACCGCCACCACCCATACCATGGCCATCACCCAAACCACCGACACCACCCAAGTCACCGCCACCATCCGAACCACTGCCACCACCTGAACCACCGCCACCACCGCCACCACCGCCACCACCACCAGAACCACCGCCACCACCCGTTCTCCCTAGTGCAACATAGCGAATTGCTATTCAGTATGACTTTCGATTCCTAAAAAAGGCTTTGAAAAAACTTTTGGTTTAAATTCTATATGGACTCGGCACAATTCAGGCAAACTATTCAGCTAGTTGGTGCCAGTTCCTAAACACATAATTAATAACTAGTTAATGCCTTACCGAGGACGGGAATTGAGAGAGAGAGAAGTATGACGTCGTATATATGCGGGAACAAACGCATGGAGGAATGTCAATAGGTCTTTAGCGTGGATGATTTTGTTTGAGTGTATGGCATGGTATTGCACATTTCATACTAACATCCGTCACATTTGCACTGAAGCAGCCAAGGGGAATTGGTGTTCGCGGTGTTCGCGGTGTTCGCGGTGTTCGCGGTGTTCGCGGTGTTCGCGGTGTTCGCGGTGTCGAGGAAGATAGGGTTGGAGATTGCAGCGGTATCGAGGTTGTAGATTGTTCATCTATGTCCCACTAACCGGTCTCCTTAATTTGTCTATGCAAAATGGCAACAATTCAACACATTCCGAAATAAAACTTAGAAATTGTGAGCGCACTGACGGAGACACTGTAGACCGCATCCTATGCAACTAATGAAAACTTCGCATCCATAAACGGTCTAAGGACTTCGCAGTCACCGCCTTAGCTCCCTGGGCCACGACAGACGACGTAAAAGGTGGGATCACTCAGGAGAAACTGCACTCCCTCTAAACCTCGACTGCGTAGGCTTGAAGGAAACGTCCGTTTGAATTGTCAAAAGTTCTCCACAATGCAATATTTCGAAATGTCATCAGGCGTTATCGTCGTGAATGTATGGCTGCTGTTCGGTGCAGTTGAAAAATTACTTAGTACTATATGAAGGATTGGCAGTCATATTTCATAGGTCGTGTTGCGGCGCCGGTTACAAATAGAAACTACACTCACCCTAAACACCGACTGCGCAGGAATGAAAGAAACGTCCGATGGTCCTTTTGCTGAAGATAGTATTTGTAATGGATAGTTGTAGTTCTGCGCAGTGCTCAAACAGGATTTGCCCATATTAAGCTTCCTTTGTATCCTTTCCAGTCTTCTGTTCTTTATTTAGGACGTTTGGTCGCTCAGGGTGCTGCCGGGTGATGGTGTCATCTCCAGATCATCATCAGATGATCACTTTCGCTGAGCAACCTGCATGTCAGATTTGAACCGTGGCTTCCAGTAGCATCCTCCGTCTAAAGTTTCGCTTCTTTCCATCGCTACAGAATATTGTGTTCAATCAATTCGGGTTTATTTGACGCGGACGTTTCCGTCATCTCGGAAAACGTTTTACATAATAATATAATGGTCTTTTTCGAAATTGTATGCGAATACGGCATTATTGTCGTGAACGTATGGCCGTTGATCAGTGCAGTTGAAAAACATAATTAATACTTAGTTAATACTCTGAGGAGGATTGTCCAAAATAGAATTTGGCGCCACACAACCTCCACCTCCACCCCCACACCCGACATACAAGCCACCTGAACCTGTTAGGATAGCTGCAGTTTGAATATTACTTGCATATATATTGCATATTTTAATCTAATTATTGCAAATAATGTTGCCCAAAAACAAATCCAACAAGTTGACATCACCGCCAAAACCACCATCACCATCAGCAACAACAAAAGCAACATCACAAACATCATTAACAATAGCAATAACATTAACAATATCGTTAACACCACCACCACAACCACCCCAGTCACCACCACCATCATCAATACCATTAAAACTACCACAACCACTACAACAACCGCCATCATCACCAACATCATTATGACCAATAACATCATATCCACCACCATCACCAACACTATCATCAGCGTCATTACCATCATCAACATTATAACCAAACCATCTACAACACCACCAATATCACCAACACTGCAATCACCATCACCATCATCATCACCACCAGTACCACCATACCCACAACTTCATTACATCACCACCACCAACTCAACCACTAACTACACCACCTCCACCACCCCAACACGCACCACCACAACAACCTCCACCTCATACACCAACAACTACGCCATCACCTTCTTTACCACCACCACCACCAACAACAACAACATCATCTCTACCACCTCCAATACCTCCACCACCATCACCACCAACAACAACAACACCTCCATCACTAACTACAACACCACCACCACCACAACCACCACATCCACCACAACCACCTCCACCATAACCACCAACAACTACCCCACCACCACCACTATCGCCATCACCTCCTTTAAAATCACAATTCCTTCCACCTCCACCACCACCATCACCACCATCACCACCATCATCACCATCATCACCACCAGTCACCACTGCCTACACCACCACCACCACCATAACCACCCCCACCTCTAAGACCACCACCCTCAACACTACCTACACCATCACTACCATCACTACCAACACCACCTACACCACCGCCAACACAACCACCAACATTATCACTACCAAGACCACTTTCACCCCCTCCTCCACCTCTACCTCCAGTATTTTATTTCGAAATCCAACCATTCGGGAATATAATTCGTTTGATTATTATTTTTTCGTTATCGAATGTATTGCTATTATAGTATGCCATAATATAATATAACATAATATAATATAATATAATACAACATAATATAATATAATGTAATATAATATAATATAATATAATATAATATGCACATGAAAAGCAAGCGTTCGTTAGAAACCCTTAAGGAACTGTGTGGAGACATATGTCATTCAAATTGAATGGGAATTTGTTACCTTCTAGTGGTTTCATTGAAGCCCCGAATTCTGCCCATCCCACTAACGGAAACTTGTAATTCTACACTTAATTTCGTGTCAAACGTTCTCCACAGTGCACTATTTTGAAATGTCAATTAGGCTATACAGATCGTCGCGGAAAAATGTTCAATAATATATCAGGTCTGTTTTGAAATTACATGCGAATATCGCGTTATCGTTGTGAAAGTGTGGCTGCTGTTCGGTACAGTTGAAGAAAAAAAAGATTAACTATTACTTAGTATTCTATGGAGGATTGGCATTCATATTTCATAGGTCATGTTGCGGCGCCGGTTACAAGCGGCTCTGGACAATTAAGGCGACAACAACAGAAGCTGCAAATTTGCGCGAATACACGAGTCTGAAAATAAGTAGCGCAAAAGAAAGGGGAAATTACAGCTGATGCACAACAAATATCAGATCTATGACTAGACCCACCGCCTTAATTACAACCTCCGCCACCACCGAACCACCACCACCAGAACCACCGCCATGACCTGAACTACCGTTACCAGAGGAACAACCGTCACCACCTGAACCACCGCCAATGTTGTTTGCAGTGTTGAGAGGATAGAGTGGAGATGTTTGCGGTGTCGAGAGAGCAGTGTTGGGGATATTCGTGGTGTGGAGGGGGTAGTTTTGGAAATGGTCGCGGTGTAGTGCGGTGGTGTTGGAAATGTTCACGGTGTTGAGGGGTGTCGTTGGACACGTTCGCGGTGTCGAGATAGCAGTGTTGGAAATTGTCACGATGTCGAGGGGGTAGTGTTTGAGATGTTCAAGGCGTTGACAGGGTAGTGTTGGAGACATTCACAGTGTCGTGGGTGTTGTGTTGGAAATGTTCGTGGCGTTGAGGGGTAGTGTTGGGGGCTTTCGCAGTGTCGAGGGGGTAGTTTTGTAGATGTTCAGGGTGTTCAAGAGGACTGTGTTGGAGATTATCGCAGTGTAGAGGGTGTAATGTTTGCGACGCTCGCTGTATCGAGAAGGTAGTGTTGGAGACCTTCGTGGTGTCGGGGGTAGGAGATAGTACTCGAGACGTTTGAGGTGTCTATGGGTAGTGTTGACGATTGTTGTGGCGTCGATGATGTAATGTTGGTGATATTCGCATGCACGATGAGGGTAGTATTGGGGATGTTCGGGAGGTTAATGGGTAATGTTGGAGACTTTCACAATGTCGTGGGGTAGCGTTGGAGATGTTCTCGGGGTTGGGAGTTACTTTTGTTGACTGGCAGTGTCGTGGGGGTAGCGTTGGAAATGTTCGCGGTGTTGAAGGGTATTGTGCTGGAGATTATCGCGGTGTCGAAGGTGTAGTGTTGGTGAAATTGGCAGTGTCTATGAGATTAATGTTGGAGATGTTCGGGGGTTGATTGGTAGTGTTGGAGACTTTTACAATGTCGAGGAGGTAGTGGTGGAGATGTTCGCAATGTCGAGGGGGTATTGGTGGAGACGTTCGCAATATCGAGGGGATAGTGGTGATATTCGCAATTAGGAGGGGATGTGATGGAGATGGTTGCAGTATCGAGGGTGTAATGGTGGAGATGTTCACAGTATCGAGGGGTAGTGTTAGAAGTGTTCGAGATATTAAGGAGTAGTGTAGGAGATGTTCATGGAATCGAGCGGATAAGATATTTGTCTGTGTTGGGTTGTTATGTTGAAGATGTTCGCGGTGTGAGAGGTAGTTTTGGAGATTTTGACAGTGTTGATGGGGATCGTGTTGGAGATTATCGTGGTGTCGGGGGAGTAGTGTTGGTAATATTCGCAGTGTCGGTGAGGGTAGTGTTGGAGAGGTTCGGGGGTTGATTGGTGGTGTTGGAGACTCGCTGTATCGAGGGATTGTTTTGGAGGTATTCGCGGCATCGTGAGAATAGTGTTGGAGATGTTTGCAGTGTTGAGATGTAGTGTTGGAGGTGTGCGAGTTTTTAATGGGGTGTGTTGGAGATGTTCGTTTTGTCGATAGGATAGCGTCGGAGGTGTTCGATGTGTAAAGGAGTAGTATTGGAGATATTCGTGGAATCAAGGGAACGTGTTGGAGATGTTCCTGGTAATGAATGGTAGTGTTGTAAATTGTCGCGGCGTCGATAGAGTAGTGTTCGTAATATTCGCGGCGTCGATGAAGGTAGTTTTGGAGATGTTGGGAGGTTGATGGCTAGTATTTGATACTTTCGCATTGTTGAGGGAGTAGTGCTGGAGATGTTCGCAGTGTAGATATGGATAGTGTTGGAGGTGTTCACAGTGTCGATGGGGTTGCTTTGGAGATGTTCCCGGTGACATGGGGGTTGTGTTGGAGATTATCGCTGTATCGAGGGGCTAGTGGTGAAGATTTCACAGTGTCATGGGCGTAGTGTTGGAAATGTTCGGGGTTTTGAGGAATAGTGTTGGAGAATTTCGCAGTTTTCATGGGGTCATGTTGGAGTTGTTCCCGGTGTCGAGGGGGTAGTGTTGGAGACGCTCATTGTGTCAGGGGGTGGGTAGTGCTGGATATGTTTATGGTATCTATGAGTAGTGTTGGAGATAGTCGCGGCGTCGATGGAGTAGTGTTCATAATATTCGCGGTGTCGATGAAGGTAGTTTTGGATATGTTGGGGTTGATATTTAGTGTTGTATACTCTCGCAATGCCGGGTGGTTAGTGATAATTATTATCACAGTATCGAGGGTGTGTAGTGGTCGAGATTCGCTGTATCGATGGTGTAGTCACGGATGTGTTTTCTTTGTTGCCAGAGCAGAGTTGGAAATATTCACCGTATCAAGGGGTAGTGTTGTAAATGTCATTGGTCTCGATACCGCGAACACCCCCAACACTATCCCTCGGTACAGCGAGTCTCCAACACTACAAATCAAACCACGAACCTCTCTACACTAACCTCATCGACACTGCGATAATTTCCAACACAGTCCCCTTGAACACCCTGAACATCTACAAAACTAACCCTCAACACCACGAACATTTCCAACATTACCCCCACGATACCGCGAATATCTCCAACACTACCACGTTAACGCCATAAACATCTCAAATACTACCCCCTTGACACCGCAACAATCTGATCATTGGTGTCGAGAAGGTAATGTTGGAGATATTCGTGGTGTCGAGAAGTAGTGCTGGAGATTTTCGCAATATCGAGAGGATAGTGGTGGAGATATTCACGGTGTTGAAGGGTAGTGATAGGAATGTTAGCGGTGTTGAGGGGTATTTTTTGAGACATTCGCAGTGTCGAAGTGTTAGTGTTGGGAATATTAGCGGTGTTATATGGTAGTTTTGGAGATTTTTGCAGTGTCGAGGGTGTAGTTTTAAAGATGTTCGTGGTGTTGAGATGGTAGTGTTGGAGGTGTTGCCAGTATCGATAAGGTTGTGTTGGAGATGTTCTGTGGTTGAGATGGTAGTGTTGGAGGTGTTAGCGGTTTTAAGATGGGTAGTGTTGGAGATCTTCCCGGTAACAAGGGGTAGTGTTGGTGTATTCGCGGTGTCGATGGGGAAGTGTTGGTGATGTTCGCACTGTCGAACAGTAATCTTAGAGATTATCGCACTATCGAGGGATTAGTGCTGGATATGTTTGCGGTATCTATGGGTAGCGTTGTAGATTGTTGCGGCATTGTTGGAGTAATAATAATAATAATATTTATTTTATAAAGAACAATTTCCAATAAAATCCTCAAAGCCCTGTACAAGAATCTAATTGCACAAAACATTACATTTAGCAAAGGTATCAGCACAATAGATATAAAACACAAATTTGATATAATAATTATAAAAACAGAACAATTTAATTTAATTCACTAAAACAGATAAATAAATAAAATAAAGCGGTTAGTTAAGCATTATTAAAATATATAAGGTACTTTATGTATATATATAATAAATAATAAATATAATACTTACATATATGCAATGATGGGTAGATAAATAAAACATGAGTTTTGCAGTAAAATGTCAAAGAAAGTAAAATGTCAACAGTATTCCGCTTTGAACATGTGCGTTTTCAAAGTCCGTTTAAACAGTTAAAAGTTTCCATTATATTTTATGTGAAACGGCAGCGGATTCCATAATTGAGGTTCGATCACTTCGAATGCCCGTTCACCAAAACTAACAAGCTTCGTTCGCGACACTTGTAGCAGATATTGTTGGGAAGAACGCGTGCGCCCTGCAGAGCACTATCTCTTCAACATGTTCAGACATCGATACACATGTATAAGAATCTTGAATTAAATTCGACATTTCACAGGTAGCCAGTGCAGTTCATTCAGAATTGGGGTAATGTGATCTCAGCTAGGTGTGAAAGTAATTATTCTTGCTGCCATGTTTTGAATGCGTTGGAGTTTATTCAAATGTTCAAGTGGTAGTCTGGCAAGGAGCGCATTCCCTTAATCCAAACTGGACATGACGATCCTAGTCGGATTTGGTAAGGTAACGCCTGATACGACTAATATTGTGTAGGTGCATGTAGGCTGTTCGGCAGATGGCACTGACATGGTTCGTCATGCTGAGGGATGAGTCGAATATGACGCCAAGGTTACGAACATTAGATGATGCGCTCAGAGTTGCATCACCAATGGTTATGTGGATGTCCTTCATCAGAGCCACTTGTGCTTGGTGCCGAACACCACAACATCCGTCTTCTGGTCGTTTAGCTTCAGTGAATTGGCCCGCAACCATTCCCCAATATCCTCAAGGCAATTACACAGATTGTCTATTGAATTCTCCTGGACGTCTCCGCCGGGGCAAAACGAGACGTAAAGTAGCGTGTTGTCTGCATAAAAATTATAGTCCACCTTGAATTTCTTGATGATGTCGCTGAGCGATGAGATACATGCCATAAAAATAGCTCGGAATCTTGCGGCACGCCAAACGGCATAGGTGAAGAGTTGACACTGCCAATATGCACGAACTGCTTCCGTCCGGACAAGTACGATCTAAACCACTGGAGCTCAGTGCCTGTCACACCATCTCTACGAGTCAATCTACACAGCAGAATGGTGTGGTCAATAGAGTCGAACGCTGCGGTCAAGTCAAGCATGACTAGCGCAACAACCCGGCGTAGGTCGACTGCAGAGAGAATGCCACTATGCACTTTACGCGTTCAAGCTCTTTCGAGACAAACGCCAGATTTGAGACAGATCGATAGTTTTGCACCAAATTTATATTTAGTTGAGTGTTCTTTATTAATGGCGATATGTAACTGGTCTTGTATTCATTAGGAACGACATACGATTTCAGCGATTGCACAATTATGCGTGACACGATCGGAAGAAGTTCATCAATTGATTCCCTCACTAGCGAAGTCGGTGCTGAGGCAATGTCGCACGATTTTGGTGGTACGTCCATGACTGTTTTGTTTATACATTCTGTTGTTGGCAGGGAGAACAATAACAGTTCGCATGTGCAGTGGTTATCCAGCGCTCGATCGTTGTGGTTGTGACACAGTAGTACTCGGCAACTCGCTGCGGATATGGCTTTTCATCTCGGCGAAGAACGCTGCGAATCTCTCCGCCAATTCAGATTGTGAATCACGTGTCGGAAGCTGTGTGTCTTTATTTCTGTGAAGAAGAGTGTTCGCCGCAGCAAATAACTGTTTCTGGTTTCCCGGATTTTTTTCGAAATAGAAAGTAGTATTGGCATGTAGCAGCATATCATTCACCAGCTTGCATTGTTCACGAAACATTTGCAGATGAACTTCCAGTTTGGATTTTCGCCATGTTCGTTCTCGCCGCCCTTTCTCTTGTTTGGCGCCGCGTACATCATGGTTTTACTATAGTGAGGCAGCTTAGTGCCAAATTCTGATATTATCAGAACATGCTGGACAAAAGCACCAATTTTTTTCCTGACAATCTTTGTGTCATAACTTTTCATAATTTTATTGGAACCAAGTCATGTGACCTTTCTGGAGCCTGTTTCAGCCATTTAAAACAATTTTTTTAAGAAAACTTTGAAAAGTTATGCTTTTCAGTTAAATGCTCCAAT
Source organism: Paraescarpia echinospica (assembly GCA_020002185.1). Taxonomy (NCBI): domain Eukaryota; kingdom Metazoa; phylum Annelida; class Polychaeta; order Sabellida; family Siboglinidae; genus Paraescarpia; species Paraescarpia echinospica. Next base: position 48,156,689 of record CM034544.1, on the reverse strand, counting down.
TGTCATGTAATTCGGGATCTATACATATAGTTTTGCACGTTAATCACGAATCTTCTATCAGCTTACCATTCCGAGCCATATTTGGGTCACCAGATGTAAATAAAGGGTTATTTTGCTTCATCTTTAGCCTGTTCGCCAACGAGTGCACGATGGTTTTAGCTACCCTACGTAGTACTTATGACTGGCTGACTTGCAAAAAAACTAATCCAGGTAACATTGTTGGTGTTTGGTAATTTGCTACACAAGGATTCTAGTGATTACTTTAGATGCACCACTGTATGCACTGGCCAAGTTTGACCAGTGGAACTGGTCTCAGCCATATGGCGAGGACAAGTATGTAATCATGTTCGGTGGTCTGCATATTGAAATGGCAATGTGGACAATATTCGGGGACTACTTGAATGCCTCTGGGTGGACAACTGCACTGACCCAAGCAGGAATTGCCTCCTGGGGAACATCTGACTCCTTACTCAAGGACTACACATGCCCACCAAGTGAGTGCTCTGATCCTAGCGAAACTCCAGTTCGATACCTTCACACACTCTATGACTGAAGGTCCACACGATGAGAGGGCCAAAAAACGTGGAGACTATATATGATCAGCAAAAGCCCAATATTTCAGTATTGGGATACCATCCTCAAGATGGAAATACTTGGTTTGATTTCCGTGCGGGCCAACCAAGAACGAACGAGACTTCCCCTAGTATGAGGAATCACTGAAGGCTTTGGTGATTTGGTTCTTTTCCCTTGATCATCAGAACTATGACAGGTGGATTCCCGTACACATACGAGACATGGAGAACCTACCTCCTGTCATCCAAGACGAATTCGAAGACAAAGGCCACTGGGTTGTTTCGAAGAAATCCAGGCGATTCTCATCCATACCAATCGACCGAGCTCACGAGTAAAATAATGACCTGGTGAAGGGTACATGGGATGCACTTGGACTGACAGAGAATCCTTCAGCTTTCAAGAAGTGGATGATAGCTGGACCTGTGCAAGCAAGTTTGAGGGGGAGCAAACATTTGGTCTTGTTCACGACATCTCTGAGATAAGCAATCCTTTCTTAGATGCCAGCCCTGAACTGTTACAATGGACATTTGAAATGTCCTCGACGAGTCTGTTCTGAACGCAAACGCTCTATCCATGGTTTCTTCCCAAAAATTACTATGCCAACACGACTTTCAGAATATCATGGAACACTCATTGATAATTTTTTATGCAATTTGTCAAAAGGATTCTTCAAATCCTCAGCTGGTATTTTAGTGAGCAACATTTCTGATCACTTTCCGTACTTTCTAAGTCTGGATTATGTTGAAACCACTAGTGCAATACCAAGGTTTATACGAATAAAACAACAAAGTCCTGACTCGCTCAATAAATTTAAAATTGAAATAATAAACTCAAATATTTATACTAAACTTAACACAGATATTCATGCGGATCCGAATGAAAACTACAATATCCTCGATGAAATTGTTACTGCAGCTATGGATAAATTTATACCTATTAAAGTAATAAAATTTAACAAGTATAAACATAAGAAAACTCCTTGGATTACCAATGGCATTATTGTGTCGATAAAATTTAGAAACAAATTGTATTCGAGAATGAAAACGACTCAAGTAAATACAGAGCATTATCATGAACTTAAAACTGACTTACATACTTATAATAAAATTCTTAAGAGTAATATTAGATTAGCTAAGCAAATGCATTACCAATCCAGTTTTGAAAAGCATAAGCATAGTGTTAAAAAGATGTGGTGTTTAATTAAATAAATTATTCAGAAAAGTCAAAAGAATGAACAATGTCCAGATTTGTTCAAAGTCGATGGGGAAATGATTAGTGACAAATGCATTATTGCAAACAAATTTAACACGTTTTTTACTAATGCTGGTCCTACTCTAGCCTCTAAAACAACTACTAGTGGAGGTCAATCTTACAAAGATTCCATGAAAAAAACAATATTGCACACTTTCAGATTTAATCCGATTGACATGGAAACTACTGTTAATATAATTGATCGGTTACCTCCAAAATCAAGTTGTGGAAAAGACGGTATTTCAACAAAATTACTAAAATTGATAAAAAATTATATCAGCAAAGCAGTCATTCTAATTATTAACCAATCAATAATAACTGGTATTTTTCCAGACAAATTAAAAATTGCAAAAGTCATACCCCTTTTCAAAAAAGGTGATGTTTCTGATTTGAACAATTATTGTCCTATTTCCAGTGATTTAAATTTTTGTTGAAAGGGTTGTTTTTGATCAAATCCACGATTACTTCCATTCTAAAGCGTTATACTACAATAGCCAATATGGGTTTAGAAAGAAACATTCTACCGAGCTTGCTACACTCGAAATCATAGACAGAATTATACAAGAACTTGATAAATCGGTTACTCCAATAAATATATATCTTGATTAATCAAAAGCATTTGACACAATTGATCACAATATATTGGTACAGAAGTTAAATTACTATGGATTAAATGACAAGGCTCTGGACCTTTGTAAGAGTTATTTATAAAATCGTAAGCAGTATGTAGAAATTGAAAATGTTAAGTCTAAGGAAATAGTTATCAACACTGGTGTCTCCCAAGATTAAATTTTAGGGCCGCTCTCATTTATTATATATATGTAAATGATATAGCACATTCTAGTGACCTTTTTAAATTCATAACATATGCTGACGACACCACTCTTACTAGTACACTAAAAACGTTTAATGATTCAGAAGACCAAATGCGAAGTGAAAATATTAACAAAGAACTAACAAAGATTAGTAATTGGTTAAAAGCTAATAAACTGTCACTAAATGCCAAAATGTCTAATTTCATGATTTTTCATATGACGCAAAAGAAAATAGAATACCCTGTGTTACAAATAGATGGGGCACACATTGAATGTGTAAATGATTTCAATTTTTTAGGCATCACAATAAATAACCATTTAAACTGGCAGAGTCATACAAACAAAATAGCAAATAAAATATTTAAAACAATAGGCATATTAAATAAACTTAAACATTTGTTACCACCTAATACATTATATATTATGTACAATGCTCTTATTCTCCCTCATATTAATTATGGCTTACTTTTATGGGATCATCAGGCACATCGAATTTTCAAATTACAGAAAAAAGCAATACGAATAATATCCTTAAGTAAACATAATGCTCACACAAGTCCTATTTTTAAAAGACTTTAAGTTGGATAACATTTATAAAATCCAACAATTAAAATTTTACTATAAATTAATTAACAATTTTTACCCTACTACTTCAATGTTTTTCCTAACACACACATCTATAATATTCATCAGCACTGCACACGTGAAAGAAATAATCTGTAAAAGAAATAATCTGTATATGTCCAGATTCAAACATGAATTTGCAAAAAAATGCATTAGACACAACATAGTTGAGACAGTTAACAATACACCAAGTATTATCATTAATAAAATTTACACCCGTATTCATAATTGCTTTATTTGTAATTCGTAATACGTATTTAAATGTATACCTAAGTATCCATATGTACGTCAATTATTTGTACAAGAGTACATTTAATCAGTCCTTGTATTATGTATGTATGTTGATACACTGAGTAATTATCAACTGTAAAACAAGGCATATGCTATTCTGATTTGTGACATGTAAATTTTGATGTTGATTATATTTATGGGGTGGCTCCAGTGCTAGCGATATTGTATTTCTTAATTGGAGTCTTTCGACCTTATCTAGTACTAATGTTATTCATTGTGTATATATCGTATTTATAGCCTAGAAAAACTCACTGCCTCTGTTTAGTTGTCCAACACCCAAGGCAAAGACCAAGCAGGCAGGGCAGATCTCAATGCTGAATGATGATGTGTCAGTCTTCTCCAGAGTATACATAGTCATACAGAATAGGGATGGAGACATAGGAACCTTCTTCAAGCATGGAAATCACCCTTATCCTCCAACTCTCTCTCTGACAGAGCTAAACTACGACCAGGGAAGAAGTCGGATTTGCTGAGTATTCTGACCCAACAGGCAGATGAGCCACAGACAGAACCTCCTAGATCATTCGATGTGAAAATTCTTGATGATGCTGCTGTTGTGCACCTCCTGCCAATCATTGTCATCACCACATTTTATGAATATGCCAGTCGCGTATTTCTTCCACACATCATGCAACAGTTGGATACCTCTACAAGAGTTGACGTAGTCTGGGACACGTATGTATCTAGCAGCATCAAAGTGTCAACCAGGGAGAAACGTGCCAAAGGCTTCAGAAGGAAGGTTGCTGGTCAAAATAGTAAGGTTACATGGAACTGGGCAGATTTGGTACGTGACACCACCAATAAGCAAGAACTCTTTGCATTCCTCTCCAGCAAGGTTGCGTCTGCCGAATGCAAGCAGATCTTCATTACATCTGACAGCACAGTTGTCAGCAGAGGCACCAGCCGGCCACTGCATGTTGAAGTGTGACCACATCTGCTTGGTTCACACTTTGGACACTGATGTAGTCGTAATCCTCATCGGCAAATTCCACACCAGTGTTGCCAAATATCCACTTGCAAACATTTGGTTGCTTTTGGCACTGGGAAAAACTTAATATACCTACATATCAATGCCATCTGCCATGGGCAAAGATAAGTCCACTGCCCTCCCCCTCTTCCACAGTTTCACAGGGTGTGACACAGGGTCAGCATTCCATAGAAAGGGGAATAAGTCAACATAGGCAGCCTGGAATTCCTACCCTGAGGTTACCCCGACATTCAACTACATCGCAGGAAACCCACACACCAAATTGACAGTGGACTCCCAACACTTCCAATCACTGGAGCGATTTACAAGCAAGACAAGCACTCTGGAATCGGTGAATGAGGTACGGACAGAGTTGTTCTGCAAGAAGAACAAAACAATGGAGAACATTCCACCTACTTAGGAGTCTTTGCTACACATTCGAGTCGCGTTGCCTACCAAGATGGAATCTGGACGACATGTGAAGTCGCCCAACAGCAAATTTGTAATGCAGAAGGGTGGGGATGGACATTCGAAACAGAGAGCAAAACCCTGGATTTCATATGGCTCGGAATTAAAAGCCGATAGCAGATTTGTGTTGAGCTTACCAAAGTATATATATATGCCGAATTACATGAAAAGCAGAGCATTTAACTGAAAAAAACCCATAATTTTTCAATAATTTATTTCATCATCTACATCTAAGTGGCTGAAACTGACTCCAGCAATGTCACGTGACTTGGATCCAATAAATTTATTAAAAGTCATGGTATACCGATTGTCAGGGAAAAAATTGTTCTTTTGTCCGCAATGTCCAAATCATGTTGCTAAACTGCCTCACTACTAGGCCGTATTTGGTCTCAGTCGGACAAGCTTTTCTAGCAAAGCAGCGTGTGTGTCAGCAAGATTTATAAGAGTAGCGTCGTAGTAGCTTATCAATTCATGAACACTTAGTTACTCGGGATCTTCATGTCGAAACACCGGAACATTTTGTCGAAAGATATTCGCATTTATTGAGCGTAACTTCCGATACTTTGTTTTCGTCAGAGTTGCACGATTACGAGCAGCACTGATGGTGAAGATAACAGCAGAGTGGTCAGAGAGTCCCATGTCTGCGAAAACGACATTGCGAATTGGGGTGTGCAGCTACAAATATTGGCCATAAGTTAGAACGATACGTGTTGCCCCAAATATCAGTGCAGTAGTCAATATACGGCATAAAAAGTATAACAAGGATAATGACTTGACATTTAATAATCTTCAAGCTTTGTAAATTATTGTAAGTAAGTTTTACTAATTTAGATTTAAACAAATGAATTTGTGTTTTCCAGGATAGCTTCTCATCAATGATTACACCCAGGAATTTGGTTTGGCACACTCTTTCTATGTTTATGATTTATGGTTATATTGATGCCAGGATAATTTCTCTGTTTTCCAAATATCATGAAACTGGTTTTGTCGACATTAAGGGATAGTTTGTTTAATTCGAACCAATTTTGTAATTTTACCAACTCCTGGTTGACTACTGCGCTAAGCAGATTTGAATCATCAGCAAAATAGAATATGATAGAGTCATCTGCAAATAAAATAAATCAAAAATGTTTTTGGTTCAAGTATTGATCCTTCCTTGCAGTATTCCACACAATATGTTTAAAACATTAGATTTTACATTATCAATACATTGAAAAATTGTATCCTCTTTTCAAGGTAACTGCTCAACCAATTATGTACAACCTCACGTATACCACACAATTCCATTTTTTAACAACAGATTGTGGTTTACAGTGTCGAAAGTTTTTTCAAGTCTATAAATATGCATACTGAAGATTTATTCTTATCAATTGCATTTACTATTTCCTCAGTTAACTCCAACAATGCCATGGAAGTTGATCTGTTTTTTCGAAAACCATATTAACTTTCATTCAGTATAATCATTAAGTTATATAAAATTATCTAACCTGAGGTCAAATAGTTTTTCTAGAATTTTGGAGAACTGAGGTAATAATGACACAGGCCTATAGTTGGAAAACACTCTTTTATCTCCAGTTTTGAATAATGGAACGACTTTTGTCACTTTCATTTTATCCGGAAATATGCCGGATTTAAAATATATATTACAGATCTGAGTTAATGGTTTTACAATATGAGAAATAACCTTTTATATTATATACGTGTCAATATTATCATAATCATTATAATATTTCCCTTTAAAATTGTTAACAACACTTAGTACTTTTTGTTCATCCGTAGCAAGGAGAAACATAGAGGCTTTCGTTCTGACTTGTACATCCTCGAAATTACTGGTTGCATCTAATGGTGTTTTGATTTTCCTGGGAAGCCGTGGTCCAACATTTACGAAGAAATCATTAAAGCCAATGACCATTTCTGATTTATCAGTAAGGAATTTGTTGTCGCAGATAAAGGAATCTGGAATAGATTTATAGCTGTTTCCCTTTTTGATTATTTAATTTAATACATTCCAAGTTCCAAGTACCTAGAATATGCAATAGATGGCGCAACTGTTTGCAACCGTTCGACAGTTCGGTGCTCGGGCGCTCGTGTCGTTCTCTCTGTTTACATATAATTTAGAAGTGTGTGAACCCCTAGCGGCCACCATGTTTTAACACCGCTAGTGCACCGTTGCGACGCCATGTCCGATTATCACGGTCACAATTAAATCCTCCAACCAACGTGTTCACAATATCAACTTTTTCGTGACAATCAGATGTGTAATTGTTACAAAAAGAAGTGTTTAATGACTGCACACACAACTTTCATCTCAAAGCTCAGACGGCCAAACCGTCGCGAGCCGAAAGTAGACGGAAAATCATGACACAACGAAATACTGGCCCATGACACTGGGAATCTTCCCCGACACGTTCGCTACCCTTCGCGGCACGCCGTATTTGCGAACTATTCACCCCTATATAAATTCCGTCGCTCGCTCAAACACGCTGTCTGGTGCAAAGTCACTTCCTCCATTTCACGGAAACCACATCCTAACTGACAGGTTAAGTAGAAAGATAGTGTTTCTATAACTGTCACTGCGGGAAGGCGGTTTCCAGTGCTCACCTAGTTCCTGTCAGGAATTTTGCCAGTAGTGGGAGAAAGGGGGGCAACGTATATAAACTGCAAGAGGTTGGCGATCAACGCACTAGTTGAGCAGATGTGTGAAGAAGAGGGGGTGGGATTCACATATTTATGGGGATACTTTGTTGGGAGGGAAGATATGTACATGAGAGATGGCCTCCATCTTAGTGGAAAGGGTGCAGCAATTTTCTCAGAGAACCTGCTGCGATCTGTTGACAGTGGGACAGGTTGCAGCTATTCAAACTAGATTCGCAGGGGGGACTCACAGAAAAGCCTGAAACTGGAGGCATACATAAAGACAGCACAAGTAAATCAGCAAAGAACAGTCTGGAAAACTCTTCTGAAGCTGGATATAAATGTGTTTGTTTAAATGCAAAGAGTGTAATAAACAAAAGAAATGAACTAAACATTATGGTAGAAGATATTGACCCTCATGTAATAGGTATAATCGAATCCTGGACCACCACCGATATATCAGATGCCGAAATGGGACTGACAGGATATGTAATGTTTAGGAAACATAGAATAGGAAGAAAGGGAGGTGGAGTTATTTTATATATTAAAGAATTTATCCAGGCTTATGAAATAAAATTAGAAAGAGAAGCAGATTGCGAAGAAGCTGTTTGGTGTAACATAGTTACAGGAAACTTAACGTTAACAGTTGGGTTAGTTTATCGAAGTCCAAACATAAGCATAGAAGAGAATGGAAAAATACAAAACGCTATAAGGGAAGTAAGAAAACGGGACGTTATTATTATGGGGGATTTTAACCACGGGCAGATACAATGGAAATCTCTACAGGGTATTGGGTGTGAGGACCACAAGTTTTTAGTTTTAGATCAAGATACTTTCCTTTCTCAACATATGCTAGAACCAACCAGGAGTGAGAATGTGTTAGACATAGTTTTATCCTCACGTAATGAATTAGTTGACAATGTCAAGATATGTGAGCCACTGGGGAGTAGCAAGCACAACCAGATACATTTTACCATCAAAGTAAAATCAGAAAGGAATAGTAAAAAAAGCAGTATAGGAGAAATTTCCACAAAGGAAGGTTTAAGGACATGAGGAAATATTTAGAAAAGATAGACTGGAATAACACACTGAAAAATAAGACACCAATAGAATGCTGGAATATATCAAAGAGTGAAATTAAGTGCATAGTCGATAAATTTGTACCCTTCAAAAACAAGGGAAACGGTCCAAAAAGAAACACTTATCGAAAGAAGCCGTTAGAAAAATTAAGTATAAACAAATGATGTGGAAGTCATATAGATGTACTGGAAATGATGAAGACTACAACAGTTATAAAGAAGCACTTAACAAAGCTACAGCTGAAATTAGAAATTCAAAGAGAAGCTATGAACAACAATTAGCTAGTAATATAAAATATGACAGCAAGAGTTCTTATGCGTATGTTTGAAGCAAACAGAAAGTTCAAGATTAGGTCGGTCCTCTAGAAGATAGTGCTGGAAATATAATATCAGAGGGATTCTTAATGGCAGAAGACCTGAATGAGTACTTTAGTTCAGTGTTTACCATTAGTTCACTGCCAGTTCCATAGGCTAAGATTAAGGGGCAGATTCAGACTATTTAGGACAATTAATTGTAATCCCGGAAATGGTAGCTAAGAAAATAAGGGCTATGAAGGATAATAAATCAACTGGAGTGGATGGGATTCCGCCCAAACTACTATTGGAAATTGTAGAACAAATTAGCGTACCACTTGCAGCAGTTTTCAATTTTTTATTAGAAGAGGGAGTGGTTCCTTTAGAATGGATATATGCAAACATTATAATGTTATTTAAAAAAAGGTTTGAGAAACAAGTCAGAAAACTATAGACCAGTGAATTTAACATCAGTGATTTGCAAATTATTAGAAAGACTAATTAAAGATCACATGGTGGATTTTCTTGTTAAACAAAACTTGATAAACCCATCTCAACATGGTTTTTTTAAAGCGAGGTCATGCTTAACATATATGTTATGTTTTTTGGAAGACATCACTAAGTGGGTAGATGAGGGATCACCGGTAGATATCGTCTACTTAGATTTTCAAAAAGCTTTCGACAAAGTACCACATCAAAGATTACTGTTTAAACTAAAGGCCCATGGCATAGGAAATGGTATAATAAACTGGATGGAACAATGGCTGATTGACAGAAGACAACGTGTAGTAGTTGATGGGAAGGCTTCAAATTGGAAATCGGTATTGAGTGGGGTACCACAGGGATCAGTATTAGGGCCTATATTATTCTTAATATATATCAACGATTTGGATGATGAAATAACAAGCAAGGTGTTGAAATTTGCGGATGATACAAAAGTGTTTAGAAGGATTAAAAGTGATGGAGATAGACAGCATTTACAAGATGATCTTGACAGGTTGATCAAATGGTCTGAAAAGTGGCAAATGCTGTTCAATTTTGGGAAATGTAAATGCCTCCACACAGGACATGGGAACGAAGAAGTAGAATATACAATGGGGGGTACTGTTCTAAGTACTACTGTAAAAGAAAAGGACTTAGGGTTAACCATTAGTGCTGATATGAAGGAGTCAGAGCAGTGCGGAATTGCAGCTTCAAAGGGAAATCAAATCCTTGGATTAATTAGGCGAAATATAACGTATAAGGAAAAGACCGCTGTACAAAACAATAGTGAGGCCTCATTTAGAATATTGTATTCAAGCGTGGAGGCCATATAGCAGGAAGGACATATATATATGCTAGAAAGAGTGCAGAGGAGAGCAACTAAAATGATACTAAAACTGAGGGATCTTAGTTACGAAATACGCCTAAAAATTGCGGCTTAACAACACTAGAGACCAGGAGATTGAGAGGAGATCAGATAGAAGTGTTTAAAATAATGAACGGTTATGAAAATATTTATATAAATATTTTTTTCTCAGTTAAGAAAGATAGAAGGACTAGAGGACATGAAGTTATATTAGCAAAGGAGCAGTGTAGATTATATATAAGAAAGTTCTTATTTTCACAAAGGACTGTAAATGAATGGAACAAATTATCTGCTGATTGTGTGGGTGCTAGTAGCGTGAATATGTTTAAAAATAAAATCGACATAAGCCTCTACTGGTGATTCCTCATCTACCCACTTAGTGATGTCTTCCAAAATACATAACATATTTATTAAGCATGACCTCGCTTTAAAAAAACCATGTTGAAATAGGTTTATCAAGTTATGTTTAACAAGAAAATCCACCATGTGATCTTTAATTAGTCTTTCTAATAATTTGCAAATCATTGATGTTAAACTCACTGGTCTATAGTTATCTGACTTGTTTCTCGAACCTTTTTTTAAATAACGGTATAATGTTTGCATATTTCTATTCTAAAGGAACCACTCCCTCTTCTAATGACAAATTGAAAACTGTTGCAAGCGGTACGCTAATTTGTTCTATAATTTCCCATAGTAGTTTGGGCAGAATCCCATCCACTACAGGTGATTTGTTATCCTTCATAGCCCTTACTTTTTTTAGCTACCATTTCCTGGTTGGTTCTAGCTTATGTTGAGAAAGGAAAGTATCTTGAACTAAAACTAAAAACTTGTGGTCCTCACACCCCATACTTTGTAGAGATTTCCATTGTATATGCCCGTGGTTAAAATCCGTTTGCTTACTTCCCTTACAGCGTTTTGTATTTTTTCCATTATCTTCTATTCTTATGTTTGTACTTCGATAAACTAGCCCAACTGTTAACGTTAAGTTTCCAGTAACTATGTTACACCAAACAGCTTCTTCGCAATCTGCTTCTCTTTCTAATTTTATTTCATAAGCCACATTACACATTATTCTACTAGTAAGTTATTTCATCAATTTGATTTGTTCTCTTGAACAAACGTGTTGAACTTGATGTATATATTATTAATGGATTATCATGCAGTAAATTAACAGGTCTGCGCGGTAGTACGGTAGAACACCCCAAATATCCAGATTCTCAACTCGTGGTGCGATTGACTATCCTTGTGGACTCTATTCTTTCTTTGGTAACGTGTCAAAAGCAATCTTTGAGTTTGTTATTTTACCGGTTATTAAATACAAGAAACAACATACAAATGGCAAAGGTAATTACAGGCCATTATACCTCTTGAACATATGTTCCAAGATAATAGACACTGTGCTTCTCAACAGAATGTTAACGTATTTGCAAACACGCCACATCAATTTACATTGAAGCCAACATGGAACGGAGTTGTGTGTGTGTTTTAATTTAAGGAACTACTATATGTTTACTCTAAACACAGTTCAACAAAGCATGTCGCATTTATTGATGCGTCAGTGACATTTGATCGAGTTGATCGACGTAAGCTATTAACAAAACTGGAACTACGCGATGTACCAACATATTCAATGAGCAACACTGCAGCTTTCTGAATGTGTCAGAGTTAACCATTTGTCCGAGTGAATAATATCTGATTGGCTTATCTGGTCAACAGATGGTGTTATGTGTTTATATGTTGTAAATCACGCAAGCATTTACGAATTCAAATAAGACCAAGACAACTAACACTGGACGACATAACAAATAGCACTAAGAACGCCATGATAATAATATTGAAAATAATATTATGTTTGATATATATAATACATCGTTATGCGTGCATTTTTTTTATCTCCCGTGTAAAATGCACTATGATCTCGATTGCTCCATCTTGCTTTATTAGGCCTATATGTTTTGCAGGAGGGGAATCACGAGTAGTTACATTACATCTATACATAATATGTCATGGAATCGTAACTTGTTCAAAATTTCGCCGAGTAACCGAGTTTTAAAAAACCCATTAGACCCCGCGCGTCCGAAAGCGGCCGGGTGTTTCCTCCCAAGAGCGCCCGAAAGCGTCCTGTGGAGATAAAGCATCTAGTGGTCGCCCCATCTTTCGGATACTTAAGATACTAATACTGGCTGACTCCTTGATATCTGAGCTATGAATTGTGGGTATTTTCGACATGTGCTTCCATTAAAAACAATTTAGTTTTTCGCGTTAGAAGTTCGCCACCTGTGGACCTTCCAAAATGGCGGCGCCTTGGACATCGTAGTTGTTTACTATATTGTGGCAGCACTTACTTGGGTAGGCACAATGTTGGCGTAGCCCGCGGCGGAGACCGAAGGCCGACAGGAGCGTCTCCTCGACGTGGAGCTGTGCTTCTCGGCGGCGGTAATACGGACTCCTTGCTATTGTGTTGCACGGGTATTTATAGGGTGTGTGTGTGTATTGTTAGTGTGTAATGTGGTTGTGCGTACTTGTCTTGGATGTGACCTACTTACACTGCTGCTCCGCACTACAACTAATGACGAAGTTTGCGCTAATATTTCGTAGGATGGGACATTTCTGACACTGAACTAAAGGTAAGTTGACATTACGTTCGAAAGGCAACTGAATGAGCGATAAAATGAATGACTTGGCCTTGGGTTTTGTTTATGTTTCGTTGTCCAGGTTTGGTCACTGTCAGTTAGGTTTTCGGCACGGAGACTGTTGTTTATATGTTACTATATGAAAATGATGTTTTTTTATTAGAATAAATTATTAGGGTACGTATTCTAACACTCTGTCAATTGTCCTAATAGTCAACATTTGGTTGTTTCAGGTGTCAATATGCTAGTAATCACAATGTCAACACTGAAGAGTGACGTTGACGTGACACAAAAGCCATATGTAGGGTGACAGCAACCAAGATAGAAGATTTATACAGCTGTGTTTGCTATCTATATTTTTACAAAGTAAACTGATTTACATTGTTTCATGTCTAAGAAAGGCATGGCAAGTGTAAATACATAGTAGAATGCATTTGATATCAATAAAATGTATGATATTCCACTCTATAGTTGTCCAGAATATAAATTGTCTACGTTTGTCACCAATAAATAACAACATATATTTAACCTATCAACACCACAGTCACATCATTTTAAAGATAATTCAATGGACATCAAAACAAATACAACTTACACTTATAGAAAATCATTAGTTTTGAAGATACAGCTTACAAACTGCTGCCACCCAGAAATGTTGAGATCTGTGGCAGCAGCCTGGGGAACAGGGACACATGCCAATATAACTGACTGGGGTCTAAAGGGTTAAAAACAACATTTAAAATCGTCACGATAGGTTCTTTTTATTGGACGTGTACGAAAGCTGAAATGTTAACATCAAAGCACATTGGGAGTTTTATTAGGCCATGCCTAAGTAATAATTATCTTGATTTTGATTAATATTCTACAGATTCCCAACATGGATTACAGTGTAGGTGTAATACAAACATTGGGCTAACGTAGGACTGCATGGTGACAGGGCGCTCTATGCTCATGTGTCATAGGCAGTTTGTGTACTGAGTTGCTGATCGATCAGTCGATTGGTTGTTTGGTTTATGGAATCTGCCGCTGCCCACTTCTCATTCCAAAGTCAGCTTCCAGAAACCATGACCTATGTAATTGCTAGTAGTAATATAGGTGGTTCAGCGCGCACCGAATCCGTTTTCCGTCGCGGGGGAAGGGGAAATGATGACGTCATGTCAAGGTCAAGAACCAGGATGTAGGTCAAGGTCAAATAACCGGATGCAGGTCAAGTGGCGCCCCTGGCATATTTTTTGGGAACTAAAATAGCACCCCCCTGGTGGATAAGTCGTGAACTACAAATGGTGCCACCTTACGGACAAGGGTTGGACTAAATGAATGAGTACTGCCAAAATTGGTGCGTCTTATTTATGAAAATTGGCGCCCCTTGGTGGAAAGGTTACGAACTGAAAGAGAAGTACAAATAACTCCCCCTGACGGATTTCAGTGAACCAAATATCGATACTGCTTAAGTTCGTGTCTCTTGTTTCTTTTTTCTCTTTTTACTATAAAAATAGGTCAAAGACGTCATTAAATAGGTCAGTGACGTCGTTAAATAGGCCATTGCGCATGCGCAATGGTGTCTTTTCTTATGTCCCATAGGTTGTCGACCATTTGTTTAGGTGTAGGAGGCTTAACCTATACATTTACAACCATAAAATAGGTTCAAACCAGACGAATCGGTAGAGAACTAGTAAAATAAGTCAAATTATGTAATTTCTGATTACCATACATATCTACGACCTTCTCCTCACCCTGTTTGTACATTTTTGCCTATCAGTGTCTCTTATTACTTGCATACGTCGACTTCTTCCTGTATTAACAAAGAGGTGTTTGTCAATTTTTGCGTAACCATGTATGTTATTAATGGCAGACGTGAAGTGATCCTGAACATGTAACATTCTTTGAGACATCTTTATCAACAAAATCAAGGTCTCGCAATGCTTTAACATTCATCAGTGCTATAGTTTTTAAACAATGCTACAGTTTTACATAGGACATTTGCACTTACCACAGTTGATTACCCGGATGTAAGCTGGTATGAACTCGTAATGAATGCTCTGTATACATAGATAAATGGACAGAGACAGACACAGAGACACACATAAAGACAGACATAGATACACACATACAGACAGACATAGAGATATACATACATCGAGACATAGAGACATACATTGATACATACATTTATACATACAGATATAGAGACAGACATAGATACATACTTACATAGATACATACATAGATACATACATAGAGACATACATTGATACAGACATAGATATACATATATAGATTCATACATAGAGACATACATAGATACATACATAGAGATGTACATAGAGACAGCCATAGATACACATATAGAGACAGACATAGATACATACATAGAGAATATACAAACATAGAGACAGACATAGAGACATACATATATACATGCATTGATACATAGAGACATATGTAGAGACAGACATAGATACATACATAGGTACATACATACATTGATACAGAAATAGATACATACATAGACACATACATAGAGACATACTTAGATTCAGACATAGAGACAGACATAGAAAGAAACATAGAAACATACATACATAGAGATATATAGAGATACATACATAGATATATACATAGAGACAGACGTAGAGATGTACATAGATACATACATAGAGACAGCCATAGATACACACATAGAGACAGACATACAGACAGACATATATACATACATAGAGAAGATACATACATAGAGACATACATTGATACATTGAGACAGATGTAGTGACATACATAGATACATACATACAGACAGACATAGAGACATACATAGATACATATACACATTGATACAGACATAGATACATACATAGACACATACATAGAGACATACTTAGATACACACATAGAGACATACATAGATTCAGACATAGAGAGAGACATAGACACAAACATAGAGACAGACATAGATACATTCGTACATAGAGACATACATAGATATATACATAGAGACAGACGTAGATATGTACATAGATACATACATAGACACATACATAGATACATACACAGAGACACACATAGATATATACTAAGAGACATACATAGATACAGACATATATACACACATAGAGACAGACATAGCTACAGACATAGAGACACACATAGATACATATATAGATACATACATAGATACATACATATATATATACATAGAGACTGACGTAGAGATGTACATAGATACATACATAGAGACATACATAGATACATACATAAATACATACATAGAAAGATACATAGAGATATACATACATTGAGACATACACAGATACATGCATACATACATAGAGACATAGATACAAACATAGATACATACTTAGAGACAGACATAGAAACATACACAGAGACATACATACAGACATCCATAGAGACAGACATAGATACATACATGGAGACATAGAGACAGACAGAGAAAGCCATAGAGATATACATATATAGATACATACATATATAGAGACAGACATAGAGACATATATAGATACAGACATAGAGACAGACATAGACACAAACATAGAAACAGACATAGATACATACATGGAGACATAGAGACAGACACAGAAAGCCATATAGATATACATATATACATACATACATACATAGAGACAGACATATAGATACAGACATAGAGACAGACATAGCCACAAACATAGAGAGACACCTATATATATACATATATATATATATAGAGAGACAGACGTAGAGGCGTACATAGATACATACATAGAGACATACATAGATACATACATAGATATATACATAGAGATATACATACATAGAGACATAGAGACAGACATAGATACATACATAGAGACAGACATAGAAACAAACATAGAGACAGACATAGAGAAACCCATAGAGATATACATAGAGACAGACATAGAAACATACATACACGGAGATATAGAGACAGACATAGAGTGTCGCGAAAAAAAAAAAATTGTCCTCTGGAAGAAAAAAAAACATTTTCAGAAAATTTATACAACAACCTTGGTGGTTGTTGTTTAAATTTTCGCGAGATTAACCCCAACTTTTTTCTCTATCTAACCTAATTAAATATTTTTACCCGCTAGATGGCGCTATCATGTGACGTAGTACTCCAATTATCCACTAGGGAGCGCTACGCCGGAAGTGACGTCGTACCGGAAGTTACTTGACTGTCATGGCAGCCTCTACTAGGGACGGTACGTCGGAAGTGACGTCGCACCGGAAGTTACTTGAATGTCATGGCGACCTGTCATGGCGGCTTCTATGGTTCCACCATTTCCGGAAGTGTGTCAACGAATAGAAATCTATCATGGCCGGTAAAGGGGCCTTTACGTCGGAAGAAACGTCGAACCTGAAGGTACTTGAATGTATTGTCGACCTGTCATGGCGGCCTCTACGGTTTCACCATTTCCGGAAGTGTGTTGACGAATAGAGATCTGTCATGTCCGGTAGATGGCATTATTCTGAGGAGTTACATTGCTATCCGTTGGGGCCATCAGATGTCGCCTGTCTCATGAACGTGCACAGTTTTTGTGTTAAGGGAAGTCACGTGATGTACGTTCGGTCTGATTGGTTATGCAAATGAGATTACGTCGAAAACTAGTGTATATACCGTGCTTCCGACGATTCTGGTCTTTCCTTTTTCGACTCTCGAGAAGGTCGTATCGTATATGGTCGCTCGCACTATTTGAAAATATGGAATTGTTACGTTGTAAAGACGGATGCTTCATATACATATGTTTTCCATTAAAAGAAGTGATACCTCACACGAGTCCTATGGTTGCCTCGTTGGACGTGAATCCGAACAGATGATCGTCTCTTGACATGAAGGTATGTGATGTTTGGCACCTCAAACTCAAAATGTCGTTGTATGTCTTTACGATACATCGAATTGACGTTTAACATGGAGAAAATGACCTATCCTTTAACGTGGGGACAACTTCCTATGGTCTAACATGGAGAAAATGGCCTATCCTTTAACATGAGAACAACCTCCCTCGTTGATCTAAGTGTTTCGTTTGTCCAACATATCTTGTCACTCGTCGGTCTAAGTGTTTCGTTTGTCCGACAAGTTTGTTTCTTGTCGCTCGTTGATCTAAATGTTTCGTTTGTCCGACAAGTTCGTTTCTTGTCGCTCGTAGATCTAAGTGTTTGGTGTTTCGTTTGTCCGACAAGTTTGTTTCTTGTCACTCGTTAACGCGCCGAATTGTCGGAAAGAGGAGGGATGCCATGCAATAACCCGTCTATTTGCCTGAAAGAGGAGGGATGTCATGTAATAACCCGTCTATTTGCCTGAAAGAGGAGGGATGTCACGCAATAACCCGTCTATTTACTTTAAAGAGGAGTAGGGATTTGACGCGATAACCCGTCTATTTGCCTTAAAGAGGAGGAGGATGGATTTGACGCGATAACCCGTCGAATTTGCTCCAAAAAGAGGGATTTCACGCGAGAACCCATTGAATTGTTACTCGTTGGTCTAAGTGTTTGGTGTTTCGTTTGTCCGACAAGTTTATTTCTTGTCACTCTTTGGTCTAAGTGTTTGGTATATCATTTGTCCGACAAGTTTGCTTCTTGTCACTCGTTCATCTAAGTCTTTGGTGTTTCGTTTGTCAGACAAGTTTGTTTGAATGACTGGTTCGTGCATCTCGCTAGTCAAAGTTTGATTCGTGGAAATCGTTGGTCTTAGTTTGGTTAAGTAAAGACACAAGATAAGGTTTGCACAGTTTATTCGTGAACAACACAAACGTATTTACATGTCACGCTCCATAACTACAAGAACCAGAGATTATACATTGATACAGAGTCTTGCAAAGTTTAATCGTGTACAAGACAAAAGAAAGTTCTTTACAGGTCACCCTCCATTACTGCCAGAACCATATGTTTCATAGTGTTTTGCCACTGTTTCGAAACGCCTTCTTGCAACCAAGTATTTATATTACATAACTGTTCGAATGTCACGTCGGGTAGCTTCACACCTGCGTCTAACAAAACTCTCAAACAGTCTTTCACCACTGTGTGTATGTATCTATGTATGTATCTGTGCATGTCTCTATGTATGTATCTATGTATGTATCTATGTATGTCTCTATGTCTGTCTCTATGTATGTATTATCTCTATGTATGTATATATGTCTGACTCTATATATGTATCTTTGTCTGTCTCTATGTATGTATCTATGTATGTTTCTATGTATGTAGCTATGTCTGTCTCTGTGTGTATATATATCTGCATCTATGTATGTCTCTTAGTATGTATATATGTGTGTCTCTGTGTATGTATCTATGTATGTCTCTATGTATGTATATGTGTACATCACTACGTCTGTCTCTATGTATATATCGATGTATGTCTCTATTTATGTATCTATGTTGTATCTTCTCTATGTATGTATCTATGTCTGTCTCTATGTCTGTATCTATATCTGTCTCTATGTGTGTATCTATGGCTGTCTCTATGTATATATATATATGTACATCTCTACGTCTGTCTCTATATATATATCTATGTATGTATCTATGTATGTATGTATCTATATCTGTCTCTATGTGTGTATCTATGGCTGTCTCTATGTATATATCTATGTACATCTCTACGTCTGTCTCTATATACATATCTATGTATGTATCTATATATGTCTCTATGTATGTATGTATATATGTCTGTCTCTATGTATGTGTCTATGTCTGTCTGTATGTCTGAATCTATGTATGTCTCTATGTATGTATCTAAGTATGTCTCTATGTATGTGTCTATGTATGTATATATGTCTGTATCAATGTATGTATGTATGTGTCTATGTCTGTCTCTATGTATGTATCTATGTCTGTCTCTACGTCTGTCTCTATGTATCAATGTATGCATCAATGTATGTATCTAGTATGTCTCTATGTATGTATATATGTCTGTCTCTATGTATGTATTTTCTCTATGTATGTATCTATGTCTGTCTCTATGTCTGTATCTATGTCTGTCTCTATGTGTGTATCTATGGCTGTCTCTGTGTATGTATCTATGTATATCTCTATGCATGTATCTATGTATGTCTATATGTGTGTATCTATGTCTGTATCTATGTATGTCTCTATGTATGAATCTAAATATATCTATGTCTGTATATATGTATGTATCTATGTATGTATCTATGTAAGTATGTATCTATGTCTGTCTCTATGTATACATGTATATCTCTACGTCTGTCTCTATGTATTAATGTATGTATCAATGTATGTATCTATGTATGTCTCTACGTCTGTCTCTATGTATGTATCTTCTCTATGTATGTATCTATGTCTGTCTCTATGTCTGTATCTATGTCTGTCTCTATGTCTGTCTCTATGTGTGTATCTATGGCTGTCTCTGTGTATGTATCTATGTATATCTCTATGTATGTATCTATGTATGTCTATATGTGTGTATCTATGTCTGTATCTATGTATGTCTCTATGTATGAATCTAAATATATCTATGTCTGTATCTATGTATGTATCTATGTATGTATCTATGTAAGTATGTATCTATGTCTGTCTCTATGTATACATGTATATCTCTACGTCTGTCTCTATGTATTAATGTATGTATATATGTATGTTTCTACGTCTGTCTCTATGTATGTATCTTCTCTATGTATGTATCTATGTCTGTCTCTATGTCTGTATCTATGTCTGTCTCTATGTGTGTATCTATGGCTGTCTCTGTGTATGTATCTATGTATATCTCTATGTATGTATCTATGTATGTCTCTATGTGTGTATCTATGTCTGTATCTATGTATGTCTCTATGTATGAATCTAAATATATATATGTCTGTATCTATGTATATCTCTATGTATGTATATATGTATGTCTCTATGTATGTATCTATGTATATCTCTATGTCTGTATCTATATTAGTATGTGTCCATATCTGTCTCTATATCTCTATGAATGAATGTATGTATATATGTCTGTCTCTATGTCTCTATGTATATATGTATATATATATGTATGTCTCTATGTATTTATCTATGTATGTCTCTATATATGTCTCTATGTATGTTTCTATGTAAGTATGTATCTATATATGTCTCTAAGTATGAATGTATGTATCTATGTCTCTCTCTCTATGTCTCGATGTATGTATGTGTTTATATCTATATGTCTGTCTCTATGTCCCGATGTATGTATGTGTTTATATCTCTATGTCTGTCTCTATGTGTGTATCTATGTCTGTCTCTATGTGTGTCTCTGTGTCTGTCTCTATCCATGTATCTATGTATACAGAGCACTCATTACGAGTTCATACCAGCTTGCATCCGGATAATCAACTGTGGTAAGTGCAAATGTCCTATGTAAAACTGAGGATTGTTTAAAAACTATAGCACTGATGAATGTTAAAGCATTGCGAGACCTCGATTTTTTTGATAAAGATGTCTCAAAGAATGTTACGTGTTCAGGAATCACTTCACGTCTGCCATTAATAACATACATGGGTACGCAAAAATTGACAAACACCTGTTTATTAATACAGGAAGAAGTCGACATATACAAGTAATAAGAGACACTGATAGGCAAAAATTTACAAACAGGGTGAGGAGAAGGTCGTAGATATGTATGGTAACCAGAAATTACATAATTTGACTTATTTTACTAGTTCTCTACCGATTCGTCTGGTTTGAACCTATTTTATGGTTGTAAATGTATAGGTTAAGAGAGGCCTACACCTAAACAAATGGTCGACAACCTATGGGACATAAGAAAAGACACCATTGCGCATGCGCAATGGCCTATTTAACGACGTCACTGACCTATTTAATGACGTCTTTGACCTATTTTTATAGTAAAAAGAGAAAAAAGAAACAAGAGACACGAACTTAAGCAGTATCGATATTTGGTTCACTGAAATCCGTCATAGGGAGTTATTTGTACTTCTCTTTCAGTTCGTAACCTTTCCACCAAGGGGCGCCAATTTTCATAAATAAGACGCACCAATTTTGGCAATACTCCTACATTTAGTCCAACACTTGTCCGTAAGGTGGCACCACTTGTAGTTCACAAATTATCCACCAGTGGGTGCTATTTTAGTTCCAAAGAATTCGCCATGTGGCGCCACTTGAACTATTTTAGTTCCTAAAAATTCCGCCGTGTGCGCCACCTAATATATTTAGTCCCAGAAAAATACGCCAGGGGCGCTATTTTAGTTCACAACATATCCGCCATAGGGCGCCACTTGACCTACATCCGTGTATTTGACCTTGACCTACATCCGGGTTCTTGATCTTGACCTAGATATGACGTCATCATTTTCCCTTCCCCCGCGACGGAAAACGGATTCGGTGCGCATTGAACCACTTATATTACTACTATTGCTATATATTCATAAACGGTTAAATGTTGTGTGTGCGCGTGCGTGTGTGTGTGCGTACCTGTGTGGAGAATGGGAGATTCGTTGTGGATTTTGAAACGTTCTGGAACTTTATTCAGCAACGTGTAAAAGCATTATATTCCACATCTATGCCTTAAATGTAAAACTTGTTCAGTGATAAAACAAGACGGTGATCCCAGTCGTGTTATTTTGATGATCGTCGTCTTTCAAGGTTTTCCATGTTTTTTTCTAGTTGTTTCTCGTAGTTTGGTGATAAGCCCTGCCCAGGTCCAGTTCTGTCTTCTGATTTGTTCTATCACGTCTGTGACGTTTGCCTTCTCTTTTACCCAGATGTTTGTTTTTCTCTCCCGATATGTGATGTATCATACTTCTTTCCATCTGTGTTTGTGCAACTGCTAACTTGTTCTTTGCCTGGATGGTGAGTGAACATGTTTCCGCGGCGTATGTCATTGCTGGAAGTACACATGGGTTGTATATTTGTCTCTTCAAGCAGGTTCCAAAGTTACCCTTGAATATGTATCGGTGTTTAGCGACTACTGTCCAGCCGGCGGTGACTATTCTTTGAATCTCTGTCTTGGGTTTTGTTTTTGAAACAGTGTCGCTGTCACAGATATACATAACTTTCAACGTTCTCTATCTGCGTGATGTTAATATATATTGGAGTGTCGTTGTATAGCATAACTTTTGTCTTCGAAATGTTCATCTTTAGATCTTGTTTTTCACTTTTATCAATTAGCTTCTGCAGCAATTGTGTAGTTCTTGCAGTGTAGTAGCGCGTATAAGTATGTCGTCTGCTAAGCGAATATGACGGAGATATTCTACAACTATCCTCAAGCCTCTGATATCACAGGTCAGTCTTCGGAATACACTTACGAGTGTTGCCGTAAACTGTCATACTCCTCTCTTGATGTTGATCTTGTTGCTCTTTTTGTGTAGGTGGACTGTTACCGAGCTGTTGGTGTATATGTGTTTCACGAGTTCGATGTACACGTCTTCTATCATTGGTATCTTTGTGAGTAATTTGTAGATGTTTGATAACAGACATATCGATTTGTAGTTCTTTAAGTCTTTTTTAGTTCCCTTCATGAAGATTATCACCATCTTTGCCTTCTTCCATGCGGTGGGTATTCGTCTTTATGATAAGCATTTAGTATAGAGCTTAGCCAGTGTGTTCGAGATGGTAATTTCCCCTGCTTTTAATGTTTCAATGTTAACTTGGTCGTTGCCTGATGTCTTCCCATTCTTCATATCTCTTAGCACTGCTTCCACCTCCCATGGTGTTATTTCTGGTACCTATTTCATGTCGGTGTGATTTATGGTATTCTGTTCACTGTCGTATAGTTCGGCGTAGAATTCATATATTCTTTCCATGATAATGTCTTGATTTTGTATTTCTCTGCCCTGCTTGTCTAGAAGAGTAATCAGCATGTATCGGCCTAGTGCTTGTGTTCTTCCATCTTCCTTCAGGCTCTTTGATGCCATACTCATTTCTCGTATGATCTCTTGTTTGTACTTCCTGTCCTCCTTCGCTTTCTTTTGATGGTCTTGCCCATTTATGCGTACTCTATTTGTTCACGAGGGATACCAGTCCTTAATGTTGACAGCCAAATTTCTTGCACCATATAATACATGCCTGCCCCGTCCGGGATTTGAATTCAGAGCGCTGGCATGCCAGGCTAATAAGCTAACTTTTTCACTATTAGATGTTAAAACATTCAGATGAATTCTGAAACTGTCATACAGGACGACAATACGAAAATCAATTATATCCGTAACACGAGCTATCGCCGACGTTTCGCGAACTGGTGAAACGAAAACAATGAAATGCCCAAAACTGCCATGGTCCGTCCATACATGGAGAATACAAGCTGCTCAGATTCCTGTGACGACGAAGCACGCAACCAGAGACGCGGCACCGGCGGTGACGTAGTACGTCAGTTCAACGGGAGTCCACTAACAAACAAACGGTGCATGACGTCATGACGCACGCTAATAGCAGCCAATGTGAAGGTCCCGTTATTTCAAGAGATCCGGCTTAAAGAGAACGGGGTTGTAGAAGGAATAGGGCCGTTGCATGTCGGAAGATATGTTAATAAGCTTTGGAGTTACACTTATAAAGAAGTACAAACATGAAACATATCGAAGTATCATTGTTACGAATTTTAGGCCCTATTTGGGGTATTTGTCAAACAATGTTGTCATAGGTTATTTCACTGCCATAGTGTTCTGTGCATATATATTAATTAGCCAAAAAAGGTAATTACGCCAATATGGGGGGTGCAATAGCACTACAGAAACTTTACATGTGCAAATATTCATGATCAAAAGAGCAACCTGTCCATAGGAATGTACGAATGATTCTTCTTCATTATATCTAATTTACTTCACTTTGTGCTATGAATTTTTCCATTATAGAGAACAGTATTGCAAATGTGATTAAATTACTGGAGGGTAAATTGTTTCCATTAGGCAAACAGGATGACAGTTTTTATAGCTTGTTTAGCAATCCAACATTAGGTTTTTTATTTGATAGGTTGTCAGTATCAGTATTCCAGTATAGGCGTTCATCTATAGTTATTTGTGGACAGTTTGTAAATCTAACATCAATAGGTATGTGGGTGGTACAGTGTGGATATCTGCGCTGTAATAATAGAAAACGACATTTGTAAGTGATGTGAGATTTATTTTATTAGGAAACATGTATCAACCTATACAGAATGTCAAGATAAAACACGGTAATTCTTTCTAGTTTGGATAATCCAGATCCTTTGTTCAGACTTTCTACAGAAAGCATTGTGCTTTTCTAAAATATTTAAGTAAATCTTGTACTCCAAAGTGTCTTAATTGGAAAGAAGTAACAGTATTGTCATCCGCACAGAGTGGTTATCGTCGTGAGGAGTTCATATACACTACAGCGACGCGTAGTTAGGCGGATTAACACAAAGATTGTGCATTTTTGTAGACAATTGTGACACTTTGCATATATATACTACTTGGTGCCCTGGGTATATTTTTATGAAGTGCCAATTAAACAGCGCCCCTGGTAGCCAACAGCGCCACCTCGTGGTCGAGTGTTGCTGTATTTCAGGTTTAGGGGGAAATTAGGCTCTAGCGTCACATTTATTTGATCAGTTAGGACGAAGCATAGCTTAAACTGATTGACATTTATATATCATTAGATGTCATTCACAATTAGGTGCATCTAAGAACTTTCAGGCACACGGATTGCAGTTGTTATACTGACGGCGCGCAGGCTCCCATGTGGACGAACATGTCGTGTACCTCTGTCGCCGTGAGACCAACACGGAAGAAGGCGATCTGAAGAGATGCGAAAACAATATAGAGCAAGGCTAGGCAAATGTGCTCTCTCTAAATACACAGTGTTCTTATTTTATTACTAGTCCCGCAGCCAAATAGTTATCCTACTTAGAAGTGTCAGTTCTTTTCTCAAACACATATCCACTGCCTAACAGTTTTGCCCTTTGTACAACTTTGTCTAACTCCTGCAATAAACTACATGATGTGCACATCAAAATCAAAATGTTGATTTTTCGATCTGTAGTGAACTAAATCACTTTGTCTTTCTCATCCGAAGTCTCAATAATATATATTGTATCACTGAATTAGCCAACCATAAAAGGCAACCATCTTATCAATAAGCCGAGCCATGAATGTTATTGCTATAATTAGTAATATATGTGAGTAGTATGTTCGGTGGTCCAGGGGGGACGAGTGCTCGGGGCAAGTGCAATCCCATGTTAAAAGATAGGGATTTGCACCAGGGCGCGCACAGTGACGACAAATCATGGTCCCCATGTTGAAAGATAGGGACATTTCCCCATGTTAAAAGATAGGACATTTTCCCCATGTTAAACGTCAATTAAATTTATTGTAAAGATATACGACGACTTTTTGAGTTTGAGGTACCAATTTAGTCCTACAAATTCCATGTTAAAAGATAGGACATATTTTCCCTCGTTTAAAATATATTATACCGAACAGCATTTGAATCTGTCACACACGAGATTGCTTGGCCCGTAGGCCGAGGTTCCGCAAAGGGACCAAGCCCATATTTGTTCGACAATGACGTGTCTAAAATATGGTGTTATAATTGTGATAGTATCGCCATCTGGCGTATTAAGTTCCACCAATTACGGTTAAATAGTTCATCACTATACATATAGATGGCATGGCATTGTTCTAGAAGGATCTGTGAGCCGGGATGCGGAACTCACTTCCGCCCAGATGCACCACAATGTTGACCTGAGTTAATTAAACAGTTATGTTACAATACACGTTGTCAGATTACTATAGAGTACCGTAGAGTACCATTCCAATAATAAGGCGCAATTTATAATAGAAGCATAAATTCAATGGAGGCCTATTTATCTGTATACAAAATGTAGACTATATATAGGACGAAGTTATAACAGGATCTAAAGCCTTAGGCCCTTAAAAAGGCCGACCATCGTATAATTAGGCCCTTGATACTATTTCCGTACGGTAGTGCTTAAATTCGTGCCTTTTATGTCGTGAACTATAAAAATAAGTCATAGATGTTATGAAATATACCACACATGTCATGAAATAGACCATTACATATACTGACAGACCCTATCGATTTCTAAAACCTACGTATAGCTTATAACAGTTATAAAACAGGAACTTCTCTGCTAAATCACTAAAACTGATGGCTATCTGCATAGATACGCATAGTAAATTAGTCAAACTAACGGATATATATTTAGGTACGCGTAGCAAATCACTCAAACTGACCGCTATCTGCATAGGAACGCGTAGATCGTAATAAATTAGTAAAACTGACGGCTATATGCTTAGGTACGCGTAGATAGTAGTAAATTAGTCAAAATGACGGCTATATGCTTAGCCTAGACTAATAAGGTTTAGGTAAGCGTGACAAATCACTCAAATTGATCGCTATCTGTGTAGGTATGTGCAGTGAATCGTTCAAACTGGTCCAGATATTTGGAACTATTTGCGGCGGTACACTTGTCACTGTCGAATGACCACGAGTTTCTGTTGATGGCATTATGCGGGAGACTTTTGAAAAATATGAAATATTTTGTATACATCAATCACTTCAGAAATTTTGTCAATAAACAAAGATTGTAGCATACTATCTAATATATATACAGACACTATGTGACGACACTAATACCTTCATAGATGACCGTTTCTATCTTGATTCCATAATGAAGTGTTTAAATTCGTGCTTTTTCGATAAAAACCTTTCAAACCTAATTCCATCGTAAAACTCATAACCTGGCATTGGTAACCGAAAACGGACACAACTAATCATTATGCTTGATTATAATCATATTTCTGTATCTTGTACAGTATGTCTCTGACATTAGACATAAAAGTATAACGTATACGGCACGTTATGAATAATACCAAAAATAGATAAGCGAGTGAAAAATGAACAACTCAGAACACGTCCAAAACATGATATTCTACGGTCGCTAGCATCCTCACGGCTCATCCTGTCCCAACGATCTTGGTATCATTTGAAATGATGCACTTTTGTTATTCTAGCGTCATCTAGATTTCCCGGTAACCGTTTAAAGAACACTTATAAATGGACCTACAATCACGCCGTTTTCGGTGTTCTGTACGGTTCTGAACGATGTTGGCACTTAGTACACTAATCTTCCAATTGCGGCGCTGTTTTCCTCATTTGCGTAGGTTCAGACATGCGCACTTCACCATTTCTTGATTTCATGTTATAAGCTCCACCCACTTTTAAACCGCGGCGAAATTGATGTGCTTTTATCGCAGCGAAACCGATATATATCTACGTCGGCGTGACGTCACAATAACGTACGTACGCCACCCAACGGGACTAAATTCGTTGCGTTGGTTAGTTGATATACATGATTGTGACGTCACGCCTACTTCGCGTATGTCATTTTAGCAGCCGTTTGAAAGTGGGTGGGGCTTATTCCATGAAATCAGATAGTGGTGCCTCAATCGGTAGATTGGTGAAGGTGTCGACGAAACAACATCGATCGCAAGTGTCTAAGACACCGGAACGGGCCCGGTTGTAGGTCCGTGTTTAGTCAATTTTAGGAATGATTATCAGGAAACCATTTATATGTTTGACTAGCAGAAAAGTTAAACTTACAAACGACATCAACACTGTTGGGATCCGACGAATCGTAATGGTACTAACAGTCGTTCAAAAGGCGTTTTTTGAACGTGTTTGACAGTTGTTCATTTTTCACTCGCTTATCTATTTTTGATAATAATACTAAAAATCATAACCTGGCATTGTCAATCGAAAATAGGTAATTATCGTTTAAATCAGTCAAACTGACGGCTATATGCTTAGGTATGCGAAGGAAAAACTTGTAGTAGTTAGGTTAGCAAGCATTTGAAACATGCGCGTATCTAAACAATCTCAATCAGTGACGTCATAAATTTGGTACGCATGGTAAATTGGTCCACCTAGTGGTAATTCGGTTAGCAAGCATTTGAAACATGCGCGAATATAAACAATCTCCTTCAGTGACGTCATTAAATTGGTATGCATGGTAAATTGGTCCACCTAGTGGTAATTCGGCTAGCAAGCATTTGAAACTCAACCAGTGACGTCATTAAATAACTACGCATGATAGTTCGGTCCAACGAGTGATAATTCGGCTACCCATCATTTTGAACTTGCGATCAGTAACGTCATTAAATAAGTACGT
Source organism: Paraescarpia echinospica (assembly GCA_020002185.1). NCBI lineage: Eukaryota > Metazoa > Annelida > Polychaeta > Sabellida > Siboglinidae > Paraescarpia > Paraescarpia echinospica. The sequence goes on along the minus strand of CM034544.1, from coordinate 48,127,613 downwards.
ATTGAAATTTGGTTCATCTAGTGGTAATTCGGCTAACCATAATTTTGACCTTGCGCGTATTCATGTAATCTCGATTAGTGACGTCATTAAATAAGTACCCTTTAAAAATTGATTCACCTAGTGGTAATTCGGCTAGCAAGAATTTTGAACATGCGCGTATGTATGTAATCTCGAGCAGTGACATCATTAAATTGGCATGCATGATAGTTCGGTCCAACTTATAGAGTAATTAGGTTAGCAAGCATTTAAAACATGCGCGTATGTAAACTATCCCAATCAGTGACGTCATTAAAAAACTACGCATGGTAGTTCGGTCCAACGAGTGGTAATTCGGCTAGCAAGCATTTTGAACTTGCGCGTATGTATTTAATCTCGAGAAGTGACGTCATTAAATTTGTACGCATGGTAGTTCTGTCCAACGTGTGGTAATTTGGCTAGCAAGCTTTTGAAACTTGCGCGTATGTAAACAATCTCCTTCAGTAACGTCATTACATAACTACGCATGGTAGTTCGGTCCAACGAGTAATAATTCGGCTAGCAAGCATTTTGAACTTGCGCGTATGTATTTAATCTCGAGAAGTGACGTCATTAAATTGGTACTCATGATAGTTCGATCCAACTTGTAGAATAATTAGGTTAGCAAGCATTTGAAACATGCGCGTATGTAAACAATCTCAATCAATGACGTCATTAAATAACTACGCCAAACAAACCTACAATATACATTTAAACTTAAAAATGTGCAAACGTTCACTGACAAACGGCCAAACAAACGTTTTTTCCACAGTAAAGCTCAGCAAATATCACTTTTTCGATAGTAGAACTCACTCAAATCAGGCAAAGCACTCACTTGAATCAAGCACATCACTCAAATCAATCACTCATATCAGGGAAATCAGATAAATCACTCACTCAAACAGGTTCGTGCACGATATGGACGACACAGGAACAGAACCACGGACCAATCTTAACTAAACTAAGATCAATGACTTCCACGAATCAAACTTAGATCAAAGAGTTGAAAGAACCAAATTTAGACCAAAGATTTACACAAAACAAACCTAGACCAACGAGATGCACTAACAAAACTTAGACAAGCTAGTTGCACTAACAAAACTTGGGCCAGTGAGCTCCAAGAACAAAACAAAACGAGATGCCATGAACCAAACTTAGACTAGCGATTTCCATGAAAGACGAGCTATTTGCACGATTAAACGTTGACTAGCGAGATGCACGAACCAAACTTAGGCATATGTGTCGTAAATTCGTGCCAGTGTAGTGCATAGACAGGTAAATAGGGAGCAAGAGAGCAAGTTGACAGGTAAGAAGGGAGCAATGGAGCAAATCGACAGGTAAAAAGAGAGCAATGGAGCATATAAACAGGTAAAAAGGGACAAATGGAGCAAATAGACAGATAAAAAGGGAGCAATGGAGCAAATAGACAGGTAAAAAAGGAAGCAAATGGACAGGTATACACGAGAGGGAAAAGGTTGTGCTGTATAACCAAGTGTTGAATCGGTACAATGATCATTCGGACAAACGTAGGCAAGAACCCCTGCGTGTGACCATCGAAAAAATTCCCAGTGAAGGAGAAAACACTAGAGTTGGTAGGACATAGACATATTTAGAGTTGGTAAGACTTATACATTTTTAGAGTTGGCAGGACTTAGAAATGTTTAGAGTTGGTAGGACTTGGAAATTTTTAGAATGGGTAGGACTTAGACATTTTTTTGAGTTGGTAGGACTTAGATATTTTTAGAATTGGTACAACTTAGAAATGTTTAGAGTTGGTAGGACTTATACTTTTTTAGACTTAGTAGGACTTACACATTTTTAGAGTTGGTAGGAGTTAGAAATGTTTAGAGTTGGTAGGACTTAGAAATTTCTAGAGTTGGTAGGACTTAGAGATTTTTAGAGTGGGTAGGACTTACACATTTTTAGAGTTAGTAGGAGTTAGACATTTTCAGAGTTGATAGCACTTAGACATTTTTAGAGTTGGTTGGACTTAGAGAGTTTTAGAGTTGGTAGGACTTAGAAATGTTTATAGTTGGTAGGACTTTAATTGTTTTCATGTTTGGCGGGACTTGGAGTACTACGATACATGATGACGCCATCTAGCGGGAACAAAATATCTAATTAGGGTTAGATAGAGAAAAAGGTTGGGGTTAAGCTCGCGAAAATTGAATGTTTTTGTCCCTATGGGATTATTTGTCCCTATTCTCTATCTAACCCTAATTGTATATTTTACCCGCTAGATGGCGTCATCATATAACGTAGTACTCCAATTATCCACAAGGGGAGCTACGCCGGAAGTGATTTCGTACCGAAAGTCACTGGACTGTCATGGCAGCCTCTACGGTTCCACCATTCCTGGAAGTGTGTCGACGAATAGAGAGCCACCATGACCGGTAGATGACACTACTCTAACTAGTTACATTGGTGTCCGTTGGATGGCGCCGGATGTCGCCTGTCTCATAAAAATGTATATGTTCTACCAACTCTAAAATTGTCTAAGTCCTACCAATTCTAAACATTTCTAAGTCGTACCAACTCTAAAATGTCTAAGTCCTACCAACTCTCAAAATGTCTAAGTCCTACCAATTCTAAACATTTCTAAGTCGTACCAACTCTAAAATGTCTAAGTCCTACCAACTCAAAAAAAAATTATAAGTACTCCCAACTCTAGTAATTTGTTTTCCCCTTCACTGGGAATTTTGTTGATGGTCACACGCAGGGGTTCTTGCCTACGTTTGTCCGAAAGATCATTGTACCGATTCAACACTTGGTTATACAACACAACCTTTTCCCTCTCGTGTATATCCCATCGTTCCAATATGTTTTGCATTTAGTTGTCGAGTCGTCTCAAGACACTTTCGATAGGGTTAGCAGGAGAAGGACGTTGTGGTTGAATGTTTTCCAAAATACAGGGATCGACCAGGGCCATTTTCTTTGTATGCTCCATGGTCATCCGAGATGGAGACTGGAATATCGAGCTTGTTGCTGAGGCCAAGGACGCATGTGTCGTTGTGAGCGCTAGGACAAGTGAATTGAGCAACATAGTGCTTGTCCACGTAGTGTTTGTCGATGGTATACAGCGACTGTGAGCACTGTGCCTTTTCCAGTTGTTCCGACGTGTGAAATGTCTATTGCAATCTGGGCACCGAAAAGGTGCCAAGGAGGGTGACGGTGTGTGCTTTTTGGCAGCCAGTAGAACAGTCGATAAGATACAGGTGTTTACGATTCAAATGTAAGCAATGAAATGAACCACGAGTTGAATTGTACGCACTAAAACATGAACTCGTGCTCCCTTTTTACCTGTCTATTTGCTCCATTGCTCCCTTTTTGCCATTTATTTGCTCCATTGCTCCTTTTTTACCTGTCAATTTGCTCCATTGCTCCGTTTTTACCTGTCCATTTGCTCCATTGCTCCCTTTTTACCTGTCTATTTGCTCTCTTGCTCCCTTTTTATCTGTCCATTTGATTCCTTTTTACCTGTCTATTTGCTCTCTTGCTCCCTTTTTACCTGTCGATTTGCTCCCTTTTTACCTGTCTGTTTGCTCTCTTGCTCCCTTTTTTACCAGTCTATGCACTACACTGGCACGAATTTACGACACATATGCCTAAGTTTGGTTCGTGCATCTCGCTAGTCAACGTTTAGTCGTGCAATTAGTTCGTCTTTCATGGAAATTGCTAGTCTAAGTTTGGTTCATGGCATCTCGTTTTGTTTTGTTCTTGGAGCTCACTGGCCCAAGTTTTGTTAGTGCAACTAGCTTGTCTAAATTTTATTAGTGCAACTCGTTGGTCTAAGTTTGTTTTGTGTAAATCTGTGGTCTAAATTTGTTTCTTTCAACTCTTTGACCTAAGTTTGATTCGTGGAAGTCTTTGGTCTTAGTTTGGTTAAGATTGGTCCGTGGTACTGTTCCTGTGTTTTCCATATCGTACACGAACCTGTTTGAGTGAGTGATTTATCTGATTTCCCTGATTTGAGTGAGTGATTTGAGTGATTTGAGTGAGTGCTTGGCCTGATTTGAGTGAGTTCTACTGTTGAAAGAGTGAAATTTGCTGAGGTCTTTGTTTGGCTTTTTTCAGTGAACGTTTGCAAATTTGTACGTTTAAAAGTATGTTTATAGGTTTGATTGGCGTAGTTATATAATGACGACACTGATTGAGATTGTTTACATACGCGCATGTTTCAAATGCTTGTTAACCTAATTACTCTACAAGTTGGACCGAACTATCATGCGTACCAATTTAATTACGTCACTGCTCGAGATTAAATACATACGCGCAAGTTCAAAATGCTTGCTAGCCGAATTACCACTCATCTGACCGAACTACTATGCGTAGTTTTTTAATGACGTCACTGAAGGAGATTGTTTACATACCCGCAAGTTCAAAATGCTTGCTAGCCGAATTACCACTCGTTGGACCGAACTAGCATGCGTACCAATTTAATGACGTCACTGCTCGAGATTACATACATACGCGCAAGTTCGAAATGCTTGCTAGCCGAATTACCACTAGGTGAACCAATTTTGAAAGCCTACTTATTTAATGACGTCACTGATCAAGATTACATGCATACACGCAAGTTCGAAATGCTTGCTAGCCGAATTACCACTCGTTGGACCAAACAAGCATGCGTACCAATTTAATGACGTCTCTGCTCGAGATTACATACATACGCGCAAGTTCAAAATGCTTGCTAGCCGAACTACCACTATGTGAACAACATTTTCAAACGTACTTATTTAATGACGTCACTGATCGAGATTACATGCATACGCGCAAGTTCAAAATGCTTGCTAGCAGAATTACCACTCGTTGGACCGAACTACCATGAGTAGTTATTTAATGACGTCACTGAAGGAGATTGTTTACATACGCGCAAGTTTCAAATGCTTGCTAACCGAAGTACCACTAGGTGGACCAATTTAACATGCGTACCAATTTAATGACGTCACTGATTGGGATTGTTTACATACGCGCATGTTTCAAATGCTTGCTAACCTAATTACTGTACAAGTTGGACCGAACTATCATGCGTACCAGTTTAATGACGTCACTGCTCGAGATTCCATGCATACGCGCAAGTTCAAAATTATGGCTAATCGAATTACCAGTAGATGGACCAATTTTCAATGCGTACTTATTTAATGATGTCACTGATCGAGATTACACACATACGCGCACGTTTAAAATGATGGCTAACCGAATTACCACTAGGTGGACCAATTTACCATGCGTACCAATTTTATGACGACACTGATTGAGATTGTTTACATACGCGCATGTTTCAAATGCTTGCTAACCTAACTACTGCAAGTTTTTCCTTCGCATACCTAAGCATATAGCCGTCAGTTTGACTGATTTAAAAGATAATTACCTATTTTCGATTGACAATGCCAGGTTATGATTTTTAGTATTATTTATAACGTGCCGTATAGGTTATACTTGTATGTCTAATGTCATAGACATACTATAAAAGATACAGAAATATGATTATAATCAAGCATAATGTTTATATTTGTGTCCGTTTTCGGTTACCAATGCCAGGTTATGAGTTTTACGATATAATTAGGTTTGAAAGGTTTTTACCGAAGAAGCACGAATTTAAACACTACAGTATGGAATAAAGATAGAAACGGTAATCTATAAAGGTATTAGTGTTGTCACAAAGTGTCTCTATGTGTTACACAGTCACTGTTAGATAGTATGTTACAATCTTTGTTTATTGACAAAACTTCTGAAGTGATTTATGTATACAAAATAGTTCATATTTTTCATAAGTCTCCCGCATTAACAGAAAACACTCGTGATAAGTGTACCGATATAGTTCCAAATATCTGGACCAGTTTGAACGATTCACTACACATACCTACACAGATAGAGGTAAATTTGGGTGATTTGTCACACGTACCTAAGCATATAGCTGTCAGTTAGACTAATTTTCTAAGCGTACCTATGGCTATGCCGATAGCGGTCAGTTTGAGTGATTTGTTACGCATACCTAAGCCTTACTAGGCTAAGCATATAGCCGTCATTTTGACTAATTTACTACGATCTACGCGTACCAATGTAGATAGCCGTCAGTTTGACTAATTTACTACGCGTTCCTATGCAGATAGCGGTCAGTTTGAGTGATTTGCTACGCGTACCTAAGCATATAGCCGTCAGTTTGACTAATTTATTACGTGTATCTATGCATATATAGCGGTCAGTTTGAGTGATTTGTCGCGCATACCTAAGCATATAGCCGTCTATTTGACTAATTTACTACGATCTACGCGTACCTATGCAGATAGCGGTCAGTTTGACTAATTTTTATATTTCACGACATAAAAGGCACGGATTTAAGCACTACCGTACGGAAATAGTATCAATGATCTAATTCTAAGATGGTGGCCCTGTGTAAGGGCCTAAGGCTAAGGCTATACGTCCTGTTATAACATCGTCCTATATATACTCTACATTTTATATACAGTACTTCAGATAAATAGGCCTCCATTGAATTTATAATGCGTTTATTATAAATTACGCCTTATTCTAACACCATAATTATGTTAGACACGTCATTATCGAACAAAGGTCGGTCCCTTGGCGGAGCCTCGGCCTACGGGCCAAGCAATCTCGTGTGTGATAGATTCAAATGCTGTTCGGTACAATTTATTTTAAACGAGTCTATCTTCTAACATGGAAAAAATATTTCAACATGGGGAAATTTCCATAACTTTTAACACGGGGACCATGATCAATATATATATATATATATATATATATATATGTATGTATGCAGACTTACGGAATCCATGTGACCCTCATAGTAGTCGGAACACAAGTAGGACCCAATGGTCAGGGGACATTTCGTCCTCTTTGTCATTCCTGTCAACAGAGTGTAATTACAATTATGTGTGTGTGTGTGTGTGTTTGTTTGTTTGTATGTGTATGTGTGTGTGTGCGTGTGTATATGTGTGTGTGTGTGTGTGTGTGTTTGTTTGTTTGTATGTGTGTGTGTGTGTGTGTGTGTGTGTGTGTGTGTGTGTGTGTGTGTGTTTGTTTGTATGTGTATGTGTGCGTGTGCGTGTGTATATGCGTGCGTGTGTGCCTGTGTTCGTGTATGATATACGTTTAATTAGTTTCATTTGATCCTGTCTGCGGATGATTCCCTTTGATTCCTCGCCTGTTCCCGACGACGTAAATCTACATGAAAACGCCCATATATCCATTGTTGTATATATAATGTACTCAGGAAAATATCCACTGCCTGACAGCAAAAGTATGGAAGCCTGAAGAGGAGCGAGTGATAGGAAAGTGAGAAACTGAATTATATTGCCGTGATTTATACAGCTGTTTTTCTTCAACCGCTTACTTTACTGTTCTATGTTAAACTACGTGCACGAACGAATTAGATATGCATTACATGAATTGGCAACGGAAGTCACCACCTTAATTTTCTGTACTAAGAATATTGACAAACGCTAATTCATACTTTGAATGGACTGGATCAACACTGAGTAAATTAATTTGTCAACGGTTCGAAACGGCAGAAAGAAAATTTGAATCCGGAATCTGTCTATTGGAAGTCTGGCGCTGTTATTACTACGACACGTATGCTTATTTATTATCTAGTTGTATATGTCCTGTTATATATATATATATATACATATATATATATATATATATATATATATTATGTATTTATTATATATATATATATACATATATATATATTATAATATACCCAACCTCTAGATGTTTTTTACTTTGTTAAAAGTAAATTATAACATAGTGATACTATCGACCAACACACACTGTAACGTAATATCTAGGTGCTGGTTACTCGCATTGCTGAAGTTTGCTACATTTGGACAACACACCTGTCAGTGATTTTCCCTGGAAGAAGACACCATCTTCGTAGACACTCACGTACGACCCGTTGTAACTCATCGTGTACATGTGCCACTCATCGTCCACAGCCTGGCAGACACCAAAAAAACAAGATAATGTATGAGGTGCTGTGATCACAATAACGCCACAATTGGTGATGTAGCCGAAATAACTAAATTCACTGTTTTGAAAGTTAATTTATTCTACAGCGCAGTATCCAGTCATCAGGACTGCTCAAAACGCTTTTACATTTTACTCCCTGGGGGACCTGTGCAATCAAACACCATCTCCACTTTTATGGGAAGAATTCTCCCTCTCTGCAATTAATTCAAGAAAACTAGTTGTACACAAATATTCACCACTCTATATAGCCATGTATTAATTCATACAGCTGAGTGAACTGGAAAAAACGAACTTTCCCAAAATTCGCCACCGCAGCACAAGATTCGAACCCGGGTTCTCTCAGTCGAGAGATGCTCTAGCAACCTCACCATAGCGCTATACCAAAATGTTTGCAAATGTTACACTTCTGCAGCGTTAACAAGACAAATATTCCATTGTATTGTTGAGGCACATAATAATTATCTACCTAGAATATAATATATATAACTACATAAACGTAGGTTCACTATTCAATATAACTTGTTAATCTGGACAAAAATGGAACATTTTTAATTTAATTATTGTACACTCATAATGTATGCTATTTTCTACATTAGAAATGTCGTGTTAATGGATTAACTATGACGCAAACTAATATTAATGTAGTGTAGTTATTAATGTATCATCACTGGTGTAATTACCATTATTATTCTAGTGTAGTTATTAATGTTTCAACACTGGTGTAATTACCATTAGTATTCTAGTGTAGTTATTAATGTATCAACACTGGTGTAATTATCATTATTATTCTAGTGTAGTTGTTAATGTATCATCACTAGTGTAATTACCATTATTGTTTTAATGTAGTCATTAATGTGTCATCACTGGTGTAATTAACATTATTATTGTAGTGTAGTTATTAATGTATCATCACTGGTGTAATTACCATTATTATTCTAGTGTAGTTATTAATGTATCAACACTGGTGTAATTACCATTAGTATTCTAGTGTAGTTATTAATGTATCAGCACTGGTGTAATTATCATTATTATTCTAGTGTAGTTATTAATGTATCATCACTGGTGTAATTACCATCAGTATTCTAGTGTAGTTGTTAATGTGTCATCACTGGTGTAATTACCATTAGTATTCTAGTGTAGTTGTTAATGTGTCATCACTGGTGTAATTACCATTATTGTTTTAATGTAGTTATTAATGTATCATCACTGGTGTAATTACCATTAGTATTCTAGTGTAGTTGTTAATGTGTCATCACTGGTGTAATTACCATTATTATTCTAGTGTAGTTATTAATGTATCATCACTGGTGTAATTACCATCAGTATTCTAGTGTAGTTATTAATGTATCAACACCGGTTTAATTACCATTAGTATTATAGTGTAGTTGTTAATGTGTCATCACTGGTGTAATTACCATTATTGTTTTAATGTAGTTATTAATGTATCATCACTGGTGTAATTACAATCAGTATTCTAGTGTAGTTGTTAATGTGTCATCACTGGTGTAATTACCATTAGTATTCTAGTGTAGTTGTTAATGTGTCATCACTGGTGTAATTACCATTATTGTTTTAATGTAGTTATTAATGTATCATCACTGGTGTAATTACCATTAGTATTCTAGTGTAGTTGTTAATGTGTCATCACTGGTGTAATTACCATTATTATTCTAGTGTAGTTATTAATGTATCATCACTGGTGTAATTACCATCAGTATTCTAGTGTAGTTATTAATGTATCAACACCGGTTTAATTACCATTAGTATTATAGTGTAGTTGTTAATGTATCAGCACTGGTGTAATTATCATTATTATTCTAGTGTAGTTATTAATGTATCATCACTGGTGTAATTACCATCAGTATTCTAGTGTAGTTGTTAATGTGTCATCACTGGTGTAATTACCATTATTGTTTTAATGTAGTTATTAATGTATCATCACTGGTGTAATTACCATTAGTATTCTAGTGTAGTTGTTAATGTGTCATCACTGGTGTAATTACCATTATTATTCTAGTGTAGTTATTAATGTATCATCACTGGTGTAATTACCAACAGTATTCTAGTGTAGTTATTAATGTATCAACACCGGTTTAATTACCATTAGTATTATAGTGTAGTTGTTAATGTGTCATCACTGGTGTAATTACCATTATTGTTTTAATGTAGTTATTAATGTATCATCACTGGTGTAATTACCATCAGTATTCTAGTGTAGTTGTTAATGTGTCATCACTGGTGTAATTACCATTAGTATTCTAGTGTAGTTATTAATGTATCAGCACTGGTGTAATTATCATTATTATTCTAGTGTAGTTATTAATGTATCATCACTGGTGTAATTACCATTAGTATTCTAGTGTAGTTGTTAATGTGTCATCACTGGTGTAATTACCATTAGTATTCTAGTGTAGTTGTTAATGTGTCATCACTGGTGTAATTACCATTATTGTTTTAATGTAGTTATTAATGTATCATCACTGGTGTAATTACCATCAGTATTCTAGTGTAGTTGTTAATGTGTCATCACTGGTGTAATTACCATTAGTATTCTAGTGTAGTTGTTAATGTGTCATCACTGGTGTAATTACCATTATTGTTTTAATGTAGTTATTAATGTATCATCACTGGTGTAATTACCATTAGTATTCTAGTGTAGTTGTTAATGTGTCATCACTGGTGTAATTACAATTATTATTCTAGTGTAGTTATTAATGTATCATCACTGGTGTAATTACCATCAGTATTCTAGTGTAGTTATTAATGTATCAACACCGGTTTAATTACCATTATTATTCTAGTGTAATTATTAATGTATCAACACTAGTGTAATTACCATTATTATTGTAGTGTATATATTAATGTGTCATTACTGGTGTAATTACCATTATTTTTAGTGTAGTTATTAGTGTATCAACACCGGTGTAATTACCATTATTATTATTATTCTAGTGTAGTTATTAATGTATCAACACCGGTGTAATTACCGTTATTATTGTAGTGTAGTTATTAATGAATCAACACTGGTGTAATTACCATTATTATTATTATTATTCTAGTGTAGTTATTAATGTATCAACACCGGTGTAATTACCATTATTATTGTACTAAAGTTATTAATTTATCAACACCGGTGTAATTACCATTATTATTGTAGTAAAGTTATTAATTTATCAACACTGGTGTAATTACCATTATTATTGTAGTGTATATATTAATGTGTCATCACTGGTGTAATTACCATTATTATTGTAGTGTATATATTAATGTGTCATCACAGGTGTAATTACTATTATTATTCTAGTGTAGTTGTTAATGTATCAACACTGGTGTAATTACCATTGTCTTATTGTTGTTCACATCAATACACTGTAGGTCTATCATTCGGTGTTGATTGGTGGAATGAATAATCTATGTTAGTAAAAATCAAGCTAATTACTTTATTCATATTTGTTCGCATTATTTTACATCCTAAATGTTGTAATGACGCCTTGTATTTATTCTTTCACCGTTACTACATCGTAATTCTACACCAGCTAAATCAGAGCAAAGTGGAAATATTTGCGATACTCTGCAGACAATCTAGGAAAAGTTGGCCTGGTACGCACCGTTGCAGAATCTTTGTCGTAGAACCCATATTCTGTTTTCAAGTGGCCGCAGTTTGTGTTATTGTACGATACTAGAGATATGGTGGGTGCCAACTTGCAGTTGCCATTGTGGAGTAGACCCATTCTGTATGCGTCTTTGTGTGTCCGTTTGTACCAGAAACTGACAAAAAGAAACAACAGTATTTAGTAGGTTGCTACACATAAACGCCGCATTGCTTATTGAATGTTTATTCTTAATAACCGACATAAAGGTAAAGTAAAAGTGAAGGTAAGTTCTTACACAGCAAAATATCTTATAATCGGGACAGTTTAAAGCGATTTTTTCTCCCTGGGAGACGACTTGTTCAATCGAACACCATCCTCATATATCTAGGAAGCATTCAGCCACAACGAATGCTGATTACTCAGAGACAGGACAGAATACTGTCACTGATTTCCAATGACTAATAAGGTAAATTATATTTTAAAGGATTTATCAACATGATCAAGTAGACGATAATCTATATACACGTATGTGCATGGAAATTAAATACTGATTTATTTAACATTCATAGCCTAGAAGCGTCCACAAGTAAACTATATACGGCTCAAGAACAAACACAGCAGGCATCTTTGCATTAAGTGTCAGTGAATATATATCAAGTTAATGTCCCAACCTGAGCGTCAGTTGTTCGAATTGGTTGTTAATGAAGTACGGCAGTTCGAGGTGTGCTTTCTTCTCCCTGTTGAAGTAGCCGCAGTTACCCGACACACCACAGTTGGGAATGATTTCGACATTAGACACCAATACATCGATTTCATCTCGCAGGAAATATGGCCGCGGACCATCGAAGGTTATACACTTGACGATTGCTTCCGGCAAAAGCTCTGCAAGAATACAATCGACATGCATGTTTAGGTTACGATTCAGTAAGCAGTTGGTTAATATATAGTAAGTTAGACAGCGGATATAGTAAGTTAGACAGCGGATATAATAAGTTAGACAGCGGATATAGTAAGTTAGACAGCGGATATAGTAAGCATCTGTGATGATTTTACAGTATTGGTCAAGGCGATGACAAAGATTAGTATGTTGGTATTTGTTTTAATTGAATCTTTTATTACGGTAATGATTGTGACTAAAATAAAGTCGGCCCATCATATCGTTTTTAGTTTCTGCGTTACGCAATTCAAAAGGTTAAGTAACAGAAACTCAACATTTCAAAACGATTGATGTGTAACACAATCCATGTAATTGACATGTTATTTTCTCAAACTAACATGTACGTCAAATATATTTCCTTAAATTGTATCGAATATTGTGTTTACAGCACATTCAGTAGACGACAGGACGCTGAAATTGCAGTAACTGAGAATGTAGCAGTGTTACCTACTACTTTATCTAATATTGCTACATGATATCTCATAAACAAAACATTCCCGCATGCAGTTATAACGTTATAAACACTGCCTTATCTTCTTGTCATAAACACCTTTGTGACCAGAATTACAACAAAATATACGTGGGAATGTCCGAATCAACACGTGTTTTCTGACGGCATGACGGAGGTTTTGCTAGGCAACAAGTCTGATTGATAGGTTAATATTAGAAAAGAAGCGTGGCGTTGCGACTAGTTTTACGTCATAAACCGGGTTAAAGTCTCTTAAGATTATCCGTGTGAACGTACGAGGGTCTGCCAAGACACAGCCGCAGGCCGCCTGACTGTAGACAGTTCCCCGGGAACAGGGTCGCTCCTCGCCGCCAAGAATGTACGTCGTCGGTGTCGAACCGGGACTCAACGGACACGGATCTGTCACGGAAGATCCACAATCCAGGAGAATATATATGCAAGCACGGATACACCTATAGATTGAAATACTAGTTCTTTGTATGTAACTAATAAAGCGCGCCTGTGTACGTATGGGCGTGCGTATATATATATATATATATATATACGCACGCCCATGTGCGTGTAATATAAATATATACATACTATATATGTATATGCAGGTTAGTATATCATATTGACATGTGTACGTACGCGCGTACACGCATACGTACGCATATGTATATGTAATTAATAATACGCGCCTGCGTATGTGTGGGCGTACATATATATATATATGTGTGTGTGAGCGTGTGTGTGTGTGTGTGTGTGTGTGTGTGTGTGTGTGTGTGTGTGTGTGTGTGTGTGTGTGTGTGTGTGTGTGTGTGTGTGTGTGTGTGTGTGTGTGTACTTACACCGGTTAGCATAGCATACTAAGAGGAAAAAGAGGTAAGTAAAAGGAAACTTAAATCGAGGAACGGAACCAAGGCCAGACTCACCCCTGCCGACAGGGAACCAAGACCAGCATCACCCCTGACGACAGAGAACCAAGGCCAGACTCACCCCTGACAACAGGGATCCAAGGCCAGACTCACCCCTGACGACAGGGATCCAAGGCCAGCATCATCACTGATGATAGTGAACCAAGGTCAGCCTCGCCACTAACGACAAGGAACCAAGGCCAGCCTCACTCCTGACGACAGGGAACCAAGGCCAGCCTCACCCCTGACGACAGAGAACAAAGGCCAGCCTCACCACTGACGACAGGGAACCAAGGCCAGCCTCACCACTGACGACAGGGAACCAAGGCCAGCCTCACCACTGACGACAAGGAACCATGGCCAGTCTCACCACTGACGAAAGGGAACCAAGGCCATCCTCACCCCTGACGACAAGGAACCACGTCCAGCCTAACCCCTGACGACAGGGAACCAAGGCCAGCCTCACCGCTGACGACATGGAAACAAGGCCATCCTCACAACAGACGACAGGTAACCAAGGCCAGCCTCACCCCTGATGACAGGGACCCACGGCCAGCCTCACCTCTGACGACAGGGAATATCAGGAGGAGCAGCATATGCGTACGTTATTGGCACGTAATCACACAAGTACTGATTAATTTGGTAAGGCGGCTATGCCATCTACTCCATAATTATGGTTGTGAGGGGCACCTTTTGAAACATCGCGAACCGAAGTAGACACAACACAACGTAAGAACTACACTAGCATTGAGCAGCTGTACCTGGCCCTTTGGTGGTTGCAGTGAAGGTACAGTTGGGATCACTGCGGTCAAACACACACGTCCACAGGTCGTCGTCCCACATCTCACACCGGTTACAGCACTGTCTACGACCTGTCCAATTGCCGTACATCTTCACACACGCGAAGTAACATCGCTTGTCACACGGATCGGCGACGTAGGGGGAGATACACTCGGACGAGTGGCACACCTCGGAACAGCTCTCTGTACGTGACAGAAGCAGACGTACGTGATATGCACAGTGTGTGTGTGTGTGTGTGTGTGTTTGTGTGTGTGTGTGTGTGTGTGTGTGTGTGTGTGTGTGTGTGTGTGTGTGTGTGTGTGTGTGTGTGTGTGTGTGTGTGTGTGTGTGTGTGTGTGTGTGTGTGTGTGTGTGTGTGTGTGCGTGTGATACAGAAAATGGACATATTGCCATAGATGTAGAGTTAATTCCTTGAGGAGAGCGTATAAATAGTAATAGAATAGAAAGAAACACAGAAAAAGAACAATACAAACAATTGCAGAACATTCTTCATGTTAGTTTTTATGCAAACAATTTCTTTTTGATATATCCAATACGAGATTTTACCATGTAGAGAATTTCGTCAGCACGTATCGCACGAACTTCATCATAACATATGACGTATGACGTCATGGTGCATGTGATATTGTTCGTAATTCCCCACGGGTAACATCATTTTCACAAGGGAAGACAAAAACAACAGCATGCTATTTATTGATTTTAAGTTAACAAGAAAGGAAGACGGCAGCGTGTAGTCCACAGTGTATAGGAAATAGGTACACATTGATACTTCACTTAACAATAACCAGACGTTAGGGTTAGTGAGAACCTTGACGAACAGCAGTGATACGGTAACTTCGAAAAGGAGACCAAAAAGGAAGAGAAGAAACATATGAGAGGAGCCGTGAGGGTAAGTTGCTATTTGTCCTGGGTCATGAAAAAGGTGACGGATAGAGACAAGAAGAAAAAGATTCCCTGTCGTCAGAGGCGAGGCTGGCCTTGGTTCCATTCCTCGATTTCAGTTTTCTTCTTCTTCGTTTATCTCACTTATCTTGTGCTACTTTCTCTACCAACTGCCTCCATTCCCCTCTAGCGTTTGCTCTCGTTCTCCACTCATTTTCCAATCCTTCCAAATCTCTCTTTATGTAGACTGACAACAAAACGGACGAGATCTACACATGTTAAGTAGTCATCCCATACTGAGAGAATATGCCGAGTGCTGAAATAAAGTTATAGCATAACAACAATCATTCGTCCCCCAGGCGCCTGTTAGTACACCCATCGGACAAACTGGAAGAAGAAGAAGAAGAAGAATTTGTTTTATTTGACCCAGACATTTCAAATAATTCATACAATACATCCATGTCACACAAAAAAAAAATACAAATACATAACCTTATAGTAAACATTGCATAATGTATAATAAATAACGAAAAATAGGGTCAGGAGACTCCTCTAAAACTATGGTAGTCGCTATCGAGGAGCCACCTTTTGTAATAAAACTTTAACTGAATCAATACGTCACCTAATCAAATTCTTCCAGAATAAGAAGAAGTAAAAAAGGAAAAAAAATGTGTATGCATGTGTGTAGTGTGAGCAATCTTACATGCTTATTGAGTTTGTTGTTTAGGCACTGTTTTGTACTGTATCAAGTTGACAGGTGGTTGTCGGTTCTTAATTTTGCATACATATATAGCAGTTTTGCCTGGTGCATGTTTCTTGATAGTTTTGTAAAAAATAAAGTTTAACATACTTGGCAAATCCTTGTGAACTGTGTGTACTAAACTTTTCTTTGACAATATCAGGAATGTTATTTAGTAAAAGTGGTAAATTATGCCTAAGGCATTTCTTAGCAAATTCATGTTTAATTTTATAAATGTATATTTTATTCTTGACTCTTGTATCGTGATTATGTACCTCATAGTTAAACATTATTCTCCAGTTTTGTAAATAAACTGGTAAGTCATTGTGTAAATATTTATAATAAAATTTTAATTGTTGTAATTTAAGAATGTCATCTACTTTTAACAAGTTGAGTTCTTTGTGAAGTGGTTCTGTGTGGGAAGTATAATTACTTAAGGTAATAATTCTCAGGGCTTTTTTATTATTCTATTTGATTGAAAGCCCCACGCTATGATGCAATAATTAATGTGTGGCACTATTAAAGAATTATATAATATTATTTTAATATGAAGAGGTAACACATTTTTCAATTTATTTAAAATGCCAATTTTTTTAGAACAAGCATTTGATATTTGTTCAGTGTGCTTTTTCCAGTTTAGATTTGTATTTATAATTAAACCCAAAAAATTTAATTCTTTGACTTGTTCAATATTTACATTGTCTATCTTCAGAGTAAGTGTCTGTATATTTTTCTTTGCCTTTTGAAATGTCATGTATTTCGATTTTGCTATGTTTAGCGATAATTTATTTATTTTGAGCCATTCATTTATTTTTAAAAGTTCTTCATTTATTAAGGATTCTAAATTTTCTTCATGTATGTTATCGCTGAAAGTGTTTAGTGTACTTGATACAGTTGTATCGTCAGCATAAATTATGAAATTAAACATTTTACTGGCTTGTGCAAAATCATTGATATATATGATGAATAACAGGGGTCCTAAGATTGAACCTTGTGGTACACCTGTTGTTATTGACAACATATTTGATTTTATATTGTCAATTTCCGTATATTGTTTACGATTTGTTAGGTAACTGCTGAATAAGTTCAGATGTGTTCCATGTATACCATAATATTTCAATTTGTCAATTAAAATTAAATGGTCGATGGTATCAAAGGTTTTGGAAAGATCTAGGTAAATATTAATGGGTATTTCATCCTTATCCAGTTTGGTTATTATAAATCTATTAATCCTAGTGCTGCGTATTCAGTTGAATGTTTAGGTCGGAATCCATACTGATGGTCAAAGAAAAGCTTAGAGTCTTTTAAATAAGATGATAATTGGTCAAAAACAATTTGGTCAAGTACTTTTGAAATAGCTGGTAGAAGAGATATGGGTCTATAATTATTTAATACTGCTGGCTCACATTTTTTATAAATGGGAATTACCTTAGCAATTTTTAGTTTATCAGGGAATATTCCTGTGGTTAATACTTGATTTCTTAATAAAGTTATAGATTTGGCTAGTGCAGGTTCAAGCATTTTTAGCAGTTTGGTAGAGAGTCCATCACATCCACAGCTATTTTTGTTGGGTAGATTAATTATTGTTCTCTTTATGGTATCTTCTTCAACATATTTAAATGTAAAATTACAGTTTACTATTTTATTTAGATAATATGAATGATCATGAATGCCTTTGTATTTAATATCATTAGCCAGAATACTACCTATATTGGTAAATAATGTATTGAATTTATTTGCAATTTCTAATTTGTCTGCCACAATAGAATCGGATTCTTTAACATATTTTGGATATGATTTATTAATTTTATGTTTAGACAGGATTTCATTTATAGTTTTCCAAGTGTTTTTATATCAAATTTAAATTGATTAAAACACTTGTCAAAATATGATTGCTTTGCTTTGCGAAAACTTCTTTTCAAAATACTATTGTATGTTTTTAGATTAATCAATAATACACCATATTCAGAAGATTCAGGGTTTGTGATTTTTAATTGTTTGTAAAGTTTGTCTCTGTATCGTATTGAGGTTAGCAAGCCTTGAGTTAACCATGTAGATTTTTTATGTTTATATTTATTAAATTTCACTAATTTGCTAGTCATATATTTATTTTTAGCTTGATTTATTTCATTGATGATAATGTTATAATTATGCTTTGGATCAGCATTTGAACTTGTATCTAATTTTTTATGTATTTCAGAAGAGATTATATCATTTCTGACTTTTAACATAACCTCTTTATTTTGTACATTAACTCGTATAAATTTTGTAGTATGTTCCTCTTTTAGAGCAGTGTTCATAAGCATAACATATGGTTGATGATCAGAAAATGTTTTAATTAATATTCCTGCTGTACTTTGCAAAATATGCTTTGTTAAATTACAAAAAAAATTATCAATAAATGTGCCAGTACATGTTGTGAACCTTGTAGGAAGAGTAATTTGGGGGAAGAGACTAAATGAAGTTAACATGTCAAAGAATGTGCTACAGTGTTGTTGCTCGTTTATTTTTAGCATATTTATATTGTAGTCCCCTGCAAGAATAAGGTTGTTGTTTTGATGATGTTGCACAGATGACAGGACCATTGTAAATTCATTTATAAATTCGTTATAGTTTTCAGTTAAAGGCATTGGTGGTCGGTATATATTTCCTATAGTGACTGTCTGCGATAAGCCTCCTCCATTTACTTGTATTATTAGTCCCTCCCATTGTTCATACATATTTAATTTCATCTTTACTTTATAATCAAAGTGTTTATATATATATATTAATAATCCCCCTTTGGTGCTGCAACTTTTTCCTTGGGATATACAGTCATATCCATTTAATTGAATTAGTTATAAGTCATCATTATCAGATAACCAGCTCTCTTGGAGACATATTATGCTAAATTGCTTCGAGCTCACTAAACTTTGCATTAATGGACTGTATATTTGAGCTTAGGATACTGAAATGTTTATTATTGTTTTGAACTAACAAATTAATTTTTTCAAAATCATAATATGACGATCGGCGTATTGTTGGCAATTCATTATTTTCATCAACAGTATTACTGAAGTCTAGAATATTATTTAGACAATTATTTGTAATACTACCTGTAAATTGGAGAAAAGTTTCGTCAGTTATCATTTCAGGTCTATTTTATATTTTAATGAGATCAGCATATTTTCAATGTGCAGTAATGTTTCAGTAAGAGTGTGTGCCTTTAGTGTTTGAGTTACTAGATTTTATTTAATAATATTTGTATTTTGTTCATGTAAAGCTAAAGCAGTGCATGATAAGTAGCTACTTAAAGTGTCAGAAATATTAAAAAAACATTATGTTTAGAAACAAATTCAAGAAAAAAAAGGCGATGTAATAGAAAAAAGTCAGGACCATTTGACAAGATGGCCCGAAAAAAAAAGAAAAAAAAACTTCAGGATAAAACTGTATTTCTAGTGGTAGAAGCTAATGCATTCTACTGCATTCTAACCAACACATTTCCAACATATATAAATGCAAAAAATGCAAAAAGGTTATTATATTATAACAAATAAAAAAAATCATGTGTGGAAAATAAATAAACAGAAAACGAATCACAAGTCACGACACAAATGAGTGACAAATTGCACTAAGAGATTTAAAAAAAATGATTTAGAGAATACTGCAAATAGCAAAACAAGATATTGAAAGTAAACGTACGTTAATACAAAAGCAAGGTACCCTTTAACTAACTTTGTTTACATACATGTAGTTCCTATAGCTGACATTGCAAATGCAATCTAATGCATTTTACCCAACGCATTTCCAATATATATAAATGCCTAGGTTATTTTATTATAACAAATAAAAATTCGTGTGGAAAATAAAGAAGCATTAAACAGAAAACGGATCACAAGTCACGAAATAAGTGAGTAACAAACTGCACTAAGATATATTCAAAAAAAGTTGATATAGGGAACACTGCAAATAGCAAAAACAAGATATTAAAGAAGAAAAAAAACCTACGTTAATAGAAAAAACAGGTACCTTTTAACCAACTTATTTGCATACGTACAGGTCATATAGCAGACATTGCCAATCGCAGAACTAGATTTCGTGTCAGTCAGAAATGTCACGTGAGCAACAACTAATTGTTCACATCATTATCACCGACATTTGGTACTATGTCTTGCTTGTCATTGGTACTTGTCCAGCTCATTCGAGGTGTATATCCTGTGAATCATGTCGTTGACATCCTTGATTACAATGTTCCCATTGTAAGTCCAGCAGTCTCTGATTTTGTTTGCCTTTTTCAACACTCTTGTTTCGTAAGCCAACTTTGAGCGCATTATTATCAAATCTTCATTTATGAAGATCTTCAAACTTCGCTCGGCTACTCGTTCGTTCTTTTGTTTAAGTGAAGCTCTTGACTGAAACACTCTGTCGCGTGTCTTCTCCGATTTGAAACGGACGATTACGGGTCGCGGCCTGGTGGAGGTGTCCGTTTTGCGACCAATTCTGTGTACCCGTTCAAAGTCGCTGGGCAATACAGCAGGACTTATTTTCATGTGCTCGTTGCAAATTTCGATGAGCTTTGACTCAAGGTCCTCCCCATGACCTGTCTCCTCAATGCCACTGAAACGTAGGTTTGTCCTACGGCCATATTGTTCATTGTCATCAATTTGGTTCTGGAGATGAGTAACCTTATCTTCAAGCAGTGCAATTTTATTGTTTTTTTCATCCAGTTGTTGTTGAAAGTTTTTGAACGTTTGTCTCAATTCACGAATCTCTTTGGCGAATTCATCCGGAAAGAGAACCTGTTTCATTTTGTTCAGCACTGCTGAATCGTTGAGGGCTGCAATTAGTCTTAGAACTAACTGTCTTCTTGGTTATACTCGACATTGCTTGATCTACGCGACTTTGGCATATTGTAAGCCGACTTGCAAACGCTGTCATGCGGAACACAATAACAATGGGTGTCTACAGTTCCACTGTCCGGCGTTATTTGCCGTTGTTACGTAATGCACCCTGCTACACAGGCAGGCACTGACACTGAGGCGTAATGTACGTCGATTTCAGGCTTAAATTATGGAACTAATTGCAGCTAAGCAACCTCTATCTAGCAATTTCACAAAATCCAAAAATTTCAGCGTGCTCTATCTCCTTCGGTCAGTCACCCACCTTGAAAACCTTCACACTCCAAGGCCTCCCCACCACAAAAAAATATGCAAAGCTCGGGACACACCAGAATACACGTCTATCCCCGGGCAGCCATCTTCTGGAGCCAGAAGAAGAGGGCGAATTGGTTAATCTAATGCAATGCAAGAGCTGTGCCACTGCATATATTTGGGAGAAGGAGCGGTTGTTCACTACGAGATTTAAGGAACATATATAAGATGTTGACTAAACAAAAACAAGAGAAATATACGAGGAGCGAGACAACAATCTATGTCGACCATCTATAAAACCCATCTGTACAAACCACACAACAATAGAAAACCACATCGTAGATTGGGAGGGAGCGAACATATCAGACAGGGAAGCTAACAGAAGAACACGACTCATAAAATAAATCATGCGGATAACGAAGACAAAACATTTATCAATCGAGACGAGGGAAATTACGAACTATCTCAAATGTACAATGGCCTTCTATGTCACAAATACTAAGGAAGTCGGCGTGACACGCTGACAAAATACGGCGCAAAGTAAAATATCGTATTGGATATGTCAAAAAGGAATCGCTTCCATAAAAGAAAGGAAAGAAAAACGAAAAAAAATTGTTATATTCTGGCTTTATTAAAACAGCTTATTATATTAGAAGAGCAGAACTCGATCGCGACCAGTTTATGTGAGCGTAAGAATTACGTACTTTCTATGTCGATTGGGTCACAATCACACGGGACAATTTCTATGTTGACGTCAATGCATGGCTCAGCGAGACATTCGCGTGTTCGAGACTTCATCATGTCCTGCGAACACGGGCTCCAGTCAGACCACGGACCGAAGACTGCGTCTGAAATTAATTACAACACAAGATCTATGAATAATCATGCTACAAAATAAAGCATATCTTATTAAAAGGAGGTTGTCTGACCAAAATGTTAACATGTTTTATAACGTACTTGACCATTCATCGTGAGATATGTGGTGCTATTGTAGTTCGCTTTGTCTAGTTTAACGGAAAGTAACTGGTCCATTTTGTTTGGTTTATTTGTTTTACACATGTATATATGCTTTACATACAGCATTAAGAACTTTTGTGGATAAGGTGCTATATCAGATATATTATGTTTAACATATCAACTTACCTACTCCCAGAAAGAGGCACGACAGCGCTACGAGATAACACGTCTGTTTCAGCATTTTGAAAACTCTTCCCCTTCAACATAAACTCCATGTAGAAGAAATATACTCATGTTGTAATTTATCACGAAATGGTGCTCGCATGGATGGCTACGTCATTAGCGATCATCATAGCATTAATACTAGTAGAATCATCAGTACAAATAATCGGCATCACCAGTACTAGCACTACGGAACAACAATAAATACCGCCACCACCATGAACAATAACGACGGTGGAACACGCGCCATTAGCAGTAGTAGTATCAGTAGAAGTAGTAAAGTAGTAATAACAGCCGTAATAGCAGCCGTATGTGTATACTATAAAGGGTTAATATATAAGAAGTCGGGCCAACGACTGTTGCAGTAGTAACAATCACTAGCTACATAATTATAAGCTAACTTGGAAGCGCTGTAAATGGATTTCCTGTAAGATGCCAAAGTGAGATTACTACCAGAAATCACTCTGTACATGGACGTATGACACGAATTCCCGTGGTTTGTTCGTATAGCACCACTTACGCATCAACTGTGTTTTGGCGCAACATTACACATTATTTCGTTTCCTTAACAGCACTAGGACAGCAAATACACTTACTTGATAACTCGATACCACAAGCCCCTCAACAGCACCAGAACACCAAATACACTTACCTGATGACTCGATATCACAAGCACCTGCTGAAAGCCTACGACGTAGATGTCCCAGCGTTTCTATATCCCTTGCTTTATACCCATTTAAGACGCCAGCAATGTCACCTTAATCGAATGTTATCCGTGTATATCGTGATGCGAGTGTTTAATGGTAGGCAATCAATTTAACATTATCCATCCTCCGCATTGCTATGTATACCTAAATTAACGACATCCGTCAGTGTATGTTACTGCAATATCGTTGAACTGAAGGTTGACGGTGTAACTCGAACTGCTGCCAACGGATTCAACGGTCATAATTTCCGTTAAAGTGTTGACAGCCAACGAGTGGGGCGTTTTAAATGTTGTGATGTGGAGTTGATGTTTTCACCATAAATTTGATTTGCATTTATCTGGGTTAAACATGTAATCAAGTTATTTATCAGCTCTAATTCTATAGTTCGTTTCAGTAAAAATAATGTATGATGTGGATATTAAATGTTTCATTTTATGTAAAATATAATACTGACATACTGAGGAATCGGGTATGTGGTTTGGATGGAGTATTTTACATTTTAGTAGTTCAGTGTCGCGCCATCGACGACTCTTTAAGTTCAGATATATCACTGTCTAGGTGTGTTAATAATAATGTTTGGTGTATTTGCTGCAATTGTTCCGAGGTCGCGAGAAGTTCCGAACAGTTGGGCACATGTTACGTGCCCCCTAGGTCATCAACTACATGGGGTCGAGGTCGCGAGAAGTTCCATTTAGTTTGGCACATGTTACGTGACTCGACTAAACACTTAACAGTTTTTAAAATTATTTATGAATAGGCGGATCCAGGGGGTCCTGGGGACACGTGCCCCCAAGATATTTGGAATTTGGCCGCGCTATGACTGCGCTAGAGTGGCGTGCACCACTAGATCTTTTTAATGTGCCTCTCGTACGTGCCCTTGCCGAAACAGCGGAGAAGCTGAAGTTACCTGTGCACCGGCGAAAACAACAGAACATCCCCGCAAGCGCATTTCAGCAGGGTTATGCTGAAGTTCCGGAACAGGCCACCCAGTATCAATTTGTTTCGGACGCCAGTGAAGGTTATTTGGGCCTCAAGTGCATGTTGTCCCCCCTTAGACAACTCGCTCTGGATCCGCCCCTGTTTATGCCATCACAAATATCATTTTCGAATACTCCGGGAAACCGTCTTCGGCGTCTGTTTGTGTGCATCATCATTCGGTTGATAGACTTTTTGTTAGTATATATTATAATGTCTTATTCGAATGTTCACCATACATGATAATATATTATGTATAACATTGTTTCCCCATTATGGCCAGATAAATACATATTCTGAGCTATTTGTATTGCTATTTCAAACCTAATTGTCTGGTATGTCATTGCTATCAAAAGCCCTTTCTGTAAGCATGTAAAGCTGGATGAAGTTTGGTTTTCCACTAAAAAAACAAGGCCTGACCACGCCCACGAGCAGTGCGTTCCAGCAATATTACATTATTATCCGACTAAACAGTATGATTCTAATGCAATAGTGTTAAATTGTTGTTTCTACTATATAATAAAAACATATTTTATTATAACGCATTTTATGCATGCACTAGGGAAATGGTTCCGAATGCTCGGGCTTTAAGCCTTTCTGCTAGAAAGAAGAGCAAAGGCTAAAAGCCCTAGTTTTCGTGACCAGTGACCAGTGGTTACACTTTAAATTAGTAAGCGGTGGGAAATGCATTATTATCGTACCGTAACATTGTTAAGTTTATGTAGTATATATAAGACCTATGCACGATGCTTACACTACAAAAGTGGTCCCGAATGCTCAGGCTTTTAGCCTTCCCGTAAGAAGAGGGTAAAGACTAAACGCCCGATCGAGTTTTCGGGACCTATGATACACGGGAATGACAGTGTTATATTTTCTCATGCGTTAGACAAATGCATTATTATCGTACTGTAACATTGTTCAGTGTATGTAGTATATATAAGGCATACAATGCTTGCACTAGAAAAATGGTCCCGAATGCTCGGGCTTTTAGTCTCTCCTCCTAGCAAAGGCTGAAAGCCCAAGTGTTCGTGACCATGCTGTGTCAGTGCAACACGGAAATGGACCGCACAACATAATAACGTAATACAACCCTGTATATGTAGCGTGCTAAACACAAAATGTCTTAAATTACTATTTGGTTAGTGTAGTATGGCTGTGACACGTGTAAAGTTTCTCTAATTGTATGTCCACTTAGAAACTGTTTTCTATAATGGCGCTTTACATCTCCATGTGGGTGCTAAATATTGCATTACGCGGTACACATTTGTTTGTGGTTGACGTCATGGTCTCGAATGATGGAGCGTTTAGACACACCCTTCACTATAATAGCCTTTGGGCCAAGATTTTCAACAGATGACGCTATGCATTTTGAACTTTCGATAGTGCATAGGCTAGATTGTGCAAGAGTCAACTTCTTAGCTGTTCGGCGACGTTTCACATATAATTCTGTCTGACAGTATATGTACATGTGACTTTACTGAAATGTATGCATGTTGTAAACTCAGTTTTATTTCAGAGACATGGGCGTGTGCAACGCCTAAAATGCCTGATGTCTATAAATCTCCATTTTATTGCGCATCGATTATGTCAGTGACTCTTCCAGACGGTGACATCAGAACTTTATCCGGATGAACTGCAATGAATTTTGCTAGAAGACAATAGAATTGTACATCAGGGACAAATTTATGTACTATACTGGCTGCACCTAATCAAGACAGTTTGAAATAAAATTGTTGAATCCTGCAATCCAAGTTCAAATCTCGGTGAACCCTAGTGCTCTGTGGAATCAGACTACACTTTGATGTTTAAGAACCTGTATTACTTAACATTACGAAATGTATTTAGTACTTCAATTTTGTTACGCCTAATCAAAAGATATAACAGAAAATCCCTGAGATCCTTATTGTATCTAAAATAGCAATGTCAAATGACAGCTCAAATTAATTGATTGAATTGTTTTGCAAATTACTGGAAATTATGTGTTATTCCAGTTCAGTGAGAAACTGTTCGTTGGATGCAAGATAAGAAGGGATTCACAAAAACCGATAGGAGTATACTGTTGTTGTGACATAAAACGTATGATGGGCTCAAAGTAACAGGCTTACCTTACAATCGCATCGTTGAGTACGACGGCTAGTGAGGTCGCATTTATACCAGTTCACAAAATCCCTAAATATGTTAAGCATTAACCAGGGTTTCGTGATCAACAGGTATCATGGGGGATGTAAATTGCAAGTGGCACCCCCTATTGTGTGAAAGATTGTAATGCAAATTTATGTTAATAGCTTTTGTTATAAAAAAAACAGTCTCATGTATTGGAG
Source organism: Paraescarpia echinospica (assembly GCA_020002185.1). Lineage (NCBI taxonomy): Eukaryota > Metazoa > Annelida > Polychaeta > Sabellida > Siboglinidae > Paraescarpia > Paraescarpia echinospica. The sequence continues at coordinate 48,100,975 of CM034544.1, read as the reverse complement.
GGTGGGAGGGAAGGAGTTATGGGTGGTGTTTTTGATTTTGTGAAAATTTATTAAAAAAAACATCAATTAGTTAAAGTAGCTTTCTATGTCTATGACAAAAGACCAATGGAGCGTGATGTGATTTTACATTGATTGTACAAACACACAGACCAGGCATGTATAGAAATATCGTCTGTGCTGATAGATTGACTCACATGGTTGACTGTGGTGTCAAACAGACGTGCACATCAGTCAGATTAATTTTGTGCAACTCGCCTGCAGCAACCTCCTTGTACAAGCTGTATCGCCATCTGTAGGAAATCTTGACCTAGAGGCTACTGTAGTGTAGGCATAACCCGCCAGACGGTGGTACTAATATTATACTTTTTTGTTTCCAGCGCTAGGCAACGTTCTATTAACTGGCTAGTCTGTATTATTGTGGTTACAATGTAATGGTCTTATAAGGTCTCATTCAACTAGTCAGCCTTTTTCAGAACATTATCGCCAAACCGACCTTTATATGCTGGCACTGAGGGTGGTCACTGCCAGGATTCTTGTCGTCCTCAGTGGTTCTTTTACGTCCCAAATTGAGACGGGACCGACATTAACGTGATCACCGAGTCACGAGGGATACACAGTCCCCAAAGTCGAGAGCCAGGATTTTACACTAAATAGCATGCCTACCCGGTCCGGGTTTCGAACTCAGAGCGCTGGCATGCAAGGCGGATGTGCTAACCACTACACTAGCCGCGTAGATCATGTGCCTAATGTTGTACAGACCAGCTGACAGTCTGGCAATGTTCATCTTACATGGCTTAAAACAATTTGTTCAACGTTCCACCTGGTGTATGTTATCAAGGAATGAGTTTCAACATTATTTTTTCATAATTAATACAGCAGAATGCTGAATAATTACCAAATGTGTGTGCCTGTGTGTGACATACATATGTGTACACATGTATCACAGTGTGTGTATATGTGTGCGTGTATGTGCGTGTGTGCGTGCGTGCGTGAGTGTGTGTGTGTGTGGTACTAACTAAATCGTTTTCTGTGGCTGTGGGTGGTTGGTAGTCAGAGAAAATCATGTTTTGGGTGGTTGCGCCGAATTAACTGTTTTCGGGCGCCTGGTTGTACAAGAGGAAATAAAAGAAAGGTGCATACTCCTTGACATATTGTACAATAAAATCCCCATTGTGACGACTTAAAAGTGTTTTTATCAAAAAGATGACAGGCAACAAAACCAGTCACTTGTCACCGATTACCCCCTGTATTATGGCGCCATCTACCGAATACCGAAGGTATGATCCGGTAGATGGCGCCACAACACGGCATTTTGATTTTGTACTGGTAGCGTATACATTGTACTTACGTTTACACCATAATAACAGAGGTCTCTGCGCGAGTGACTATGCATCCTTATTCAAATGATTTGCTGTGGACTGTGGCTTATGAATAGGCGGGAATTGTATGTAAAACAGAAGAAGAAGCATGGCGTCCATCTGGTGCTTTTCAGATGTGGCCAAATGGCTTTCCTCTGAAGGCCTATCTTCTATGATTGAGTTGTTCAAAGATAAATAACTACAAACAGTTTATCTCTATTAAAAACGTAACTGAACAAACACAAAATTCCTTTGAAAAATTAATTTAATGAACTGCTGATATATGCGCGCTCGTATTTTTGGCACATGATTACAAGCATAATGCTTCACATTACATAATAGTTTGATATGGCTCATATATATATATATATATATATATGTATATATATAAAACACATACTAACTAAAGCAATGCAAGTTTATCAGGATTCAGACAGATTCATATTTCACGCCAGATTACAGATAAAAGTCTCTCTGTAAATTCAAAACGCTAAACCCATATATTAGAAGTAGACAGCCAGGTTGTTGTAACTGCGAGTTCAACATAAATTTTCACTGACGCAGTCAAACAGAAGGGGACAAATTACTCAATTACAATACAAAACGCATACTGAATTGGGCAGTACATACAATGATATTCCTTGCCATGGGCACATATTTGTATATTAAACATGGACGAACTCAGAATGCATCTTTAAATTATATTTATGTTTGTTATATTGTTTTAATGGGGGGGTGGTTGGCCAGCGAGATTAATAAAAAATGCTTCAGGGTGGTTTTATTAAAAAAAAATATTCAGGGTGGTTGGGGTGGGAAAAGTTATTGCTTGAGGGTGGCGGGGGGAAATGCCTCCCCAGGGGGTACTATAATTTATGAAATAGCCCTCAGTAACACCCAGTGCAGTAAGATTCAGCAGAACAAATTGCACTATTTGTTTTAACTAAAACAATAACCCTATCTAGCTGACATGTGTGACTTTAATCAACACGTTTGCCATTCTATTTAAGACTAAATATCATCCATGAAAGCATCCAACACACACCCATGTTTCTATCGTGATTGTACTAGAGGGGTTTATGCTGATAAATTGTCCTCACTCGTAACTGTCGCTTCACGGCCGAAATTAGTGGAAGTCACTGGATCAACATTCCTATCAACGTCTCCACTGCCTGCAACACAGTCACATTCAATTAGTTACTAAAATAGTCAAACTATGTAGTTTGTAGACTAACTCAGATGTACCTCATATTTAAAAAACAGCGATTTTGGACTTTCACATAGAATGACTGTGATGGAATCAGTCCTTATTCCAAAATAGTTAGTTTGTATACTACCTGGGGGTTACCTCATTAAAAACAGCAATTCAGCACAAGTTTATAACAAATGAGAGACTCAATGGTTCAACATTGGGAAAGGAGTCAGACAAGTTTGTATACTATCCCCAGCACTTTTCAACATCTACAGCGAACAGATAATCAGAGTAAATTTTTTTTATAAACAACATATAAAGGCTTCATAATTGGTGGTCTGCTTCTTCAAAACCTGCGATATGCTGATGACACTACATCAATATAAAAATGGAGGATCTGGCAGAAATTATTCAAGCCATCAAAGAGAAAAGCAAGGCTGCTGGGTTTATTATCAAAAAGAAAACGACACAAATAATGGCAACTACAGATTAATGGTATCAGTATTTATGGAGAAAAATGGAAGTGATCAAGGAATTTATTTTCTTAGGATTAAAGATCACCAATGAAGGAAGATGCACTCCAGAAATCAACAGACAACTCACTCTGCCCAGATCTGCAATGGCAAGTCTGGAAAGACCGGGATATATAATTTAACACACAAAAACTAGAGTTGTACAAGCCATGGTTTTCCAAGTAAAAACATACGCTTCTGATGCATGGACCACAACTAAAGGTGATCAATGACGCATATTAGCTTTTGAGATGTAGTGCAAATTAAGGATCTCGTGGACCCAAAATAACGAATAATTTAATACGAAAATTATATACTTAATAATCCATTAACACATGACGGATCTATCCTCATCCAAACAATATATTTTACTTTGGCCATGTCGTGTGAACATCACACCTGGAGTAAAATCATAATGATTGAGGGAAATGGAAAATATGTCGACCCAGAACCAGATGGCTAGACGAAATTAAAAACAATATAACCCTGACGCTAGAACAACTCGACCAGGCAAAATGGGACTGATGAGAATGCCTAAAATAGCTGCTTATTATGATGGTGAATGACTAAATAATTGTGTTATGCCCATTTATTTGTCTTGACGTGGAGCATCACAAATAGTCAAACCTTGCCTTACAGTCACCTCGGTAATGCAGCCACCACTTAACAAAGGCCACTTTAGGACAGCCCCATTTTTGTAAAAGTAAAATACAAGATATTACATGGTCACCTCAATACTCGGGTCATTTCGACGTTTGGCTAAGTCCCGAGCTTGATCTGACTGGTGAGGTTTCACTCTTATTTAAATTGGATTAATTCAATCTGGGTCAGTTAACACTACTACACAAGTGATACGAGTCGGGAGAGCTCTGATGCTACTTCACCAGTCTAGTGGCGCACTCTGTGCACAAGATCAGACATCCTGTCACCTTCAGATGCAGTAGTCAGTAATGTCATCTCTTCTCAGGACTTGTTTGACTCAGGCAACGATTTCACTTTTGAATGTCAGGTTTATCCAGGTTGTTCAATAAACGTAACTGAAATATATAAATATACTTTTCAGGTGTAAACTTACATACAAGTCAATGAGTTCCTATTTACAACCTTCGAACGTTATACAGAGTACAGTCTCACTTGTATTGTACTAAACTTGCTTGTCTTGTATACATATATATTTAGGTATATAAATATATATATTTATATTATGTATTGCTGTTGCTAATGTTCATGATTTCCCATGTAAAAATATACGCTTCTGAAACATGGACCACAACTAAAGATGATCAACGACACATCCAAGCTTTTGAGACGTGGTGTTGGCGCCGCATGTCATGGATCTCGTGGACCAAAAAAATAACGATCAATTTAATATTAAAAAATTGTACTTAATAATCCATTAACACTTGACGGATCCTGATCCAAAAACTAATTTACAAGTGTATTTTGGTCATGTCATGTAAACAACACACCTGTAAGAAATCATCCTGCTTGGAGTAACTGAGGAAAAAACGAAAACAGGTCGACCCAGAACGAGGTTGCTAGACGAAATTAAAAACAAAATTACCCTGACGCTAGAAGCTACATGGACAGGTGAAATGGAGGTGTCTGTGCTGGAGAGTCGCCAAAAGTCAGACCCGATTTGGTGGCACAAGTTGTCTGTGGAGTTGGATCAATGATAAGTATATCACTAGCGATACCTATTCCATTATTGCACTCAACCTCATTTTAGGAAACAGTGATTCAGCATGTTTACAAAAATGACCATTATTCCTGTTGGTCTTAATGGAACAAAGTCTCCTGATTTTGATCACTGATGTAATAGAAAAGCTGTTAATTATTAGGAAATAGTGTGATACAAAGCCTAAAATAGCTGCTTGTTATGATGGTGAATGATTTAATAATTGTGCCGTGCCCATTAGTTAATATTGACGTGGTTCATCACAACCAGTCAAAACTTGCTTTACACTCACCTCAATAATGCAGTCGCCTCTGAACAAACGCCATTTTAGGACAGCCCCATTTTTTGTAACAGTAAAATATAAGATATTACCTGGTAGTCCCTCTAACATGGTCACGTCACTATTCAGGTCACTTCGACCTTTGGCTAAGTCCCGAGCTTGATCTGACTGGTGAGGTTCCACTGCATTTAAAGTGGATTAATTAAATCTAAGTCAGTTAACGCTATTACACAGTTGTGTTACAAGTCGGGATAAACAAAAATACTCCTTGTCGGTGCTCTGGTGCAACTTCACCAGTCTGGTGGCGCACTCTGTGCGCAAGATCAGGCATCCTGTCATCTTCAGATGCAGTGGGCAGCAATGTCCTCTTTTCTCAGGACTTCTTTGATGGAGGCAACAACTTCATTTGAATGGCAAGTTTATCCCGATTGATGTAGCCACTCCTGTTGTAAGTTGTAACAAGTGCATATATTAACAGTCAACCTGTCCAAGAAATTATACCTGCACAAATTGTCTTCCAAAAAAAGATGTCGTCTATTAAAGGGGGTGTTCCTATAAAGACAGACTGTGTTTATCAAATCCCATGTAAGAGCTACAAAATGCTTAATTTGGTGAAACAGGAAGGACCGTTGGAACAAGACAGGAATAACACAAGATAAATGTTGGGACAGATGCTTCAATCGAGACAAAAGAAGAGTGTCAACAACCATTGTTCCAAGGAACTGGAACAAACATGAACCAAGATGAAGTGGATATAGACTGGGTCACACATGAGACTAGCAGAGTTTAAAACAGCTACTTAGTAAATAGAACGTTGCCGAGCGCTGGAAACAACTAGAACTAGAACATTTTAGAAAAAAAAGCTGATTTTGTTGAACATCCCATGAAAAAAGGATTAATATATTAATGTTGTATATATTTTAAAATATTCTAACAGTAAGTTATGCAATTAAGTAATTTAGTGCAAAAAGGTAAATTATCTTAATAAATAAGTTTGTCTGAAGAATTCGTGAAACTGGCAAAACTGGTTTTCAAAACAATCCACCCAAACCTGATAACCATAAATGTTGTCCTGATCTGGTGACTGATTTTGATTCGATGTTGTTTTGTATTGGTGCGTTATGCAAAATAGCCAATAAGTGACTACATATAGTGACTACCCGGGTAGTGTATATTTATGGCTACCAAATGAAAGATTTAATGCAGCAGTACATTCGACATTAACTGTAGCACCGTTTTCCAGGCGGAAATATTCACACATCACACCACAATGCCATTTCCATAGGGACTCTTTAAGTAGGTAATGGCAGGTGCATTGTAAATGTGTTTTGTGGCCATAAAACATGGGAGTAGGCCTTTGTGCACGATGAAATTACCAGTCCAAAAATGTGGTAGAGAGCACTAGATACGTTTATGCGTGCACATGCAATACAGTCCAAATGTGCAGATATACACATAAATACCATACATGTATACAGTAATTAAAGAATAAGCTTTTTTCTTTTTTGTCCCTCAAATTGCTACTCGTCCAAAATTTTCTTTACCAGTCCAAGTTATGGGTGGACGCCATTGGACGGGTCTCTATATAAAGCTATGCATGGGAGCCACTAAGTGTAAGTAAGACCAGGCTACAAACCTGTAGACTGGAACACTTAGGCAGTGCGATAACTTTCCTCACTCCATCGTGAAATCTGACTGGTACCCGTGTAGTGGATCCTGAAATGAACAAGGCGCACCACCAGTGAAAACTAACAGTACAATAAGTTACATTTATTTTGGGTCAACTTTGGTTCAAATTAACCAGTCATGGAACCACACGATTATGCCGTCAAACATCACCTTAATGTCACCTCGGTAATAAAACCACCCGGGAATTAAGGACACCTCAAGGCAGTAAAGATATAGAATTATATCCAATAGAGTCATCTCGCCATTCACATATAATTTGGTCGAGTCCCGAGGGTGAACTCAATAGTGAAATAAAGTATACTGTATACTTACGTTGTGTTGAAGTACATTAACTAGTACTACTCATGACATTCGCCTATACAGATCAAACAAACCATCTTACACTTGTGAAGTCTACTGGTTTCCTAAGAGAAGACACCACTTGTTATATACCCACTCTTCTCTTAAATATTCGTCTATCAGTTTTCGGGTCCTTTCTTTTGCGATTTTTCTGGAACTGATGTCATGTCATTGATATATATTAAGAATTATGTAGGTCCCAGTACTGATCCCTGTGGTACCCCACTCAAAACCGATTTCCAATTTGAAGTCTCGACATCAACTACTACCCGTTGTCTTCAGTCAATCAGCCATTTTTCTATCCAATTAATCATTATACCATCCCCTATGCCATGCGGCTTTAGGTTAAGCAGTATTTTTGATGTAGCACTTTGTCGAAAGCTTTATGAAAATCTAAATGGGTAATATTTACTGATGATCCCTCATCTACCCAATTAGTGATATCTTCAACAACAAAAAAAATATTTGTTTAACCATGACCTCGCTTTTAGAAACCCATGTCGAAATGGGTTTATCAAGCTATGTTTAACTAGATAATCCACCGTGTGATTTTTAATTAGTCTTTCTAATAATTGTAACACGTGCAAATCACCGATGCTAAACTCACTTATCTGTAGTTTTCTGACATGTTTATTGAACACTTTTTGAATAACGGTATAATAGTTGTTTCTTTCCATTCTAAAGGAACTACTCCCTCGTCAAATGACAAGTTGAAAACTGCTGCAAGCGGTATGTTTTTTGCTTTACAATTTCCAATAGCAGTTTGGGTGGACTCTAACTAAACTAACTGGTCTTTAATTATTTGACTTGTTCTCGAACCTTTTTTAAGTAACGGTATAACGTTTGCATATTTCCATTCTAAAGGAACCACTCCCTCTTCTAATGACAAATTGAAAACTGTTGCAAGCGGTACGCTAATTTTTTCTACAATTTCCAACAGTAGTTTGGGTGGAATACCATCCACTCCAGGTGATTTATTATCCTTCATAGCCTTAATTTACTTAGCTACCATTTCTGGGGTTACAATTAACTGTCCTAAATGTCTGATTCCGCCGCCTTGAACTTAGCATCTGGTACTGAAAGTGAACTAATATCTTCCCAGGTAAACATCGAACTAAAGTACTCATTCATGTCTTCTGCTATCAAGAATTCCTCTAGAATTACAACGAGGATTACCGCAAACTTCTTAAAACTGAATTACATAAAAACAGAAGTGATCATGTCCGATTCAGTACAAGAGCTTAAGCAAACCTAGCTAAACAAAATATGCATTGGTGATTGTTTGGTTATTGTAACTCATGACGTGCTTAATCTTGGTGTGCGTTTTGATGTCGAGATGAGGAAGGCGACACATGTAACTGTTGTGCGCATGTCTGCAATGTTTCACTCTACTCGCACTGCTATTGGCTGCCAGTACGTGCAGCTCGATCAGTAGCAGTGTGATGTGGCATCATTTCTTGGCGCCTTCGACAAGCCAGACTGCCTCAGAAATAAATGCAACGACAGAGGAGAGTGCAGAACTGAGCAATCTGCCTTGTCGAAGGCGCCAAGAAATTATGGCACCTCACACTGCTAGTGATAAAGCTACACTGGCTTGCCGATAACAATGCGAGTAGAGTTTACTATCCTCCTACTCAAACATTGAACACTGACTGGCCGCACACCACTGTACACACCCCATTGTGTAGACTGACGCCAGCCAACTAGATTGCTAAGCCTGAGTGAACACAATTGACTATGTGACCCATGTGCATGGCGGCATAGCAGCGGCCGGTCATTTCGCGTGGCAGTTTTTACTGTGGAACTTGCTGCCCCGGTATCTGACATCAAAGACAATGTCGAATGCTGCTTTTAAAATGAACCTTAAGACTTACATGTTTCCCATGACATGATGTACGGTGCTGTAAGCAACAATTAAAACGGCACGTTATACATTTTTCGATTTGATTTTGATTTGACCAAAAGGTAAACGCCAGGTGGTGACAATGGGAATACGCCGCCTTGTTCGCTACTGTTTGGTATGTCTTGAACAGGTACAATATGACGAGACATAGCAATCTCATGTTTTTCAATTACAATTATTTTATGAATATTCTGACGTTGTGGCCCAAAAGGAAAAACCGACGTTTTGTGTGGGAGGGGGTGTAATCGTTCACACCTGTTTTATATTGTTTATGTCTACAACACTTAGGGTATGTTAACAGCGTTTGAGATTGTCGACATGTTCGTAAAATACACACGCTTGCATTTGTATTGCTTTATAGTAATTGTTTCTTTTTTATATGTGTATGGTATTACATAATACCAAAGCATACAATATCAATAATAATACTAAAAAATAATAAAGGTCTTAAGACAATCAATAATATCACTAATACAGTTTTATATAGTGCCAATATGAGCTGCAGGAATACCCATAGTGTACGATATTATGAATGAATTAATTAATTCATTAAAATGTTGATGTGTGTGTCATTACCTGCACATATATACAATTCTAAGAACTTTAAAATGTTACCAACATCACATCTGTAGGTCCCCTAGGAGAACAGTTATGACACCTGGAAGGTCGTCAGGTATAATTGTCGGGTCAAACTTTGATGACCTCTATGTCTGGAAAGGAAGGTTAGATTGACCTATAATTTGGTTTGTAACATAAACTCATGAACATAAACCAACACACCCTAGTTTCGTCAAAATCAAAGACGGACGTGTAAATTATTGATTGATTTGATACGGAATGCCCCATTCAAGAGTAACACATTAGTAAATTATCGACAATTATTGACCTTGTTTTGCATAATTTTGCTTCTTGTTAACATAAATGACCACATCTCCACCTTTTCTGCTGTCTCTAACAACATGAAAGGCATCGTGATCATCAACCGAATGTAAAGGAGTTGATCCTTTGCTCAGCCACGTTTCGTTTATTGCTATAATATCAAACTCTTGTATTTCACTGAAGCTAATACTCAGACTTCTGGCATTAAAATGTACCAAAGACAGACCACTAGTGTTTACAAACAAACAATGAATATACTAAAGAAACATAAAACATAATAACAATACAAATAAAGTAAATAAGAATATCTGAGACTGTATCACACTTTACTTATTAATTTGCATAAAATATATAGTACCACTGGTAGTTAAAACACTAAATATATTATAACATATATATGTATTAAAATAAGAATTAATATAACAATAAAAGTAATACAACTAATAATCAGTAGCCATTCAAATATAAATTAGAAAATAATTAGAATAATGCATTATTAATTATCATATTAAAACTAATAACATAATTAGAATAATACCTTAGTATGTTATATTAAAACGCATAAAATGTATTATGATAATATGATATATATGCGTGATGTATGAGGACAAAACACTATAAGCGAGCTTGAAGTAGTGTGATTTACGATTGGATTTAAACGTGTCCATGCATTGGGTCAGCTGTACATCTTCCTGCAGCGCGTCCCAGAGCGTCGGTTTTGCGCACGAGAACGAACAACGTCCGAACCGTTCAAGGTTGCGCCGCGGAACAGTTAGTAGCCCTCGGTCAGTGGACCGTTACGGTAGGGCACGGCGCGGCATGTACGGTGAGATGAACGAGGCGAGATAGACCGGCGTCCGGTCGTGGAAGGCAGTGAATACAAGAACAAGTAATTTGTACTGGATGCGCCACTTCACCGGCAACAAGTGCAGGCGTCTCACCGCTAGTACGTAGGAAGAATATGGCCGCCGAATGCTGAGCCATCTCGAGGCAGTGGAGTAAACAGTCTGATATACGGTACAGCATTGCATTGCCATAGTTGATTCATAAGGTCATTAATGCATGTACCAAACTCTTGGTTATAATGGTCGTTAATGTGTCATGTTTGCGCGCATTTCTGTGCCGGTTGCAATATGCACTCCGGCATGCATTTTAACTTCTGCCGCTATTGAGAGGTCGGCATCAACGACGAAGCCCATATCCCTGACGGCAGCAGATGTCGCCACAAGTTATTGGTGCACCGATGCCGGAGGACAATGGCTTGCGACTTAGTCCCGTTGAGGATAATCCCATTGTTACAGAGTCAAATGTTCACGTCTTGAACACAGGTCTCCGTGCACGGGAGCGTATATGCGTGTTTTGTTGGTGGACAGTCAAAGTACGGTATTGCTGCGTGACGTTTAGGCCGCAAGGTGAACCCGAAAAATATGCTCAGAACTGAGGTTTCGTTCTGACTTCTTCTTCTTCACAATCTTGTGGTTACCTGTATGTAGAACAATATGAACAATGAGATACTAAATGCTCCCTATGTGACTATGACTCGCACTTGCGCACAGACTGTATTGCAAATGGCGAACACAACAACGTACCAGTTTGAACATGTTTCTTTATTGTTTGTCATGTTTACAAAGTTCAGTAAAGTGGCATAAAACAAATAGACATAGTTCTTATCTATAAAGAAACATCGTGACGTTAATTGTACACCACTGACATTGGAAGCGTGTGCGTGCACTAGGACTATTTGAGCCGGAAACGCCAATCGACGATAGACCTACCACACCGCCAATTGGACAATACAATCTTTCAAAATGAAGATGAAGTGTCCTATCGTGGGTTGTGAATTCGAGACAGCAGAAGCTGAGGATGGCGCCATCATCGCTGCCCTCCTCAACCTTCACGCCAGTTCGCATGCAGCTTCTACTCACGCCGCCACTACCCAGGCTACTCGAGCAGAGAAACTAAAACGACAAACTATATCATCGGCCGGATCTAGCGAGGAGTGGGCATATTTCGAGTATCGCAGGGGCACCAAGCTCACGGATGGAGATGTAGTGGTCCAACTGCTGGAATGCTGTAGTGACGAGCTCCGAAAATACCTCATACGTGCGGCTGGGGGCAGCCTATCCAGTAAGTCAGAGCAAGATGTTTGATTCGGGTGAGTGTGAAGGCGCGGTATTCGATGCATTATGTGCTGCTACAGAGATTGGTCATGAGCGCGGAAGGCGTTCCATAATCCTTGACTATCACCTCTATAACAACATCTGTGACAGGTGGGCACAACAAGCCTCACAACCTCAACCATTCATCAAACTAGACATTTGTGCGGTTGAGGAGGACTACAAGGATCTAGGTTTTGAACTGAAAATCCGTACTCGTCCCCTATCCTTATCCGCCATGGCCGACACAGGCTGCCAAAGTTGCCTCATTGGAATCGGGGCAATCAACCGCCTCGGCCTAGCACGTGAAAATCTCATCCCCGTCTCTATGAAGATGCACGCCGCGAGTAACAAGGACATCAGAATCCTCGGAGCAGCCATACTTCGGTTCTCTGGCAGAGACAAGGACCAAAACAGACTAGAGACACGACAGGTCGTATACGTAACTGACAGCTCTGACAAGATGTTCCTCAGCCGTGAAGCATGCGTGGCCCTTGGCATGCTCTCTAAAACGTTCCCAACAATCGGAGAGACTCACCATGCCCATACTATTGGCATCTCTACTACCTGTGACTCTCCAAAGCGACAACTACCACCACCTCCACTAACGAAACTACCCTTCCCCGCGACCGAATCTAACCGAGAGAAACTACAGACGTACTTGATCGACCACTATAAGGCGAGTACGTTCAATACATGTGACCATCAGCCCCTCCCCATGATGAAATGCTCCCCAATGAGGCTCATGGTGGACCCAGATGCTGAACCAGTGGCCTCGCACAACCCCATCCCCGTATCACTCCACTGGCAGAAGGACGTCAAAGCGGGACTAGACCAGGAGGATGTGAGGTTAGGGGTAATCGAGCCAGTCCCAGTCGGCACACCGGTCACTTGGTGTCACAGAATGGTAGTTTGTGCAAAGAAGACGGGCAAGCCCCGCCGCACGGTGGACTTCCAACCACTGAACACCCACGCGACACGTGAGACACACCACACTCAATCACCATTCCACCAAGCCCGCTCCGTCCCACAGGGCAAACTCAAAACGGTATTCGATGCCTGGAATGGTTACCACAGCGTGCCACTTCACCCGGACGATCGCCACCTGACGACATTCATAACGCCATGGGGCCGATATAGATACTGTGTAACTCCACAGGGGTACATCGCCTCTGGTGACGGATATTCAAGACGATATGATGAAATCGTAGCCGACATCCCCCAGAAGACAAAATGCATAGACGACACACTTCTGTGGGCAGACACGATGGAGGAAAGCTTCTTCCAGGCCATCCACTGGCTAGATGTTTGTGGCAAAAATGGCATAACATTGAACCCAGACAAGTTCACGTTCTGTAAACCAGAAGTAGAATTCGCAGGGTTTGTGATCACCCTGGACAGTGTGCGTCCTTGCGGAAAATGCAAAGCCATTCGCGACTTCCCCACCCCCAGAAACATTACAGACGTTCGATCCTGGTTCGGGCTCGTCAACCAAGTGGCGTATACATTCAGCATGGCAGACCGGATGCAGCCCTTCCGACACCTGCTGAAACCCGATAACCCATTTGTGTGGGACGACCAACTAGACAAACTCGTCAAGGAATCCAAAGACATTATCACTAATGAGATAGAGAAAGGTGTCACAATCTTTGACAAGGATAAGCCGACTTGCCTTGCCACAGATTGATCCAAGGATGGGATCGGTTTCTGGTTGTTACAAAAACATTGCACTTGCACTAAGCGCATGCCATTCTGCTGCCCGAATGGATGGAGAATCACTCTTGTCGGAAGCCGCTTCACCCACCCGGCCGAATCTAGATATGCCCCCATCGAAGGCGAAGCTCTGTCTGTGGCCGACGTTCTCGATAAGGCAAGATTCTTTGTCCTCGGATGTGCAGGCCTCATCGTGGCAGTGGATCACAAACCACTCCTTAACATATTCGGTGATCGGTCACTGGATGAAATACCAAATGCACGCCTGAGAAACCTCAAAGAGAAAACACTCAGATACAGGTTTCGCATCGTACACATCCCTGGAGTACAAAACAAAGCAGCAGATGTCATGTCTCGGCACCCATCGGGTACCCCTCATCCAGACAAACTACACCTCCAAGATGACATCACACCCGATGATGATGATCCATCGAACCTGCCTTCAACCATGATGATCCAACATGCATTCCTAGAAGGCATCCGCACGAACGAGGACACCATAGATCACGAGAACATAGATGATGCAGTCATGAATGCGGCGACCTACGCACTCGAGTCTCTTCAATCCATCACATGGGACCGTACAAGACAAGAAACGGCTAGTGATGAGAACGTGCACCTACTCATGTCCATCATCGAAAATGGCATGCCGAAGTTCCGCCACGAACTACCTGTACCACTCCGTGCCTACCACCAATTTCGTGAGCACCTTCACACAATAGACGGTGCAGTCATCTACAAGGACCGGATTGTTATACCGCCGAGCCTCCGAGAGGACGTCCTATCGGCACTCCACTCCGCACACCAAGGAATATCTTCCATGACGGCGAGGGCCGAATCATTCGTGTTCTGGCCCGGGATAACCCCAGCCATGGCTGCCATCCGCACAAACTGTAGCGACTGTAACAGAATGGCGCCATCGCAGCCCAGCGCTCCACCAACACCCCCAGTGTTGCCGGTTTACCCGTTTCAATGCGTCTGCTCAGACTTTTTCACCTATAAAGGCATCAGCTACCTGGTCATAGTTGACAGGTACTCAAACTGGCCTATTATTGAAAGGACCACAGGCGGTGCAGATGGTCTAACTGACAGCCTACGCCGCTCTTTCGTGACCTACGGAATCCCAGATGAACTAGCATCAGACGGCGGCCCGGAATTTACTTCAACAACGACCCGCCTCTTCCTCAACACCTGGGGCGTACACCACCGACTTTCATCAGTTGCATTCCCGCATAGTAATTGCAGAGCTGAAATCGGTGTGAAGACCGTCAAACGCCTCATTACCAACAACACTGGTACCAATGGTGAACTCGATACAGATGGGGTCCAACGCGCGATTCTTCAATATCGGAACACACCTGACCCTGACACAAAGCCATCCCCAGCGATGTGTGTATTCGGACGACCGATCAAGGACTTCATACCTATACTACCCGGTAGGTACAAACCACACGAGACCTGGCGAGAGACACTCGTTGCTCGAGAAGAGGCCCTGAGAAACAGACACATGAAAGCCGCTGAACACTGGTAAGAACATACGAAACGACTACCACCCCTCGTCATCGGCGACTTCGTGAGAATACAAAATCAAACTGGCCCTCACCCCACGAAGTGGGATAAAACGGGCCAGGTCATCGAAGTACGTCAATTCGACCAATATGTAATCCGAGTCGACGGATCTGGGAGAGTAACAATCTGGAACAGGAAATTCCTGAGGAAATACGCGCCAGTACGCATTGCTACACCACGTCTTACCATTGATGAGGACCTTCAGCATCATGCATCACATCGCACTTCACAACCTCAACCTCGACGACAGAAGGAACCCACACACATCACACAACACACCATCGCAACTCCTGAAAGATGGAAGGACAATGTGGAGAGCCCCAAGAAAACTGTATCACCGGCAGTGGCTCCAACGGCGTCAACAGATGTCGCTCCAACACTCGAGAACATTCCCACCCCTACCACGCCAACACGCGTCTCACGATATGGCCGTAACATCAAACCACCGAAATGGCTGGCAGACTGTGAAACCTAAGAGACAGTCTCCCTGACTATAGACTATTATTTACAGTCTAAAATAAGTGATGAAGACTTGGGGGGAGATAGAACAATATGAACAATGAGATACTAAATGCTCCCTATGTGAATATGACTCGCACTTGCGCACAGACTGTATTGCAAATGGCGAACACAACAACGTACCAGTTTGAACATGTTTCTTTATTGTTTGTCATGTTTACAAAGTTCAGTAAAGTGGCATAAAACAAATAGACAGAGTTCTTATCTAGTATGCAGAGGAATATTCCACAGTTCGCATATGCGCAGTTTAAAAAGGGTTGATATAAACAGTATTTTTTGTTTGGGACTAAGATTTCTTTACGGTATTAAAAAGTAAATAGCCTGCCCAACATCATGCTAAAAGTTTAGCTCATAATTTTTGTCATTTTAAAAGTTTAACTCGAATTTATGTTGGACTTTTGCGTTTTTTTGGCAGAGCAATATTTTTTTTATCTGGGACAATCACAGTCAATGTTTAGTCTTATGACGCGCAAAATGACGCGTAACAACAACAAAACGCGATGCGCGCTCATATGGTGGCGCAAGCCTGAACTCTGACCGCAAACCAGTAGTAGCTAGGTTCATGATGGACCACATATGCCTGCACATAAACAACCAAAACAACATAGAACTCAACACTTATACGATGTGATTCACCTCGCGTCAGTCGCAGAGATGTAGCTTGCGTACAAAGCAGATCTCCGTCGCAGAATTGCAGAACTCAGCGATATTCAATGTCAAAGTGTGCGTCAATAAATGTAGTCGTTCTTCTTTGAGAGAGGGTACCGTATGTGTGTCTTTGTCCAGGTTCTTAGTCTGATCTCAACACTGTCAAGGTGTTGATGTTAACATTCAGATGTGCCCATGTTTTGGCGCCAACTTACTTGACAGAATTGTTGAAGTAAGTACACACACAGCTTACACGGAGAACGGAAGCACATACAGACATACATAGTAGTTTATATATCCAATTGTACAATGTGATATAATAATAATGATTATAATAATTTCCTACATAAAACACACAATACCACGTTGCAACAAAATTGGACGTCGTACTAACTTCGCAGGCACAACTATAAATCGTCACCCGTTATCTTATAAAAACGTTATCTTTATTGTGTAGTAGTTTGTTACATGGGACACATTTATTGTAGTAGTATTATTAAAGTAAATTAATTAAATGAATGGCCCTTCAATATGCTGTCTTACTGTTAATCAATATAACTTATATGTACTTTACCTAAGCCTAGGCTAAGGCTTGTTTAAGTCTACACGATTTATGTGTGTTTAAGGAAGTGAAAATCTTACATAGTAACCATTTGACTACATGACAACACAGTGAGTTTAGACATATTTTAGTTTACAACATGGAGGATATTCTGTGGAAAAAGGGGGTCAATCATTCATTTGATGGAGAGCTGGTCGTTTAACAAAGTCCATCAATGACCACCAGGGAAGACAAATGTAGTAACGCAGTGGTAAGACGTAGCTTGGTAGGAGCCAAAACAGGCGCACCTGAAGGAGACGGCACTTATTAAGCATCCTGCATTGAATGCAGCTTTGTTCACATAATATCATAGTGTTAACGAAACAAGGCAGAAGATTCATCTCACGGCACTAACTTCATTCGATTTTGCATGTCCATACATATAACTAGTTCGACCCGCCGATTGATGAATCTGGTGGGCTGAATTCAGAAATCGAAGATGATGCTTAGCCTTAGGCCATCTTGTTGTGGCTCTACCAGTGTGTCACTGAAATAAGAAAGCCAGCATAAAACCATGACTGTTTTCATCGGAGGAAAATGAGGCAAATAATGAAACAAGTGTACACAACATACAGTAGTCAATAATGATACACTATTGGCAACTAGTAGTGTCAATGTTATGACGGAATATTTATATTTATTGAACAAAAGCGTATTTAACAATTTATCAGAAGAAAATGATATTAAAAACAACCCTGAGTAAGGTTTCCCTACATGCATAGCGATTTTATGCAGTGCCACCGGCAACTTTCTTTTGTGGATTTAATTGAGTGTTATTAATTTAGCATATTCATTCGTATGTAAATATGTTCACAGACATGTGAAACCTGCATAACCCAGTAAGCGTTATAATATTAGAGTACTACGTTCGTTCATCGCGAGATTCCGTGATAATGCCGTAAATGCGTAATGTTTCGTTTTCCTAAACCTAAACAGTTTACATTGAATATTGACATGCCAGCCAGGCTCACTGCCAATTATAGCTGTCAGTTCAACTGATCGCGAAAGCATTCCAACATTAAATAAAACAACACAAAATACCAAGGGACACCGAATTTGACGATGCACGAACTTTGCACACACAACCATACAATGATAATGTCAGGGACGATTCGTGCCAAGTGCTTAAATTCACAATAACAACATAGACTTGTTCAGCAGTTCCACTATCACAAAGAGTAAAGTTAATTGCAGACGTGCTTTGCATGACTGTTGTTGAAATCTACATTATGATATATCGTAGTTCAAACGCAAAGGTTGTGCCTGTGTCAATGTGTGGGGGGCGTGGGCGTGAGCGTGGCCCTGTCGCTGATTTTAAATAGCACTCGCCCGCATTGAGGCAGTAAAGCATCACATCTGTATGATATCAGTACAACAATAAAAATAGCGGAACCGCGCCTTTTCAAAAAAATAAGCTATTAGAAAATTACATTCCTGTGGCGAAACTGTATCTTGCAAATGTAGAAAGATCGTCGAATACATGATTGATACAGTGGCTGCAATATCGCGGCCTTCCTTCGAGCGAAGTTTGTTTGAAACTGGCAGAAAAGTGGTCGTCTAATTTGGTTATGCTTGCAACAACGATATGACCAGCAATTTGTATTTTCGATAATTATGCATGATACGTATATAATACACACTGTCACTCACTGACGTGATTTTTTTACATTTTAATTATGTATTTGTGCTATTTACTTTAAAGCAGTGACTAACTGTGTTTGTTATCTATTAGTTTTGTGTATAGCACTATGGACATTAATGGATATGCCGTTCCATAAACAAAAACAATATTGTACTAGTTAAATACGCACCATAGTCAGTACAACTGTATATATTTACTTGTGCGATACTTCATTTCACATAACGTAAGTTATTTCTTTACAAAGGTATACTTTTTATTACATCTTAAATTGTTGTGATAGTGAATATGTTTTACCAATTGATGATGTATTTTAATATGGACTGTTTTTTTATTCGGATAGTTTGGATACACGGCATGATTCAATTATAAGTTTATTATTGTTATTATTATTATGTGTGCGTGTGTGTGTGTGTGTGTGTGTGCGTGAGTGCGTGCGTATGTGCGTGAGTAGCCTTACTCGCTTAAATCACATTAATATATCTTGTTTTTACACAAATCTGAGGAAACCGTCGTGTGAAGAATCAATATTCAAATGACTAATTATTTAGTTATGTCGTCGATTGAGTACAAACAAATTGTTAAAAAGCTGTCGTAATTGTGAAATAATTAACATTCTTTAAAACAAATAAACTCTGTTCATATTCAGTTGAAAGAATGTGAATTAAGTATACTTAATAAGGCTGTCAATATCAACCAGTTACTTTATTGTAAGTTCACAATAATTAGTGTCGTCAACAGTAGTTTTTTACAACCTCTATAATAATATTAATTCGATAGCAACACATACTATTGCATTCCAAATAAGCGTATATGTACGGCTATTTATTTGGAAAAAAATGCCTTATTCGGGTATGTACGCTTATTTAATGTTGGCAGTTCCACCATATATGTTTTTTATTTGGGTCAACGTTATTTACTGTTGTTGGTTCCACCTTATTAGGCACTACATGTTTTTATCTGCATCACCGATACAATGCTCTGAGAAATATGTATATTATATATAAACTATTCTTGCCGGCGAATCGACGAAGTCAAACGTGCAGTGCTCTTCGTTTTTACAGCGACACTGTTTACGCCGTCACCACGCCAATCATGGCAGATAACGATCTTTTCACTAACAAATTGAAAAACTACATATATGCACAAAAAGATGACATTTTTATTTATTTGAACAATACATATATATATATATCTACATGAATATACATATATTTGATGTTGGTTCATTATTAATGCGTTGAATTTTTATTTTTCCAACTATAGTACAAACTAATAAGACAACACTATGATGCATCACCTATTTTATTACCCAATAAATGCACTTACAGTAAACTGTTTTAAAGCAATAGATGCCATACTTTCAAATATTGGGTGTAGGACAACACTATATTAAAAGTAAAACCACAACAACAAGAAGGCACATCATACATATTTCTCTCAGGAATAAGTGTCTCAGGATGGTTACAGTTTTATGACCAAATTATATTTGATATTGTATTCCAATACGAGGTAATACAATGCAAACCTCTCTTTATGATCACCTCGGTAACACAGCCTCCTTTCAATTATGGTTTTCCTATCCTAGGAGAGTCCCAAACTATTTATGTGGCCACACTGCAATTACTGGGCACACAAAGACTATTCCTACACAAAGTTTAGTTAATAGTAGTAAAACAAATAGTTGCAAGACATAAAGCATTTAGCAATAATGTATAAAACATAGTTACAATATTTTGAAAATGTGAAATAAAATATGAATGTAAATTGGAAATAATAAAGGAGACAAATTCCTCTTGACGCACAACATATCACAGAATGAAGTATCACATGGACTGACCCAGTTTTACACATGGACTAACACTTCCATTCATCCTTCAACACATGACCAGGTAGTCTGCACCAAAGTGGTAGAAACAATGGACTCCCACCATGATTGTTAGGATGCCTAATATAACGAACATCCGCTTAGTTAAAAGGAACCACTGTGAAACACCCATTCTGGCTTGAACTATAATGTACAATCATTGACACAAGGAACATTATATATATATATATAAGTTCCAGTGTGATCCTTATCACAAGAATTCATACAATAAAAGTTTAATATTACAAAGTCATGTTAATGCTAGAAACGTCTACAGAAACATACATAATCCACAACTTCAAAAATAATGTTACATTATTTTATTTTTAATATAGCATCGCATAATGATATATTAAAATTGGTTTTAGTAGAGGGCAGTGTTCATCTAGAGTGAAACTAATATGAAACACACAAAAAATGTGTCTTCAGACGACATTTCAAGCTTTTGTTCTGGTTGTCTGTGATTCCCCAGACGCAGAACAACGTGCGTACAAGAGAAGTGGTCCGGCTGTACTGGGAATTAATGTCCTAGGTGCATTTGACATTTCTCTTAGTCATCCAGAAGGATCATTAAGGCCCGGTAATTACCGAGTAGACGAAGAAGTAGCTTCCATTGAACACGCGAATAGGCATAACCGGAAAGTTTTCGCACGAGTTGTAGGTTCATAGTGTCTGAGAGTTCCAAACAATATACGTGTTTGCAGAACCAGGCGTCTGGAAAATTCTAAATAGAGTAATCAACAAACAACCCAGTACTCCAACATATCCTGCCTGTTTTATGAACAATGACAAAGAGATACATGAAAAGAAGGGAATTGCAAATGGATTTAATAATTTTTTTACAAATGTTGGAGCCAATCTTGCAAAACAAATTAATATACCTAAAAATGAAGTAGATATATTTGATTATTTGGGAAAAGAAATTGATAAAAATATGTTTCTAAGTACTTTTCATGATCAAGACATTATCAGAACTATTCAAAATGTTAAGGGTAAAATGTCAACAGATTGTAATGATTTAAACATGAGCATGATTAAGATCATTATTGCTCACAGTGTAAAACCGTTGAAGCTCATGCAATGTTTCCTTTATCAATATGGAATATTTCCTAATCAAATGAAAACAACTAAAATCATTCCAATATTTAAGTCTGGTGATAAGGTATTTACAAATTACAGACCTGTTTCTTTGTTGCCCCAGTTCTCAAAAATACTGCAGAAATTATACTGTGAGAGGTTAGATAGTTTTTCAGATAAGTATAACATACCCAGTTCTAGTTAATATGGATTTATTCTTTTATTCTCTTGACAATAATAAATATGCCATTGGCATATTTGTTGACCTTAAGAAAGCATTTGATACGGTTAACCATGATATATTAGCAACAAAATAATATTTTTATGGTATTCGTGGTGTTGCACATGGGTTACTTGAAAAACAGAAGTCAGTTTGTTCACTATGATAATTGTGATTCAGAAATACTCAAAATATCTTGTGGTGTCCCACAAGGATCTGTTTTAGGACCAAAGTTGTTTATTTTGTACATAAACGATATTTGTAATGTTTCAAGCATCTATAAGTTCATCTTATTTGCTGATGATACCAACATGTTCTACGGTAATAGTGATATAGGTGAACTTGTCAGGTTGACAAATATTGAATTGGAAAAGTTACATGTATGGTTTGTAGTAAACAGGCTCTCTCTCAATATATCAAAAACAAATTATATGTTAATTGACAAAAGTATTATAAAGACACGAGTCTCTATATATATATAAGTAAGGAAGAAATAAAAAAGGTTGAATTCTCCAAATTATTAGGAGTTTTGATAGA
Organism: Paraescarpia echinospica; assembly: GCA_020002185.1. Taxonomy (NCBI): domain Eukaryota; kingdom Metazoa; phylum Annelida; class Polychaeta; order Sabellida; family Siboglinidae; genus Paraescarpia; species Paraescarpia echinospica. The sequence goes on along the minus strand of CM034544.1, from coordinate 48,078,602 downwards.
TAATAAATTAACATGGAAAAAACACATTTCTGTGATAAAATATAAACTCTCAAAGAGTTGTGCCATAATGTATAGAGCCAGCTTTGTCATTGATAAACGGGGAATGCTTACTTTACACCATTCCCTTTTCCCCCCATACATTATGTATTGCATTGAAGTATGGGGCAATACGTAGGCTACTACCTTAACTTGTTTAGTAGTGTTACAAAAGAGAGTGGTGCGCTTAATTTGTAGAGTTAAGAGGTAGGATCACACTTCTTCTCTATTCTCTGAATTACATATCTTGAAAGTGTCAGATATTGTTGATTTACGAACTGCACTTATTATGTACAAGGCAAATAGCAATTTGCTACTAGTGAACATACAAAGACCAACTTTTAAACAACATTTTGCTCACACCAATTTAAAGAGAATGATACTTTCGTTTAAAGGTGTAACACTATGGAATTCTCCAGACAATTCTTTAATATGTTCTAGAAACGTCCATTGCTTCAAAAAAATACACTGATAATATTTTGCTTTCTTACTAAAAATGTATTGTCTATATTGGACTTCACAAATTGTTATTCTTTAGCACAAGTGGTATTGGTGATATATATATATATTTCATTCTTTTAAAAATATAAATTGTATGTTGTAATCACGCATGTTGCATATTGTAAAATATTCTTGATTGTAATTATATCAATTGTAATTATATCAATTGTAATTATATCAATTGTAATTATATCAATTGTAATTATAGCAATTGTAATTATATAAATTGTAATTATATCAATTGTAATTATATCCATTGTAATTATATCAATTGTAACTATATCCATTGTAATTATATCCATTGTAATTATATCCATTGTAATTATATCAATTGTAATTATGTATATTGTAATTATATATATTATAATTATATCAATTGTAATTATATTAATTGTAATTTGGGCAAGTGTCATAAGTGACACACTTCTTCTTGCCCTTTTCGACTTCAAAAACTGTGACTTACAATTGTATACTTGCCATTTTTGTGTATTGTATATTGTGCATATATTATGTTGTTTTTGAATATTGTGCATGTATTATGTTGTTGTTGTTGAATAAACTTTCATTCATTAAAAAAAGCCGATGGGACAATTGTCGTCGTTAAGCCCATTGTAGGATCTCTCCCTGCCGGAATACCCATGTGCTGCACGGTAACAAAAGTGCACCGAGGAGTTTTACCCGTGCAGGTAGTCAACACGAGTCACGAAGACGTGTGGCTGAAGCCACGAGAATTGGAGTCTACCAGACAGTTGACAATGTCAACGACGACAATGGAGTGTGTTTCCAGAGAATCTCACAAAATGAACTGTTCGTAACCTTGAAGAAGCGATGATGATATTGGCTACACGGACACGTATCTTTGTTCGTATTGAATTGAAAATTCGTATTGAATTGAGAAATAAACACCCCTTGGTTGCTGTCTATAAGCGTATCTTGAATCATTGTTGCAAGTCCCATAACTGCAATGCTTGTCGACCATGCTGGACAATCAATCTTATACTGGCGACCTAGAATACACGAATACCATATCGTTTATCGCCAAAGATCCAACATGTATACAATGCCGAAACGTCCATCTTTTCCGTCTTTTGTTCGCGCACGCGCGAAAGCACCACACGTCATGTATTATATTTAGCGCTACGCCTGGCGTGTTCTATTGCACGCAAAAGTATCTGATCATGACTCTCACTCTCCAAATTCAGCCACGTCTGTTGGCATTCACGATATATATTCTCCATGGATGACGTGTAATCGGCTGGGTGGTGCAATTCGCGACGTGTTCGATACATAGAAAACCCATGAAACTATATTTCCTTAGGACATAACAACTACCGTACAGTTGGCGCTCCATCGTTTGATAGGTGCTAACTTTACTACTGACGTCATAGATTCGCTAGTACATTCTTCCATCTCATAAATATGCATCTTGAGAATGATGGAAGGGGAAGAACTTCAAGATGAAAACGTGTACGACATTTATCTCCGTAAATCGTTAATGTAGTTATGACATATGACTTACGAGGTGAGAAAACGGACGAAATAGAATGGAGTAAATACTGGAATTTCGCGACGCGTAAACTTTGTCATTTGTGATGGCTTTTGTCGGTTTGAGTTTGTCATCCACAGTCCAATGAACAATATCAATATCAGTATGATATTTGTCAATGTCATGCCGTGATTTTACTCCTGTGCAATTTTATTATTTATGACGTTTTTATTATGCATATGTGTATCACCTACCGCTTTTAAATACCATGTAATTAAGCTTATTAGAAACTTTACATCAACAACAAATTGTAAGCGTTTCACTTTGGCTTAGCAACTGTTGTTTAATTTTGTTTGTATTGTATTGATTAAGTAACAAACCACTAGTGATTAATAATATTGATACTTTTTGTAAAGATTTAAACTTGACGTTTAAAAGTGACATTTGCGCGTTATACTGAAAAGTGACACATATGAGGCACACCTTGCACAATAATTTGAAATCCCATGTAGATGGAGTTGTGCTTATGCTGGGTACACAATTTTGGACTCCCAAACTTTACCAATTGTGTCTGTCATCTATGCTACGTTTATTCATAGTTCATGATAATTTAAAGCACTATATGTCCTTTTACATAATAACATTGCGGAGGCTCCTGGCATCAACCCATAATCATAGATAAAAGCATCCAGTGCAATAAAGATTCAGTTACATAAATAATAGCTAGTAGAACATGTAATAACACTTAAAACATCTTTTAACAACATTTGAGACATTCCGTTGATATATTTATAAAGCATTTAGAAATAAATGTATGCTATTTATTTAATTATAACAAATACTTTAAGGTATCTAACCAGTTAACTATTTTAATTTATTGTAATATTTTTCATACATTTAAAACACACATTATACCATGATTTAATTAAACAATCACATTCACACACACACACACACACACACACACACACACACACACACACACACACACACACTATATATATATATATATATGTATATATATATATATATTATTTGCTTCCGTTGATGTAACTGACATTTCGTATCTTTTGTGTAATTATACTTAATCAACAAATTGTTTTACCACTCCATTTTAATGTTTCAGTTTAAAAAAAATTACTATACAAACGTATAATTGCATTAAATACAGGTACAAATTAACACATACTGGTAACTAGTCTACAACTCAAACCGTGAGTCAGGCATGTGTGCTGCGTGTTTCTGTCATGTGATGTAAACACACATTGGTGAACAGCGATGCATATTCATGAGATGGAAGAAGGTACACGCGAATCTCTGACGTCAGAGGTAAAGTTAGCGCCACCTATCGAACGGATGTTGAGATAAACGTTTTCTTGGAATTGCAATATATCGCGTACTCTGATTATCAATGTTTATTTCTTTCTGTCTGAGAGGTCGGAATGGAACTAAAGTTTAAACGAAGAACAGGTGCACTTCACATTGCGTCCTAGTCAGCGTACTGGTGGTGTTGTGTTCCACGGTGCTGGAATAGCTTCACCAATGGCGCAGTGTAGACGTTAAAGATTATCGGTCCGAGGACCGACCCTTGTGGAACATCTCCGAGACTTCTTTCTTGACGCGCACCACATACATTCGGCCCTGCAGATATGACGTCAGCCAAGAATGTGCTTCGTCATATATGCCAAAGCAGTGCATGCGTCGCAGCAGTACTGCGTGGTCAGTGGTGTCGAACGCAGCAGATAGATCATAAAAACATTGACGAAAATCCAACAACTCGGAAGATGCCACAACCCAGCATGTGTGTAACTATATGGGAAAGGAGAGATGTTTTGCCACTTCACTTCGATGTGGCTAAGCTTCGATATTAAACGAAACAACTGCGTGCAGAAACAATAAAGCACCAACTGTTTTCAGATAGTAAGGACGGAAAGAAAACATTAAATTCGAATAATGTGCGGCGTCGGCACCCCATCACTGCTCAGGGTCTGAGCAGTGGGAGTTGGCAGGCTACGTGCATGCGCGAAAATCGGGTGATAATTCTGAACGCCGGACGTTTGCAAGTCATTCAATTTACATCGTTCTAGAAAGAAGGTAGATAGGTTGGAGTTCGTTTTCATTCCACAAGCTCATGCCATGGCCATGTGTCTGAAGTGAGACAATCATCCATGCGTTATGTTAATAAAACACATGACGCTTTGTTGGAACCACCGCTGTTGTAATTTCCAATAAAAGTGCATTTCTCATGTCCAACACGAGAGTAACAAAACTTCGTTGCTAGTGCTCGTAGTGTACGGCAATGTTCGCTACGTAGACATTCCCACCTTAAACGTTTATATAAAAAACATTGTTTTATGTATTATATTAGGTATTACTGTTTCACTGCCATAAATATAATTGGTTGCATATCTTGCATGATCTGACACATTACTACACATTGAACAAGTGATTAATAAATAAATCACAAATTAATTAAATAACAACAAAATAATCATTATGATAGGATGTGTGTGGGAGGGGCTATCTTACAGTTGCCTAACATATAACTTAATAGTTAATAATAAGAAGAATGTATTACAAATGTACTCGTAATATATTATAAAGTGTAAACAATTTTAGATGTCATTTAGTCCACGGGTGAAATCACAGAGTAAATATAAAGTGAACGACCGTCCACGTACGGTTTATTTAATAATACTCTGCGTCTTACTGTAAAGAGGGGCTATTCACAGACAGTGGCGTGGGAACAAAAATCATATTGGGGGGGCTGAGAACCGGAGCTTCCGCACCACACTCCGATGTCGCATCATGACATCGGGGCGAGGGCGGGGGGCGGTTCTGTTTTTTTCGCTGCCGCGCCACTAAACATTCAGCTGCTCTCCGCTACTTCGACTCGACTGATTACATCGGAAGACGGGAGGTGGGGATGGCGGTGACGGTGGGTGCTGTTGTATTTTGTTGACGCCGCCGCGCCGTTTACTTGGGGTGCAGAACCATATGTCGGCCCTCCAAAATTGCACACACACCCGTTCATGGTCGCCAAACAAACACATGAATAATCTCATAACATTTGCACCCGCACTTGCACTCGCCACAAAACAAACAAACATTCAGTTTCACGTTTACTGGGAGGCATAATCATATGTCTGCCCCACTGCGAAATTACAGGGCGCAACTGCCCCCGCCCTCTATTCCGCGCCTATGTTCACAGCCGTGTTGTTTTCGTTGAACAAATTGTAACTATCACACTTAAAGCAATTGAATAAATAAAGGCTAGAGAATTAGAACACTGATTCTTTTCGTAAAGGTTTGTGCCAACTGTTTGCAAAACGGCTTATTTCGTTAATTATGACAACATTCACGCAACACCAGTATAAACTCAATACCGGTAGAGTTCAACTGCATAAGAAGTAGTACAGCCTGATGATTATCCTGATGAAATAAAATGAAATTACGATTGCTTAATCAATAATTAGTACAACGTTTTTAATGTTTTGCAATTTTCATTATTTCGAATTGCCATACCTACCGATGGCCTTTTTCATTTTATATATGTTATATCACAGCTTGGTGATTATATTATAGTTATAACATATGGTGACGTTCTGGTGGCTGAATACACAGTTAGAACGATATATCATTAACGTTTTCATACACACCAAATATAACTCCTAAATTTACACATAAACCCCCTTTTATTACTGGAAACCGACTAGTGAAGTTTCATCATATTATAACTGATATAATTAATATGTGCATTAGCGTTTAAAGATCCAGCACCGCTACGATGGCAGAAATGAGGTCACATTGGCGTTTTTCAATTACTCTATCAGTGACGAAGTAGCAACAAATTTTGCCTCTGAAAAATACTGCCGCACCGACCCTTTTTGCGCAAGTCCGGAAGTCCAGTTATTCGCGGGGAGACGTCAGGACTTGTTATATGTTAGCAAGGGGCTATACGTACACATACTAATTTTACGAACACGTAGCCAGGGCCCTACGTATACGTACGTTCATCCAGATTATATTACTTAGCGTTAAATGTTGACAGATGCAGAACAGGATAGTCGCGAAATCCATTAATTGTAAATGTTGTCACACTGTTATCATAACAACACGAAGAAAAGAGGTACAATGTGGAACAACAATTACTTTTGAATTTATATAATTAAATTCTAGAACATGCACAAAACTAATAATTAAATAATTTAATTTGCATATTAAGGAAGACTGGGGATTGGTGTAATTTTTGTCTTTGTAATAACATTTCCAATTATTTTGTTGTTGTTGCTAAGTTTAACTTTAGTATATCATGTACGCCCTAAATATTGATATACTTTTATTCAAAATATGATATTTGGGTCGTTCAAAAGGTGTGTCTCCTAAAGCAAACTGTCCCAATCATATATATATATATATATATCGGTAGTATATATTGTATAAAATTGCTTTAATTTTGTTGTAGTGAAAAATCCTGTCGCTGTAAAATATTGCCGCACCGACCCTTAATGCGCATGTCTGCAAGTAGAAGTTCGTTGTGAAAAGAAATATTTCACACTATTCTAAATATACTATTCTCATCGCGGTCTTCAAGCTTTATTATGATTATTGTGTTGTCCAATGTCGCGAAGTGGTTTGTATAGAATTCAATCAGGCTTTAGAACAGTGGATTTGTTTACAAAGTATTGTCACGGGATGGTGCTGCCATCTCTGATATGTATTGTCGCTGAGGTACATGTTAGAATTTAACTAATTTCATTTGTAGCGTTCACCACTAATCTTACGGTTAGGTATACCAGATTTTGTATCGGTAGAAATGAATTAACGTGACTGGTAATATGGTGACCGTGCAAACTACTTCTACCATAGTTGTATACAGAAATGTAGGTGTGAAAAACACCGGGGTCACACCTAGCTTATGAATAGAGTACGTGTTTTATTAAAATTATGGATTAGTTCGTGAGAGTTGGAATGTGCGATTTACATTATTGTATCCGGCTCGATACAGGGAATCCAGTGATACTAGATAATTATCTAAGTAATTCACGTAAGTTATAGATTGTATGAGCACAGATGTAGCCAGCCGTTTAGCTAACAAAATCTATTTTAAACTCAACGAGTTGAATGGATTGGTTCGAAGTGTGGATGGTTTCGGGAGCCAATTTCTGGGACGACTTTAATTTGTATCAAGTGTCGTGATTGGTCAGACTAACTTCCGGCCATCAAGCTATATCAGTACAGGACGGCCATTCGAGGCCAGTCGAACATTGGGCAGTGCGAAAGAAAGTGTTGCCCACAGAAAACTCTCGTCTCCAGGAATTGGGCCGAAATGTGTATCCGCCCAACGCCTGAGGTAAATACTTCTATGATTTGATGTGAGTCGTTGCAATTCTCACGTTTGAAGAAGAGCAATAATCGTCTGCGACTCCGTTTGACTTGACTCGGTCTCCGTGACAGGACCCTCTCGACATCGTCGACGTGGTGACATCGTGTCCGTGTTGTTGCCTGGTGTTTCGCTTGGAATCTACAAAATAAATCTACCGTCTGCATTATCGCCTGAGTCGCCTGCTTTCGAATACGTGAATTCGTTCGCCGATCGCCGTGCGACTTTCGTCCTGACATCTCGCCGAGCGCTGCCGAACGCTGACATTCGCACATCACGAGACATTAGTTACAGCTAACTGACTTTACAACGGTGTACACCCGTCTATATGTAAGCGATCAGCTGTTTAATTGTCTCCTATGTAAATCCGTATTTGGATGCGTACCTGTCGAGTTCGGTGTATGGTGTTATAATGACATAGTAGAGTAACGGTTGGCCAACTATCACTGAACCGAATAGGTTTATGTTATTGTATTAAACGGGAACGCCAGTTGGCTTCTCGTACTACATATCTGGTGTTACGTTTTGCTTTTCTTTCATTCCGAACCTTAGTGCACCTGAACCTATAACTTGCTAAGTCAAATCGAGTACCGCCAATTTATTAATATTTACACCCGATTTTTGTGACATTCATCTGAGACATTCGGAAGAAGCATGTGCGTTAAGGGTCGGTGCGGCAGTATTTTTCAGCGGCAGGATTTTTCGCTACAACGCCTCTTGTCTATATATATATATATATATATATATATATACACACACACACACACACACATATATATATATATATATATCAAAGGTCGTATATCAATATTTCGAGAAAAGTGCGTAAGCAGTTCGTCCGCCATTCTGGAGTTGCGCCAAGCCAGACCATTCGCGCGCAGAAATTGCAGTTCTTTGCATTATCATTGCTCTACATTTTCAACGATAATCTAAACATTTTAATTATATAAGAAGTGGTATAACCTGATGATTATTCTGATGAAACATGACGAAGTTCAGATGGCTCAATAAATAATTGAAACGTTTCTACGTGTTTTTTTTGCAAATTTCATTATTTGAATTGTGATAGGTAAAAACTTAAACGATTACTTTAATATTTCCAATTTATGTGACGCATCACAGCTTGGTGATTATTATGATGAAATGAGGTGACTGAATAAATAATTGGTACGATTTGGGTGATTTAAATAACATATATATATATATATATATATATATATATAGGCCTGTAGCTAAAATATATTCAATGGGCATCATGTCGAGGAACTCTCCGTACAACAAGGCTAGGTTTTATCGCAGCATTTACGGTTACCTATAGCGTATATTTCGGTATATATCGGCAACTACTCGGGGCAATTTTCGCGGGAAATTCGGCCACGAGAAGTCAAGTGTTCCAACTCGAGACGATACCCCAATGACCTACTTCCAGTTTTGCCAGGTTTACCAGAAACGGGAGATCGAGATTACGTCATTTCACTACGGCCATTGATCTGGAGCGGACGCGGTAAGAAACAAACACAATTCCATGTTAATGTATCAATATTGTTTTAATCTGGAGACTCCCTTCTTTTTAACAGAAAAATAATGAACTAACAGGATCCTTAGAATTGCGTGTATTGAGTAGAGCGAGAGTCAAAGTCACTCCCGTCTCTTGTCACCCGAATTTATACATCGATTTTCGAACTGATTTTCGTAAATCTTAAGCATGCTGCTTGATGTGTAAACATCCTTTACTGCTTATAGTATATTTGCGTTTTGCCGTGCTAACATTGAGGGGTCGTATCCAAACAGCGTAGAGCTGCACGAGGGCCCTGATGGGGGATTCTCAATCACACTTCACACTCAAAAAATTGGATAATTCACACTTTCTTCAATCACACTAAATGTTCACCATTCTGGAAGTCGGACAGCCGGGTACTTTTTCATGTGACTTAATTTTACGTCGCAAAGCCTTCGCCATATTTTTCTGGGGTATAAAATCGCAAAAAAAACAGCAGGGAAGTATAGGGCTGTTGCACTAAATTCTACGTTTTTTTTATAGTTCAAACTTTCAGAATGGTTTGTTGTGTATATATATATGTTCACGCGATGACCAATCTCTAACTAATAACCCTAAATACAATTTTGCCGTGGATACATATAAAATTATGCTAATTATGTGTTAGATCCTTGATCGCGGAACCGTTTACAATGCCCCGTTTCCTCTTTTTATTTTGGATCTCGAGTTCCGCCTGTGTCACAATAAACGTGTTCATACTTTCTCTACGAGAATCTTCATTCTATAATGTCGTTGTACGCACAGCCCACGGCCAGTACACGACATTAATTGGCGACGAGGTAAACTGACAACTCTACGAGTTACTTTGAACTAGACTACGTCTAATTTCTGTGTGAAAATGGAAACTGTCGCTGACGTGGCACCTTTTTCGCTGGAGCCGACTGACAGCGCAGGCCAACGCTGGGAGCGTTGGGTGCGACGCTTTGAAAACTTTGTGGTGGCTAAAGACATTCAGAACGATACAAGAATGAGAGCGATGTTGCTTCATTATGCTGGTGAGGCAGTGTTTGAATTGAGTGAAGCAGTGGGGGTGACAGAAAATGATGATTTCGCAGAAACCAAGCGGAAGGTCACTGCTTACTTCTGGCCGCAGTGCAATGAAGAATATGAAATATTCAAGTTCCGACAGGCTGAACAGACGTCGTCAGAGACGCTGGACCAATTCAATGCACGATTACAGCAACTGTAAGTTCAATGAGAAAGACAGAGAAGTGAAGTCGCAAATCATCCAAAAATGTGCGATGTAAAAAGTGCGTGACAAGGGGTTAAGTGAACCTACAATCACGCTAGAGAAGTTACTGACGTTCGGGCGCACACTGGAAGCTACGCTACAGCAGTCGAAGATCATGGGAAACTCTTCTTCGTCCGTGCCGAGGCCTGTCCACGCCGTATTGAATGACATGGGGCGGCGCAACTCTTCACGTGGAGGTTTCAGCTTTGGTCGCCAGGTGGCGACACACAGATCGCAATCCACCAAGAAAACGCTTTCCGCCTGATCGCCAGGGGACGCCACATCGAGACGATCGACCAGTCGTGAGCAGTCAGCAGCGGTACAGACGTCACAAGGGGCAGCACCGGCATGCTCAGGCTGTGGTGGACCGCCACACGACGATCGGCGAATGTGCAAAGCTTGGGGCAGGAGATGCTACAAGTGTCAAAAGCTAAATCACTTTGCTAATGTGTGCAATGCAAACACTCAGCAGACACACTTAGTAGAAAATGACACACACTCGCAACGCAATGACAAGTTATGTGAAGACACATACACACTTGGCCTGTATCACACAAGTGCCACCCACACCATACCACCGTACATTTGCAATGTCCAGATAGAGGGAAGTGAAGTGGCTATGGAGATAGATACCGGAGCAGCAGTTTCGCTTATATCGGGGGATGAGTGGGCTAAAATCTGCAAGACATCTGTGCTCACTCTCGACACGCGTAATGTTCCGAGGTTGCGAACGTACGCAGGTACCACAATTCAGCCTTTAGGGCGAGCACAGGTGAACGTTTGTCACAACAATCAACAGCACAGGCTGCAGGCAATCGTAGTGCCTGGGTCGGGACCTAACCTGCTGGGAAGGGACTGGCTAACAGTGTTGAAAGTGAACTGGGCTACCGTGATCCAGGTAGACAGAGAGGACTTCCTAAAGCCTTACGAATCAATGTTCAGTGAGGGACTAGGCACTCTAAAGGGGCTAACTGCGAAGTTCTACGTTGAAGACACGGTTAAACCGAGGTATTGTAAACCTCGACCTGTACCTCTTGCTTTACGAGCCAAAGTAGAGGACGAGCTAGATCGTATGCAGAAGGCCGGAATCATCCGTCCTTTGGAGTATTCTGAGTGGGCCGCGCCCATTGTACCGGTCTTGAAGTCTACCGGCGCAGTCAGAATCTGTGGCGACTATAAGATAACCATCAACAGAGCCGTAAAGGTAGACAAGTACTCGATCCCGAACGTATCTGATTTGTTTACAAAATTAGCAGGTGGTACACTATACACCACGCTGGACATGAGCCATGCGTATCAACAGGTCGTACTGGATGAAGAATCACGTCCGTTGACTACAATCAACACGTCGAAAGGGCCATTCGTATTCGAACGCCTGCCTTTCGGTGTGAGTTCTTCTCCAGGTATCTTCCAGAGAATCATGGAGCAGTTACTACAGAACATACCCATGACCGTTGTCTACCTCGACGACATCCAGGTCACAGGAAGAACGCCAGAAGAGCACGATCGTAATCTGGCTACTGTGCTAACGCGACTACAAGACGCAGGGTTACGCCTGAAGAAGGAGAAATGTGCGTTTCTTCAGAAATCGTGCACCTATCTAGGTCATGCGATTGATGCTGAAGGTATTCATCCTACGGAAGACAAAGTGCGAGCAGTACAGAATGCGCCTGCACCGCAGAATGTACAGGAGTTGAGGAGTTATCTAGGACTCATTCACTACTATCACAACTTCTTGCGCAATCTCAGTACGCTGCTTGCTCCGCTGCATGAAATGACACGCCAACACACAAAGTGGAAGTAGGGTCCGACGCAACAAAAGGCTTTCGATGAGTCTAAGGCACTGCTCGTTTCTTCAGATGTGCTTGTACACTACAGCCCTGAACTTCCGATCATTTTGAGCAGTGACGCATCTCCTTACGGGATTGGAAGCGTACTGTCACACAGATTGCCCGATGGCAGCGACAAGCCTATCGCATACGCATCACGCTCTCTCTCCACAACGGAAAAGAAGTACGCACAGCTGGAAAAGGAAGCGTTGTCGCTGGTCTTCGGGATATCCAAGTTCCATAAGTACCTTTACGGGAGGGACTTCACGTTGCAGACCGACCACAAGCCGTTGATCGGGCTGTTGAAGGAAGATCGTGCCATCTCCGCAATGGCTAGTGCACGCATTCAGAGATGGGCACTAACACTAAGTAACTATCAGTACCATCTGGAGTACAGACCGGGTACGAGTATCTGTCATGCAGACGGATTGAGTCGCTTGCCGCTACCAGACACTCCTGAACGAGTACCAGTCCCGGAGGAAGTGGTTCTAGCACTTACAACCATGAACGATACACCCATCACGGCAGAACACATCGCTAAATGGACAGCAACCGATCCGATACTGTCACATGTTCTACGGTTCGTGGAAGGAGGATGGCCTAGCGATGTACCACGCGAGTGGGAGAGTTACACTCGAAGGAAAGACGAACTGAATGTCCAGCACGGGGTGCTGATGTGAGGAGCAAGAGTCATCGTAACACCAAAGGGTCGTGACACGTTGTTGAAAGAACTACACGAGACGCATCCGGGCATAGTGAAGATGAAGGCGTTAGCCCGAAGCTACCTCTGGTGGCCAGGTTTGGACGCTGAAATCGAGATGTGTGTTAAGGACTGCACGACATGCCAAATACACAGCAAACAACCACCAGTGGCATCACTGCATCCATGGGAATGGCCGGGACGAACGTGGCATCGAATACACATTGATTATGCGGGACTGTTCGAGTGACGTATGATACTCATCATAGTCGATGCTCACAGCAAGTACATCGATGCACACGTTGTATCAGCTGCGACAACCAGTGCAACTCTCACGAAGCTAAGACAGACGTTTGGGATTTTGGGTCTACCAAGCACAGTGGTGTCAGATAACGGAAGCTGTTTCACCAGTGAGGAGTTTGAACAGTTTTGTCGAGCTAACGGAATCAAACACATCAAGTCTTCACCTTATCACCCATCCAGTAATGGCTTAGCTGAACGCGCCGTTCAGACTGTAAAAGCAGGGTTGAAGAAGACAAATGGCAACCTAGAAGATCGTCTCTACACCTTCCTAGCACGCTACAGGGTAACTCCACAAGCTACAACCGGCAGAGCTCCAACAGAGTTTGTGTTGAAGACACCACCGAGCACACGACTGGATCTTCTACGACCATCCATTCAGAACCGAGTCTTGCGCAAACAGGAAGAAGACAAAGAACGCCACGACCAGATAGCAGTAGAGCGAAGTTTCATGACAGGAGATTGTGTCTGGGCGTTGAACTTTCAGGGACAACCGAAATGGGTCGCTATGGTGATAGAGAACCGGCTGGGTCCGCTGACCTTCGCGGTACGTCTGCAGGATGACAGAGTGTGGAAGCGTCACCAGGATCATGTGCGCGAGAGAAGGACGATCGAGTCGACTGAAGAGCGTCTGGTACCACTGAGGATTGAAGAGCCTCAACTTCCACCGAGGCTTGCACAGCGTGAAATACTACCTCGGTTCGAGCGAACACCATCGACACCACCACTATCATCTGGCAACTCGGACGTGACTACGGGTACAGCCACAGGAGAGGTGATCTCAAGACCAACAGTTGAACGGTCGCAGTCCTATGTAGTACCAGACGTGGTAGTTGACATAGTAATGTTATTTAATTTGTTTATGCGTTTGGCAGTTCTGCAGCTGTATTAGTGAATTTGACTGTTCTGCAGTTTAGCTGCTTTACCATGATATTATTGTAACAGCTCAGTGCAGTTGCACTTTGAGAATGCGTTGAACTTTTATGTTGATTAAAGCCTACAACTAGGCCTAAAAACTTTGTGTTATTACATCAATTTAATCAACATAAAAGTTGCTCAAATAATATGTACTTGGGCAACTCCAATCGTGGACTTGCTGGCCTCCGGCAATTATTCTACTGAGCGATAATCGGGCGAAACAAGCTGCGACAATTTCAGCCCATTGCTATTTGTGGTTCACTGCTACTAAGGATAGGCTACTCAGACCAGAACGTCTTGATACTGAGCCAAACTCATCTTCAGCATCTAAAGAGTGGACGCACTGGTTGAAAACATTCCAAAACTTTTTGTCTGTTCTTCCTGCCGAAGGACTGGATAAACTTTGCGTGTTAACTAACTACGTTACGCCGAAGATCTATGAGAGCATCGCGGAATGTGCCACCTACGAAAACGCTATTGATACTTTGGAAGCTTTGTACATAAAACCTACGAATTAGATTTTCGCTCGACACCTCCTGGCTACACGTCGCCAACAAGCCGGTGAAACTTTAGACGAATATCTACAGGCTCTAAAAACGTTAAGCAAAGACTGTAACTTCAAAAGTGTTACTGCTGCTCTATACCGAGAGGAATCCACCAGAGACGCATTCATCAGCGGTCTACAATCATCATTGATCCGTCAACGCCTCTTGGAAAATAAGACGTTAGACTTAGCGGCCATGTTTGATCAGGCTAGGTCATTAGACTTGGCGCAGAAGAATTCGGAGCTGTACTGTGCTCCACCTGTACCCTCATTCAGTGCCGCTGCCGGTGAAAAACAATCTGCTGTTGAGGAGGATTCAACTGATCGTTCTTTTGCGTCTGCCGCTGCTAACAATAAATGTTTCTTCTGTGGTAATGCTAGATATCCACTCTGTGGTAATGCTAGACATCCACTCTGTGGTAATGCTAGACATCCACTCTGTGGTAATGCTAGACATCCACTCTGTGGTAATGCTAGACATCCACTCTGTGGTAATGCTAGACATCCACTCTGTGGTAATGCTAGACATCCACTCTGTGGTAATGCTAGACATCCACTCTGTGGTAATGCTAGACATCCACTCTGTGGTAATGCTAGACATCCACTCTGTGGTAATGCTAGACATCCACTCTGTGGTAATGCTAGACATCCACTCTGTGGTAATGCTAGACATCCACTCTGTGGTAATGCTAGACATCCACTCTGTGGTAATGCTAGACATCCACTCTGTGGTAATGCTAGACATCCACTCTGTGGTAATGCTAGACATCCACTCTGTGGTAATGCTAGACATCCACTCTGTGGTAATGCTAGACATCCACTCTGTGGTAATGCTAGACATCCACTCTGTGGTAATGCTAGACATCCACTCTGTGGTAATGCTAGACATCCACTCTGTGGTAATGCTAGACATCCACTCTGTGGTAATGCTAGACATCCACTCTGTGGTAATGCTAGACATCCACTCTGTGGTAATGCTAGACATCCACTCTGTGGTAATGCTAGACATCCACTCTGTGGTAATGCTAGACATCCACTCTGTGGTAATGCTAGACATCCACTCTGTGGTAATGCTAGACATCCACTCTGTGGTAATGCTAGACATCCACTCTGTGGTAATGCTAGACATCCACTCTGTGGTAATGCTAGACATCCACTCTGTGGTAATGCTAGACATCCACTCTGTGGTAATGCTAGACATCCACTCTGTGGTAATGCTAGACATCCACTCTGTGGTAATGCTAGACATCCACTCTGTGGTTATGCTAGACATCCACTCTGTGGTAATGCTAGACATCCACTCTGTGGTTATGCTAGACATCCACTCTGTGGTAATGCTAGACATCCACTCTGTGGTAATGTTAGACATCCACTCTGTGGTTATGCTAGACATCCACTCTGTGGTAATGCTAGACATCCACTCTGTGGTAATGCTAGACATCCACTCTGTGGTAATGCTAGACATCCACTCTGTGGTAATGCTAGACATCCACTCTGTGGTAATGTCCACTCTGTGGTAATGCTAGACATCCACTCTGTGGTAATGCTAGACATCCACTCTGTGGTAATGCTAGACATCCACTCTGTGGTAATGCTAGACATCCACTCTGTGGTAATGCTAGACATCCACTCTGTGGTAATGCTAGACATCCACTCTGTGGTAATGCTAGACATCCACTCTGTGGTAATGCTAGACATCCACTCTGTGGTAATGCTAGACACCCACTCTGTGGTAATGCTAGACACCCACTCTGTGGTAATGCTAGACACCCACTCTGTGGTAATGCTAGACACCCACTCTGTGGTAATGCTAGACATCCACTCTGTGGTAATGCTAGACATCCACTCTGTGGTAATGCTAGACACCCACTCTGTGGTAATGCTAGACACCCACTCTGTGGTAATGCTAGACCCACTCTGTGGTAACACCCACTCTGTGGTAATGCTAGACATCCACTCTGTGGTAATGCTAGACATCCACTCTGTGGTAATGCTAGACATCCACTCTGTGGTAATGCTAGACATCCACGCGCAAAATGTCCTGCACGCGAAGCCATATGCAATAAATGTCAAAAGAAGGGACATTTCGCGAAAGTGTGTCGCTCGGAACCTGTTTCCAAGGTTGCATCAACTGGGATGAATCCGCTGAATCGTCCAACTATTGCATCTGTGACGTCTGTAACTGGCCCATCAGCGCTAACTAAAGCAATGTGTAAGATTGGTTTATACGGGCTAGAAGTTGAATGCCTGATTGACAGTGGTAGTACTGAGAGCTTCATTCATCCAAAGCTTATCAGACAAAAGTCTATAACGACTTACCCTTCGGACAATGTTGTTTCCATGGCTTCGGCGTCTCTTTCAGCTAAAGCGCTTGGGTTTTGTGAAGTTGACCTAACAGTAAAGGGATGTGACTACAAAAACGTTCGATTGTACATACTTCCCGAGCTATACGCAGACGTTATCCTCGGGTTAGACTTTCAGCAGCAGCATGAGAGTGTCACATTGAAATACGGGGGAGATCAGCCACCCCTGACGCTTTGCGGACTAACCACTTTGTGCGTTGATCCTCCAGAACTTTTCGCTAATCTGACAGCTGATTGTCATCCCATTGCTTCAAAATCGCGTCGCTACAGCTTTGGTGATCGTAAGTTCATTGAAAAAGAAACTCAGCGACTATTACGTGAAGGGATTATAGAACCCAGTAATTCCCCCTGGCGTGCGCAATTTTTTGTCACAAAGGACGAAATTCATAAGAAGCGTCTCGCGATTGATTACTCTCAGACGGTCAACAGGTTCACGCTACTCGATGGGTACCCTCTCCCTCGCATCGATGACACGGTCAACAAAATAGCTCAGTACCGTGTGTTCAGCACCATAGATCTGCGCAGCGCTTATCACCAGGTACCAATAAGAAATGAGGACAAACCATATACGGCATTCGAATCTGGTGGAAGCCTCTATCAGTTCACCCGCATTCCATTCGGCGTCACAAACGGCGTGGCTTGCTTCCAGCGTATTATGGACTCGTTCATTAAGGAGGCAGAACTTGATGAAACATTCGCATACTTAGATGACATCACTGTTTGCGGTATGACCCAAACCGAACACGATCTAAACTTAGAACGGTTCTTCAAGGCAGCTGAAATGAAGAACATCGTTTACAACGAGGGTAAATGTGTGTTCTTCACAACAAAACTTACCATCCTGGGCTATGTTGTGGAGGATAGTAACATGCGGCCCGATCCTGAGCGTCTTCGACCTCTACGTCAGCTCGCTATGCCTCACGACATGAAGTCTCTCCGTAGGGTCCTTGGGTTCTTCGCCTATTACTCACAGTGGATTCGCGAATACTCGAACAATATTCGTCCTCTTAGTATCACGACAACGTTTCCTGCATCGAAGGAAGCTGAAATGGCATTTCAACAACTCAAACGTGATATTGAAGGATCTGTGGTGACTGCAATTGATGAGGCCCTACCGTTCGAGGTTGAGACTGACGCATCTGAATCGGCTATAGCTGCTACACTAAATCAGGCTGGACGTCCTGTAGCCTTCTTTTCTCGCACGCTTCAGGGGCCCGAGACGCGTCACGCATCAGTTGAAAAAGAGGCACAGGCAATCATTGAATCAGTTCGTCATTGGAGACATTATTTGACTGGAAAACATTTCACTCTGAAAACTGATCAAAAATCTGTCAGCTACATGTTCGACAAACGACAGAAAAGTAAGATAAAGAACGACAAAATGATGCGTTGGCGCATGGAGCTATCTTGCTTCGACTTCGATATTATGTATCGCCCAGGAAAGGAAAACATACCTTCTGACACTTTCTCGAGGTCGTTTTGTTCATCTATAGGCACGGACCTTCGTCAACTAATCGAACTCCATGAGTCACTATGTCACCCTGGAGTGACACGTATGGTCCACTTTGTGAAATCAAAGAACTTACCTTATTCGGTTGAAGACGTGCGACGGTTGACCAGCTCATGCAGTCTGTGCAGAGAGTAAACCTAGATTCTATCAGCCAGAAAACATGCATCTCATTAAAGCCACACAGCCATTCGAACGACTCAATGTGGACTTTAAAGGACCTCTGCCAAGTACTGACAAAAATCTATACTTCCTGACGATTGTAGATGAGTACTCTAGGTTCCCCTTTGTGTTCCCGTCTGCAGACATGACTACGCCTACTGTCATCAGCTGTCTGTGTCAATTGTTCGCACTATTTGGAACGCCCGCCTACATTCATTCTGATCGTGGGTCCTCTTTCATGAGCAGAGAGCTCCTGGAGTTCTTAATGAGTAAAGGCATTGCTATCAGCAGAACTACAAGGTATAATCCTCAAGGAAATGGCCAGACGGAGAGATACAATGGAATAGTCTGGAAGGCGATCACCATGGCACTGAAGTCGCATAATTTGCCTCCCAAATGCTGGCAAATTGTACTGCCTGATGCGTTGCACTCTATTCGCTCTCTATTGTCAACAGCAACCAACGTGACTCCTCATGAGAGGCTGTTAAATTTCGCTAGACGCCCTACAACCGGAGGGTCCGTACCGACTTGGCTATGTACGCCTGGACCCATCTTACTCAAAAGGCATGTACGTCACAGCAAAGTGGAACCACTCGTGGATCAAGTAGAACTTCTTCAAGCGAATCCTCAGTACGCTCATGTTCGCTACCCCGATGGCCGGGAAAGGACCGTGTCCCTCCGACATTTGGCCCCGACAGGCGAGTCGTCAGCAGATGAACGGCTACATCAACCCGAAGGAGTTCCCGCTTCTATCGACAGTCCACGACGACCTGTGTCCATTGAAATTTCTGCTGAACATCCTGAGCCTGAGGGAGAAGGCGACCATCAGCTTCGACGCTCTGAACGTGTTCGTCGAACCCCTGTACGCTTGGACCTTTAAGTGGACTAATAATGACTGCTTTCTAGCAAGGGGAGAATGACATAGTAATGTTATTTAATTTGTTTATGCGTTTGGCAGTTCTGCAGCTGTATTAGTGAATTTGACTGTTCAGCAGTTTAGCTGCTCTACCATGATATTATTGTAACAGCTCAGTGCAGTTGCACTTTGAGAATGCGTTGAACTTTTATGTTGATTAAAGCCTACAACTAGGCCTAACGACTTTGTGTTATTACATCAGTAGTACCGCTGAGAAGATCACACAGAGTGGTGAAGCCACTGGACAGATTGAACTTGTAAAGTCTATATTACTGTCATAACGGACAATGCTTAGGTCAAGATAGCCAGAATAGACTGTTTCGGTAGCTGTAGCTAGTCGCGAGAGCACTAGATTATAATATAATTGTTTATAATTTTCTGATCATCAGCCGTATTTTATATTCATCAACGTCTCATTAAAGACTGAATCTCCACCTAAATATGTTAAAATAAATATACTAAATGAAGAGGCAATGCATAAAGTTAAACACGAAATAAAATCAAATGAGATATACAATAAGCTAAATAAAAATATAAATGCAGACACAAATTTAAATTATGATATAATCTACGAAGAAATTATACGGGCAAAAAATAAGCATATGCAAACTAAGCTGGTGAAATTTAATAAATATAAACATAAAAGATCAACGTGGATTACACAAGGATTGCTAAAATCTATTCAATATCGAGACAAACTCTATAAACAATTAAAATTGACACAACCAAATTCGACAAGCTATGAAGCTATTAATATTAACCTAAAAACTTATAATACGATATTAAAGAAAAATATTCGTGCAGCCAAACAAGTGTATTTTGAACGAAGATTTAATCGATTTAAATATGATATAAAAAATACCTGGAAAGTTATTAATGAATTTCTTTCAAAAAATCGTACAAACCGTAGATTACCATTATTTTTTTTATAGAAAATGGTACCAAAATAACTGATAAAAAGGATATTGCAAACACATTTATTAATTATTTTACAAATATAGATCAGACCATCGCACAAGGTATTAAATATAAAGGTTACAAAAACTAGTTATTATTTAAACAAAAACGTTAATTCTGTATTTACGTTTCAGAGTGTTGATGAAGAGACTATTAGGAAAACTATTAATAATCTTCCCACAAAAAACAGCTCTGGATTTGATGGCATTTCATCAAAATTGCTCAAGATAATTGAGCCTGCAATTATAAAATAATTAAAGCTGTTAATAAACCAAGTTTTAAAATCCGGGATATTCCCAGACAAACTAAAAATTGCAAAAGTTATTCCTATATTTAAGAAAGACGATCCATCTTTATTTGAAAATTACAGACCAATTTCCCTTCTTCCCACAATTTCTAAAGTGTTAGAGAAATTAATTTTTATTCAATTATATTCATATTTCAATGATATGAAGCTTTTATTTGATAATCAATATGGTTTTAGAGCAAAATATTCAACGGAATTTGCTGCGCTTGAGCTAATAGATAGAATTATAACTCAAATGGATAATAATGATGAACCAATTAATGTATTTCTCGACCTTTCTAAGGCGTTTGATACTATTGACCATAACATTTTACTTAACAAATTAACTTACTATGGCCTAAATGGTTCAACTTTGCAGTTATTCAGAAGTTACTTACAAAACAGGAAACAATACACTGAATTTGAACAAATAAATTCAGACATCTTACCTATAACAATCGGCGTCCCACAAGGTTCAATCCTTGGACCACTATTATTTATCATTTACATAAATGATTTCTCACAAGCTAGTCAATTATTTAATTTCGTCATGTACGCTGATGACACCACATTATCTAGCTCTTTAAAATGTTTTAACAACAACAACAACACACGCAACAAAAGTACAGAATCCTTAATAAATGAAGAACTTTTTAAAGTTAATGAATGGCTAAACATAAATAAACAATTGCATACTATCTATCTTAGATATGACATAGATACGTATAAGTGACTCTCGTTGGCGTTAAAAGTTTACATTTTTATAATTATACTAATGTTTTTCTTTCTGTTAGATCCTTGATCGCGGAACCGATTACAATGCCCCGTTTCCTCGTTTTCTTTTGGAACTCGAGTTCCGCCTGTGTCACAATAAACGTGTTCATACTTTCTCTACGAGAATCTTCATTCTATAATGTCGTTGTACGCACAGCCCACGGCCAGTACACGACATTATGGTATTTGGAACCTGGTTTCCGACTATCACGGATTTTACGGCGGGCTATATTTATGTCTGACACTTTTGATTTCCAATGACGTGACATGGCCATAACTCAAGATTATCAACCGAAATGGTGAAGTTCATATTTACAAATGTATATAATAAATTACATAATGAACGTCATTTTATGTGTTGTTGTAATTCTGTCAGTGACAGTGTATTGGCTATTGTATTGTGTGATGGGCGTACGTTTTCCCCTCTCACTGCCTGTGGCCGCCGGAGCTTGGTCTGATGTTGTGACAGCTAACCTAGCGCTAGGTCTAGTTTCTGCCCCTCTTAAATTTTATTATATTTTTACAAAATTTATAACCCCAGAGAAATTTCTGTGCATTGACTCAATATCAGTAGTTTCAATGACAATGGAGTGCAAACAGATTGATGTGCTTTCTGTGAAATATTTCCGACTTCTTAGAGTTAGAATTAGGACCAAAATTTAAAATGAAATTTCACGGAACGCGGAAGCCATCTGGCATCTATTTCTGCTTATAAAAAGCTCCACCGTGACAGTGTGGTAACGCAACATACTAAAATGTTTAAACTACGCGAGGCCGTTCGATATCACCTTTCAAGAAACATTCTTTCGTTCTGCAAATATTCTTCATTGTTGTGTGATAAACTGAAATGTGGCGTTTGTTTACATCACGGTCATCGATGTGTCATTCAGTACCAACATTTGTCTCAAAAGCCTGTTTACCTTTTTTTAAAGAGATGTGCACATCATCTAGCAGGGGCAAGGAGGGTGCTGGGCGGTTCATTTACATATATATTTGAGTCCTTTGGAAAATGGGTTTCATGTGTCGAACATAAATGTATATACATGTACAGAGATACAGGTGTCTTGTCATATAAATGCTCAGTGGGGAATACAGTCAATTAGAACAAGATATGGGTGTCACATATAAGATCACTGTTCAAGATGACTCGGGCGGAGATAAGTGCCATTTTTCTCTCTGCTGCAAAGAATTAAATCTGGGTCATCCACGCCAAGGTGTCTACAATCTGCAACAACATCTAATGACCCAACAACATCAACAGAATTTCACTCACAATCGGAATATCTCCAGTGACGATGCGGCTGCAGCTATGGAAGCATGGAAGGAGATACGATTGATTGACAAAACCACCATCATGATGCTGAATAATAGTATTTTTCGATTAATTATATTTTATATATCTGTGGATTATAATTCTTTATAAGGTATCTTCAAAAGTTGATTTTCATACTGTTGGTAGTTATACATACTTATGCATACTATACCATATTGTATATGTATAATGTTCATGTATAATCTACCATATTGGTAGGTGATCTTTCGCATAATAGGAATGATTTTGTGTGGCAGTGCTGTATGTTTGAAATGCCTCTGAACATATTACAGTGTCAACCCATCTTCACTGAAAAACTGTATAACATACAGTGTACATATAAATCTTTGACAATTTTACAATTTCAGATTAGTGCGAGTCCGACAAAGGCAAGAGTATAATACTCGACGCACCACAGTATCTGACAGTCCTGATAACGAACATATAGTTTCTGATTATGCTGTTATAGATCAGGAAGGGAAGACCTTCAAGGTCGGGACAGTCCAAAGGATTGTACTTTCTGGTCAGCGTGGAGCCAAAGACTATAGGCTGCCCGTTCCCTACAATCATGACAATAAGGACAGGCTGACAGACTATATCTGCTTCCATACTCTAGAACAATCAGGAGATGATGGTAATAGCCCAGGATGTACATCGTCATCTATCCCATTCAAGAACATCTTCAGCTACACTAATCTATCTATGAGGGACAACATCTGATGTTAAGAAAGGAAGAAGTAGATGTTCTATCAGCGGAAAGTGCCAAGCTGCTGGTACCCAATATGAAAAAGACAGGACAGAACAAACAAAGACTACAACAGAATCAGTTCACTGCAGATGATGACAGATTGCGAGAACAAATAAATGCAACAGAGAATGACACTGATCTGAGGCGATCACAGAGAGAGCGCACTGTGATTTCCAGTATCTTCTCTTAAAATACTGTAAATCACTTCCTGTCTGTGAAAGTAGTGAGAGACTTGTATTAATATGTGAAGCCAAGACTTCTAGATTCGATCTATAATTCAAGCTTAATGCAACAATTAAGCTCTTGCATTTGTAGACAGGCCGGGTACATACAGAACAATCCCATTGTTATTGATACCTTGCAATCCGTCGATTGTAATTACATGAACATGTACTTTCATTATGTCTTCACATTTCCGAGGTAATGTTTGTTGACATCAATGTTTTGTTGGTCGTACGTAGTTTTTGTTTCCAAGTATATGTAGTACTATAGTGTTTGTGTCAATGTGTATGTATAGTGAGTGCCATAGTGTTTGTTTTACTTTACCTATAGTGCCATGATCTTCAAACATTTGGTATCACCTGAAATGGTATATCAGGATATTAGTTTGTAATAGTACTAGTCTTATCGTAACATGATCATGCCTGCCATTCTGTATCACGATCATGCTTGCCATTCTGAATCATGATCATGCTTGCCATTCTGAATCATGATCATGCTTGTCATTCTGAATCATGATCATGCTTGCCATTCTGAATCATGATCATGCGTGCCATTCTGAATCATGATCATGCTTGCCATTCTGAATCATGATCATGCTTGTCATTCTGAATCATGATCATGCTTGCCATTCTGAATCATGATCATGCCTGCCATTCTGAATCATGATCATGCCTGCCATTCTGAATCATGATCATGCCTGCCGTTCTGAATCATGATCATGCCTGCCATTCTGAATCATGATCATGCTTGCCATTCTGAATCATGATCATGCTTGCCATTCTGAATCATGATCATGCTTGCCATTCTTAATCATGACCATGCCTGCCATTCTGAATCATGATCATGCTTGCCATTCTGAATCATGATCATGCTTGCCATTCTAAATCATGATCATGCCTGCCATTCTGAATCATGATCATGCTTGCCATTCTGAATCAATTGCATAGGTTAACTGTGAGACGTTTGAGAAATGTTGCATGGAGTATGCTACATTGTTGATTGTGCTGGCTTTGTAGACATGGTGCTGCAATCTCATATTTTACAGTACTCTGTCATAGTAGTTACATATCTAGTCTTTGAAATGTCTGAATGTTTGTATAGTCTTGGTTTCATTTTGATTCAGTATTGTGCTACAAATGTGTTGGATTGATTAGATATCCAAATTAGTATACAATACAACTCAGGCATTGTGTACGTGTTAAGGTTCACCACTAGTGCCATAGAATGTAATATATGTGTTAGCATTTGATTTGGTATTCATGTTGAGTAGAAACGTGAAAATAGTTAACATTGACAGTAGTCATATTTTTCAGTATTTTGATGCATCAAATTGACTTCGTGAAGTAACACTATGCATTGGTTGTAATCAAATGCCAAGTCAAGATATTTTAGTATAGTATTTGCCCCGCATGCATTCAATAACATGCTATCATAATTCTCAACTCAGAACTGGACATAACTAAAAGATGTACATATTAAAACAGTCACTCGTGTGACTTAGCATTAATTGCTTTGCTGGATTATTTGTCAATAAATTATAAGCCTATCATAAAGCTAAACTGGTTAGCATGCCGAGTTAGGTGCAATGTACATATATGTATTGGAATAACATAACATAAAATAACATAACATAACGTTTATTTGACCCCATATAGGTACACAATTAATTGGTTTTTGAACAGCACTTATACTGTAATAAACAATAAATATAAACATTATGCAGACATACATAAACGTATATAATTGTATGTTCAACATACTATTCGGAAAATACATACAAACGCATGTTCAGCTATTATGGTATTGGTGTACCATAGATATTAATCATAGCTTATTCAATCGGGGTCGGTGACTCCTATTAAGACACAATTGTCGCTATCATAGGAGCCACCCTATTTACGTGATAATTTATGTGGTCATTTTACAAGGTGTCTATCTCATGTATGTTTTTTTGGGAGTGCTTGTTTTATGTGAGAATGTAAGTTTGTATGTGTGCTGGTTGCCTGAAGCTAGCATCAAATGTATTGTATTTAATGGTTCTGTTGACATGTGTAGCAATTTGATAGAGTGCATGAATCATTATATTTGTGTAACAAATATGTTTTTATATAAAATGAGAAGCCTCGCAAACTGTGAGTATATATTTTGTCTTTGATTATATCGGGGGTGTCATTTATAGCATGTGGTAGGCTGTATTTGAGACATTTCATTGCAAATTCATGCTTAGTTCTAAAAGTATGTATATAATTTTTTTCACGAGTATTATAATTATGTATGTTTACACTTGGGATAATTTGCCAGTTAAGTAAATAAGGAGGTAACATTTTATGGATGTATTTAAAGTAACATTTTAATTCATGTAACTTTAATATGTCTTCTACTTTTAGTAGTTTAAGTTTTTTTTAAAGTGGTTCCGTGTGTGAGTTGTATTTGTTTAAGGTTATTATTCGCACAGCTTTTTTTTTATTTTTGTAATTCTATTTGTTTGGTATCCCCAATAATTGATATGAGATAATATTAATGTGTTATATAACAACACTTTTATATCTAAAGGTAATACATATTTTAATCTGTTTATTATGCCAATTGTTTTGGAGCACTTATTTGAAATTTTCTCAGTGTGTTTTTTCCAATTTAGGTTAGTGTCTAAAGTCAATCCTAGAAAGTTAAATTCATCTACTCTTTCAATATTTATATTATCTATTTTAAGCGTAAGAGTCTGCGTGCGTTTATTAGGCATATGAAAAATCATGTATTTTGATTTGCTTTTATTTAAAGATAATTTATTTATGTTTAGCCATTCATTAACTTTAAAAAGTTCTTCATTTATTAAGGATTCTGTACTTTTGTTGCGTGTGTTGTTGTTGTTAAAACATTTTAAAGAGCTAGATAATGTGGTGTCATCAGCGTACATGACGAAATTAAATAATTGACTAGCTTGTGAGAAATCATTTATGTAAATGATAAATAATAGTGGTCCAAGGATTGAACCTTGTGGGACGCCGATTGTTATAGGTAAGATGTCTGAATTTATTTGTTCAAATTCAGTGTATTGTTTCCTGTTTTGTAAGTAACTTCTGAATAACTGCAAAGTTGAACCATTTAGGCCATAGTAAGTTAATTTGTTAAGTAAAATGTTATGGTCAATAGTATCAAACGCCTTAGAAAGGTCGAGAAATACATTAATTGGTTCATCATTATTATCCATTTGAGTTATAATTCTATCTATTAGCTCAAGCGCAGCAAATTCCGTTGAATATTTTGCTCTAAAACCATACTGATTATCAAATAAAAGCTTCATATCATTGAAATATGAATATAATTGAATAAAAATTAATTTCTCTAACATTTTAGAAATTGTGGGAAGAAGGGAAATTGGTCTGTAATTTTCAAATAAAGATGGATCGTCTTTCTTAAATATAGGAATAACTTTTGCAATTTTTAGTTTGTCTGGGAATATCCCGGATTTTAAAACTTGGTTTATTAACAGCTTTAATTATTTTATAATTGCAGGCTCAATTATCTTGAGCAATTTTGATGAAATGCCATCAAATCCAGAGCTGTTTTTTGTGGGAAGATTATTAATAGTTTTCCTAATAGTCTCTTCATCAACACTCTGAAACGTAAATACAGAATTAACGTTTTTGCTTAAATAATAACTAGTTTTTGTAACCTTTATATTTAATACCTTGTGCGA
Organism: Paraescarpia echinospica; assembly: GCA_020002185.1. NCBI lineage: Eukaryota > Metazoa > Annelida > Polychaeta > Sabellida > Siboglinidae > Paraescarpia > Paraescarpia echinospica. The sequence goes on along the minus strand of CM034544.1, from coordinate 48,051,172 downwards.
TGGTCTGATCTATATTTGTAAAATAATTAATTTGTACGATTTTTTGAAAGAAATTCATTAATAACTTTCCAGGTATTTTTTATATCATATTTAAATCGATTAAATCTTTGTTCAAAATACACTTGTTTGGCTGCACGAATATTTTTCTTTAATATCGTATTATAAGTTTTTAGGTTAATATTAATAGCTTCATAGCTTGTCGAATTTGGTTGTGTCAATTTTAATTGTTTATAGAGTTTGTCTCGATATTGAATAGATTTTAGCAATCCTTGTGTAATCCACGTTGATCTTTTATGTTTATATTTATTAAATTTCACCAGCTTAGTTTGCATATGCTTATTTTTTGCCCGTATAATTTCTTCGTAGATTATATCATAATTTAAATTTGTGTCTGCATTTATATTTTTATTTAGCTTATTGTATATCTCATTTGATTTTATTTCGTGTTTAACTTTATGCATTGCCTCTTCATTTAGTATATTTATTTTAACATATTTAGGTGGAGATTCAGTCTTTAATGAGACGTTGATGAATATAAAATACGGCTGATGATCAGAAATTTTTTTGATTAAAATCCCTGCATTACTCTCCAATATAGATTTATTAAGTTTACAAAAGAAATTATCTATTAAAGTACCATTTGTTCTAGTAAATCTAGTAGGAAGAGTAATTTGCGGGTAAAGGCTGTGTGATATTATGGTGTCAAAAAAGTTACTATATGCATCATTTTCATTTAATTTAAGCAAATTTATATTAAAATCTCCTGCGATAATGAGATTGTTATTACAGTTGTTTTCCACTGATGATATTATAGAAGTAAATTCATTTATAAAAGCATTTAAGTTATCATTAGAAGTTCGTGGAGGTCTATATATGTTTCCAATGGTTATGCTCTTAGATAGATTACCACCATTTATTTGGACTATCATCCCTTCCCACTGTTCGTACATGTTTACATTTAATATAACCTCTGATCTATATTTGTTGTCAACATATATTATTATCCCTCCTTTGTTACTGCACGTCTTACCTTGAGCTAAACAGTCATAACCATGTAAGGAAAATTGTGATAGGTCATCGTTTTCTGATTTCCAAGTTTCTTGTAAGCAGATGACATTAAATTTAAAATTGTTACTACTTAGCTCTTCTACAAAAGCTTCAAGTTCGTTAAATTTAGAATTTATTGATTGAATGTTAGTGCTTAAGAAATTAAAACTCGTAGTGTTTATCTGTGTAAGTTTGCTAAACTTATCAAAGTCATAATATGATGACCGACGTATTAGTTGAGGTTCATAATTTTCAACATCATTTGTGTCTAAGATGTTAATTAAGTCATTGTTATTAATACCTCCTAACAAGGAGAGGAACGTATCGTCTAATGTGATGCCTTTATATAATTTGGTATTTATTATATGTATTTGTTATTATATTTGTATGTGTGAATGAATGTTCAACAAATTGTGATATATGCATTTACCGATAATGAAATATATTTATCGCATTGCCTGTCGTAAGTTTTATAGACGTAATGCACTGAACGTAAATGTGAGATTGATTAAACATATAAATGTGAAAACAGTTTGAGATAGACATCTTGTAGTTTGGTATATATATATAAAAATAACATAAAATAAGAATGATTTGCATAATGAATGCAAGAAGACCTTGTCATGGGAGAGGTGTAGAGCATACAGTATTAAAACGGTTTTACAAGCCACAGATATATTACCTGAGTATTCGTAGTAACGTACTAATGCATTTCACAGCAACAGAACGAATACATGTATTAAGATAAGTTCAGTGAGAAGCTAAAGTTTTTGTATATATAAAGTACAGCAGTAAAATATAGTGCAATACAAGGTTAAGCATTTTGCTTCATTAACCATTATTACTGTGATATGATAAGATTTAATTATACACATATAATCGCACACATACATATACATACTTGAAAGTTATTTCTGTGTATATATAGTAATATTACTACAGGTTTACATTTCACACAAAAACAAAGATTCTGCGAAGAAGCTACCCTATTTTCATATTGTGCAATAAGTAACACAGTGCTTTCATTTCAGATTTATACATCATATTTGTCAATCCATTTTTCTGACAATAAAAAAGAGAAAAATATATTATTAAATTATATAAATTAAATACATACGTTTTTATATATTAGCTGTACAACTATTTCAGCTAACAAATATACAAAACAACATGACTAGCATTCAACTCAAAGAAAATTATAAAATATATATTTTCATAAGAAAACAATAATAAATTACAGTTTCAGTTTAACGGGATGTGCATCAGTGCACAAGGAGCTGGAGCTAATATTTCTAGGAAACACTAACACTAAATATTATGTTACTAAAATCACTAGAAAACAGTCCACAGAGAAACTGAAAGTCGAGAGTACAACAAGTCATTTGCAATTTAGATAGAGCAGTTTAAGTAGATTGATTGTTCAGCATGTAGTAACAGCCTAACTAGCTAGGAATGTCACCAGATACATTAATAATATTCCCAATATCTCTGATGGCACTGCAATAACACTTGCATGTAATCACTGAATCAAAGTAGAAAATACAGTTTAACATTATGCAGAAGTCGACGTAATGCTGTCATGAGTTTACGTCAGCTTTACAGATATTGTAATTTGAGAGAAGGAAAAGGAGAAGAAGAGAACGAGAAAAAAACCAGCTTGTAGAGAAAGAACTAGAAAAGATAATAATTTAAAACGATTAAAGATAATATTAACTGACATTACATTATATTATCCCGGAGTCTGCAGAGTCAGTAAAGAGGACTTATCTCTCTTTTAATTGACCTCGCTGCGTAGATCACGTCTCGCTCAGTGGACTCACGTTGCGCAGTCTCGTGTAACGAAAATAATAAAACATTAACAAAATATCGTTCGTATACAGGGGCCGATTCCCGGTCACAGGCCACGTGTTCAACGTAGAGTGTTCATATCCTCCTGCGTGTGGATGACCCTGATCGTGTTTGCTAATGTCTTGATTACCACTTTCCCATTATAGGTCCAGCAGTCGGCAATTTTCTTCGCACGTTTCAACTGCCTTGCAGCGCTAGCCAGCGCTGCGCGGCGCTGCGTCAAGTCCTCGTTGACGAAGATTTGGTGTTGGTTTTCACTGACGCTGTTACGCAATCGACTTCTAGCCCGTATGACTTCGTCTCGCACGTTAACTCTGTTGAATCGCACAATGACTACACGATGTCGATCGCCTGTGTCTGCCCTTTTGCCAAACCTATGGCTGATTACAATGTCCTCTTGTGTCACTGGGGGGGTCACTGCCATTTTGATGGTTTCCACTACTTTGGCAGTAGTGTCCTCCCCCGCCCCAGTTTCAGGGATTCCATGAAACCTTAAGTTGCATCGTCGGGAATATTGTTCAATGTTATCGCACTCACTTTCAAGATGACCAACTTTTTCTTCGAGGGCTACAATTCTGCGCTCTTTGGTGTCAAGCTTCGAGTTCAGATCAGCGATTGTCTGCGTGAGGGTGTCGATCTTATCGGCCAGTGCTTGAGGGTACAACGCTAATCTCAGTTTTCGTAATACAGCGTCATCATTCAACAATTCCACGAATTTTAGCAGCATCACATCAGTGTCCTGAACATCACTGTCAGTAACACTGGACGGTTTACGCTTTGATGGCATGATTATCTGAATTTCTGTTCTCCCACGAAATGACCACGACTTAGACCACGGCAGCCATCTTATATGTCCGAATACACACACCTATACTATATATATTTTATATGATTTAAATACGTACTTAAAAATTGTGTCTTTCTTTCTTTGTCCCTAGATCAAGAGTATACCCTTTAATATTGGATGCCCTTATCAAGGGTAGGGGTATGTGACCTTCGGCTGCACACCCCTACCCACATGTAAGGGTAGTGCCCCTCCCCGGGGTTTTAACTAAGACTGTGTTAATGCCATCAAAATGTTTATATTATTTGTGTGCGCGCGTCTGTTAACAAAATTGTATGCTATCGTGTACATGCATGTATTACGTGTGTGCGTGCAATGCGCGTGCTTATATATCGGCCTGCCTGTATACCTACGTGCTTGCGTGTGTGCGTGCGTGTTAAGACTAGTCTAACTATGTTGACGGTATACCGGCCGCCTAATTGTTCTTAGTAAGCCCGTAACAACGGTCGCAATTTGAATGGTTGGTTCACCACGGGAACATATTTAAATATAAAACAGAACATCCATTTTCTATTTCAAAACAAACTTTATTGGCAATACGGCCGAGTCGGGCTGAGTTAACTGCTATAAGTCCAGAAGCAGACCACCGCCAGAACATAGGGTCCTGCGTGGCGTGTGATGATGTATTAGTGACGATAAATACACAGGTATGCCTGCATACATACAATTTGTACTGGATATGCTTTCTCACTGAGAGCCCATCATTATCGACTTTTAGTTTTGACCCTAGCATTCCTGGACTATTTGCGATTTGTCTTCACTGGCAAATCCTTGTGCTTCGTGTAGTTTATTGTTGCCAGTATTTTGTGTCCGGTACTTCGGAAAGCTGGAATAAGTAATTTTCAGTGGTTAATTTTCATAAGCTGAATAATTAATAATAGGAATCATTGCATTGACTCGTATAATCGATTCATTTTTATAATCAATGAAAGAACGAACATAAATGAAAGATAGAATGAAAGAACAAACGCCAATGATTAGCAAATATCAATAATAAATATTCAAAAAATGCCTATATTACTTTTGTTGGGCGCAAGTGATCCTTCGTGTTGTTGTTGAACTCTGAGGCCTCAAGGAGTTCCGAAGACAGTCGGAAGTTCAGGAAAACATACAAGGGTGTCCTTGCATCATTTTTCTCGGCCACAGTTCTTGATCTATTCTCGACAACTGCCAAGTTCGTGTAAAATTTGAAAATGTGCAGCGCAGAAAACACTTTGAGTTGGATGTTTGTGCTAGAATTTCACAATGTGTACAAATGCATTTGTTTATTTAGATATTCCTCGTATTATGATTTATATTAAGCTAATAAATATTATGTGATGCTCACACTATAGCTGGTTACTTGGAGAAATCATAGTTTCCACATTCCCAGTCATTTACCAGCACAGACACTCCTGGCAGTTTCCACCTTCACAGTCATTTACCAGCACAGACACACATGGCAGTTTCCACCTTTCCAGTCATTTACCAGCACAGACACTCATTGCAGTTTCCACCCTTACAGTCATTTACCAGCACATACACACATGGCAGTTTCCACCTTCACAGTCATTTACCAGCACACACACACATGGCAGTTTCCACCTTTATAGTCATTTACCAGCACAGACACACATGGCAGTTTCCACATTCCCAGTCATTTACCAGCACAGACACTCTTGGCAGTTTCCACCTTTATAGTCATTTACCAGCATAGACACACATGGCAGTTTCCACATTCCCAGTCATTTACCAGCACAGACACTCATGGCAGTTTCCACCTTTATAGTCATTTACCAGCATAGACACACATGGCAGTTTCCACATTCCCAGTCATTTACCAGCAGAGACACACATGGCAGTTTCCACCTTTATAGTAATTTACCAGCACATACACACACAGCAGTTTCCACCTCCACAGTCATTTACCATCACAGACACACATGGCAATCACTTTACTGCACACTTTCTGTACACAACTTTCAGCGAGTTGATTCAGCATTTGGTTATAAGCCCCAGTAGCTGATGTTACTACAGAATTGTTTATATTTTTATTTAAGATGTCAATAACTGAAATATTTCAATATGATTTTGCATTCACGGTAGGGAGTTCCGTTGTTTAAAAATGGTAAGTACTACACTCTAACCTACAACAATTTGTTTGTATAAATTTGACTAAATATGTGTTAACCATTTTTTATATGGAAAATGTAAGTGACTTTTCCTATTACGTACGGCGAAATTGGGAAGTACCAGTATATCAACCAAAAACATTCATATTTGAACATGCCTACACATTTCACAAGTACGATATATTACCACCTACATATATGTAGTATTGTACCATGTTACACCTGGCACTGCGTCAACGCCAAAGGGCACTCACTTGCATTAATTAACAGTTACTGTTTAACGTTAAATTTGTTTTTGCCATGGGCATGGGCCATGGCATGCTGCATATGTATAGGCTATAGCCATAGCTGGGCTGCGCTCTTGCGAGCGTAATTAGCCTTGAGGCTGAGATGCATGTACAGTTGCGTTATGGTGTAGCGGCCTGTGCGTCAAATATTTAAAATCATAATAAAACTATGTTAGATTAAAAAAACAGTTTAAAGTGCACTTTGGCATCTTCCTCAGGGTGTGACTGGCGGTGGCTGCAGGTTGTGTAAGCCATTTAAAGAAGTGTTTAAGTGAGGATGCTGATGTGGTGGAAGCTGGAAGATGGTTCCAGTCTGCTACTGTCCGGGGGAAAAAAATGATAAAGAACTGGGTGGTGGACATGTTCCTAAGGCTAAGCCAATCCTTAGGTTTAGCCTTAGCCTTAGGCTTAGGCTTAGCCTTATACGTCTTAGACTTAGTCTTAGTATCCGCTAGGTGGCGTATTTCCTTCTAGCGGCCAAAACTGATCCATTTATTATGCATGAAAATCTGTGTCTGTTGTTAGTGACGCTTTCCATAGCATCGTTATTTAAATCCCAAACCATCTCAATCTATAAAACGAATTGCTTTTACTTTTGTACTTAAAGTTATAACTAATTATTATGTAATTAACTTTTTAATATTATATTAACAAATTTATTTTGTTACGTCTTTAGTTATGACATTTCTTTTCATACTACACCACATAATTTCCATCAAGTGATATAAGTTGTAGTTTACATTATTTATTTTGTGAATCACAACATTGAAATAATATCGATGTTGTGTGCACTAAGAACAGTGTGATAATATACTGTTCATAACATTCTCTAGTATGTGCATACAATTCACTGTTATGCATTTTTGTTTCAGAATGGCAACTCAGCAATGGTCGACCGGTCAGCTCACGTTATTTTCAAAGTACTGTTTAAAAATGCAATTTGTTAAACCTACTTTTCAAAATTCTGAGTTCTCTCCAAATTGCCATTTTCGTAAAGCTACTTTTCAAAAAAGTTCTTCATAAACGCACGAGACTGTGCCTAATTCAAGACGTGGGCCTACACCAATGGCTGGAACTGATGCTGGTATGGGTCAGTTCTTCCTCGACAGCTGGCATTTATGATCTCTGCAAGTGGCTAGTGTCAACATCTCTACACATCAGTTGATAAGCTTGCAAGTCCCACTACATGCAAAAAGACTGCTTTAAAAGTGAAGAACATTACTGCACACCTCAAGTTGCAATGAATTCCAAAAAGCATGTTTCACGCAAATTCACTGTTGCTACGGAAACTTCAAACGAATGCTGCATGAATCTGATTTGAGATGATCCTCTCTCTGTGGACAATATTCTGATGTGGCTCCTCATGCAAAAAATTCATTATACATCAGTTGTTCAACTGAAAGTTACAGACATAATGCAAGATGATACAAGAGTTGAAAATAATTACTAGACAAAGATTTACAAATGATTTTTACCTGCAAGACGTTTTACTCGTTATAACTATATGACTTTACAAACATTGCTGCACTAGGTAGGCCTACAACTGTTGTTGTACGTGCAGGACTTTGCATGTTGTTGTGCTGCCTGAATTACAGAACATGCTGCTCTACATCTGCAGGACTTTATAATGTTGCATTGGACATGCATCCTTGGACATATGAACATTTATGCAATACATTTGCACTGCATTATATGCATCTAGTGTTTCATGAAATTATTAATGTTGCCGCTATGTTTGAATATGTTATAATAAATGTTCTTAATATTCATTCTGTTGTAATGTTTATCCATTTAATTCCCTTTATATTTACCTGTTGTGGCATACTAATTACATAAATGTTCATCAATTAGTCTGCATGCATTTTATTACAAAGTCACATTGAATTCAGATTGTTGTATTAACACATTTTTCATACTGTTAATCCTCTTTAATGAATTAAGTGTTTAAAATTGTTAAACTAATTAGGAAAATATTAAACTAATTATGTCATGCATAATTGGTAACATTTCAAGTTGATCTATTAACAATTTCTTTAATTCTTATAAGATTGGTATGCCCATTTCCTAATTAATTGTAGGTCAATCATGCCATTAATCCCTGTAAATAGGTCAAATAATAAATTAGGTTAACTGATTAGGTCATCAACAAATTATGGATTTTAAGAGGTAGCAGTCAATATATTACAGTCTAGGTTAATTATTAAATATAGGTCAATTAATAAGGTCATTAAATAACTAATTTCATACTGTGCTATAACAATATAATATATATTAACAATCTTCAACCCTCTAATAGTTTAGTAGGCATTTCCTATTTAATTACATTTAAATAATTCAAATAATCACAGTAATTAGGTTAAATATACAATGAAGGTCAATTAATTAGGTCATGGTCAAATCATATCAATATGATTTTTTGGGTCACATAACTTCTTATTTCGCATAAATATCTTCAGCATACACAATTTTATGACCGATTTCCTATATAATCAAATGCAGTACGTCAAGCTTCTGGGGCCAGTTTGGGCACAAGAAATGGACTGAAATTCAATACAAAAAAGTTTTGTTTTTCTGAGAACAAAAAGTGGAATTACGTCGGAAATAATGAAGATATCACAAAAATTCAAAAACTGTCATAAACTTCATAACAAACTATATCTTGTGGAACCATTTAATTGAAAAAATAGCGTATTTGAATTTTTACTTGATATATCTATTTACACTTAGTCTTAGCTTAGACATAGTTGTACTACTACTACTATAGTATAGTACTATAGTCTATACTGTATTATTTTGCCTTGTATATTTGCAACTTAGATAAACTTATTACTATTAGTATTACTATTATTATTCTTACATATAAGAGATATGCTATAAAAAGGAAAACGTCATTGCCATATTAATACATTGTTTACAGTCGGTAACCTGATGTAGCCATTTATAGGCCTTCTACAGATTACAGTGCCACTGGCGAAATCATTTACGCCGCTAAACATAAAACAACATCGTTGTCCTACATAATATGCTATTACAGTAGACACTTGTACTTTATGTATAGTACCTTATTACAGGCAGATGTCTTGCCTTTCTTTTCTGTTTGGAAAACGGAAAAAAGCTTTACCAGGAGATGACGACTTTCTGCTTGACAATTCTTAGCCGAACAACAACAACCCCACCGATTTGACGTCTAACATCGCGCGCTGCCGGTCCCACGGACGCATGCGCTTGCCTCCCGAATGGCGAACAAAAACCTTCAGTGTAGACTGCCATTTTCACGCTCAGTGACGCCTCCTGTCCAATATTCGGGAGTCAAGCGCATGCGCCTACGGGACTGGCAGCGCGCGATGTTAGCGTATCTATTCAGTCACCTCATTTCATCAGAATAATCACCAAGCTGTGATGTGTAATACAAAATGAAATACATTAATGTAATCGATGAAGTTTTTTACATATCACAATTCAAATAATGAAATTTGCAAACAAAACACGTAGAAACGTTGCAATTATTTATTGAGCCATCTGAACTTCGTAGAGTTTCATCAGAATAATCATCAGGCTGTACCACTTATTATAAAATTCAAATATTGAGGTTATCGTTGAAAATGTTGAGCAATGGTAATGCAAAGAACTGCATTTTCTGCACGCGTATGGTCTGGCTTGGCGCAACTCCAGAATGGCGGACGAACTGCTTACGTACTTTCCTCGAACAATGTAGATAGCGCGCGCTGCAACGTCTTGTATTGATATACGGTCTTTGATATATAGTGTCTTTTGGGTACGGCGGACCAATCTCGTCATCTCTCGCCAAGCAACCCAAACCATTTGCGTTCTTTTTTCCAAACACGCCGTTGTGTAGGCGCAAACATGGACCTGTTTTTCGTGATACGTGATATGATCATCTTTGCTTCGTGTGTACCGATCATTTGTTTAGCAGGTAAAATATGCATTCGTTTATATTATCATATTAATTCGATTGCAGCGACGCAAGACCGGCAAGTGAATAATATCATCTGTGAATATCGCTGTCACTATTTCGAATTGTTATTGATTTACCAATATAAAGCTCGTATTTTTGCATTTATACTAGTATAGGGAAATTAACAATATAAACGATTGTAAGGTTGTTCAACAATACATAAATGAACTTGAAAGATGGAAAAAATGGTCGACGGATTGTAATATATAAAAAAAACTATATACGAATAGCAAACTCAACAATTCCTAGTATTGGCAATTATCATCCCGTACGTATTGAAAGGATATGTCATCTTTTGGAAGTTAAATTTATACATACATCTTAAGTTAATATATGGATGCATATTTGTCACTTAATCTTGGAATCTCGTGATAACAAATTATGGAAAACGTCAAAACAGTATTTTGGGAGTTCTAAGGCTAAGTCTAAGTCAAAGAGTCTAAGTTACTGGTGGAGGCACAAATCGTGCGTTGATTTATTTTTGACGTGTTAACAAAGACCTGACCAAATTATTCCGTAACATAACTATAACGCTAACTATTTCATAAAATTGCTGGCTTCTTACATGAATTCCATACAGTGGCACAATATTCCATTTTGCATCGTATGATTGTTACGTCATAAACATTTTCTTTTGTCTTTTTCATTCTTCATTCTAAGATTACGTCTTAGTCTGCGTAAACACATGCAAGTGTCGCCTCACGCGCGCCATCCTGGCGTTAATTAACATATATTATACTATAATAATTCCTTCATTATCATATCTAGATTACATACCCATAATGTGTTATTTGAAAAGTTAGTAACTTGAACATAATTGTTTTAAATAATAAATCAAATTGCAGAAACGTTGTAAGATCTGATCTGACATAAATGGGTCTGTGTCTGTGACTATGACTGTCTATGTCAAGTTTATCAAATTGAGTTATACGTGTATGTATATTAGCTATCTGTGTAGTTGTAGCATGACATAGACAGACAGACAGTATTTATTTTGACCATCATAAGTACATAAACTACAATATCAAATTAATTGTAAGGTCTGGGAGGCTCCCATTAAGACAAGTATATGCCGCTATCATGGGAGCCACCCCACTGATGTAACATAATTATATGATTATCACGTGATCAACTATATATGCATATATATATATATATATATATATATGTGTGTGTAAACATAGTATGTTTAGTATAGTACATTATACTATAGTATAATATATAAATTAGTTTAAACAAATGCAAAGTCATGTCTAGTTTAAGAATGTCAGATGTAACAGTTAGAAATATGACAACATGATTAATAATTCTTGATAAAGTAATTTTTTGTATAAGTGGAAAAACCATATGAACTACGTGTATAAATGTTATCAAAGATGATGTTTGGAGTATTGTTAACAGTTTGTATAATGTTGTGTCTGATGTACTGTTTTCATATTGATGATTAACTCTAGGAATAAATAAGTTGTTTTTACCACGTGTGTTCTATTGGTGAATTGCAAAGTTATATGTGTATGGAATACGACTGAAGTATTCTGGTATAACCTTGTTGATAAATTTACAGTTTGAGCTGTTGGAGTCTATAGATGTCATCCAGCTTAAGAAATTTACATTCTTTGAAGATGGTCTCTGTGTGAGAATTGTGTTTACTTGAAGTAACTATTCGCAATGCTTTCTTTTGAAGTTTAAAAATGCGATGGGCTTGATAACCCCACATGAATATGCCATAATTAATCTTGAGAAGAAGGAGCGAATTATACATTATAGATAATATATTCTTAGGTAATACATGTTTAAGTTTATTTAAAATTACAATTATTTTATTGATTTTATTCGCTGTTTTGTTTAATCTGACTATCCCGAATTTAGGTGTTGGTTTATGGTGATACCTAATTTTTTTTTAATCATGTACACATTCAATATTTGTCCCAACTATTTTTATTTTAGGAAGTTCGATTTCCTTTTGGGGCATGTGAAATATCATGAATTTTGTTGTTTTAATATTAAGAGAAAGTTTGCCACCTGCATATATTTTATAATTCTTTATTTATATTTTTATTTTGGACTTGGCCATCCGGAGATTGGAATTTATTTAATGTACTAAAAAGAGTGGTGTCGTCTGCATACATTATGAATTTAAAATGATCACTTGAAAATATTATATCATTAATATATATGTTAAATAGAAGGGGTCCTAAAATAGAGCCTTGTGGGACACCAGTGTTTATGACAGCTTCTTCCGACTTGTAAGCGCCAATTTCAACATATTGCTTACGATTGTGTAAATAGTTTTTACATAGATCTAGTGCTGCACCATTTATTCCATAATAATTTAGTTTTTGTAATAATATGTTATGATCAATTGTGTCAAAGGCTTTAGAGAGGTCAAGGTATATGTTTATTGGGGTTGCTGATTGTTCAAGTTGTTGGACAACTCTGTCTATTATTTCTAGAGTGGCAAGTTCCGTAGAACGGTTTCCCTAAACCCGTATAGATTCTCACAGTATAAGTTTTTGGAATTTAAGTGTTCGTGTATTTGATTAAACATAAATCTTTCAAATATCTTGGAAATAGCTGGTAAGATAGAAATTGGACGATAATTATCAAAGATTGTCTTATCACCTTTTTTAAAAAGACGAACAACTTTAGCAATTTTTGATTTATCTGGAAATTTGCCAATTGTTATTGATTGGTTAATGATTAGAGTGACTGCTTCACTTATTTCATTTATAATTAGCTTTAGCTGTTTGGTTGATAGACCATCTTTATCACAGCTAGATTTTGGATGTAAGCTGTCAATTATGCTAATCGTTGTACATTTGGCTTAAAGTTGAAAGTCTGTATAAGTCTCTCTGTTAAATAGTCTTTGTAAGAGTTTTCTCCAGTATTGGTTATTTGTGATGCAAGTGTAGAACCAATATTGATGAAAAATGAATTAAATTTATTTGCAATAATAGTCTTTTCAGTTACTTTTTTTACCATCAGTTTGAAAGAAATCAGGAAACGTTTATTTCCCTGTCTTAGAAATAGATGGGACAAATATTGAATGTGTACATCATTAAAATACATAAATTGGGACAGCCATATAAGAAAAACCGCGAATAAAATCAATAAAATAATTGGAATTTTAAATAAACTTAAACATATATTACCTAAGAATATATTATCTATAATGTATAATTCGCTAATTATGCCCAAGATTAATTATGGCATATTGGTGTGGGGTCATCAAACCCATCGCATTTTTAAACATCAAAAGAAAGCAGTGCGAATAGTTACTTCAAGTAAATACAATTCTCACACAGATTCCATCTTCAAAGAATGTAAATTTCTTAAGCTGGATGACATATAAAGACTCCAACAGCTCAAACTTTATTACAAATTGATCAACAAGGTTATACCAGAATACTTCAGTCGTATTCCATACACATATATACGTTTGCAATTCACCAATACAACACACGTGGTAAAAACAATTTATTTACTCCCATTCCCAGAGTTAATCATCAGTATGCAACAAATTACATGAGACACAACATTATACAAACTGTTAACAATACTCCAAACATCATCCTTAATAAAATTTATACACAGTTTATATGGTTTTTACACTTATACAAAAAATTACTTTATCACAAATTATGAATCATGTTGTCATATTTCTAACTGTTACATCTGTCATTCTTAAACTAAATATGCCTTTGCATTTGTTTAAACTAATTAATGTATTATACTATACTATAATAAATTATACTAAATATAATATGTTTACACATATATGTATGCATATATAGTTGATCTCGTGATAATCATATAATTATTTTACATCAGTGGAGCCTCCCTGACCTTACAATTAATTTTATATTGTAGTTTATGTACTTATGATGGTCAAAATAAATACTGTCTGTCTGTCTGTCTGTCTGTCTGTCTGTCTTTCTTTCTGTCTGTCTGTCTGTCTGTCTGTCTGTCAATATGTCTATTAATTTGGGGTCCCCATTAGCAACCTGCATCGATCGTTTCTATCAACACTGATTTTCCACGGGATGACACATGCTCCCTGACAACGCACGTACATTCACTCAACGTCAATAACAACCAATAACGCTGGACGGCTCTACTTGCGCTCTGTGGTGATTATTATGTGCCCGAGTAGGTGGAGACTTTGAGGAACACTTGTTTTGCGAGCGGATACGTGTAGAGTGTCAGAAAAATACGACAAATGTGTCTCGCACACGAGAAGCCAACTAAAATTGTTTTCTCACGTGTTTGATTAGAACAAAATGCGTCTGTTTTACTGTAAAATAAAAGAAATTGACATTTTACAAAGTAACACAAATTCTGGTAATTTATAATTAGGACGTCATTGGTTTATAGGGTTTCCACCAATAATCTATATAGTGCAGGATATATATAATAAATCGGTAAAATTTCTGATTACATTTTGTTTTGATATGTGCATTACAGGCTTGGGCTCAAATCAGATGCATTTGCAAATGCCTCATTTACATTTGCATTTGAGTTTCAGGAACAAAACATTTGCATTTATTGTTGCATTTAAATGACAAGACCGAAAACACTTGCATTTGCATTTGGCTCGAAAACACTTGTAGTTGCATTTGCATTTGAAAGTCATAACCAACAAAATTGCATTTGTGTTTGAATAAAAAACACTTGCATTTGCAACGAAACATTTGCATTGGATTAAAATACTCTAGTTGTCCAAATGTCTTACTTGTGATTTTTTCTAATTGTCCGGTGTCTATAGTTTTTCATCATTATTAAGTATCAGTTGATATATTAAAAAGCGTGGACCTTGACCCTTATGTGCTGGCAGAGGTGAGCCATGTAGCCTGTCGTATCTCGTATACAAGAATCAACGAAAATGAGTCACATGCAGATGCTACACTGATGTTAGTTGAATATGCAACGCATATACTGATTACTGAAACATTAAAATATCGATATACTGATTACTGAAACATTAAAATATCGATATTTTCATTTGCACTAATGTAATCATGTACGGGTGCATTGGCTTAATTTAAAACATTTGTATTTGCATCAGGTCAAGCGCTTGATTTCCATATGTTGAAACACTTGCATTTGTATTTGAAATGTTTCAACACATTTGCATTTGAGTTTGAATTGTTTCAAAACACTTGCATTTGCACTTGTATCATTCGAAACACGGCCTTTACATTTAAATGGAATCACGTATCATAGCAAATACATTTACATTTCAATCATCTCAAACATCTGCATTTAAATGCGCTTATTCGCATTTGAACGAAAGCCTGGCACACTAGTGCAATACGGCAGATCACAAGTTTGCGTTGATATATACAGCAACATTGTGTTTAAACATATAAACCAATCACATTAATAATCTTAACTCTTGGCCACATACACACACATTATTCCCACACCCATACACATACACACACCATTCACACACACGCATACACGCACGCACGCACGCACACACACGCACATTGACTTTTCTGATTGTGCATGTATGTATTGCAGCACCTCTTGAGTGCCTTGTCAGTGAAATCGGGATCGAATATGCAGGGAATGTGTCCGTAACAAAATCCGGGCGAACATGCCAGGCGTGGGATGTTCAGATTGTAAGTCATACAATACGCAAAAGCGTATGCACACCAAGGATACTCGCTCGAGACACGGTCAAGACACGTTTTCAATGCGTCTTGACGGCTTCTCGAGCATCTCATCTCTACGCGTCTCGTGCCTGTCTAATGACAGTTCCGACGTGAGATATGTCATGAAAATCGACGACGGACACGAAACACTCACCATGTTTTGGATTAATCTGGAATTGAATGCTAAAACTGCATTCAAGTCGTGAGCCAAATAATGCACGCTGACCGTGTTTCTCAATTGCTGCAAAGTTCTTAAAATTATCCAAATATCAGTGATATGTCAATTGTAATAGACTAGGTAAATAATCTGGAAAAAAATCATTTTAGGGGCATGTCACAAGCTATCACCCATGCATGGATTTATTTATGACATTTACTGGTCAAAACCAACTGGGATGACCCGTTATATTGTGATTTGTTTTACTGCGTAGTGAGCTATTTTCTGAAAATGTTGACGGTTTTTTCACCATGTATATAGTCGGCTATTTATCTACTAATTGTAGGGCTATAACATAGTGAGCATGTGTTAAAAACTAGCCACGTGTGTACTGCAAATTTTAAATCAATATATAAGGTATAATTGAATTTAAATCACAAAACATACCAAACTATATTAACATTTATGCAAGCAACAACAAGGAGACAAATATATATATGAAAAAGGTCAAATGGATGACGTTTGTTTATTATGGGGAACCAGTGTATAAGCCTTTTTGGCCCACTGTCATATTTAAATAAAAGAAATGTGGAATTTCTAGAACAATTGAAAGGAATGACAGCAGAGCTTGTTATGTGTAGAGTTCATTTTAAAGCCAACATGATTAACTAAGCCAACATGACTAACTAAAAAGTGCCTTTCTGAATAGCACGCTATCTGCTCCCAAAACCACTAAATCTAAAATTATAATAATCCCAAAAGTGGGGGTATTTCGCTCCGATATATACAATTCCATACCATTCCTAAATTGAAAGTGGAAAAAGGCATGCACAGTCTCTTGCAATGAAACCCCGTGAACAAATCCGGTGCAAACCCTATGCTCACAATGAACTATAAATGTGGGGAAAGCATTGAGACCTGCAACCCCTTCCAATATCGATGCACACATCATGACTATACATCAAACATTCCTGGACGAAAAGTACGGAGGCGGGTGGGTCAAATTAGACAAACGTCTGCCCCTTTATGCTTTCGCAAATGGAGTGCGGGATCAGCTTGGGATTCACCTGAGGGAAGCGATCTAGTGCGCGCTGATTGGTTGATTAGATTCTCCCCACGGGAGTAATTAACATGTCCTCGCATAAATTAGCCTCCTCTAATCGGAGGCCTGCGTGCGCTGTTGTCTAGCACAAAATCCAGTATACAAATCGGCTGTGCCAGATGTGCACACCATCATTTCAGTTAGATTTAGTGACCGAAACTGTAAAATAGTTCAAAACAATTATTGATATACATCACACATGACAATTATTTTTGCATCAAACACTTCTCATGCCAAGTTAGTTGATATATGAGTATCTTGGCACATCAGTTGCGAACACAAGTGTCATGTTCAATGAATGTGATTAATGATTTGAAGTATTGAAAACCATACGTCATGAAATCGAACTATAATGTTACTGTATGTTGGCATATTGCGTGGTTTCCTTTTAAGTCCGCATGTAATATTGAAAGAGGCATTTACTACAACTATGCAACGTACTATTCTTTAAAATGTTAACATAGTTATCTATGTAGTTCTGCTATTAGTAAATCTATAATTATAGCCGAATGTGTTCGAGGTTTTGCGGTTATGAAAAATAGGTGGGTAGTGTTGGTGTTTTTGGTTATGCATGCAATATATTACCTTGTTTGTCAGACAATCTAACATTATTTCGTTTAGAAATTAAGATAGATTATCTTGAGATAAAAAACAATTGATATTTGCCACGAATGATATGAAATATTGTTCACCATCGGTCACATGTCCAAACTAAAATTTAACGAAATGTTAACATATCTGAGCATATATTGTGCTTTTCTTTCAAGTAAGTCTGTACTATTAAAATCTATATTAATAGCGGATACGTACCTCATCTTTCGCAACATTTGTATACCAACATTAGCTATGCAACTCTGTAATTGGTATAAATAATAACCGTTTGTGTTTGAGGACGGTGGTTATAAAAAAATAAGGGGGTCGGTTCAGTGCCTTGTTGTATTCAATATAGTACATTCTTTGTGTGACAAACTAATGTTAATTTATTAAGAGGACTGAACCGGGATTATTGTGATATAAAATAAGTGTAATATAAGTAATGTAAGTAATGAATTGAACTACTGTTCTAAACCATATTAAAATGTTAACATATCTTAGCATATATTTTCTTTTAAGCAGGTCTATAATATTAATATTCATATTGACTTCAAATCCGTATCTTACCTTTCCAAACATTTTGATATAAAAATTATATATATATATATCTATAAATTTTAAGTTAGATATCGATTCCAGTGTGTTTGAATATGGTGGTTATGAAAAATAAGGGGGTAGGGTTAGTGTTTTCGTATGCTATATTTTACATTGATTGTCAGAATTTCTAGTGTTGATTTATTGTATTGGGATTTATGGGAGGTAAAAATAATTGTGTTGCGTAGTTCATCAAACCCCCTAAGTCCATATTTGGAATAAACGACAAAAAGGCAATTAATGGTTGAACATATATATTCCACACTTAAGCCTTTACGTGCTTCTTGTACGTTTGGTTTTGCTATTTCGACTAACCAGTTGCTTGAGGTCACATCCAGCTTTAATTTGCTAACTTTTTAACGATAATTAATTACGCAGTTAGGTAATTAGTGATCAATGCTCATTTTGTGCATCAGACAGTTGTTTCCCCGACTCCGGCTGCCCAAGATCGAATCGAGCGGCAGCTTGAACTTTCCCACTTCACCTAACATATTCCTTCCCACTGTTCCTGCGCCGCTGACGCACTTGCTTCGCCCAGGTTTCAGGCTTTCTAACACTCTTTCTGCTTCGATTAGTATCCATTCTAAACAGCTGAAAATCGCACTCGTGTACTCTAAAACCAATCAAAACAAACAGAAAAATGGAGGCTGCGCTTGTTGTTGTGAACGACAGACTGGGCACATGGGGTCTTACTGCTTGTTCATTGCCTGGAAACACGCTATGACCCGCAAGGACTTAGTAGGTTGTTTACCCAGTATATGTAGCATTCAGGGCCCCAGTAAAACGAAGATAACATGACTTGGGTGCATAACATAATACATATTAGCATGTGGCTGTACAAATAGATAGTAGCGGCACCTGTTGATCAAATAGAAATGATTTATAAATGGACTTGGGGGTTGTTTAACTAAGCAGAACTATTGTCACGCACCAGATGTGTAAATATCGATTTGAACTATTGCACACCTTCGGTCAAGAAACCGTACTAAAATTGTAATATATCTTAGCATATGTTTTGCTTTTCTTTTAACTACGTCTATAATGTTGGTATGCTTATTTAGGGCTAATACGTATATCACCATTTCACACATTTTTATTAAAAAAGGGCTATGTATCCCTGTAATCAGTAGATAGCGGATTGTGTTTGAAGACAGCAGCTATGAATTGTCATGTGTCATATATTTAAATAATGGTTTTGAACTACGGTGCACCTTCGATCATGAAACTGAACTAAAATGTTAGTATAATTTTTATTAATTTGTGCTTTTATTTAAATTATATCTGAGATATTGATTTAAAGTTTGCTGCGTATGTTTCCATGGAGTCCATTAGTTGTACGTCATTGCCCTTATTTGGTGTCCGGTCGTCAAGGTGATCCGCCGACTTGGCTACGCACAACCGAATGTTGTGTTTTGTTTATCAGCAATATTTTGATCAGTAGTGATATATCTAACGATTGACAGTAATATACAATTTCTTAAGGTGGCTGGCCAAAGATTTTCAGCTGAAGAAGTAGTGGACTATTCCCCTCGTTTGATTGGAATAGACGCTGACGCGCCAGTAACATTTTATTGATCCTGGCACCCCCAAATGTATGGAAATATCCAAGGATGTTTCCAATTGTATTGGCAATTAGCAACTTTATACCCTTAATTACCTAATTGAATAATTAATTATTAACCAATTAACAAATATAACATATTTTTTACTAATTAACTAATTAATTACGGTTGGTGTTAACAAAAATCAAATGGGTTTACCAATTAATTAATTAATTAACACATTAACCTAACACTGCAAAATAGCAAAGAATTTTACAAAATTAATTAACTAATTAATTAACAAAAAAAGATCAAAGGGTTTTAATAATCAACTAACTAAATAAATATACGACCCTTTACAGCACGTTGTAGCTGAGTGCGGGGTTTTGGGCGCGTTTTATAGTGACTATATATAGCGGAGTTGCCTTCCTTTAAATGTTCTTACACAAGTGATGGAAACACGTCTATACGAGTTGGTAAGCCAGTGGCATAGAGATGGGGATATGATGGATATGGCTATTTAATTTGGTGGGTCAGCTTCTTTCCTGTCGAACTTTACCCGTGCCGAGTCGAAACGTACGGTCGGGAGTTTAAGTGTGTCGAACACGCCTATCAGTATAGAAAGGTGATGTTTAACGAACATGACGAATGCGCGGAAAGCATCAAAGAGGCAAGGTCGGCGAACATGGCGAAACGGAGAGGTACAGCCATAAGGATGAACAGAAGAGGTTCCGAGTGGGATGCTATCCGTGTCGACTGAATGCAGAACCTATTGATGACAAAGTTCACTACCTCTAAAAAGTTGAGAGAGGACTTGCTGGCTACTGCCGACGTCGAACTGGTGGAATGGGTGCCGTCGAAAGAACGTTTTTTTGGGGTCGGCTGCGGAGGAGAAAATGTCGGAACACGCTCGGAAAGCTATTGGTGGAGGTGTGTGATAAATGCAGAATATAAAACGGGGTTATGTACCTCGCGCGCGCCAGTTGCCGACATGAACAGGTCGTTGAATCATCCTTTTACGCTTATTGAAACCGATCCTACAGGGTGTGGTAAGACCACTTTTGTTACCCGAATCTTGCGTTTCGCATCGTCTATAATCGAACCGCCATCCGAGAAGATCATGTGGTGCTATGATCAGTGGCAAACCGCGTACGCATCTATGCCTAACGTAGAATTTGTAGACGGTTTACCGGACACGGCGACCTTTATTGCGAGAACGAGGACTTTCGTCGTCCTCGATGACCTTATGTCGGAAACGGACATTCGGGTGACGACCTTGTTCACTAAAAAGTCATCACTGCTACACGTCTCCTACAGAAATTGTTTCCGAAAGCGAAGGGAAACCGCAGCATCAGCCTGAACACGGTGTACATGGTGTAGTTCAAGAGTCCACGAGACGCAGGTCAAGTAGGCCACCTGGCGAGACAAATGTATCCGGATCAAGTGAAATACACGCAGGACGCTGGTCGACCTGAAACTGGAGACGCCAGAAATGGGGCGCCTGCGCACGAGCAACTTCACCGTTCAATACAGCAACGTGCAGGGAGTACAAAAGTCGAGACGCATCGTCCTAGTCGTCATTTGACAAGATGTCAGAACGTTTCAAAAACATATATTGTGTCTACACATGCTGAATAGCAACAAGAATATAAAATTGAGAAACTAGATTTGCTATCTATGTCATTGTGCATATAACATCCTGAAAGGAAACGTGAAATTGCCTGCTAAGCACAAAAAAATACAAACAAAACTGCACGAAACACCTGCGTCAGCTACAGTCATAAAGTGGGCGTCGGAAAGAAGCTGGAAATCCTGCAAACAGACCGTTTCCTACCGTCCTTGCTGGCTCCGTTGGCGGGTTCGTTCCTTCTACCGTTGCTCTGAGAGATGATAGGGTGATGGAGCGAAGAAGATTGCGTTGGTTGACACGTGTTTGGTGGAGAGTTTGCTAGCGCAACAGGTACAGCCGAATACGACTTTAGTAGCCTGGAAGCCGACACGAAGAGCGTTCTCGAGCGTTCTCGAGCGTTCTCGAACGTTCTCGAGCGTACGGATCTGTTTGAACGAGAAAATATGTTATTGAGCAATCAGCTGATGGATCGTTATTAATGCCACACGAGAAGCGGAAGGAACAGCCGGCACGTTTGTCTGAGGTGAATCCACCCGAAGAGACCCCGACAGCACCCCAGCTGACAGCAGTGGACCCGCCGGAGGCGGCGGTGATGGGTGGACTAAAAGGTGAAATCGTGGAAAGTTCCCCTAAACGTATGAAAAAAGAGTCCGACTGCCGCTGGAAAAACTGAAGGCGGACCTGTTGACTCAGTGGAACGATCGTGGGGAGTTCGTATTCGAAGAAATAACATGGTGGACCTCGTGAAAGACGTCCGGCGAAAAAGGAAGGCAAAATTTCCAGGGGTCCGCTTTAAAATGTCCATGGCGTTATACTTAACCCGGATCGCCGTGAATACATGCTGTTGCGAGCGGACGCGGACACCATTCACCGATCGTGAGGCCCTGTGCCGACTCGTCAATCATGCACAATCACGCGGAAACCTCGGTGGGCTGCCTATTAAAGAGAGATAAACTGTCTGGTGATGGCATAAGACGCTATGAACTAAATCTGAGTAGTCGTAGGAGTACTAGTAATAGCAGACGGGATGGAGGGCGACGCACTCATCGTTAGCTAGTACGATCATTCGTTCGTGTTCTGGTGCCCCGGGGGTATTTTGGTAAGTAAGGACACGGTATGGATCGACAACGTCGCGACAATGACCTCGACTGCGTCTACTTTGACGCGAAACGTGTAGGGAGTTACGGCGGCGTTAGCGCATTGCATCGAGCGACCTGCATAGCATCAACGCGACCGCGAAGCGATGGTTGTCTAAACAGGACGCCTACATCCTACACAAACCCGTGCACCATCGTTTCAAACGATGGCGCGTCGTAGTGGCAGGTCAAAGCCACCAATGGCAGGCTGAATTCATCGACGTAACCAAACTGAAAAAACAACGTCGGGATGACGTTCCTTATGACAGTCATCGACGTTTGTTTCGAAAAGGGCGTGGTGCGTTCCGTTGAAGAATAAATCCAATGCGGCTCTAGTGAAGGCGATCGAGAGTTTGCTGACGGAAGGCACGATGCCGACCGCACTACAGACCGACAAGGGTACGGAGTTCCTCAATCGATCCTTTGGAAGACGCATTGTATCCAGCACTACGTCACGCACAACGGGGAGACAAAAGCAAGCAACGCGGAACTGTTTAACCGTACGCTGTGGCGGTATTTCTCGAAGCACCAGACGTTGCAGTACGTCGAGTCATTGCCCGGGCATTAACGATCGTACACAACACCTACCATCGAACAGTCGACATGGGTCCGGCAAGTGTCGAAACCTCGATCCAAGAGACCGTGTTGTACAGCGAAGGCGGCGGACGAGGCAAACGGAAACTGCAAGTGGGAGATTGCATGCGCATCAGCAAATCGAAGAGACGGTTGAAGAAAGGATACATGGCGACCTGAAGCCAACAGCTCTTCACCATCGTAGGGGGAACCCTTTCCACCCGCCCTTTTGGCAGTTGTTAGAGGACGTCGGAACAGCACTACGCAGCATCTTCTACGAACAGGACCTAAACAAATATCCGTCTCGAAAAATAAACTTTATTGCATGGAGGCGGTTCTACAACTTAGTAAGGTGCGCAAAAGGGAGCAGAGATGCTAGCGAAATGGTACGGATACCCGACCTCCTTCAACAGATGGATTGATGCCAAAGCGCTCGTGGCGTATAAAGGGTAGCCACGTCGAACCCTAACGGTCAGTCGGAATATGGACGATGTGCGCAGTAATGTCGCGAGTACAAGGTCGTGTCGCTGGCGTTTCTGCGGTAATGAGTGCCCAAAAGCGTAAATGATCTTCCTATGCCAAGTTGTCGTCCTGTATAATGTGATCGTGGTCAGTATCTACAATCTGATGCTGAGCAACAGTGCCATCACGCACAAGATGACGTTGACGATGCTGTCGAACGCCGCGTTCACCGGGGACATGAACACAACCATTCTACGCTTTCGCAACAACGTGCTGCTTTGACTGATTAATGACACCGTGGTGAAGGAGCACGGCAACGAAGCCGAAACCGTGGTGGACATGTCGCGGTGGTTAGAGTTGTTCTACGTGTACACGAACGACGTTGAATATCGAGTCGTTGGTGACCGCCTTGTGTCGCTGCTGCTTATCGTCCCGCTGAGTGTTATGCATGGCGATACCTTGTCTAAGAACTTCGAAAAGACCCATTATGTATTCGTTCTGTGCGAAGAGTTCGGCACGATCGAGATTGATATAAGGTACGACGACGGTCGACAGTTGCCATTCGAGCGCGGGAAGGTCGTCGTGACTCTTCATTTCAGACGTTATCAAGCGACCGCGTAAAACGACTAGGCTCAGTACACCGAAACGACTTCGTAGAGAAGGGGAACTACCGACCGGAGACATATTCACCAATTAGAAGGATGGCATTCTTGCACCAGCAGTCGTGCGAGGGTCTAAACTGTGCACTGACCTGTTTAGCATACCTACGACGTAGACTAGCATTGAGAGCGGTCAATGTGTGGAGCACCAACCGTTGACGGTTCTCGACGTGGGGTGTACCTTCGAATTTTTCATACTGGGGTCGGGAGATGACTACTTGGACCTGTGGTGCGTTCGACTGCAGTTGAGAGTGCACGTAGTGAAGGGGGCGGTATGGACCTCGAAGACGCCAGTACCGCGAATCCTGTCAACAACTGGCTGCACTCGCTGTTTAGTCAAGTCGACGAATTGATGAACTGCACGC
The DNA here is from genome assembly GCA_020002185.1 of Paraescarpia echinospica. Taxonomy (NCBI): domain Eukaryota; kingdom Metazoa; phylum Annelida; class Polychaeta; order Sabellida; family Siboglinidae; genus Paraescarpia; species Paraescarpia echinospica. The sequence goes on along the minus strand of CM034544.1, from coordinate 48,026,586 downwards.
TGGTGACTCCGTCCATGAAAACGTAGCCCTACCCCGCCTACATCGAGAGGCTGTAGTGTTACGACGCCGAAGCCAAGGATACGCAGCTCGAGTGTAGTATGCGGAGTGTTCATGCAACACCAAAACCTGCTGAATGGGATCGACGTTAAGCTCCGTCAAGCGCGAAGCAAGGAAGTTTTCGCGCTAGTAGTTGTTGGCACCAAACCAGGGTTCAAGGTAAAACTGTTCGAGACGTCCCTGTATTTGCGAAAGACCAAACTGAATCCGGATGTGTAGCTTGGTCACATCAAAGCGTTCACGAAGGGGATGGCCAAGTACCTGCTATGACGAATTGACTGCAATCTGTTCTACATCCAACAGGGGACCATATCTCACATTCACGAGAACGTCTACCTCGGCGTGCTGCCGAATCGGGTAGTCCTGTGCATCATCAATAACGACGCCTATTACGGGGCAAGCAATAAAAACCCGTTCAACACGAAGCACAACGACATAAATTTTATCGTACTCTACGTGGATGGTCGACAGGTCCCTAGCAAATCGCTGCAGCTAAACTTCGCCGGAAACGTACACAAGTATCAACCACTGACTATAGACAGGTACTCATTCATACAGATGAGTCAACCCGAGCAACGTGGAGTGAATGAACATGCCTGAGGTTCGAAACGGCTGCTTGAGGAATCAAATCGGGAATCTCTCGACGGATAGTCTGAGGCACTAACCGGTACACCACCACGCTCAATGCATCATTACATATCACTGTATGAGTAGCTGATACGCAAACAGTCCAATTTTCGTAGCTGTTAGGGAATTTATTATTATTATTTTGTATAATATAACTTTTATATTTTGTTTCTTTTAAAACTAGTTCCCCATTTAAAAGAATAATAAATATTTAATTAAAAAACTGTTCCTAGTGATGGGCTGCATACAGATGTGGACAACGTTAGAAATATGCAATATGAATCGAATAAGATTTATTACAACCAATCATTTGTAAATAAAAAACACATTAAAATACATAAATCAAATAATCAATGTAAACCTGTATGAACTTACATGAGAATTAACTTAACCAGTTGCTGTGATGTCTCGGTGTGGATGCTTCCATTCCGTATAACGGATACACAATGTCCAGGCCTACGAGCGACCACACATCAACTTCGACGAGCCTTCGACTTAAATTCGTTTACTGTACGTGTACCGGCATTATATTGTTGAGGCTGCACTCGTCATACTCATACATTAAAGCTAACTTTCATATAAATTCGTTTCGAAAGGTAATTTCGCATAGTGAGACATATATATTCCAGTGCCAGCCACGTGAAAACAATGACCATTACTTGCGACAATAATCATAAAACAGATACTTTCATACACGAAACGCGGCGCTTGAGTACGTGGGCAATAAAGGGGAAAAACCTACAATGCAATCGGCAATATGGTAACTAAAATATGTGGGTCTTTTGGGGTTTATTCAAGACTTAGATTCAAAATTTGATAAAGCATGTAAAAATTATGGTCTGATATCAAACAATTCATCAGTATTTTGCAATTTGATTTTCTCCAAAAATGTCCGCCCTTTCGCATCATTCAAGTTCAACTTTCGAAAATTAATTATTCAGATTATAAAAAAATGACGATTACACGTGTTCGATCGCTTGGTTATTACTAAATGAATACCTCACGGTACATCAACAGAAAGTGACATGAATGTATGGAATACAGCAATTAAAGAAGACCTTAAAAACTTATCGAGTTTGCGGAGCTTAACATGTCAACATTTAGTGCGCATGACAAAAGCCTGCCAACTTATTCTGGTGTAGCCCTATAATTGGTAGATGTATAACCGATTATGTACATGTTGAGAAACGTTCAAAAAGCCCTGCCTCCATTTTTACAAAATAGCTCACTACGCAGTAAAAATTACAATAGAAAGTGCCAACCGGGCTAGTTATGACCGGTAGAGGTCATATATAACCTGGCATGGATGACAGCTTGTAACATTTAGGTACCCTTAAAGTCTTTTTCTACAGCAATTTTGAGATTTTGCGCCTAGACTATAACGTTCTAATTGTAGACGCGTATATTAAAACAGTTAAAATAACGGGTGCGGTTTTGGACATTATCCTGTTTACATAATAAGGCATTACAGACACAGTTTCTATGTAGATGTTTATCTTTTTGCAGAGAATTGCTCAGGATTGGCCATTTATTCGTTCATTAACATTAAAAAATTACAATAAATCCAAAGAACAATGTCGTATAATTATTTTCACAAAAGAAGAAAGTGAATTTGGCACATGCATACTTTTGGTGAATGGAAGATAATTTGGACTATTGACTGAGTAATAAGCTACAGCTGGCTGTAGACAGTTGGCGCCTTGTTTGTTTGATGTATCTTCTCTGTTTTGTTCACAGCCTCACCGCCATTACGGTTGTATATTCAAAGGCAGAAGCAACTACTGCACCAATGTTCCGGAAAGGTATTGCAAAGAGCACAAACCCTGGTGCTACACGACAGACAAGGACAAGCGCTTAGAATTGTGCGACATTATTATGTGTGGTAAGTAGCACGTGACAGGTTTGAATCTAAGATTGGTGACCAGTTTTGATGGACGACCTACCGATAAAGATGAAATTATGCTTAAGTTAAATGTAATTATATTGTTTGGCCAAAACATCTGACTGTGGATTCTGTTTGGCATAATCCGAATTATTAATTCTTAACATTGACAATGATACGACAAAAATGCATGTACAATTGTACACATACTATTAATAGACACATGTGGATGAGCTGGGCTGAGCTACATAACGTTGGAAATCTACTCGCATTTAGATCGAGAGCAGTTTATTCTGGTGGGTTGGTTATTTACTGACCAGAAACACGTTAAAAGTATGTCCGTCCAAACATGTCCAAACATGTCCACTCCCAAACCCCCATATTTCATTGATTGTACTAAAAGTAACAGTATCGATCTGAATGTTGTTGGCCAGCAGAAATTCACATACAACATAAGTGTTTAGCAACATGTGGTTTTATGTGGACAATTCTTTTTTCTCCCGTGCAAAGCCCGGCAAATCAGTTAATATTTCATATTTTAGTATTGGCAAAGACCAGGCTTCTCATTGTCTTAAATGTTCCACTCCGAAATATGAATGAATGAACAAGACTTTATTTCAACAACTACATACATAGTAAAGTAGCTAATTATTAAATTACATAGATATACAATTGTCAAAAAAGTGCAAGAACAATTGTAACACTTATTAATACTTACCGTGTTGCACCTAAAAAATCTCTATAACATTGCATAATTTGTGATATAACTTAGAATACATGATGCATAATTGTAATGTCCAAATCATGGCCGGCCGTTTCTAAAGAGAAAAGTAATAATATAACGTCAAAACCAACTCATTAAATATACAACTTTTTAGCAATTGTTCTTTGTATATATTTTTAAAAATATGAATATTGTAACAACAGATTAGTGAGTTATCAAGATAATTTCAGAACGTAATACGTCTAACTGAGAGACACATGCTTTACAAGTTAGTACGAGCATAATATTGTGTAAATTATGGGCTTTTCTGGTCGCATAGATAGATTCGTACATACTAAAAAAGGGTTGTACATTCTTTAGCAACTGATTATGATATGCCTTAAACATAATTACAGCAGTTCTGAACTCCACTATATCAGGTACTTTAAGAATGTGCACATTACAGAATAAACTTGACGTATGGTCCAACGTCTTATCACCTCAGGGTAACCTTATTATTTGTTCGGTAGCAAGACCAGACATTCGACATATGCTGAGTAAATGTTGTCCCATATTTCAGGACATAATAAAATGCAAACAGAATTAGTGGTATAATATAGACGTGCTACTTCTGTTAATCAAGAAGCTAGCTCTATATATAATAACACAACACTTTGAAAGTTTTGATATCACTTAGCAAATACGATTTTTCCATGTTAACTTGTCGTCAATCAGAAAACATAAATAATTATGGCTTCAATTCTGTTGGTTTCTTATATGATAGGTGATTTCTAAATATCATGTAATTTGTCTATATAACATATAGGGAATGACCTATTTACTGCAAAAACCGTACATGAAGTTTATTTAATCCAGCATTTGGCTTCCGGATCAGTTCATCCTCCGGATCAGATAAAACACGACTATTTTTTGTGTTTGAACCCACATCTAAAAATAAGAACCACAAGGTCCATGTTTGTTGGTGACATATATTATGTCATTGATCACATCTTTACTAATTATTGTTGTTTATTTGTTGTGTAATTAAGGAAATGCAATGGATATATACTGACTGATTTGTTTCAAGCAGAAAATGGAAGAATGTGTTTTTCTTTCAATTGCTGACCTCTATTAAAACTAGGAATTAGTTGTTTGTTATACATTGCTCATTTGAAATATATTTTGATGATATCTAATGTTCAGTATGACGTTTTTCAAGAACTGTGGATTTTGCAACATTTTGCAGACCCTCCCAGCATAAACTTAAACTATTAAAATATGAAACATGTCATTCTGCCTAAATGTCAATGGATTGCGTAACCTTGGATATAGTACTTTATATAGGAATGGGATAACACAAATCATGTAATCAAAAATATTTGACTTTCACTCTACAGAGATCACTGCTCCCCTCATTACTGTGAAAAAATTATATGTGATATATATATATATATATATTTATATATATCATCGCAAAGAAGACGATTAGGTAATAGATTGAACTGGACTACTATGGAGAGTGTGATGAGGACAAGACACGGATTATGTTCCCATTGTATATTGATCACATTTTGTTGTCTCATAATTATTACTTTAAGACACGTATATCAACACACAAGTACTCACTTCATTATTATATTTTAGGCTGTCTGCATGACGTATATCCCCAGATACACATATAGGTTTTGCTATAAGTTACTGCGACAGCAGGTTCCTAAATTATGATTCATGATCTTTTGTATTAATATAGCTACATTGATCACCAAAACGAACCTTATTGATTGATAGATTGGTATGATGGTTAGCTAGGAATTAGTTGTTTGTTATACACTGCTCATTTGAAATACATTTTGATGATATATAATGTTCTGTTTAATATTGTTCAAAAACTGTGGATTTTGTAAGATGTTGCATACCTTCCAGGCTTAAACTTAAACTATTTAAATATAAAACATGTCAATGGATTGTGTATCATTATATATAGCATTTCATATAGGAATGGGATAACAAAATGATTAATCATCAATATTTTACTTTGACCATATTTATATCATTGCTCCCCTCGTTACAGTGAAAATAGTCTAAGTGATATGTGTGTTTGTGTGTGTGTGTGTGTGTGTGTGTGTGTGTGTGTGTGTGTGTGTGTGTGTGTGTGTGTGTGTGTGTGTGGTGTGTGAGTGTGTATAATCGCATAAAAGACGATAAGGTAATCGATTGAACTGGACTGCTATGAAGAGTCTTATGGGGACAAGACACGGACAATTTTCCCATTGTATATTTATCATATTTTTGTAGTCTCATGATTATTACTTTAAGACATGTATATCAACACACTGGTACACATTTCATTATTATTTTAAGGTTGTCTGCTCGATGTATATCCCCAGATACACATACAGGTTATGCAATATGTTTCTGCGACAGTTGGTTCCTAAGTTATGTTTGATGATCTTTTGTATTAATATAGCCACATCGATCAACAAAATGAACCTGATTGATTGATTAGTTGGTTGGTTGACTGGTTGGTTGGTTGATTGATTGATTGATTGATTGATTGATTGATTGATTGATTGAATGTTTGTTTGATAACCACCTCTAATAAATGACTTAACCAATGATGACGTACTCCATTTTGTTAACCAATGATGCCGTTCAGATAATAATTATTAGTTACATTTGGACATATATAGTGCTGCTTCGCCGCTTCTCAACGTTCCGGTTCAGCCACGCGATCCCATCCGATCCCCGAGAGTTTTCAGACCATGCTCCTCTCCCCAATTGTTGTGTTCACGATGTCATGCTGCGCTGCTGCTATACCTTGACCCGGGAACGCCGATCACAATGTCGCATCCGTCTTGGTCGTCGATCATGCTCTCGCACCCCGCCTTGGCCGTAATCACACTGTCGTACCCCGACTTAGCGCCGATCACGCGTTCGCATTCACCCACTACGTCATAGTTGCCACACTTCCCTGCCCACGCTTGCCTTCGCCTTACGCTGCCCTGCTCGTCTCTGACGATCACAGCTTTGTGGAGATCGACAGTCCGTACTATTTTCACCCACACCTCGTTGTCAACACGCCTCGGCAACACGTCACAACCTCCACCCGCCGATTCTTCCAAATATGTTTAACTGCAACACTTACATAGTCCTTTCTGTATATATAATTTTGTGATGGGAGTATAATCTTGTTACTTGCCTCCCACACAACATTACAGTGCAAACACATGACTGGATTTAACCAATCATCAAACTTATCCGACGTCGGTCGGACCCATTACCAGAGACAACTCTAAAATATGCGTCTAATTAACTCAACGCAATAATAAGACTGTACGTGTCAACCGCGTTGACTTAAATATAGCCACACCTTCAGGCGGAGTGAACCTGCAGCCGCCCACACATATTACGTAACACAATTTTGTTCTGCTTAAAGGTCGGTCATATGCCAGACTGGCTGGCCTGTCCTGCCCCAAAAACAAAAGGAAAAGGAAATATAATTCTGATTACATGTACAAGAGAATGCTACAATGTAATATTAATAACACAACAACATCGTTTTATTGTAACTGCCTGTAACTTATAAGTAGATGATGGCCGTAATGAATATTATTGTCATGTTTTGCTATTGTAGAAGCACTCAGAGTTGTCAATGTACAAACAAACATATACAATCAAGCATGCAGTTTCAGTTAATGTGATGGTATATATGTGTGTATATATGTATGTATATAAATATGTATATATATATGTATACATATATATATATATTGTTGATATTTCTATTTTAACAATACCTGGAGTGGGGGTTGGGCCTCTATTACAAGAGTCCGTGTGGTGGAAAATGACAGTCCCCACCTTTGCTAGTCTTGTCAGTTAATAAGTTATATATTATCTCGATGTGTATGTTTCCCTATATCTCGTTAATCGATATGTTAATTTCCATTCTACTACAATTATTAACTAACCTTTACGAACACCAACAGCTCCTATTTATTTTAATTAGCAAATAAGCTAAGGGTTCTGAAATTAAGCATCAACAGGGTGTAGATATGTGTGTGTATATATATATATATATATATATATATAGAGAGAGAGAGAGAGAGAGAGAGATCGCAGATCAGCGAAGGGTTCGTTACGCTCGATTTATAGGGAAGCCATCCCTAACAGGGAAATTTTCAGGGGGAAAAAGTTTAAGGTCGACGTTAGTTGTGATTGTTGCCTCCTGTGGTGGTGTGAACTACATTAATTGCATAGTTTAAACACTGCACCAAATGATAACAGTTGTGTAACGTTGTGCAGAAGACATATGTCTCAGCGAACCGTGCGAGAACGGAGGGACTTGCGAACTCACCAAAGGTTATACCGGTTATTACAACTGCATATGCAGGAAGAATACTTATGGCAACCATTGCGAATGTAAGTGAATAGCTAAAGACAATGTACTTGATTTATTTTCTCTATGTTTGTTATTGAACTATAATTATATATATATATATATATACATGAATAATATATATATATATATACATTAATATATATATGTATAATCGAGCTAGCTTATTTGTGCGTGTAGTTTAACATTTTCCTGTTAGACGGCTTCAACTTCGAGCGCCAAATGATCCATACATGTAAATATTCTCCTTTTTTTGTGGTAAATTAGTTGATAACGTAAAACGTAATGTGCGCGTAATACGTGAAACGTAACCTAACGTTAGCAGGAACCACGCGCGCGAGGCAAATACTTTGGGAACACGGTCTCTGTGTCATAGACTTGGCAACATTTGCAACATGTTTATTACCTCTTATACAATAAAAATAATGTATGACATTTGGGGAAACCTGTTTCCGTTACGTAAGAGTGCAACCATAGTTTAAGTTCAAAAATAAAGATGCACATCAACGTAATGTTCGCACGGACACGATTTTTAACAAAACATCCTATACTTGACTACAATATGTGCATACATAAACTTTGAACATATTTTGTAAATTGGCATAGTGATATGTGTTAGACATGATAATCGTTGTGTTGAACTGATCTAAGCCCATACATTTCAAAATACAGACTTAATTTTTTTGCTAGTTTGTTTCTGACGTTTTGTCTCAAAATTAGGCAAGCTATTAGTTTCTGTATCACTGATATATTCTGAATAGACGTAGTGTACTTGTTCATCCCTATTTGTTTAAATAGTTAATATATCGCGAAAATTAACAGTAATATGTACATTTCATTACGATTGATTGTGCAACTTGCTGAAATTTAATGTTTTCATGTCTACTCTGGATATACATTGGGTAATTATTCAAAATCTCAATCTCTGGTGGACAGTTTCTGAAACATGAAGGTCGTTTTGACAGGTTCAATGATAGTTTGTTCACACCAAACCATATGCACACCAGTTCTCTTATTAGAATATTCCATATATCCCTTTAGATCCTCCGTAATTTTATAAAACGTACGCCGCACTTTGTTTCGTAACAGTGGAAGTTGTGCTTACTAAGAAAATTGAATTTCGTACATTACAGTTCTAAGTATACTTTCAACTTTTTAAATTAAATGTGCGTAACGGAATTAGTTTTTTAAGAGTGTGTTATGTATGTATAGATGAAATCTGTGTTGATTTATATTTCCAAACAGCGCTCATTCAATAATTTATTGTATTAAATCAAGTAACAAATACTCCTAATGCATATTTAATTTGTTTGCTAGTGTGTATCTGACGTTTTGCCAAAAAATTATACTAAACATAGGTGTAGTGTAAGTGTTTATCCCTATGTGTTTAAATAGTTAATATATCGCGAAAACGAAGAGTAATATGTACATTTCATTTCGATTGATTGTGAAACTTGCTGAAATTTTTCATAATCTGGATCTAACGGAGTTAATATGATTATGATATAAAACGATATTTTTGGAGTTATTGAAAGTAATGTTTTTATGCCTTCTCTGGATATACATTGGGTAATTATGCAAAAGGTCAGTGTTACTCCCTGGTGGACAGTTTCTGAAACATTTAGCTCGTTTTGACATGTTCAATGATATTTTGTTCAGAGCAAACCATATGCTCTGAACAATTTCTATTGTATCCCAACGCACAACTGTCAGACACTGGATTGGATAGGATGCAGTCAGAACACTTTTTCCATTCCCCGAGAACTGGCCAGTAATTCACTTATCAATTTCGTTACCTACATCGCTGTCCTAGCATGTATAATGACCATGGGAGCATGTTGACATTGTTAAATCTGTTTTTGTTTTGTTTTAGATATTCACCCATGCGAGAGCAATCCTTGTGTAAATGGAGCTAATTGTACTAACGAAGTCAAATCCTACATATGCAGTTGTATCCGTGGTTACATTGGAGTGAACTGCGAGACAGGTATACCCTTGGTAACAATACCACACGTTAGCATGTTACTCATTTCTGTAAACAATGATTGTGTTTTCTTAGAGCATTCGTCTTTATGGCATAACACACTAGATGAACATGTCCATTGCTCTATGTGTAGACTGAGTGATTGAAATATCAAATGTTGTTACACGTGTCGCATACCCAGGATATATAATGTCTACGAGAGCAATTTACTATTTTTAACACTTAAAAACTGTTATTACATATTATGACGAATGCCAGCACAGTCCTTGTATTAATGAAGCTACTTGTGTAGATAAGGTCTACTCCTATACATGCAGTTCTATCGGTGGTTACGTTGTAGTCAACTTCGAAACACACATTGATAGCAATACCAATCGTTTGCATATTACTAATTTATCTAGACAATGCTGGCATTTTATTGTAACTTCGAATTAACAACATGACTTGGTGTGAGACAGGTAAACTCTTCACTACAACATTGTACAACACGTGACTTGACTTAGAATACATAATACATAATTGTAATATCCAAATCATGGTAGGCCGTTTGTAAAAAAGTTAAAGTAATAATATAACCCCAACACCAGTCTTTAAAAAGCTACTCATTAAATAAATAACAATTGTTTTTAGTATTTGAAAATATTAATAAGTATGTGTCTATCAGTTAAATGAACGACATATACTTTTCAAGTTAGTACGAGCATAACATCGTGTAAATTGTGGACTTTTTCTGGTCGCATAGATAGATTCAAACATAGTGAAAAACTGTTGTACATCCTTTGGCGACTGATTATAATCTGCCTTAAACATAATTACAACAGTTCTCAACTCCACTATATCAGGTTCTTTATGAATGTACAGAGAATAGAATAACTTTGACGTATGGTCCATCCTCTTATCACCAAACGGTAACCTTATTACTTGTTTTGTAGCGAAAGCAGGCATTCGAGATGTGTTGAGTAAGTGTTGCCCCATATTTCTGGACAGTACATAATATAAGGCAAAACGAGTGAGTGGTAAAATATAGACGTGCCAGTTATGTTAATCAAGATGCTTGCTCACAACACTTTGAGAGTTTTCATTTCACTAATCAAATGTGATTTTTCCATGTTAATTTGTAGTCAATCAGAACACCTAAACATTTTACGAATTCAACCCTGTAGATTTCTTCCTTGTTTATCTTTATATAAATACTTGAATTCAATATGCGATTTCCAAATTTCGTGTAATTTGTCTTTATAACATTTAGTGATAACCTATTTATAGCAAGAACAAGAACAAGAAGTTTATTTTTACCCCAAAATATAACACATATTCATACAATAAACACATCAGGTATATACATTTACACAAATATAAAGTAGTTCTGCATACATAATAATGTGTGTATGTACCATTTTTGAAACCAGTATAGTAATTAATTAACATAAAATCACCTTTTAATTTATGTTATGATAAATAAGGGGCCAGTGGCTCCGATTACGACATATATCATAGGAGCCACTGCAGTTATAACAAATATCTTTTTACAAAATATTTGATGGCTTTTCAAGTTATGTGTCTATCTAAATTATACAATTTAAGTGGGAATTATACGTGGCAATAAATGTTCTTTATAGCGATTGATATAATCAAAACTGTGTATGTACTTGATTACTAAAATTTTCGTCCATTTATTAACAATTTACATTTTTTATTAACAATTTACATTACGTTTCGCTCAATAAAAAATTTCAAACGTATAATACAATTCTTAAAAGAAATATTAGATTAGCCAAACAAGCATATTATCAATCCAGTTTTGAAAGAAATAAGCACGATATTAAAAACCGTGGTCTATAATTAAAAAAATTATTAATAAAAGACAGGGAAAGAAACGTGTCCTGATTTCTTTAGAATTGATGTTAAAAAAAGTAACTGAGAAGACTATTATTGCAAATAAATTTAATTCATTTTTCATCAATATTGGTTCTACACTTGCATCACAAATAACCAATACTGGAGAAAACTCTTACAAAAACTATTTAACAGAGAGACTTATACAGACTTTCAACTTTAAGCCAATAGACAATAGTACAACGATTAGCATAATTGATAGCTTACATCCAACATCTAGCTATGGTAAAGATGGTCTATCAACAAAACTGCTAAAGCTAATTAAAAATGAAATAAGTGAAGCAGTCACTCTAAGCATTAACCAATCAATAACAACTGGCATATTTCCAGATAAATCAAAAATTGCTAAAGTTATTCCACTTTTTAAAAAAGGTCATGAGACAATCTTTGATAATTATCGTCCAATTTCTATCTTACCAGCTATTTCCAAGATATTTGAAAGATTTATGTGTAATCAAATACACGAACATTTAAATTTCAATAACTTATACTGTGAGAATCTATACGGGTTTAGGGAAAACCGTTCTACGGAACTTGCCACTCTAGAAATAATAGACAGAGTTGTCCAACAACTTGACCAATCAGCAACCCTAATAAACATATACCTAGACCTCACTAAAGCCTTTGACACAATTGATCATAACATATTATTACAAAAACTAAATTATTATGGAATAAATGGTGCAGCACTAGATCTATGTAAAAACTACTTACACAATCGTAAGCAATATGTTAAAATTGGCGCTTACAAGTCGGAAGAAGCTGCCATAAACACTGGTGTCCCACAAGGGTCTATTTTATGACCCCTTCTATTTATCATATGTATTAATGACATAATATTTTCAAGTGATCATTTTAAATTCATAATTTATGCAGACAACATCACTCTTTTTTGTACATTGAATAAATTCCATTCTCCGGATGGCCAAGTCTAAAAATCAAAATATAGATAAAGAATTAAAAAATATATGCAGGTGGCTAAAGACAAACAAAACTCATAGTATTTCACATGCCCCAAAAGGAAATAGAACTTCCTAAAATAGAAATAGATGGGACAAATATGAATGTGTACATGATTAAAATTGTTTAGGTATCACCATAAACCAACACCTAAATTGGGACAGCCATATAAGCAAAACAACGAATAAAATCAATAAAATAATTGGAATTTTAAATAAACTTAAACATATATTACCTAAGAATATATTATCTATAATGTATAATTCGCTCATTCTTCCCAAGATTGATTATAGCATATTGGTGTGGGGTTATCAAGCCCATCGCATTTTTAAGCATCAAAAGAAAATAGTGGGAATAGTTACTTCAAGTAAATACAATTCTCACACAGATTCCATCTTCAAAGAATGTAAATTTCTTAAGCTGTATGACATATAAAGACACCAACACCTCAAACTTTATTACAAATTGATCAACAAGGTTATACCAGAATACTTCAGTCGTATTTCACGCACATATATACGTTTGCAATTCACCAATACAACACACGTGGTAAAAACAACATATTTATTCCCACAGTTAATCATCAGTATGCAACAAAGTACATCAGACACAACATTATACAAACTGTTAACAATACTCCAAACATCATCCTTAATACAATTTATACATATAGTTTATATGGTTTTTCCACTTATACAAAAAATTACTTTATCAAGAATTATGAATCATGTTGTCATATTTCTAACTGTTACATCTGTCATTCTTAAACTAGATATGCCTTTGCATTTGTTTAAACTAATTAATGTATTATACTATACTATAATATGCTATACTAAACATAATATGTTTACACATATATGTATGCATATATAGTTGATCACGTGATCATCATATAATTATGTTACATCAGTGGGGTGGCTCCCATGATAGCGGCGTCTTAATGGGAGCCTCTCTGACGTTACAATTAATTTTATATTGTAGTTTATGTACTTATGATGGTCAAAATAAATACTGTATGTCTGTCTGTATGTCAGTCTGTCTGTCTGTCTGTTTCTCTGTCTGTCTGTATGTCTGTCTGTCTGTCTGTCTGTCTGTCTGTCTATTCATTTGGGGTCCCCATTAGCAACCTGCATCGATCGTTTCTATCAACACTGATTTTCCACGGGATGACACATGCTCCCTGACAACGCACATAGATTCACTCAACGTCAGTAACAACCAATAACGATGGACGGCTCTACTTGCGCTCTGCGGTGATTATTCTGCGCCCGAGTAGGTGGAGACTTTGAGGAACACTTGTTTTGCGAGCGGATACGTGTAGAGTGTCAGAAAAATACGACAAATGTGTCTCCTACGAGAAGCTGCGCACACGAGAAGCCACCTAAAATTGTTTTCTCACGTATTTGTTGAGAACAAAATGCATCTGTTTTACTGTAAGATAAAAGAAATTGACATTTTACAAAGTAACACAAATTCTTGTAATTTATGGTTAGGACGTCATTGGTTTATAGCATTTCCACCAATAATCTATATAGTGCAGAATATACCTAAGGGCTAAAGATGAGGCCAGTGACGTTTATTCAAAGGTTGGCGGAATTATATGTATCCACAGAATACGAATTGCAATTGCAGTGGTTATATATCAATTTTGTTATTCGGTAAAATTTCTGATTACATTTTGTTTTGATATGTGCAGTACAGGCTTGGGCTCAAATCAGATGTATTTGCAAATGCCTAATTTATTTTTGCATTTGAGTTTCAGGAACAAAACATTTGCATTTATAGTTGCATTTAAATGTCAAGACCGAAAACAATTGCATTTGCATTTGACTCGGAAACACTTGTATTTGCATTTGCATTTGAAAGTCATAACCAACAAAATTGCATTTGCGTTTGAATAAAAAACACTTGCATTTGCAACGAAAGATTTGCATTGGATTAAAACACTCTAGTTGTCCAAATGTCTTACTTGTGATTTTTTCTAATTGTCCGGTGTCAATAGTTGTACATCCTTATTAAGTATCAGTTGATAGACTAAAAAGCGTGGACCTTGACCCTTATGTGCTGGCAGAGGTGAGCCATGTAGCCTGTCGTATCTCGTATACAAGAATCAACGGAAATGAGTCACATGCAGATGCTACACTGATGTTAGTTGAATATGCAACGCAGTTTGTATAAACAACATGTATTATACTGATTACTGAAACATTAAAATATCGATATTTTCATTTGCACTAATGTAATCATGTACGGATGCATTGGCATAATTAAAAAAAAATTATTTGCATAAGGGCAAGCGCTTGATTTCCATATGTTGAAACACTTGCATTTGTATTTGAAATGTTTCAACACATTTGCATTTGAGTTTGAATTGTTTCAAAACACTTGCATTTGCACTTGTATCATTCGAAACACGGCCTTTACATTTAAATGGAATCACGTATCATAGCAAATACATTTACATTTCAATCATCTCAAACATCTGCATTTAAATGCGCTTATTCGCATTTGAACGAAAGCCTGGCACACTAGTGCAATACGGCAGATCACAAGTTTGCGTTGATATATACAGCAACATTATGTTTAAACATATAAACCAATCACATTAATAATCTTAACTCTTGGCCACATACACACACATTATTCCCACACCCATACACATACACACACCATTCACACACACGCATACACGCACGCGCACACACACGCACATTGACTTTTCTGATTGTGCATGTATGTATTGCAGCACCTCTTGAGTGCCTTGTCAGTGAAATCGGGATCGAATATGCAGGGATTGTGTCCGTAACAAAATCCGGGCGAACATGCCAGGCGTGGGATGTTCAGATTGTAAGTCATACAATACGCAAAAGCGTATGCACACCAAGGATACTCGCTCGAGACACGGTCAAGACACGTTTTCAATGCGTCTTGACGGCTTCTCGAGCATCTCATCTCTACGCGTCTCGTGCCTGTCTAATGACAGTTCCGACGTGAGATATGTCATGAAAATCGACGACGGACACGAAACACTCACCATGTTTTGGATTAATCTGGAATTGAATGCTAAAACTGCATTCAAGTCGTGAGCCAAATAATGCACGCTGACCGTGTTTCTCAATTGCTGCAAAGTTCTTAAAATTATCCAAATATCAGTGATATGTCAATTGTAATAGACTAGGTAAATAATCTGGAAAAAAATCATTTTAGGGGCATGTCACAAGCTATCACCCATGCATGGATTTATTTATGACATTTACTGGTCAAAACCAACTGGGATGACCCGTTATATTGTGATTTGTTTTACTGCGTAGTGAGCTATTTTCTGAAAATGTTGACGGTTTTTTCACCATGTATATAGTCGGCTATTTATCTACTAATTGTAGGGCTATAACATAGTGAGCATGTGTTAAAAACTAGCCACGTGTGTACTGCAAATTTTAAATCAATATATAAGGTATAATTGAATTTAAATCACAAAACATACCAAACTATATTAACATTTATGCAAGCAACAACAAGGAGACAAATATATATATGAAAAAGGCCAAATGGATGACGTTTGTTTATTATGGGGAACCAGTGTATAAGCCTTTTTGGCCCACTGTCATATTTAAATAAAAGAAATGTGGAATTTCTAGAACAATTGAAAGGAATGACAGCAGAGCTTGTTATGTGTAGAGTTCATTTTAAAGCCAACATGATTAACTAAGCCAACATGACTAACTAAAAAGTGCCTTTCTGAATACCACGCTATCTGCTCCCAAAACCACTAAATCTAAAATTATAATAATCCCAAAAGTGGGGGTATTTCGCTCCGATATATACAATTCCATACCATTCCTAAATTGAAAGTGGAAAAAGGCATGCACAATCTCTTGCAATAAAACCCCGTGAACAAATCCGGTGCAAACCCTATGCTCACAATGAACTATAAATGTGGGGAAAGCATTGAGACCTGCAACCCCTTCCAATAACGATGCACACATCATGACTATACATCAAACATTCCTGGACGAAAAGTACGGAGGCGGGTGGGTCAAATTAGACAAACGTCTGCCCCTTTATGCTTTCGCAAATGGAGTGCGGGATCAGCTTGGGATTCACCTGAGGGACGCGCTCTAGTGCGCGCTGATTGGTTGATTAGATTCTCCCCACGGGAGTAATTAACATGTCCTCGCATAAATTAGCCTCCTCTAATCGGAGGCCTGCGTGTGCTGTTGTCTAGCACAAAATCCAGTATACAAATCGGCTGTGCCAGATGTGCACACCATCATTTCAGTTAGATTTAGTGACCGAAAATATAAAATAGTTCAAAACAATTATTGATGTACATCACACATGACAATTATTTTTGCATCAAACACTTCTCATGCCAAGTTAGTTGATATATGAGTATCTTGGCACATCAGTTGCGAACACAAGTGTCATGTTCAATGAATGTGATTAATGATTTGAAGTATTGAAAACCATACGTCATGAAATCGAACTATAATGTTACTGTATGTTGGCATATTGCGTGGTTTCCTTTTAAGTCCGCATGTAATATTGAAAGAGGCATTTACTACAACTATGCAACGTACTATTCTTTAAAATGTTAACATAGTTATCTATGTAGTTCTGCTATTAGTAAATCTATAATTATAGCCGAATGTGTTCGAGGTTTTGCGGTTATGAAAAATAGGTGGGTAGTGTTGGTGTTTTTGGTTATGCATGCAATATATTACCTTGTTTGTCAGACAATCTAACATTATTTCGTTTAGAAATTAAGATAGATTATCTTGAGATAAAAAACAATTGATATTTGCCACGAATGATATGAAATATTGTTCACCATCGGTCACATGTCCAAACTAAAATTTAACGAAATGTTAACATATCTGAGCATATATTGTGCTTTTCTTTCAAGTAAGTCTGTACTATTAAAATCTATATTAATAGCGGATACGTACCTCATCTTTCGCAACATTTGTATACCAACATTAGCTATGCAACTCTGTAATTGGTATAAATAATAACCGTTTGTGTTTGAGGACGGTGGTTATAAAAAATAAGGGGTTTGGTTCAGTGCCTTGTTGTATTCAATATAGTACATTCTTTGTGTGACAAACTAATGTTAATTTACTAAGAGGACTGAACCGGGATTATTGTGAGATAAAATAAGTGTAATATAAGTAATGTAAGTAATGAATTGAACTACTGTTCTAAACCATATTAAAATGTTAACATATCTTAGCATATATTTTCTTTTAAGCAGGTCTATAATATTAATATTCATATTGACTTCAAATCCGTATCTTACCTTTCCAAACATTTTGATATAAAAATTATATATATATATATCTGTACATTTTAAGTTAGATATCGATTCCAGTGTGTTTGAAGATGGTGGTTATGAAAAATAAGGGGGTAGGGTTAGTGTTTTCGTATGCTATATTTTACATTGATTGTCAGAATTTCTAGTGTTGATTTATTGTATTGGGATTTATGGGAGGTAAAAATAATTGTGCTGCGTAGTTCATCAAACCCCTAAGTCCATATTTGTAATAAACGACAAAAAGGCAATTAATGGTTGAACATATATATTCCACACTTAAGCCTTTACGTGCTTCTTGTACGTTTGGTTTTGCTATTTCGACTAACCAGTTGCTTGAGGTCACATCCAGCTTTAATTTGCTAACTTTTTAACGATAATTAATTACGCAGTTAGGTAATTAGTGAACAATGCTCATTTTGTGCATCAGACAGTTGTTTCCCCGACTCCGGCTGCCCAAGATCGAATCGAGCGGCAGCTTGAACTTTCCCACTTCACCTAACATATTCCTTCCCACTGTTCCTGCGCCGCTAACGCACTTGCTTCGCCCAGGTTTCAGGCTTTCTAACACTCTTTCTGCTTCGATTACTATCCATTCTAAACAGCTGAAAATCGCACTCGTGTACTCTAAAACCAATCAAAACAAACAGAAAAATGGAGGCTGCGCTTGTTGTTGTGAACGACAGACTGGGCACATGGGGTCTTACTGCTTGTTCATTGCCTGGAAACCCGCTATGACCCGCAAGGACTTAGTAGGTTGTTTACCCAGTATATGTAGCATTCAGGGCCCCAGTAAAACGAGGATAACATGCCTTGGGTGCATAACATAATACATATTAGCATGTGGCTGTACAAATAGATAGTAGCGTCACCTGTTGATCAAATAACAATGATTTAAAAATGGACTTGGGGGTTGTTTAACAAAGCAGAATAATTGTCACGCACCAGATGTATAAGTATCGATTTGAACTATTGCACACCTTCGGTCAAGAAACCGTACTAAAATTTTAATATATCTTAGCATATGTTTTGCTTTTCTTTTAACTACGTATATAATGTTGGTATGCTTATTTAGGGTAATACGTATCTCACCATTTCACACATTTTTATTAAAAAAAAGGCTGTGTATCCCTGTAATTAGTAGACATATAATGGATTGTGTTTGAAGACAGCAGCTATGAATTGTCATGTGTCATGTATTTAAATAATGGTTTTGAACTATGGTACTCCTTCGATCATGAAGCTAAACTAAAATGTTAGTATAATTTTTATTAATTTGAGCTTTTATTTAAATTATATCTGAGATATTGATTTAAAGTTTGCTGCGTATGTTTCCATGGAGTCCATTAGTTGTACGTCATTTCCCTTATTTGGTGTCCGGTCGTCAAGGTGATCCGCCGACTTGGCTACGCACAGCCGAATGTTGTGTTTTGTTTATCAGCAGTATTTTGATCGATAGTGATATATCTAACGATTGACAGTAATATACAATTTCTTAAGGTGGCCGGCCAAAGATGTTCAGCTGAAGAACTAGTGGACTATTCCCCTCGTTTGATTGGAGTAGACGCTGACGTGCCAGTAGTATTTTATTGATCCTGGCACCCCCAAACGTATGGAAATATCCAAGGATGTTTCCAATTGTATTGGTAATTAGCCACTTTATACCCTTAATTACCTAATTGAATAATTAATTATTAACCAATTAACAAATATAACATATTTTTACTAAATAACTAATTAATTACGGTTTGTGCTAACACAAATCAAATGGGTTTACTAATTAACTAATTAATTAACTAACACATTAACCTAACACTGCAAAATATCAAAGCATTTTACAAAATTAATTAACTGATTAATTCACAACAAAAGACCAAAGGGTTTTATTAATCAACTAACTAACTAAATCTACGACCCTTTACAGCACGTTGTAGCTGAGTGTGGGGTTTTGGGCGCGTTTTATAGTGACTATATATAGCGGAGTTGCCTTCCTTTAAATGTTCTTACACAAGTGATGGAAACACGTCTATACGAGTTGGTAAGCCAGTGGCATAGAGATGGGGATATGATGGATATGGCTTTTTAATTTGGTGGGTCAGCTTCTTTCCTGTCGAACTTTACCCGTGCCGAGTCGAAACGTACGGTTGGGAGTTTAAGTGTGTCGAACACGCCTATCAGTATAGAAAGGTGATGTTTAAAGAACATGACGAATGCGCGGAAAGCATCAAAGAGGCAAGGTCGGCGAACATGGCGAAACGGAGAGGTACAGCCATAAGGATGAACAGAAGAGGTTCCGAGTGGGATGCTATCCGTGTCGACTGAATGCAGAACCTATTGATGACAAAGTTCACTACCTCTAAAATGTTGAGAGAGGACTTGCTGGCTACTGCCGACGTCGAACTGGTGGAATGGGTGCCGTCGAAAGAAGGTTTTTTGGGGGTCGGCTGCGGAGGAGAAAATGTCGGAACACGCTCGGAAAGCTATTGGTGGAGGTGTGTGATAAATGCAGAAGATAAAACGGGGTTATGTACCTCGCGCGCGCCAGTTGCCGACATGAACAGGTCGTTGAATCATCCTTTTACGCTTATTGAAACCGGTCCTACAGGGTGTGATAAGACCACTTTTGTTACCCGAATCTTGCGTTTCGCATCGTCTATAATCGAACCGCCATCCGAGAAGATCATGTGGTGCTATGATCAGTGGCAAACCGCGTACGCATCTATGCCTAACGTAGAATTTGTAGACGGTTTACCGGACTCGGCGACCTTTATTGCGAGAACGAGGACACTCGTCGTCCTCGATGACCTTATGTCGGAAACGGACATTCGGGTGACAACCTTGTTCACTAAAAAGTCATCACTGCTACACGTCTCCTGCAGAAATTGTTTCCGAAAGCGAAGGGAAACCGCAGCATCAGCCTGAACACGGTGTACATGGTGTTGTTCAATAGTCCACGAGACGCAGGACAAGTAGGCCACCTGGCGAGACAAATGTATCCGGATCAAGTGAAATACACGCAGGACGCTGGTCGACCTGAAACTGGAGACGCCAGAAATGGGGCGCCTGCGCACGAGCAACTTCACCGTTCAATACAGCAAAGTGCAGGGAGTACAAAAGTCGAGACGCATCGTCCTAGTCGTCGTCATTTGACAAGATGTCAGAGCGCTTGAAAAACATATATTGTGTCTACACATGCTGAATAGCAACAAGAATATAAAATTGAGAAACTATATTTGCTATCTATGTCATTGTGCATATAACATCCTGAAAGGAAACGTGAAATTGCCTGCTAAGCACAAAAAATACAAACAAAACTACACGAAACACCTGCGTCAGCTACAGTCATAAAGTGGGCGTCGGAAAGAAGCTGCAAATCCTGCAAACAGACCGTTTCCTACCGTCCTTGCTGGCTCCGTTGGCGGGTTCGTTCCTTCTACCGTTGCTCTGAGAAATGATAGGGTGATGGAGCGAAGAAGATTGCGTTAGTTGACACGTGTTTGGTGGAGAGTTTGCTAGCGCAACAGGTGCAGCCGAATACGACTTTAGTAGCCTGGAAGCCGACACGAAGAGCGTTCTCGAGCGTTCTCGAACGTTCTCGAGCGTACGGATCTGTTTGAACGGGAAAAGATGTTATTGAGCAATCAGCTGATGGATCGTTATTAATGCCACAGACGAGAAGCGGAAGGAACAGCCGGCACGTTTGTCTGAGGTGAATCCATCCGAAGAGACCCCGACAGCACCCCATCTGACAGCAGTGGACCCGCCGGAGGCGGCGGTGATTGGTGGACTAAAAGGTGAAATAGTGGAAAGTTCCCCAAAACGTATGAAAAAAGAGTCCGACTGCCGCTGGAAAAACTGAAGGCGGACCTGTTGACTCAGTGGAACGATCGCGGGGAGTTCGTATTCGAAGAAATAACATGGTGGACCTCGTGAAAGACGTCCGGCGAAAAAGGAAGGCAAAATGTCCAGGGGTCCGCTTGAAAATGTCCATGGCGTTATACTTAACCCGGATCGCCGTGAATACATGCTGTCGCGAGCGGACGCGGACACCATTCACCGATTGTGAGACCCTGTGCCGACTCGTCAATCTCGCACCATCACGCGGAAACCTTGGTGGGCTGCCTATTAAAGAGAGATAAACTGTCTGGTGATGGCATAAGACGCTATGAACTAAATCTGAGTAGTCGTAGGAGTACTAGTAATAGCAGACGGGATGGAGGGCGACGCACTCATCGTTAGCTAGTACGATCATTCGTTCGTGTTCTGGTGCCCCGGGGGTATTTTGGTAAGTAAGGACACGGTATGGGTCGACAACGTCGCGACAATGACCTCGACTGCGTCTACTTTGACGCGAAACGTGTAGGGAGTTACGGCGGCGTTAGCGCATTGCATCGAGCAACCTGCATAGCATCAACGCGACCGCGAAGCGATGGTTGTCTAAACAGGACGCCTACATCCTACACAAACCCGTGCACCATCGTTTCAAACGATGGCGCGTCGTAGTGGCCGGTCAAAGCCACCAATGGCAGGCTGAATTCATCGACGTAGCCAAACTGAAAAAACAGCGTCGGGATGACGTTCCTTATGACAGTCATCGACGTTTGTTTCGAAAAGGGCGTGGTGCGTTCCGTTGAAGAATAAATCCAATGCGGCTCTAGTGAAGGCGATCGAGAGTTTGCTGACGGAAGGCACGATGCCGACCGCACTACAGACCGACAAGGGTACGGAGTTCCTCAATCGATCCTTTGGAAGACGCATTGTATCCAGCACTACGTCACGCACAACGGGGAGACAAAAGCAAGCAACGCGGAACTGTTTAACCGTACGCTGTGGCGGTATTTCTCGAAGCACCAGACGTTGCAGTACGTCGAGTCATTGCCCGGGCATTTACGATCGTACACAACAACACCTACCGTCGAACCGTCGACATGGGTCCAGCAAGTGTCGAAACCTCGATCCAAGAGACCGTGTTGTACAGCGAAGGCGGCGGACGAGGCAAACGGAAACTGCAAGTGGGAGATTGCGTGCGCATCAGCAAATCGAAGAGACGGTTGAAGAAAGGATACATGGCGACCTGAAGCCAACAGCTCTTCACCATCGTAGGGGGAACCCTTTCCACCCGCCCGTTTGGCAGTTGTTAGAAGACGCCGGAACAGCACTATGCAGCATCTTCTACGAACAGGACCTAAACAAATATCCGTCTCGAAGAATAAACTTTATTGCATGGAGGCGGTTCTACAACTTAGTAAGGTGCGCAAAAGGGAGCAGAGATGCTAGCGAAATGGTGCGGATACCCGACCTCCTTCAACAGATGGATTGATGCCAAAGCGCTCGTGGCGTATAAAGGGTAGCCACGTCGAACCCTAACGGTCAGTCGGAGTATGGACGATGTGCGCAGTAATGTCGCGAGTACAAGGTCGTGTCGCTGGCGTATCTGCGGTAATGAGTGCCCAAAAGCGTAAATGATCTTCCTGTGCCAAGTTGTCGTCCTGTATAATGTGATCGTGGTCAGTATCTACAATCTGATGCTGAGCAACAGTGCCATCACGCACAAGATGACGTTGACGATGCTGTCGAACGCCGCGTTCACCCGGGACATGAACACAACCATTCTACGCTTTCCCAACAACGTGCTGCTTGGACTGATTAATGACACCGTGGTGAAGGAGCACGGCAACGAAGCCGAAACCGTGGTGGACATGTCGCGGTGGTTCGACTTGTTCTACGTGTACACGAACGACGTTGAATATCGAGTCGTTGGTGACCGCCTTGTGTCGCTGCTGCTTATCGACCCGCTGAGTTTTATGCATGGCGACACCTTGTCTAAGAACTTCGAAAAGACCCAATATGTATCCGTTCTGTGCGAAGAGTTCGGCACGATCGAGATTGATATAAGGGACGACGACGGTCGACAGTTGCCATTCGAGCGCGGGAAGGTCGTCGTGACTCTTCATTTCAGACGTTATCAAGCGACCGCGTAAAACGACTAGGCTCAGTACACCGAAACGACTTCGTAGAGAACGGGTGCTACCGACCGGAGACATGTTCACCAATTAGAAGGATGGCGTTCTTGCACCAGCAGTTGTGCGAGGGTCTAAACTGTGCACTGACCTGTTTAGCATACCTACGACGTAGACTAGCATTGAGAGCGGTCAATGTGTGGAGCACCAACCGTTGACGGTTCTCGACGTGGGGGGTACCTTCGAATTTTTCATACTGGGGTCGGGAGATGACTACTTGGACCTGTGGTGCGTTCGACTGCAGTTGAGAGTGCACGTAGTGAAGGGGGCGGTATGGACCTCGAAGACGCCAGTACCGCGAATCCTGTCAACAACTGGCTGCACTCGCTGTTTAGTCAAGTCGACGAATTGATGAACTGCACGCTGGTGACTCCGTCCATGAAAACGTAGCCCTACCCCGCCTACATCGAGAGGCTGTATTGTTACGGCGCCGAAGGCAAGGATACGCAGCTCGAGTGTAGTATGCGGAGTGTTCATGCACCACCAAAACCTGCTGAATGGGATCGACGTTAGGCTCCGTCAAGCGTGAAGCAAGGAAGTTTTCGCGCTAGTAGTTGTTGGCACCAAACCAGGGTTCAAGGTAAAACTGTTCGAGACGTCCCTGTATTTGCGAAAGACCAAACTGAATCCGGATGTGTAGCTTGGTCACATCAAAGCGTTCACGAAGGGGATGGCCAAGTACCTGCTATGACGAATTGACTGCAATCTGTTCTACATCCAACAGGGGACCATATCTCACATTCACGAGAACGTCTACCTCGGCGTGCTGCCGAATCGGGTAGTCCTGTGCATCATCAATAACGACGCCTATTACGGGGCAAGCAATAAAAACCCGTTCAACACGAAGCACAACGACATAAATTTTATCGTACTCTACGTGGATGGTCGACAGGTCCCTAGCAAATCGCTGCAGCTAAACTTCGCCGGAAACGTACACAAGTATCAACCACTGACTATAGACAGGTACTCATTCATACAGATGAGTCAACCCGAGCAACGTGGAGTGAATGAACATGCCTGAGGTTCGAAACGGCTGCTTGAGGAATCAAATCGGGAATCTCTCGACGGATAGTCTGAGGCACTAACCGGTACACCACCACGCTCAATGCATCATTACATATCACTGTATGAGTAGCTGATACGCAAACAGTCCAATTTTCGTAGCTGTTAGGGAATTTATTATTATTATTTTGTATAATATAACTTTTATATTTTGTTTCTTTTAAAACTAGTTCCCCATTTAAAAGAATAATAAATATTTAATTAAAAAACTGTTCCTAGTGATGGGCTGCATACAGATGTGGACAACGTTAGAAATATGCAATATGAATCGAATAAGATTTATTACAACCAATCATTTGTAAATAAAAAATACATAAATCAAATAATCAATGTAAACCTGTATGAACTTACATGAGAATTAACTTAACCAGTTACTGTGATGTCTCGGTGTGGATGCTTCCATTCCGTATAACGGATACACAATGTCCAGGCCTACGAGCGACCACACATCAACTTCGACGAGCCTTCGACTTAAATTCGTTTACTGTATGTGTACCGGCATTATAATGTTGAGGCTGCACTCGTCATACTCATACATTAAAGCTAACTTTCATATAAATTCGTTTCGAAAGGTAATTTCGCATAGTGAGACATATATATTCCAGTGCCAGCCACGTGAAAACAATGACCATTACTTGCGACAATAATCATAAAACAGATACTTTCATACACGAAACGCGGCGCTTGAGTACGTGGGCAATAAAGGGGAAAAACCTACAATGCAATCGGCAATATGGTAACTAAAAGTTGTGGGTCTTGTGGGGTTTATTCAAGACTTAGATTCAAAATTTGATAAAGCATGTGAGGATGTAAAAATTATGGTCTGATATCAAACAATTCATCAGTATTTTGCAATTTGATTTTCTCCAAAAATGTCCGCCCTTTCGCATCATTCAAGTTCAACTTTCAAAAATTTATTATTCAGATTAGAAAAAAATGACGATTACACGTGTTCGATCGCTTGGTTATTACTAAATGAATACCTCACGGTACATCAACAGAAAGTGACATGAATGTATGGAATACAGCAATTAAAGAAGAGCCTTAAAAACTTATCGAGTTTGCGGAGCTTAACATGTCAACATTTAATGCGCATGACAAAAGCCTGCCAACTTATTCTGGTGTAGCCCTATAATTGGTAGATGTATAACCGATTATGTACATGTTGAGAAACGTTCAAAAAGCCCTGCCTCCGTTTTTACAAAATAGCTCACTACGCAGTAAAAATTACAATAGAAAGTGCCAACCGGGCTAGTTATGACCGGTAGAGGTCATATATAACCTGGCATGGATGACAGCTTGTAACATTTAGGTACCCTTAAAGTCTTTTTCTACAGCAATTTTGAGATTTTGCGCCTAGACTATAACGTTCTAATTGTAGAGGCGTATATTAAAACAGTTAAAATAACGGGTGTGGTTTTGGACATTATCCTGTTTACATAATAAGGCATTACAGACACAGTTTCTATGTAGATGTTTATCTTTTTGCAGAGAATTGCTCAGGATTGGCCATTTATTCGTTCATTAACATTAAAAAAATTATAATAAATCCAAAGAACAATGTCGTATAATTATTTTCACAAAAGAAGAAAGTGAATTTGGCACATGCATACTTTTGGTGAATGGAAGATAATTTGGACTATTGTCTGAGTAATAAGCTACAGCTGGCTGTAGACAGTTGGCGCCTTGTTTGTTTGATGTATCTTCTCTGTTTTGTTCACAGCCTCACCGCCATTACGGTTGTATATTGAAAGGCAGAAGCAACTACTGCACCAATATTCCGGAAACGTATTGCAAAGAGCACAAACCCTGGTGCTACACGACAGACAAGGACAAGCGCTCAGAATTGTGCGACATTATTATGTGTGGTAAGTAGCACGTGACAGGTTTGAAACTAAGATTGGTGACCAGTTTTGATGGACGACCTACCGATAAAGATGAAATTATGCTTAAATTAAATGTAATTATATTGTTTGGCCAAAATATCTGACTGTGGATTGTGTTTGGCATAATCCGAATAATGACAATGATACGACAAAAATGCATGTACAATTGTACTCATACTATTAATAGACACAGGTGGATGAGCTGGGCTGAGCTACATAACGTTGGAAATCTACTCGCATTTAGATCGAGAGCAGTTTATTCTGGTGGGTAGGTTATTTACTGACCAGAAACACGTTAAAAGTGTGTCCGTCCAAACATGTCCAAACATGTCCACTCCCAAACCCCCATATTTCATTGATTGTACTAAAAGTAACAGTATCGATCTGAATGTTGTTGGCCAGCAGAAATTCACATACAACATAAGTGTTTAGCAACATGTGGTTTTATGTGGACAATTCTTTTTTCTCCCGTGCAAAGCCCGGCAAATCAGTTAATATTTAATATTTTAGTATTAGCAAAGACCAGGCTTCTCATTGTCTTAAATGTTCCACTCCGAAATATGAATGAATGAACAAGACTTTATTTCAACAACTACATACATAGTAAAGTAGCTAATTATTAAATTACATATATATACAATTGTCAAAAAAGTGCAAGAACAAGTGTAACACTTATTAGTACTTACCGTGTTGCACCTAAAAAATCTCTATAACATTGCATAATTTGTGATATGACTTAGAATACATGATGCATAATTGTAATGTCCAAATCATGGCCGGCCGTTTCTAAAGAGAAAAGTAATAATATAACGTCAAAACCAACTCATTAAATAGACAACTTTTTAGCAATTGTTCTTTGTATATATTTTTAAAAATATGAATATTGTAACAACAGATTAGTGAGTTATCAAGATAATTTCAGAACGTAATACGTCTAACTGAGAGACACATGCTTTACAAGTTAGTACGAGCATAATATTGTGTAAATTATGGGCTTTTCTGGTCGCATAGATAGATTCGCACATACTAAAAAAGTGTTGTACATTCTTTCACAACTGATTATGATATGCCTTAAACATAATTACAGCAGTTCTGAACTCCACTATATCAGGCACTTTAAAAATGTGCAGATTACAGAATAAACTTGACGTATGGTCCAACGTCTTATCACCTCAGGGTAACCTTATTATTTGTTCGGTAGCAAGACCAGACATTCGACATATGCTGAGTAAATGTTGCCCCATATTTCAGGACAGTACATAATAAAAGGCAAACAGAATTAGTGGTATAATATAGACGTGCTACTTCTGTTAATCAAGAAGCTAGCTCTATATATAATAACACAACACTTTGAAAGTTTTGATATCACTTAGCAAATACGATTTTTCCATGTTAACTTGTCGTCAATCAGAAAACATAAATAATTTTGGCTTCAATTCTGTTGGTTTCTTATATGATAGGTGATTTCTAAATATCATGTAATTTGTCTATGTAACATATAGGGAATGACCTATTTACTGCAAACCATACATGAAGTTTATTTAATCCAGCATTTGGCTTCCGGATCAGTTCATCTTCCGGATCAGATAAAACACGACTATTTTTGGTGTTTGAACCCACATCTAAAAATAAGAACCACAAGGTCCATGTTTGTTGGTGACATATATTATGTCATTGATCACATCTTTACTAATTATTGTTGTTTATTTGTTGTTATGTAATTAAGTAAATGCTATGGATATATACTGACTGATTTGTTTCAAGCAGAAAATGGAAGAATGTGTTTTTCTTTGAATTGCTGACCACTATTAAAACTAGGAATTAGTTGTTTGTTATACATTGCTCATTTGAAATATATTTTGCTGATATCTAATGTTCAGTTTGACGTTTTTCAAGAACTGTGGTTTTGCAACATTTTGCAGACCTTCCCAGCATAAACATAAACTATTTAAATATGAAACATGTCATTCTGCCTAAATGTCAATGGATTGCGTAACCTTCAATTATAGTACTTCATATAGGAAAGGGATAACACAAATCATGTAATCAAAAATATTTGACTTTCACTCTACAGAGATCACTGCTTCCCTCATTACTGTGAAAAAATTATATGTGATATATATATATATATATATATATTTATACATAATATCGCAAAGAAGACGATTAGGTAATATACTGAACTGGACTACTATGGAGAGTGTGATGAGGACAAGACACGGATTATGTTCCCATTGTATATTGATCACATTTTGTTGTCTCATAATGATTACTTTAAGACACGTATATCAACACACAAGTACTCACTTCATTATTATATTTTAGGCTGTCTGCATGACGTATATCCCCAGATACACAT
Organism: Paraescarpia echinospica; assembly: GCA_020002185.1. NCBI lineage: Eukaryota > Metazoa > Annelida > Polychaeta > Sabellida > Siboglinidae > Paraescarpia > Paraescarpia echinospica. The sequence continues at coordinate 47,997,443 of CM034544.1, read as the reverse complement.
ATAGGTTTTGCTATAATTTACTGCGACAGCAGGTTCCTAAATTATGATTCATGATCTTTTGTATTAATATAGCTACATTGATCACCAAAACGAACCTTATTGATTGATAGATTGGTATGATGGTTAGCTAGGAATTAGTTGTTTGTTATACACTGCTCATTTGAAATACATTTTGATGATATATAATGTTCTGTTTAATATTGTTCAAAAACTGTGGATTTTGTAAGATGTTGCATACCTTCCAGGCTTAAACTTAAACTATTTAAATATAAAACATGTCAATGGATTGTGTATCATTATATATAGCATTTCATATAGGAATGGGATAACAAAATTATTAATCATCAATATTTTACTTTGACCATATTTATATCATTGCTCCCCTCGTTACAGTGAAAATAGTCTAAGTGATATGTGTGTGTGTGTGTGTGTGTGTGTATGTGTGTGTGTGTGTGTGTGTGTGTGTATGTGTGTGTGTGTGTGTATGTGTGTGTGTGTGTGTGTGGTGTGTGTGAGTGTGTATAATCGCATAAAAGACGATAAGGTAATCGATTGAACTGGACTGCTATGAAGAGTCTTATGGGGACAAGACACGGACAATTTTCCCATTGTATATTTATCATATTTTTGTAGTCTCATGATTATTACTTTAAGACATGTATAGCAATACACAGGTACACACTTCATTATTATTTTAAGGTTGTCTGCTTGATGTATATCCCCAGATACACATACAGGTTATGCAATATGTTTCTGCGACAGTTGGTTCCTAAGTTATGTTTGATGATCTTTTGTATTAATATAGCCACATCGATCACCAAAATGAACCTGATTGATTGATTAGTTGGTTGGTTGACTGGTTGGTTGGTTGATTGATTGATTGATTGACTGATTGATTGATTGATTGATTGATTGATTGATTGATTGATTGATTGATTGATTGATTGATTGATTGATTGATTGATTGATTGATTGATTGATTGATTGATTGATTGGTTGACTGTTTGTTTGATAACCATCACTAATAAATGACTTAACCAATGATGACGTACACCATTTTCTTAACCAATGATGCCGTTCACATAATAATTATTAGTTACATTTGGACATATATAGTGCTGCTTCGCCCCATCTCAACGTTCCAGCTCAGCCGGGCGATCCCTTCCGATCCCCGAGAGTTTTCAGACCGTGCTCCTCTCCCCAATTGTTGTGTTCACGATGTCATGCTGCGCTGCTGCTATACCTTGACCCGGGCGCCGATCACAATGTCGCATTCGTCTTGGTCGTCGATCATGCTTTCGCACCCCGCCTTGGCCGTAATCACACTGTCGCACCCCGACTTGGGCGTCGATCACGCGTTCGCATCCAGCCACTACGTCATAGTTGCCACACTTCCCTGCCCACGCTTGCCTTTGCCTTACGCTGCCCTGCTCGTCTCTGACGATCACTGCTTTGTGGAGATCGACAGTCCGCACTATCTTCACCCACACCTCGTTGTCAACTCGCCTCGGCAACACGTCACAACCTCCACCCACCGATTCTTCCAAATATGTTTAAGTACAACACTTACATAGTCCTTTCTGTTTATGTAATTTTGTGATGGGAGTATAATCTTGTTACTTGCCTCCCACACAACATTACATTGCCCCCGGTTTTCCTCGAGACAATAGAGTAGCGCAATCTTTAAACACTCATTCTCGACCCCCCTGCTTGGTGTCTACTGTATAACGTATCCTTTTATATTCGGTCACCAGTGCAAACACATGACTGGATTTAACCAATCATCAAACATATCCGACGTGGGTCTGACCCCTTACCAGGGACAACTCTAAAATATGCATCTAATTAACTGAAAACAATAAAAAAAACTGTCCGTGTCAACCGCGTTTACTTAATTATACCCACAACTTCAGGCTGAGTGAACCTGCAGCCGCCCACACATATTACGTAACACAATTCTGTTCTGCTTAAAGGTTGGTCATATGCCAGACTGGCTGGCCTGTCCTGCCCCAAAAACAAAACGAAAAGGAAATATAATTTTGTTTATATGTACAGGAAAATGCTACAATGTAATTTTAATAACACAACAAAATCGTTTTATTGTAACTGCTTGTAACTTGTAAATAAATGCTGGCCGTAATGAATATTATTGTCATGTTTTGTTATTTTTATTGTAGAAGCACTCAGAGTTGTTACTGTACAAACAACCATATACAATCAAGCATGCAGTTTCAGTTAATGTGATGGTATATATGCATATATGGGTATATATGTATGTATATAAATATGTATATATATTTACATATATATATATTGTTGATATTTCTACTTTAACAATACCTGGGGTGGGAGTTGGGCCTCTATTACAAGAGGCCGTGTGGGGGAAAATAACAGTCCCCACCTTTGCTAGTCTTGTCAGTTAATAATTTATATATTATCTCGATGAGTATGTTTCCCTATATCTCATTAATCAATATGTTAATTTTCATTCTAGTACAATTATTAAATGACCAACACCAACAACTCTTGTTTATTTTAATTAGCAAATAAGCTCAGGGTTCTGAAATTAATCTATATATATATATATATAGAGAGAGAGAGAGAGAGAGAGAGAGAGAGAGAGAGAGAGAGAGAGAGAGAGAGAGAGAGAGAGAGAGAGAGAGAGAGAGAGAGATCGCAGATTAGCGAAGGGTTCGTTACGCTCGATTTACCGGGAAGCGATCCCAGCAATTTTCAGCGGGAACAAGTTTAAGGTCGACGTTTGTTGTGATTGTTGCCTCCTGTGGTGGTGTGAACTACATTAATTGCGTAGTTTAAACACTGCACCAAATGATAACAGTTGTGCTACGTTGTGCAGAAGACATATGCCTCAGCGAACCGTGCGAGAACGGAGGGACTTGCGAACTCACCAAAGGTTATACCGGTTATTACAACTGCATATGCAGGAAGAATACTTATGGCAAACATTGCGAATGTAAGTGAATATCTAAAGACAATGTACTTGATTTGTTTTCTCTATGTTTGTGATTGAACTAAAATTATATATATATATATATATGTATAATATAAAATATATATATACATTAATATATATAATATATATATATATATATGTATTATCGAGCTAGCGTATTTGTGCGTGTATTTTAACATTTTCTTGTTAGACAGCTTGAACTTCGAACGCCAAATGATCCATACATGTAAAGATTCTCCTTTTTTGTGGTAAATCAGTTGATAACGTAAAATGTAATGTGCGCGTAATACGTGAAACGTAACCTACCGTTAGCAGGAACGACGCGCGCGAGGCAAATACTTTGAGAACACGGTCTCTGTGTCATAGACTTGGCAACATTTGCAACATGTTTGCTACCTCTTATACAATAAAAATAATGTATGACCTTCTTTGAAACATGTTTACGTTAAGTAAGAGTGCAACCATAGTTTAAGTTCAAAAATAAAGATGCACATCAACGTAATGTTCGCACGGACACGATTTTTAACAAAACATCCTATACTTGACTACAATATGTGCATACATAAACTTTGAACATATTTTGTAAATTGGCATAGTGATATGTGTTAGACATGATAATCGTTGTGTTGAACTGATCTAAGCCCATACATTTCAAAATACAGACTTAATTTTTTTGCTAGTTTGTTTCTGACGTTTTGTCTCAAAATTAGGCAAGCTATTAGTTTCTGTATCACTGATATATTCTGAATAGACGTAGTGAACGTGTTCATCCCTATTTGTTTAAATAATTAATATATCGCGAAAACTAAGAGTAATATGGATATTTCATTACGATTGATTGTGCAACTCGCTGAAATTTAATGTTTTCATTTCTACTCTGGATAAACATAGGGTAATTATGCAAAATGTTAAACTCAATCTCTGGTGGACAGTTTCTGAAACATAAAGGTCGTTTTGACAGGTTCAATGATAGTTTGTTCACACCAAACCATATGCACTCCAGTTCTCTTATTAGAATGTTCCATATAGCCCTTTAGATCCTCCGTAATTTTATTAAACGTACGCCGCACTTTGTTTCTTAACATTGAAAGTTGTGGTTGCTAAGAAAATTGAATTTCGTACATGACAGTTCTAAGTATACTTATCAACTTTTTAAATGAAACGTGCGTAACGGAATTCGTTTTCTATGGGTGTGTTATGTATGTATATATGGAATCTGTGTTGATTTATATTTCCAAACAGCGCTCATTCAATAATTTATTGTATTAAATCAAGTAACAAATATTCCTAATGCATATTTAATTTGTTTGCTAGTGTGTATCTGACGTTTTGCCAAAAAATTATACTAAACAAACGTGTAGTGTACGTTTTTATCTCTATGTGTTTAAATAGTTAATATATCGCGAAAACGAAGAGTAATATGTATATTTCATTACGATTGATTGTGCAACTCGCTGAAATTTTTCATTATCTGGGTCTAACGGAGTTAATATGATTATGATATAATACGATATTTTGGGAGTTATTGAAAGTAATGTTTGTTATGCCTTCTCTGGATATACATTGGGTAATTATGCAAAAGGTCACTGTTACTTCCTGGTGGACAGTTTCTTAAACATTTAGCTCGTATTGACTAGTTCAGTGATATTTTGTTCAGAGCAAACCATATACACACCAGTTCTCTTTTTAGAATATCCCATATAGCCGTTTAGATCCTACGTAATTTTATAAAAAGCACGCCGCACTTTATTTTTTAACATTGCAAGTTGTGCTTACTAACAAAATTGAATTTCGCACAATACTTTACGTTCTAAATATACTAATCAAATTTTAAATTAAACGTGCGAAACGCAATTCGCCATGTATGAATGTGCCATGTATATAAATATGAAATCTTTATTAAAATATATTTCGAAACAGCGCTCATTCTAAATCTTACTGTATAAAGGCAAGTGACAAATACTCCCAGTGCACTGCAGAAACACTAATGAATCCAGTGACACAAGATACATATGTCGAGATGATTACGCCATCTCCGCGCGTTGTCAAAGCAATATGACGGAACCGAACGGTCGTTGAACCTGGACGGACGATTCCACGCAATTTACTCTATAGAGCTAAAATAGATCCCTGTGTGATATATAATTGCTTCCCGTCGATAACGATAACTTGTTTCCTATTTGCTAGGTAGCTTGTAATGCAATGTTTTGCTACTCAATGCACAATTGTCAGACACTGGATTGGATAGGCTGCAGTCAGAACACTTTTTCCATTCCCCGAGAACTGGGTAATAATTCACTTATCAATTTCGTTACCTACGTCGCTGTCCTAGCATGTATAATGACCATGAGAGCAAGTTGACATTGTTAATACTGTCTTTGTCTTGTTTTGTTTTAGATATTCACCCATGCGAGAGCAATCCTTGTGTAAATGGAGCTAATTGTACTAACGAAGTCAAATCCTACATATGCAGTTGTATCCGTGGTTACATTGGAGTGAACTGCGAGACAGGTATACCATTGACAACAATTCCACACGTTAGCATGTTACTCATTTCTATAAACAATGATTGTGTTTTCTTAGAGCATTCGTCTTTATGGCATGACACGCTAGTCTACTCCTATAAATGCAGTTCTATCGGTGGTTACGTTGTAGTCAACTTGTAAACACGCGTTGATACCAATACCCATCGTTTTCATATTACTAATTTATCTAGACGATGCTGGTATTTTATTAGTAACTTCGTATTAACAACATGACTTGGTGTGAGACATGTAAACTCTTCACTACAACATTGTACAACACGTGACTAGACTTAGAATACATAATACATAATTGTAATATCGAAATCATGGTAGGTCGTTTCTAAAAAAGTTAAAGTAATAATATAAACCCAACACCAGTCTTTAAAAACCTACTCATTTAATAAAGGACAGTACATAATATAAGACAAACAGAGGGAGTGGTATAATTTAGAGGTGCCACTTACATCAATCAAGATGCTTGCTCTGTATATAATTGTACAACAGTTTGAGACTTTTGATTTTACTAAGCAGATGTGATTTTCTATGTTAACTTGTCGTCAATCAGAACCGTTAAAACATTTACGAATTCAACTCTGTAGATTTCTTCATTGCTTATCTTTATATACATACTTGAATTCAATATGCGATTTCCAAATATCGTGTAATTTGTCTTTGTAACATTTAGTGATAACCTATTTATAACAAACTATACATGAACTTTGTTTAACCCAGCATTTGTCTTCCGAATCATTCCATCTTCCGGATCAGATCAGACACCACGGTTCTTGTTTGAACCCACATCTAAAAATAAGAACCACAAGGTCCACTTTTGTTCATGTCATATATTATGTAATTAATCACATCTTTACTAATTATTGTTGTTATTTTTTGTTGTTGCGTAATTAAGGAAATCTGATGAATATTTATTGATTGATTATTTCAAGCAGAAATTGGAAGAATGTGGTTTTTCTAATTGCTGACTACTAACAAAGCAAGGAATTAGTTGTGTGTTAAACACTGCTCATTTGAAATATTTGTTATGATATCTAATGTTCAGTTTAACGTTTTTCAAGAACTGTAGATTTTGCAGACCTTCCCAGCTTAAATATAAACTATTTATATATGAAACATGTCATTCTGCCTAAATGTCAATAGATTGTGTAACCTTAGATATAGTTCTTCATATAGGAATGGGATAACAACAATAATTTAATAATCAATATTTGACTTTCAACTTACTGAGATCATTGATCCCCTCGTTATTGTGAAGAAACCCTATGTCATATATATATTATATATATATATATATATATATACATATCATCGCAAAGAAGACCATTAGGTAATAGATTGAACTGGACTGCTATGGAGAGTGTGATAAGGACAATACACGGACAATGTTCCCATTGTATATTCATCACATTTTTGTTGTCTCATGATTATTACTTTAATACATGTATATCAACACACAGGTACACATTTCATTATTATTTTTAGGCTGTCTCCATGATGTATATCTCCAGATACACATACAGGTTTTGCAATAAGTTTCTGCGACAGCTGATTCCTTAGTTATGATTGATGATCTGTTGTATTAATATAGCTACACTAATCACCAAAATTAACCTGATTGGTTGATTGATTAGTTGAATGGTTGACTGATTGATTGATTGAATCATAGATTGGATGATTGAATGATTGCTCGATCGATTGATCGATCGATTGATCGATTGATTGATTGGTTGATTGATTGACTGACTGACTGACTGACTGACTGACTTATTGATTGTTTGATTGATTGATTGGTTGATTGGTTGATTGATTGATAGCCACCAGTAACAAATGGCTTAACCAATGATGTCGTACAGCCATTTTTCTTATTCAATAATGTCGTTCAGGTAATTATTATTAATTAGATTTGGACATATATAGTGCTGCTTCGCCCCTTCTCGACGATCCGGATTAGCAGCGCGATCCCGTCCGATCCCCGACAGGTCAGACCGTGCTCCGCTCCCCGATTGTTGCGTTTACTACGCCATGCTGCGCTGCTGCTGTACCCTGACGCGGGCGCCGATAACGCTGTAGCATCCGCCTTGGTCGTCGATCGTGCTGTTGTACCCCGCCTTGGTCGTCGATCACGCGGTCGCATCCAGCCACTAAATCCGTATTTGAAACACTTCATTGCCCACGCTTTCAGTCGCCTTACGATGCCCGGCTAGTCTCTTACAATCACTACTTTGTGGAGACCCCCGGTCCACCCTATCTTCTCTTCACCCACACCTGGTTGCCAACACGCCTCAGCAACATCTCACAGCCTCCACCCACCGATTCTTCCAAATAGGTTTAACTGCATCTCTTACAGTGTCCTTTCTGTTTATATAATTTTGTGCTGGTAGTATAATCTCGTTACTTGCCTCCCACACAACATTATATTGCCCCCTTTTATCTTCGAGACTATATGGTAGCACAATCTTTAAACACTCATTCTCGACACCCTGGATGTTGTCTCCGGTATAACGTATCTTTTTTATACTCGGTCACCAGTGCATAACACATGACTGGATTTAACCATCCATCAAATATATCCGACATGGGTCGGACCCATCATCAGACATAACTCTAAGATATGCATCTATTTAACTCAAACCCCCCTAATCAAAAATTTGACCATCCGTGTCAACGGCGTTGAGTTAATTATAGCCACACCTTCAGGCTGAGTGCACCTGCAGCCGCCCATACATATAGCGTAACACAATTTTGTTCAGCTTAAAGTTCATATACCAGACTGGTTGGCCTGCCCAGTCCCAACAAAAAAGGGAAAGGAAATAAAAATCTGATTACACCAATAACAGAATGCTGCAATGCTATATTAATAACACAACAACATCGTTTTATTGTAAATGCCTTTAATTAGAAGCTGGTAGACGTGAATATTATTGTTATGTTTTATTATTCTAAAAGCACTCAGAGTTGTTACTGTAAAAATAAAATCAAGCATACAGTTTCATTTAGTATGATGGTATTCCTATCACTACATTGTCGTGCAATTTCAAGTCGATTTGAATAGAATAATAACGAGGACATATTGTTTAATGTTAAACACAATAATGCCGACACAGGTAGAATAATAAAGTATACCTCCGACGGCCGCTATTTCTTCGTCTGTTAGGATGGGACAATAGTTAGGTTAATGTTATCTTCAGAGCTTGGATAGATATATTATTATGTAATTTCCGGAAGTTTCTGAGGATTGATGTTAAAATAGAAATATCGACAATATGTATATATATATATACATATATATTCATATACATACACATATATATATATGTCAGTGCGTGTGTGTGGGGTGGGGTGTGTATGTATGTATGTATTTATTATATATATTGTCGATATTTCAGTTTTAACAATATATATATATATAGATACATATAGATCGCACATCAGCGAAGGGTTCGTTGCAATCGATTTACCGGAAGCGATCCCTAACACGGACATTTTCAGCGGGAACAACTTTAAGGTCGACGTTAGTTGTAATTGTTGCCTCGTGTGGTGGTGTTAACTACATTAATTGCGTAGTTTAAACTCTGCACCAAATGATAACAGTTATGCTACGTTGTGCAGAGGACATATGCCTCAGCAAACCGTGCGAGAACGGAGGCACTTGTGAACTCACCAAAGGTTATACCGGTTATTACAACTGCAAATGCAGGAAGAATACATCTGGCAAAAATTGCGAATATAAGTCAATGTACTTGATTTATTTTCTATTATCTTTGTGTTTGTTTGAACTGTTATTATATAATATTTATATATATACATATATATATAATCGAGCAAGCGTACACTTGCGGGTAGTTTAACGTTATCCTCTTAGACAGCTTGAACTTCGAGCGCAAAATGCCCCATACATATCAAGATTATCCGTGTTATGTGGTAAATCAGTTGATAACATAAAACGTAATGTACGCGTAATACATTAAATGAATATGCGCATCTACGTAATGTTCGCATGGACACGATTTTTAACAAAAGCATCATATAATTGACCACAATATGTACATACATACACTTTGAACATAATTTCTAAATTGGCATAATGATATGTGTTCAACACAAAAATCGCTGTGTTGAACTGAACTAAGCCAAAACGTTTCAAAATGCAGACTTAATTTGTTTGCTAGTTTGTTCCTGACGTTTTGCCTAAAAATTTGGCAAGCTATTCGTGTCTGTATTTCTGAAATATTCCGAATAGGTGTAGTGTACGTGTTCATCCCCACTTGTTTAAATATATAATATATCGCGAAAACGAAGAGTAATATGTACATTGCATTACGATTGATTGTGCAACTCGCTGACATTTTTCGTAATCTGGATCTAACGGAGTTAATATGATTATGATATTTTACGATATTTTTGGAGTTATTCAAAGTAATGTTTTATGTATTCTCTGGATATACATTGGGTAATTATGCAAAAGGTCAATGTTACTCCCTGGTGGACAGTTTCTGAAACATTTAGCTCGTTTTGACAATTTCAATGATATTTTGTTCAGAGCAAACCACGTGCACACCAGTTCTCTTTTTATAATATCCCATATAGCCGTTTAGATCCTACGTAATTTTATAAAAAGCACGCCGTACTTAATTTGTAAACATTGCAAGTTGTTCTTACTAAGAAAATTGAATTTTGCACAATACTTTACCTTCTAAGTATACTAATCAAATTTTAAATTAAACGTGCGAAACGCAGTTCGCCATGTATGAATGTGCCATATATATAAAGATCAAATCTTTATTAACATATATTTCCAAACAGCGCTCATTCTAAAACTTACTGTATAAAGGCAAGTGACAAATACACCCTGTGCACTGCAGAAACACTAATGAATCCAGTGACACAAGATACATATGTCGAGATGATGACGCCATCTCCGCGCGTTGTCAAAGCAATATGACGGAACCGAATGGTCGTTGAACGGGGACGGACGATTCCACGCGATTGGCTCTAAAGAGCTAAAATAGATCCCTGTGTGATATCTAATTGCTTCCCGTCGGTAACGATAACTTGCTTCCTATTTGTAAGGTAGCTTGTAATGCAATGTTTTGCTACCCAAAGCACAACTGTCAGACACTGGATTGGATAGGCTGCAGTCAGAACACTTTTTCCATTCCCCGAGAACGTGCCAATAATTCACTTATCAATTTCGTTAAGTACGTCGCTGTCCTAGCATGTATAATGACCATGAGAGCAAGTTTACATTGTTAAAACTGTCTTTGTTTTGTTTTAGATATTCATCCATGCGAGTGCAATCCTTGTGTAAATGGAGCTAATTGTACTAACGAATTCAAATCCTACGTATGCAGTTGTATCCGTGGTTACATAGGAGTGAACTGCGAGACAGGTATATCCTTGGTAACAATACCACACATTAGCATATTACTCATTTCTATAAAACAAATGATTGTGTTTTCTTAGAGCTTTCGTCTTCATGGCATGACACGCTAGATGAACATGTCAATTGCTCAATGTGTAGACCGAGTGATTGAAATATCAAATGTTTTTACACGAGTCGCATACCCAGCATACATAATGTCTACGAGAGCAAGTTACTATATTTGACACTGTTAAAAACTGTTATTGCAGATTATGACGAATGCCAGCACAGTCCTTGTATTAATGAAGCTACTTGTGTAGCCAAGGTCTACTCCTATCAATGCAGTTCTATCGGTGGTTACGTTGTAGTCAACTTCGAAACACACATTGATAGCTATACCAATCGTTTGCATATTACTAATGCTGGTATTTTATTAGTAACTTCGTATTAACAACAAGACTTGGGGTGAGACATGTAAACTCTTTACTAAAACATTGTACATCACGTGACTTGACTTAGAATATATATTACATAATTGTAATATCCTAATCATGGTAGGCCGTTTGTAAAAATTTAAGTAATAATATAACCCAACACCAGTCTTTCAAAAGCTACTCATTAAATAATTAACTATTGTTCTTTGTATTTGAAAAGATGAACAAGAATGTGTATATCAGTTAACTGAACGACATGTACTTTTCAAGTTAGTACGAGCATAATATCGTGTAAATTATGGACTTTTCAGGTCGCATAGATAGATTCATACATACTGAAAAACTGTTGTATATTCTTTGGCAACTGATTATGATCTGCCTTAAACATAATTACAACAGTTCTCAACTCCACTTTATCAGGTACTTTATGAATGTGCAGAGAATAGAATAACTTTGACGTATGGTCCAACCTCTTATCACCACAGGGTAACCTTATTACTTGTTGTGTTGCAAGACCAGGCATTCGACATATGTTCAGTAAGTGTTGCCCCATATTTCAGGACAATATAAGGCAAAACGAATGAGTGGTATAATATAGACGTGCCAGTTGTGTTAATCAAGATGTTTGGTCTGTATTAATTGCACAACACTTTGAGAGTTTTCATTTCACTAATCAAATGTGATTTGTCCATGTTAACTTGTAGTCAATCAGAACACCTAAACATTTTACGAATTCAACCCTGTAGATTTCCTTGTTTATCTTTATAAAAATACTTGAATTCAATATGCGATTTACACAAATATAAAGTAGATCTGCATACATAATAATGTGTGTATGTACCATTTTTGAAACCAGTATAGTAATTAATTAACATAAAATCACCTTTTAATTTATTTTATGATAAATAGGGGGTCAGTGGCTCCGATTACGACATATTGTCGCTATCATAGGAGCCACTGCAGTTATAACAAATATCTTTTTTTTATATTTGATGGCCTTTCAAGTTATGTGTCTATCTAAATTATACAATTTAAGTGTGAATTATACGTGGCAGTAAATGTTCTTTATAGCGATTGATATAATCAAAACTGTGTATGTACTTGATTACTGACATTTTCGTCCATTTATTAACAATTTATATTACTGATTTTTGTGACATGAATAACAATTTAAAAGTGTACATGTGTCTTTGTATTTTTTCATGAGAACATTTTTAGTGTAAATTGCAAAGCCTCGCAGACTATGAGTATATATCTTTTCATTCACTGTTTCAGGAATGTCTTTTATAATGTATGGCAAGTTATATTTAAGACATTGTTTTGCAAATTCATGTTTAGTTCTGGCATTATGTATATTTTTTAGATTTCCGAGTGTCATCATGGTGTATATTAACGTTTGATGTAATCTGCCAGTTTAATAAGTAAACAGGTATATTTTTGTGAGCGTATTTAAAGTAAAATTTTAATACTTGGAATTTTAAGTGATCTTCTATTTTTAACAAATTATGTTGTTTAAAAAGTGGCTGTGTGTGAGAATTGTATCCACTTGACGTTATTATGCGAACAGCTTTTTTCTGAATTTTCATAAATTTGTTTCCTTTGTATCCCCATGCCATAATACAATAGTTTATATGTGATAATATTAACGATTGATATAAAAAAAAATTATTTGTTTTATAATATTTTTTTTTCTAAAGGTAATACTTGTTTTAGCCTATTTAATTTACCAATCATTTTTGTAAAATTATTATACATTTTTTCTGTATGTCTTTTCCAATTTAAATTTGAATCCAGGGTTAACCCTAGGAAATTAAATTCATCCACTTTTTCAATATATGTATTATATATTTTAGTGTAAGTGGTTATGTACCTTTATCGGGGGCATGAAAAATCATATATTTAGATTTAGTTTTATTTAGTGATAGTTTATTTATACTTAGCCACTCAACTACTTTGGTGAGTCCAATTTTTATTAAAGATTCAATTGTGTTATACTGTATAGTATTACTTAAATATGTTATAGTAGTAAATAACGTGGTGTCATCTGCATACATTATAAACTTAAATATGTTACTTGCTAGTGAGAAGTCATTTATATATATAATAAATAACAATGGCCCAAGGATTGAACCTTGTTGGACACCAACTACTATTGGAAGAATTTCAGATTATATTTCTTAATTTCAACATACTTTTTCCGATTGTTTAAATAATTTTTGAAGTAGAGCTGCATCGTCAATGCCATAATATCGCAATTTATTTAATAAAATGGTGTGGTCAATAGTGTCAAAAGCTTTAGAAAGATCGAGAAATATGTTAATCGGAACGTCATTTTATCCATTTGCGTTATAATTCTATCGACTAATTCTAATGCAGCACATTCTGTTGAATGTTTAGGTCTAAAACCGTACTGATTGTCAAAAAGCAGATTGATATAATTAAAATACGCCGGTAACTGAGTAAACATTATTTTATCTATTACTTTAGCGATCAATGGAATTATATAAATGGGCCTATATTTGTGTTAATAATGTTGGATCATCTATTTAAATATAGGAATTAATTTGGCAATTTTGAGTTTATTAGAAAAAATGCCTAAATTTAGCACTTGATTTATTAATATAGTTAATGATTTAATTATTGCGGGCTTTATTATTTTGTATTAATTTTGAAGAACAACTATGTTTTTAAGGAAGACTGTATCGTTTTCTTTACTATTTCTTCGTCAATGTTATGAAATCTATATATCGTATCTATGTTTTTATTTAAATAATAATTAAAGTTTTTATTGCCATAATATTTAATATAATTTGCAATAGTCTGAGCTACGTTTGTAAAAAAAGTATTACATTTATTAGCAACACTTTTTTTTATCTGTTAATCTTTCATCATTTTCTTTAAAAAATGATGGGAATTTTTCTTGTGTTTTAATTTTTTTAGACGGAAAATCATTTATGGTTTTCCAAGTATTTCTTATATCGTTTTTGTACCGATTAAAACATGATTCAAAATCAATTTGTTTTGCTGCACAATGCTTTTCCTTAATATTCCGTTATACGTTCTGAGGTTAATGCTAATTGTTTCATAGTTTGGTGAATTTGGATTAATTAATTTAAATTGTTTATAACGTTTATCTCGGTACCTTATTGACTTCAGCAAACCCTGAGTAATCCATGCAGATTTGTTATACTTATATTTATCAAATTTTACAAATTTGCTTGGCATGTATTTATTTTTAGACCGTAGAATCTCTTTATATATTATTTCATAATTTAAATTTGGATCAGCATTTGGGATTTTATCAAGTTTATTGTCAATTTCATCTGAATTAATTTCATGACTAACGTTCTCCATTGCCTCTGTGCTTAATATATTTATTTTTTATACATTTAGGAGGAGGTTCTGCCTTTATGGTGATATCTAAGATCACGAAGTATGGTTGATGATCAGAGAATGGTTTAATTAATATCCCTGCCGTACTTTTTAATACAACTTGACCAAGTTTACATAAAAAGATGTCTGTCAGGGTTCCGTGTGTTCTTGTAAATCTAGTGGGAAGAGTTATTTGGGGGTAAAGATTGTGTGATGTCAAGGTATCAAAAGAATTACTATAAATGTCATTTTCATTTATTTTGAGTAAGTTTGAGTATCGTTATGGTGATACGGCAACATAAATAAACCAATGATTCGTATAAGCGAAGTCTCTACATCGGTAAAATTGTAATGTTGCCATAAGTGTGAAATGAATAATTATTATAGCACACTCGTCTATTTCTTCAATGCTAAATAACACAATGTTATAATAATGGGAACAAATATGGTTAATAATTAAAAAAATTATAAATAAAGACAGCGTGAGTACATTAGTTTACAAAAACTGTCATACCTATATATTCAGTATTACTGTAACACAGTAAAAATACAAAGAAGAACATACTGTTATGAGCATAAACTGTCTTTGTCGTCCGACATTAACGCCGTGAAAAGGTGTGAAATAGGACTATGCAGTGTAGCCGCATAAGGTGTCAGACACTTTTCGCACCTCTGAAAACAGTAACTATTCAAGCAACCGTTGTAGAAGCCGCGAAGCACTGGTCTTGCTTCGTGAGCACTTGGCGAACTTTCATGTCCTGGGTTGTTATTAAAATGTTTCCATTATACGACCAGCAGTCCGCAATACTCCCAGCTTTCTTTAACTTTCGCAGCTCAAAAAGTAGTCCAGCTCGTTGGGTAGTTAAGCCTTCATTTACGAAAAGAAGATTCGTGTCGGTCTTTACATTGTGCGTCTTCATGTTGGCCCGGCTCGTAAACACGGCAACACGACGACGCTCCGATTTAAACCGCATCACGACAGTGCGCGGGCGTCCCTCTGGAAAAAGGCGTCCCATTCTGTGCGCCCGTTCAATATCATCGGATTGGATTTTCGGAACCAACTTCATGTTGTCGTTTAGAATACGCAAGAGTTCATTTTCGAGTTATCGTGTACCAACAGCATCTGGGATTCCTTCGAATCTCAAATTTGTTCTTCAGCTGTACTGTTCTAGCCTATCATTTTAAAGTTCTAGAGACGCAACTCTCTTTTCCAATAACTGTTCAGTTTTTTTTTAGAAGATCGACTTTGTCAGAAAGCTCCTGCAGATATAACTTTTTTCTCAAAGTTTTCAGAACATGACTGCCTGTAAGGATTTCTGCAAATGCTAGTTTTAGCGTGTCCACGTCAATGCTCTTACACGTGCTGTCTGTTGGCGCGCGACAGAAAACGAGCGGCAACAAAAAAGACATCCCCTACCGTCTGAAGATCCTTTACATACAAATCCAGTCGCACCTTCGAACTCTTCTTCTCCAGGCAGAGCAACCCTTGCCCAAATAAAAATCAAACACGCAACGAACATCTTGAATCGCACAGCAAACTATACATAAACGTTGTTTAACCCAGCATTTGTCTTCCCAATGATTTCATCTTCCGGATCAGATCAAACACCACTATTCTTATTTGAACCCACATCTAAAAATAAGAACTACAAGGTCCATTTTTGTTGGTCACATATATTATGTCATTGATCACATCTTTACTAGTTATTGTTGTTATTTTTGTTGTTGTGTAATTAAGGAAATCTTATGGATATACTGACTGATTATTTGAAGCAAAAAATGGAAGAATGTGTTTTTCTTTGCATTGCTGACTACAATTAAAGCAAAGAATTAGTTGTTTTTGTTTAACACTGCTCATTTGAAATATATTTTAATGATATATAATGTTCAGTTTAACGTTTTTCAAGAAATGTGAATTTTTCAACATGTTGCAGACCTTAAACATAAACTATTTAAATATAAAACATGTCATTCTGCCTAAATGTCAATGGATTGTGTAAACATAGATATAGTACTTCAAATAGGAATGGGATAACAACAATAATTTAATTATCAATATTTGATTTTCACCCTACTTAGATCACTGCTCCCCTCGTTACTGTGAAAAAATCCTATGTGATATATATATTATATATATATATATACATATCATCTCAAACAAGACGATTAGGTTATAGAATGAACTGGACTACTATGGAGAGTGTGATGAGAACAAGACACGGACAATGTTCCCATTGTATATTCATCACATTTTTGTTGTCTCATGATTATTACTTTATGACATGTATATCAACACACAAATACTCACTTCATTATTGTATTTTAGGCTGTCTGCATGATGTATATCACCAGATACACATATAGGTTTTGCAATAAGTTCCTCCGACAGCTGATTCCTAAGTTATCATTAATCACAAAAATTAACCTGATTGGTTGACAGATTAGTGGGATGGTTGACTGATTGATTGATTGATTGAATCATTGATTGAATGATTGCTCGATCGATTGATCGATTGACTGATTGATTGATTAAATGATTGATTGATTGATTGATTTATTTATTGAATGATTGTTTGATAGCCACCACTAACAAATGGCTTAACCAATGATGTCGTACAGTCATTTTTCTTATTCAATAATGTCGTTCAGGTAATTACTATTAATTAGATTTGAACATATATAGTGCAGCTTCGTCCCTTCTCGACGTTCCGGATAAGCAGCGCGATCCCGTCCGATCCCCGACAGGTCAGATCGTGCTCCGCTCCCCGATTGTTGCGTTTTCTACGCCATGCTTCGCTGCTGCTGTACCCTGACGCGGGCGCCGATAACGCTGTAGCATCCGCCTTGGTCGTCGATCGTTCTGTTGTACCCCGCTTTTGTCGTAGATCAAGCGATCGCATCCAGCCTCTAAGTCCGTATTTGACACACTTCATTGCCCACGCTTGCAGTCGCCTTACGCACCCCGGCTTGTCTCTTACAATCACTACAAGACCCCCGTACCACCCTATCTTCTCTTCATCCACACCTGGTTGCCAACACGCCTCAGCAACACCCCACAACCACCACCCACCGATTCTTCCAAATAGGTTTAACTGCAACTCTTACAGTATCCTTTCTGTTTATATCATTTTTGCTGGTAGTATAATCCCGTTACTTGCCTCCCACACAACATCATATTGCCCCATGCTTTACTCGAGACAATAGGGTAGCACAATCTTTAAACACTCAATTTCGACACCCTGCATGGTGTCTCCTGTATAACGTATCTTTTTTACACTCGGTCACCAGTGCATAACACATGACAGGATTTAACTAACCATCAAATATATCCGATGTGGGTCGGACCCATTATCAGGCACAACTCTATGATATGCATCTATTTAACTCAAACCCCCTAATCAAATATATAACCATCCGTGTCAACGGCGTTGAGTTAATTATATCCACACCTTCAGGCTGAGAGCACCTGCAGCCACCCATATATATATAAACACAATAAGAGAATGCTACAATGCTATATTAATGACACAGTAACATCGTTTTATTGTAAATGCCTGTAATTAGAACCTGGCAGACGTAAATATTATTGTCATGTTTTTTTTATTGTAAAAGCATTCAGAGTTGTTACTGTAGAAACAAACATATACAATCAAGCATGCAGTTTCATTTAATATGATGGTATTCCTATCATTACACTGTCGTGCAGTTTGAAGTCGATTTGAATATTATAATGACGAGGACAGATGTTTTAATGTTAAACACAATAATGCTGAGAGGGGTAGAAAAATAAAATATATATCACACGGCCGCTTTTTCTTAGTCTGTTAGGATGGGACTAAAGTTAGGTAATGTTATTTTCATAGCTTGGATGGTTATATTATTATTATTAGGTAATTTCCCGAAGTTTCTGAAGATTGTGTTGTTAGTAGAAATATCAACAATATGTATATATATATATATATACACACATAAATTCATATACCTGTACATAGACACACATATATCTGTATATACGTGAGAGCGTGTATGTGTGGGTGGATGGGTGTATATATGTATGTATATGTATGTGTGTGTGTATGTATATATATATACATATTGTCAATATTTCAATTTTAACAATATATAGATATATATAGAACGCACATCGGCGAAGGGTTCGTTACGCTCGACTACCGGAAGTCTAACAGGGAAATTTTCAGCGGGAACGAGTTTAAGGTCGACGTTAGTTGTGATTGTTGCCTCGTGTGGTGGTGTGAACTACATTAATTGCGTAGTTTAAACTCTGCACCAAATGATAACAGTTATGCTACGTTGTGCAGAGGATATATGCCTCAGCGAACCGTGCGAGAACGGAGGCACTTGCGAACTCACCAAAGGTTATACCGGTTATTACAACTGCAAATGCAGGAAGAATACATCTGGCAAAAATTGTGAATGTAAAATAATGTTGATTTGTTTTCTATATGTTTGTGTTTGTTTGAACTGAGATTATGTATATTTATATATATGTATATATATATAATCGAGCTAGCGTACCCTTGCGAGTAGTTTAACGTTATCCTCTTAGACGGCTTGAACGTCGAGCGCCAAATGCCCCATACATGTCAAGATTATCCGTGTTATGTGGTAAATCAGTTGATAACGTAAATCGTAATGTGCGCATAATACGTGAAACGTAACCTAATATTAGTAGGAACCATGAGCGCGCGGCAAATACTTTGTGTCTGTGTCTGTGTCATAGACTTGGCAACATGTGCAACATGTTTTGTACCTCTTAAACACTGAAAATTAAAGTAATGTATGAAATTTTGTGAAACCTGTTTCCGTTAAATAAGAATGCAACGATTGCTTAAGTTCTAAAATGAAGTTGAGCATCTACGTAATGTTCGCACGGTCACGCTTTTTAACAAAAGCATCATATAATTGACCATCGTATGTACATACATACACATTGAACATAATTTCCAAATTGGCATAATGATATGGTTTAAACACGATAATCGCTGTGTTGAACTAAGCCAAAGCGTTTCAAAATGCAGACTTAATTTGTTTGCAAGTGTGTTACTGACGTTTTGCCTAAAAATTAGAATAAAATAGGTGTTCATCCCTATTTTTTTAAATAGTTAATATATCGCGAAAACGAAGAGTATTACGTACATTTCATTACGATTAATTGTGCAACTCGCTGAACTTTTTCATAATCTGGATCTAACGGAATTAATATGATTATGATATAATACGATATTTTTGGAGTTATTGAAAGTAATGTTTTTATGTCTTCTCTGGATATACTTTGGGTAATTATACAAAAGGTCACTGTTACTCCCTGGTGGACAGATTCTGAAACATTAAGCTCGTTTTTACAAGTTCAATTATATTTTGTTCAGAGATCACCATATGCACACCAGTTCCCTTTTTAGAATATCCAATATAGCCTTTTAGATCCTACGTAATTTTACAAAAAGCACGCCGCACTTTATTTTGTAACATTGCAAGTTGTCCGCAATAAGAAAAATGTATTTCCTACAATACTTTACGTTCTATGCATACTAATCAAATTTGTAATTAAACGTGCGAAACGCAATTCGCTGTTTATCAATGTGCCATGTATATAAAAATGAAATCTTTATTAAAATTTATTTCCAAACAGCGCTTATTCTAAAACTTATTGTTTAAAAGCAAGTGACAAACACTCCCATTGCACTGCAGAAACACTAATGAATACAGTGAAACAAGATACATATGTCGAGATGATGACGCCATTGTCAAGGCAAAATAACGGAACCGAACGGTCGTTGAACCGGGACGGACGATTCCACGCGATTGGCTCTAAATATTACACCTGTGGTATCTAATTGCTTCCCGTCGATATCGATAACTTCCTTCCTATTTTCTAGGTAGCTTGTAATAGCAATGTTTTGATACCCAACGCACAACTGTCAGACACTGGATTGGATAGGCTGCAGTCAGAACACTTTATCCATTCCCCTAGAACTAGCCAATAATTCACTTATCAATGTCGTTACCTACATCGCTGTCGTAGCATGTATAATGACCATGAGAGCAAGTTGCCATTGTTAAAACTGTTTTTGTTTTGTTTTAGATATTCACCCATGCGAGAGCAATCCTTGTGTAAATGGAGCTAATTGTACTAACGAAGTCAAATCCTACATATGCAGTTGTATCCGTGGTTACATTGGAGTGAACTGCGAGACAGGTATACTATTGGCAACAATTCCACACGTTAGCATGTTACTCATTTCTGTTAACAATTATTGCGTTTTCTTTTAACATTCGTCTTTATGGCATGACACACTAGATGAACATGTCAATTGCCCAATGTGTAGACCGAGTGATTGAAATATCAAATGTTGTTACACGAGTCGCATATCCAGCATATATAATGTCTAAGAGAGCAAGTTACTAGTTTTAACACTGTTAAAAACTGTTATTGCAGATTATGACGAATGCCAGAACAGTTTCTGTATTAATGAAGCCACTTGTGTAAACAAGGTCTACTCCTATAAATGCAGTTCTATCGGTGGTTAAGTTGTAGTCAACTTCGAAACACACATTGATAGCTGTACTAATCGTTTGCATATTACTAATTTATCTAGACAAAGCTGGTATTTTATTAGTAACTTCGTATTAACAGCATGACTTGGTGTGAAAATTGTAAACTCTTTACTAAAACATTTTACATCACGCGACTTAACTTATAATACATAATTGTAATATCCAAATCATGGTAGGCCGTTTGTAAAACAAGTTAAAGTAATAATATAACCCCAACACCAGTCTTTAAGAAGCTACTCATTAAATAAATAACGTCTCGACAATTGTTCTTTATATTTCAATTTGAAAAGTATGTGACTATCAGTTAACTGAACGACACATACTTTTCAAGTTAGTACGAGCATAATATCGCGTAAATTAAGTACTTTTCTTGTCGAATAGATAGATTCATACATTCTGAAAAACTGTTGTACATTCTTTGGCAACTTATTATGATATGCCTTCAACATAATTATCGCAGTTCTCAACTCCACTGTATCAGGTACTTTAGGAATGTGCAGAGTATAGAATAACTTTGACGTATGGTCCAACCTCTTATCACCACAGGGTAACCTTATTACTTTTTGTGTAGCAAGACCAGGCATTCAACATATTTTCAGTAAGTGTTGCCACATATTTCAGGACAGTACATAATATAAGACAAAATGAGTGAGTGGTACAATATAGAGTGCCAGTTATGTTAATCAAGATGCTTGCTATGTATATATTTACACAACACTTTGAGAGTTTTCATTTCATTAAGCAAATGTGATTTTTTCAATGTTAACTTGTATTCAATCAGAACACCTAAAAAAATTACGAATTCAACACTGTAGATTTCTTCCTTTTTATCTTTATTGAAATACTTGAATTCAATATGCAATTTCCAAATATCGTGTAATTTGTCTTTTGTAACATTTAGTGATAACCTGTTGATAGCAAGAACAAGAACAAAAAGTTAATATTGACCCCAAAATATAACACATATTCATACAATAAACACATCAGGTATATACATTTAAACAAATAAAATATATCTGCATACATAATAATGTGTGAATGTACCATTTTTGAAACCAGTTTAGTAATTAATTAATATAAAATCACCTTTTAATTTATTTTATGACAAATAGGGTGTCAGTGTCTCCGATTACGACATATTGTCACTGCAGTTATGACAAATATATTTTTTTTAAATATATGATGGCCTTTCAAGTTATGTGTCTATCTAAATTATACAATTTAAGTGTGAATTATATTTGACAGTAAATGTACTTTGTAGTGATTGATATAATCAAAACTGTGTATGTCAGATCAAACACCACTATTCTTGTTTGAACCCACATCTAAAAATAAGAACCACAAGGTATATTTTTGTTGGTGACATAATATTATGTCATTGATCACATCTTTACTAGTTATTGTTGTTATTTTTATTGTTGTGTAATTAAGGAAATGTTAAGGATATACTGATTGATTATTTCAAGCAGAAAATGGAAGAATGTGTTTTTCTTTGAATTGCTCACTACTAATAAACCAAAGAATTAGTTGTTTTTTAAACACTGCTCATTTGAAATATAGTTTGATGATATATAATGTTCAGTTTAACGTTTTTCAAGAACTGTGAATTTTGCAACATGTTGCAACCCTTATCAGCTTAAACATAAACTATATAAATACGAACAAGTCATTATGCCTAAATGTCAATGGATTGTGTAAACATAGATATAGTACTTCAAATAGGAATGGGATAACAACAATAATTTAATCATCAATACTTGATTTTCACCCTACTTAGATCACTGCTCCCCTCGTTACTGTGAAAAAATCCTATGTGATATATATTATATATATATATATATATATATATACATATCATCTCAAAGAAGACGATTAGTTTATATATTGAACTGGACTGCTATGGAGAGTGTGATGAGGACAAGACATGGACAATGTTCCCATTGTATATTCATCACAATTTTGTTGTCTCATGATTATTACTTTATGACATGTATATCAACACACAAGTACTCACTTCATTATTGTATCTTGGGCTGTTT